>OY992538.1:63594351-64300448 GCA_963921195.1 Pegoplata infirma
TCCCTTAAAACTTAAATTTTAAAATGGTGGATCTATTATGTATGTATGAAGACGGTTTTTGTGTCGATGAATATAATTCCGTTGCTTAAAAAAAATTCAATATGGAAACGAAAAATGTTTTATATACACGCTCCAAAAAGGGGCGCTTGCCACAAAAAATGGTCTTCCCTTGTATTGTCTGTATTTTTCAAACAAATGATTCATTTGTTTTAAAAATACAAACATGAAAAAAAATTTAATGAAAAAAAAAAAATTGCTGAAAAAAAATATTGATGAAAAACAAAAAATTGACAAAAAAAAAACTTTTGATGAATAAAAAATTTTGGATGAAAAAAAAATATTGATGAAAAAGAATTTTCATAAATATTTTTCATACAAAAACAACTGACATTGTAGTTGAAAACAACTAACTACTGTAAAAGAAACAAACAACTAACATGTAGTAACTTAAATAATTTTCTGAGTGAAGCTTAAGCCTGGGTTAATACTAAAAAATCGGCCCTGCTCATTTTTATTGAGAACAAAATTTAATCAAATTCGAAATATTTCGCTTATTTAAACCATGATTAAGGCCTTTGTTCTGTCTTTCACAACTTTTCAATTCACATGAAAATTTCCGAATCAAATGAAATCAAGTTTAGTGTTTTGTTGATCACGTTTTCATTCAAAGTTGAAATCGAATAATTAAAATTTAAAAAATTATAAGGAAAAAAGTGCATTCGTTGTACTTTCACCAAATTTTATTTATGTGAAACAAAACGAAAAAGAAATTCGGATGTGAAATCTAGAACACCAAAAAAATTCGGAAATTTTCATTTTTACATTTTTTATGTGAATTACTTTTTTTGGAACAGCGGCCTAAGACTGAAATATTATAAATTATAACTCTTTTTGAAAAAAAAAAGTTAAACTCGAAATATTTCGATCTCTATATGTATATGAGGCATTCCACACCAAATGTCCAGCGAAAAAAACACGTGTACCGTACCGTAAACTTCTGAATAGGTTGTATGGATAGCCCTATATGGAACTTAGAAAATTGCGTTTTTGGTTTTTCAATTTTTCAAAAACTGGGCTTAGGTGGCGTGGTCAAACATTGGCAAAATGGTCAAATTTGTGGCGAGTTGCCTTGATTAAATATTTATCACATTAAAACGGAATGCACCACAATCTCAAAAATTTACATTCTTTTTGTATGGGCTATCGATTAAATTTTTTTTTTTGAAAATTTTCAGAACCCGTTCTGAAATTTTCCATTTTTTAAAAATGTCAATTTATTAAAAAACATGCCACTTTTTTTTCTTTTTTAAATTTTTTTTTTAAAGTTTAGATGTTTGTCCATCCACACAAAAAAAATCAGAAACACGTTCTTCGTTTTTTCGAGAAAATCGCATTTGAACTTTAAATTTCATAACAATTTTGTAATTTGCTTGTATTTCTTTGTTTTAACGTTGCGAATGAGTAATATTTATGCAATTAATAATACTCATTCGCAACGTTAAATCAAAATTGTTATAAAATTTAAAGTTCAAATGCGATTTTCTCGAAAAAAACGAAGAACGTGTTTCTGAATTTTTTTGTGTGGATGGACAAACATCTAAACTTTTAAAAAAATTAAAAAAGAAAAAAAAAGTGCATGTTTTTTAATAAATTGACATTTTTAAAAAATGAAAAATTTCAGAACGGGTTCTAAAAATTTTCAAAAAAAAAAAAATTTTAATCGATAGCCCATACAAAACTATATAAGATTTTTTTTGAGATTGAGGTGCATTCCGTTTTAATGTGATAAATATTTAATCAAGGCAACTCGCCACAGATTTGACAATTTTTCCAATATTTGACCACGCCTTCTAAGCCCAGTTTTTGAAAATTAGAAAAATCAAAAAAGCAATTTTCTTAGTTCCATATAGGGCTTTCCAAACAACCTATTCACAAATTTACGGGACACATGTTTTTCTGTAGCGGGACATTGGTGTGGAATGCCTCATATGCGATTGGAGTGTTATTTCTACATGATTTCCAATTTAATTTTTCCAAATGTATTTTAAACTGTCCAAATGTATTTTAAAATTGTCCAAATGTATTTTAAAATTGTCCAAATATATTTTAAATTGACCAAATGAATTTTAAAATTGTCCAAATGTATTTTAAAATTGTCCAAATTTATTTTAAAATTGTCTAAATATATTTTAAAATTGTCCAAACTAATTTTAGAATTGTCCAAATGTATTTTAAAATTGTCCAAATGTATTTTAAAATTGTCCAAATGTAATTTAACATTGTCCAAAATTATTTAAAATTTTCTAAATGTATTTGAAAATTGTCCAAATCTATTTTAAAATTGTCCAAAAGTATTTTAAAATTGTGTAAATTTTGTTTAAAATTTTCCAAATGTGTTTTAAAATTGTCCAATTGCATTATAAAATTTTTCAAAAATATTTTCAAAATAGTCCAAATGTATTTTAAAATTGTCCAAATGTATTTTAAAATTGTCCATATGTATTTTAAAATTTTCCAAATGTATTTTAAAATTGAATAATTGCATTTAAAATTTTCCAAATGTATTTTAAAATATTTCACATAGAATTATACAATACTTTAAAATACTATTGGAAATTTTTAAAATACATTTGGACAATTTTAAAATACGTTTGGAAAATTTTGAACTACATTTGGACAATTTTAAAATACATTTGGACAATTTTAAAATATATTTAGACAATTTTAAAATATATTTGGACAATTTTAAAATACATTTGGACAATTTTAAAATACATTTGGACAATTTTTAAATTAATTTGAAGAATTTTAAAAAATATTTGGACAATTTTATAATACAGTTGGACAATTTTAAAATATATTTGGACAATTTTAAAATAATTTTGGACAATTTTAAAATTCATTTGGACAATTTTAAAATATATTTGGATAATTTTAAAATACATTTGGACAATTTTAAAGTACATTTGAACAATTTTAAAACTCAATTGGAAATGGTGTAGTTCAAGGCCCAAAAATTCTATTTATGATATTCTCATTTAAGATTATGTTTGATTGAACCACAATGATTCCCTAAAATCCGCTGAAGATTCCTTAGTAAGGGGGAAACAGATGTGTTTAGATTAGAGATGGGCGCGTGAGTGATTTTTGACTCACGACAGGAGTTTTTGAATCACGCACACTCACTCACGAGCATATTTTTTCTACTCACACTCACTCACAATCACGTGAGTAAATTTAATACAACTCACACTCACGTGCACTCACGAAAGCTTCACTCACACTCACGTTGACTCACACTCACAAAACTCTTATTTATACAAAAAACAAAATTTAAAAACTAAAATTTCAAAAATCTTTCAAAATATTCAGCAAAATTTAAAGTTAAGCGAAATTTTACATTTTAATTGCGTTTTTCGAAACAAAAACTCAAGTTAAACCAAATTTGACCAATTTTTGTTGCTTTTTTTGGTACTAAAGGTAATATGAAGAGAAAATAAATCACGTGAAAATAAAATCGACTCACGCACACTCACTCACGAAAAAATCTTACTCACGCACACTCACTCACGCAATTTTTTTCTCCACTCACACTCACTCACAATCACGTGAGTAAAATTGAATTCAGTCACACTCACGCGTGATCACTCGTGAATCACGCTGTAATCTGCTCCTGTGCCCATCTCTAGTTCAGATATATGTACTATGAGATGAGTAACATTTTTTAAGCAATAAACAATATATTATAAGAATATCATAAATAAAATTTTTGGGCATCGAACTAGAAAGTAATAGAAAGTACCAAATAAATAGTACATTAAATTTGTTTTTTTCTATACATATTATTATACTACTACATTTTTTAAATATTTTTATTAATTTTTTTATTGTAATAATAGTTTGTTAATAATACTAAAACTAAAAACAAAACTCCCATTAAATAGTTATTTAATCACAAAAAATATGTGTTTTTAAAAGTTATAATGTATTTTTTTTAATAAGAGTATTTACTAAAACAATTAAAATATTAAAGTGATTTTTTGTTTTTTTTTTTTATAAATATTTATGTTCAACATTAGTATTTATGGCTTTTTTAATGAAATATGTAGATATATTTTTTTGAAAGCAAATTTTTATATTTTTATAATAAAGCTAGATGATTAATAAAAAAAAAGTCCATTTGGTCCATTTTAAAATTTTGAAACGAATGTTTTTATATAGAGGTTTTTTTAAAGTATAATTGTAAGATTTTAAGAATGTGTTTTTTTTAAGACATTTTTAATAGGTTTTGTGTTTTTTTTACATAGGTACAAGTTGCATGATATTTTGTGACAACATGCTTTTGTTTAAAAAGAATGGATTCTCGTTTAATTGTTTATGATTATCGTTTTTTTTTATATTTAGAAATTTAAGACTTTGACTTTGAATTTATTTTTAAAATTCCATAAAAAAAATGTTCTATTGTTTAATGAGAAATTCAGAAATAGGCGTTCCAACTGTTTACAAAAAAAAAATCTAAAAGATTTTCGATATAAAATTTATCTTTTTTTTCATTTTTCAAAAATGTTTAATTGAAATTCGAATAAAAATATTTAAAAAAAATCAAAATTTTTTAAATGCAGTAAAAAAATATGCATTTTTTTACCTCCAATTCTTTTGAACACCAATTTTTTGTAAACAACGAAAAGATTTTATTGTTTATTAAATTAAGTACACCTAAGTGTATAGTAATGAGATATGAAAAAAATTAAAAAATTTCTTTGTTTGCAAAAAAATTGGATTTGGATCAAAAGAATTGGAGGTCAAAAAATGCATATTTTTTTACTGCATTTTAAAAATTTTGATTTTTGTTTGGGTCTTTTAAAAAATGAGTTGATAACTGAATTTAAACTATTGGACTATATTTAAAATTTTTAATCTTTGAACTGGAAAAAAATCAACTTGGAAATTTTCTAAAAAAAAAACGTCTACAAATAATTTATTTTTCCAGGGCTACCCTCGTATCTCATTTAATATTTTCTCAATCCGGACGCTATTAAGCTTAAATTAAAGCTTGGAAAATTTCCTATATAACGTATTTTTAAATAATAGTCGATTGATAACACCGTCCGACAAAAAATAAAAAAAAGTCGTTGAACACGAACTGGTTAATATACATATCGTGCTTTCAAAAATGTATCCTTCAATATCATTCAAAATTTTCAACAAATATTTTGATAAAGTTTTCAAATGACTTTTTTCACATTCTTTTATCCTGATATGGCAAATTAGAAAAATGAAAAACTTAGGGGAGATCCCGCTCTTTCATTTGCCGTCACCAGTGTCATCCTAGGACAAGTTCAATTATTTCAAAAATATTTTACAAAATGTATCCTGTAAAACTTTGAAGTCCTGTTAAAAGGAAACAGGATCACGAAACGAAAAACTGTAAATGCAGTTTTACTCCATTTGATCTCTACTTTCAGATGTATATCATCCGGTTCATGTTTGAAATTGGCTGTCGGACGGTGTAATAATAAGGGTTTTTATTGTCAACTTTGTCGTTACCGATTTACAACTTATTTAGACCTGTACACTTTCTTTTGAAGCTCACTGTATACAGTGGCCGCCAAAAGTCAACGTACGACTTCATAGTAGATGTAATTAGTTAACGACAAAGTTAACAATAAAATACCTAATTATTACACCGTCCGACGAAAATTAAAAAAAAGTAGTTAAACACGAACTGGATACTAAAAGTTTGAAACTAGAGACTAAATTTAGTAAAACTGGATTTACAGTTTTTCATTTTGTGATCCTGTTTCCTTTTAAAAGGACTTCAAAGTTTTAGAGTATTAAATTTTATAAAATATTTTTTTAATATTTGTATTTGTCCTAGGATGCCACTAGTGATTGCAAATGTAAGAGGAGGATCTCCCCTAACTTTCCTATTTTCCCATTTTTACATATCAGAAAAAAAGGTGATTAGGTCCGTCCTTTCAAAACTTTATCCTTAATTCAAAATTTTAAACAAAATACTTTGATTAAGTTTTCAAAGGACGTTATTCACATATTTTTATCCTGATATGGCAAAATAATTAGGGGAGATCGTCCTCTTTAATTTTCCTTCACTAGTGGCATCCTAGGACAAGCACAAATATTAAAAAAATATTTTACAAAATGTAATCCTTTAAAACTGTGAAGTCCTTTTAAAAGGAAACATGATCACGAAATGAAAAACTGTAAATGCAGTTTTACTTCATATGATCTCTTCTTTCAGACGTTTATCATACGGTTCATGTTTAAATTTGGCTGTCGGGCGGTGTTATCAAACAAGTATATTTATTGTCAAACAAGTACACTCAAAAAATTATGTTAGTAAAATCAACTGAAAATGTCAGTTAAAATAACTACTTTGTAAGTTGTTTTGGGGTCAACTACTTTTTCAGTTAAATCAACTAACAATGTTAGTTATTTAACTAACAAAAAAACAACTGACTTATGTAGTAAAAACTACTTACATTTGTAGTCAAAACAACTAAAATGTAGTAAAAATAAAATAATATATAATTTTTGTTTTTCAAAAAAATTGAAGACCAAATTTTTTCCAAGTTTTTTTTTTTAAGTTGTGAAAATAAAAAAAAAAAAACGAAATTTTTTCTAGCAAATATTAAATAATCAATTTAATGTAATTGCCTACTGATGACGTAGAAGTGGCTACAGAAACCATGGTCTAGGGTAAATCCACATTTAATTTAATCTTTAGAAGACACAATTTTCTTCTTCAATCAGAAAAACACAAACAACAAATTAAATACACTTGGCTTACGCCGAAAAAATATAATAAATTAGAAATACTCACAAATGTCGCTCGTGTGAGCAATTCACTTTAACTATGCGAAAAAACATTGAAAATTTTTCAGAGATAAAAAAAATAAAATTAACTGCTTTAATTAACTGTAACTACATTGCAGTACTTTTTTGTTAATTATTCAAAAAAACGACTTAAAATAACTAACATAAATAGTTGTTTGATATTTTTCATACAAAAACAACTGACTTTGTAGTTGAAAACAACTAACTACTGCAAAATATACAAACAACTAACATGTAGTAACTTACATTATTTTCTGAGTGTATTTTTGTAAAAAGTGCTGTGTAGGAAATTTGTCAAGCTTTTATTTAAACTAAACGTAATGCGCTACGAGGGTCAAAATGGAAAGTGAAATTATTGAAAAACTTTTTTAGAAAAATTTGTAAAAATATTTTTTAGTCGATTTTTTTCAAGTTCAAACATTAAAAATTAAAAAAAAATGTTCTTTAGTTTATATTCAATTATCATCAAATTTTTCCAACTACTCAAACAAAAATTAGTTTTTTTACCTACAATTCTTTTAACCACCAATTTTTGTACAATTCCTGAGAAATTAAAATTTCAAATCAGTTTGTCACGGTCGCCTCTTTTTTTTCTTATTAAGAGACCCAGTCAGAAATTGCCAACCGTACCAAAAATATTGTACTGGCAGAGCGTTGGCTTTAATGGAAATGCCAATGCCTAGCCAACGTTGGCAATTACAATTACAATGCCCGTACAATTTGTACAACATTTAC
This sequence comes from Pegoplata infirma, assembly GCA_963921195.1. NCBI lineage: Eukaryota > Metazoa > Arthropoda > Insecta > Diptera > Anthomyiidae > Pegoplata > Pegoplata infirma. Next base: position 63,601,942 of record OY992538.1, read on the forward strand.
GACCGTTTGTTTTAAAATTAATTTGATAAAGCAGTTTCTTTTTAAATTAAGGTTTTTTCTTTGATCCTTGTTAAAAAAAGAAGTAAGAACACCAGTGTTTTCTGAAAAGTAGGTCCCAACTCCAAACATTGATCCGATCTATTTCTCATTGTATGCTGGTTTCTGTTGCTAATAAACCAATTTAACTAAATATCGGAAGCAATTTGTATATGGAGACTAATGGTAAAGGTATTGACGATTGTACAATCGTCAATCTTACCCACACACCATCAATATAATTGCATATTCATAATATTGCGTCGTCTGTAGGTACCTTTAGTCCAGAAATGGTCCAATTATAATCAGATTGATTAGTTTACCACAGTCCACATTTAACTCCTACAAACAAAATTTAAACAAAAAATTTCCTTTTTGAGAGATTTATGAAAACTCCGTAGGATGGTTTGTATGTGGATTTGTCCGATCTCTTTTAAATTTGGAATGATGATTTCTGAATACGAAAGGATACCTATTAAAATACGGTTGTTAAGGTCATTTGACCCATATTTAAAGATGTTTGTATGTGGGTTATTTCAAGACACCGATTTCATCCAAATTCAATTGGCTTTGCCCTTCGGTTAAAAGAAGCTTAAACTTCAAACTTTAGACACTTTTAAAAATTGCGACCTGTATCGTGCGCACAATGTTTACATGGAAAGACTGACACACGGGCGGACAAAAAGTAATTCTGAGACGTTCAATATGCTTGAAGGTGGCTCTAGAACATCAGCACAAAGTTATTATAGCCTGTACCACAGAGGGTGTAGCGTATAAAAATATATCGATATTAGAGTTCGTTTTCAAATAATTTCTCTTTTGGACCATCCCTTTTTACGACGTTTAGCAATATTTTTTTTTAGAAAAATTCCAACTACTTTCCGTGCCTCTCCACGACTTAAACCCATGTTTCGATCGCATTCTCCTGAGGAGCAAAAACGGCTCAATTTATTGTTAATTTTACCATTCGATTCTAAATTCTACGACATTTTTTGCAAGCTACAGAAAAGTGACGATTAAGCACGGAAAAAATCTATATTTTTTTTTTGCCAACATCAGAAAAACATATCGGCCAAGCCTTATTTGGTGCTATCATTCTGGCTTTGGCATTGCACAGTATAACATAAAAATTAAATACTGGGAATGTACAATATTTTTTGTTTTGCCAACAGTGGGCCAACATTAGAAAAACATATTGGCCAAGGCGCTTTTTGGTGTTATCATTTTGGTATTGTATCTGTACATTATTTTTTGTAAATCTGGTATTTTGCCAACGTTGGCAACACCTATGCCATCGATTTGCCAACCTTGGCCCGCTTGTATTTTTCTGACTGGGGATATATTAATTTTGAAATATCAATTATATTTTCTCAATTTACAATTTAAAAATTTATGGAAAATATTATCAAAGTCTTTATTCATTTCAAGCTGTAGAAAATTTGAAATCAATTTTTTTTAAACTCTTTAGTAAAAAAAGAGTAAAATGATTTTTTTATTAATTGATATTTCGATAAGTTTTAATAGTTTTTATAAGTTTATTGTTGTTTTTTAAGTAGTTTGTGTATAATTAAATAATGAATAATAACTTTGTTCAATTAATTATAATAATATTTCATTACACTTTAATATATATTTTTTTTTAATTTCTTTAAATTTACAATTATATAAAAAAAATAAAACAATTACAATAAAAAATATAATATAGTTTTTAAAGAAATAGAACAAAAAAAGGATTATTTTTTCCATTTTCATTTAATTGTTTTGTTAAAGAATTGATTTTTTTTTTTTTTTTGTGTTAAATATTTAGCAATAAATGTTCAACATTTAGGCACATAATACAATATTGCTTGATTTATATGTTTAATTTCGTTATTAATTTCCTGTGGAAAAAAATAAAATTTGATTGTGTTTTTTTTTTTTTTTAATATAAATAAATGTAAATTGGAAAAAATAACAAATTAACAAAAAAGGAAGAAAAAAATATGTGTATAATTAAAAATTATTAAATAAATCGTTTGATATTTGTTAATTTTTCAATAATTAGGAATCATTTATGTGTAATTTTTTTTTTTTTGATATTTCTCTTGGTTTTTCAATTTTTTTTGCAGTTTTTAATTTTTTTTTTCTATGAATTATTACGTTTTGGCGATGAAGTCAACACTTTTTCTTTGGCCTTTTCATGTTCGTCTTCAAATATAATTTTTGTTATAACAATATCTCCTGTACTTAAGGTTTGTGAAGCTGCATCAATCATTTTCACTTGACCTTTGTCGGAATTTACCATAGCTAAACGTGCTGATGTTGGTGTAGTACTACGTGCCTCACCATGGCAGTTACAATTTTTCATGCTAAAAATAAAAAGAAAAGTAAACAACTTAAATATTATGGATTTGAATTATTTTGGAAATACTTATTGCAATTCGAAAAAGATTTAAATTTAAAAATGATCAATTTAAATTCGAAAAAGATTAAATTAAATTCGAATTAGATCAATTTAAATTCGTAAAAGATCTATTCAGCGATGTTCAAAAAATATCAATTAAATTTCATAAAAGGTCAATTGAACTTTGAAAAATGTCAATTCAAATTCGAAATAAAACAATAGAACGAAATTCGAACAAGATAAACAGAACTTCAAAAAGCATCAGTTGATATTAAAAAAAATCAATCGAAATTCAAAAAATATCAAATTAAATTCGTAAAAGATCAATAGAAATTCGAAAAATATTGACTGAAATTCTAAGAAGTCAACTTAAATTCGAAACAAGTAGAAAAGTTAAATTCGACTTTGCCGAATGCATGAATACCCTCCACAATGCATTTTTTAAAGGATAGTACATTTTTTAACGTGAAAAAATTAACAATTTTGATTAGAAATATTTTATTTTGAGTAAAAAGCTCTTTTTTTGTCATTTAAAAAAATAAAAATTACTAATTTTTTTTTAGTGTAAAATTTTTTTTGAGTGTAATGTTTTTTTTACTGTAAAAATATTTCTGAGTGAATGCACGTACACAAAATATTGTCATTTTTGTAAAAAAAAACAAATTTTTTTTTGTGTGAAAAATTTTTTTTGAGTGTAAAATTTTTTTCGAGTGTAATTTTTAAGTTACCAATGCTTTTAAAACTAAACAAGTTTAAAAAGCATTGCTTTAAAATTAAACAAGTTTGAAAAGCATTGTTTAGTTACCACCAATGCTTTTAAAACTTGTTAAAACACGTGGCATTTTAGATGAAACTAATCTGAAATTCAGGGTTTTGCTTATAACTTTTGAACCACTGGACCGATTGATCTGGAATTTAATACCAAACAGACCTGGGGAACGGCAAAGATACATGCCAAGCTTCAGCAGTTTCATTATTGTCTTTCGAAAGTAATCGTGTTTTTTATCTCGTAAATTCGCAAAACACCCTTGCCGAAATTTACTCTTTTGCTCATAACTTTTGAACCACTGCACAGTGCCACATTTGGCCAATCTAGCACGACAAAAATCAGAAAAAAAAAGTTCCCCGATTTTCATGATATGTTTGTATGTATTAAAGATCATTCCTAATAGCACGGAAATAATCATATAAGAACGATAATTCTGTTCATTACTAACAGGTGGGTGCATAAAGTTGCATCTTGTAAAATCCTGTAACTAGTGTACATTATTTTGCATAAATTAAGTCGAGTTTAAACTGTTGTAACTTTGGAACAAAAAGAGATATTTATCCACTCTTTTTTGGTAATTTTGAAGTATATTTAAATGCTTTAGGTCATATTTTTCTTTGTTTTTTAAACAAATTTTTCGATGTTTTATTAAATTTTTAACAAAATCCAAATTTTTAAAAAGAAAATTATATATTTATTTTTTTTGATGGAATAGAACTTTTGTGTTTGGTCCGTATTGGTCGCCGCACTTTTTCAGATATATTGACCAATATCCATAGTACTTATTTCAACAGCTAACTTTTGCGACCGTCTGCGACGTCGACTACAGTGGGGCGATATGTAAACCTTGTTTTTACATATTTTTTAAACATATTTTTAAAAAGTGGGCGTGGAAGTTGTCTGACCGCCCCCTTTTTTTGTGATATTATTTCTACAGTCAATGAGAGTATATACACCAAATTTAAAGAAGTTATAACCAAAATTACAAATTTTTAAAAAAGTGGGCGTGGCCCTTAACCGTCCTCCAATATTTTTGATAATGTTATTTTCGAAGTCAAAACGAACATTTATACCGAATTTCAAGTCAATATAATTAAAGTTGGATATTTGTCGTCCTAGATCGGCCAAATGTGGCACTGTGCACTGGACCGATTTGTCTGGATTGCAATACCAACCTGACCAGGTAAATGAACATATATGCCAAACTTCAGGAACCTCCGTAAAGTCTTTCAAAAGTTAGCGTGTTTTCAACAGACAGACGGACAGACGGACGGACATCGCTAGATCGTCTTAAAATCGATCGAGGATAATGAATATAAATACTTTATGGGGTCCTAGACCAATATTTTGAGGTGTTACAAACGGAATGACAAACTTATATATACCCTCTATCACTAGAGTGGAGGGTATAAAAAGATTAATTTTAAATTGAATTGATCTTTTTAGAATTTAAATTAATATATTACGAATTTCAAATGATATTTCAATTGATCTTCTAAGTTTCTGAGTTGCATTAACATTTTTTTTTCGAAATTCAATTGATATTTTTCAAAATTCAGTTTATCTTGTTCGAATTTAATAATTTTTTTCGCTTTTCAAATCCTCTTCATCGAAGTTTAAACTTTTACGAATATCAACTAATCCCTTTTCGAAGTTTAGTTGATCTTGTTCGAATTTCATTCAATTGTTTTATTTCAAATTTCAATTGATCTTTTTCAAAGTTCAATTGACGTTTTTCGAGTTTCAATGATCTTTTTAAATACCCGAGTAAAAAAGTTTTTTATATAATTTTATATAATTATATAAAATTATATAAAGAAGTTTTGTTTTCAAAAAATTTGATAAAATTATATAAAATTATATATAATTTGATAAAATTTCAAAAAATTTGATAAAATTATATAAAATTATATATAATTTGATAAAATTATATGAAATTATATCCGAATTTTTTTTATATAGAATTTTATCAAATCTTTTATAATTTTATATAATTTTATAAAATTTTATCGAATTATATATAATTTGATATAATTTTATAAAATTTTATATAAAACAAATTTTGATGTAATTATATATAATTTGATAAAATTATATATAATTTGATCTAATTTTATAAAATTTTATCAAATTATATATAATTAGATATAATTTTATAAAATTTTATATAAAAAAAATTCGGATATAATTATATATAATTTTATCAAATTATATATAATTTTATCAAATTATATATAATTTTATCTAATTTTATCAAATATATATAATTATATATAATTTTATCAAATTATATATAATTATATATAAACTTTTTTACTCGGGTAGTGTTTTTTAAATAAATCGATTAATGATTTCAAACAAGTATTTTTTATCAAGTTTTAATTTAAGCTTAATGGTATCCAGATTGAGTAAATATTGAATGCGCTACGAGGGTCAAAATGAAATTTAAATTATTAAAAGACCTTTTAAGAAAAATTTTTAAACATATTTTTAAATAGATTTTTTTCAAGCTCAAACATTGAAAATTTAAAAAATAATCCAATAGTTTATATTCAGTTATCAGCAAATTTTTCCAACGACTCAGACAAAAATTAAAATAAATATGGTAGAAGAAATCCGCAATTCTTTTGACCACCAATTTTGTAGTAAAGAAAGTGTTTAATTATTTACATATCACATTACTATACACTTAGGTTTACTAAAATTAAAAAACAATAAAATCTTTTCTTTGTATACAAAAAATTGGTTTTCCTTAACCGCGGTTACGGTTAAAATTCAAGCGATTAACCGCGGTTAACGGTTTACCGCACTCTTTTAAAATAATTTTAAATTAATTATTTTTTTGATCAATAAAAATGTAAAAATTATTTTTAAATAGTCTTAAATATCCGTATTTTTTTCAGAAAATGGTTCTGTTGCTGAGAAATTTTTTCTATAGCAAAAGTCACAGATTTTAAGATTTTTTTTTTTGTAGAAAAACAGAAATTTGTTCTGTAGAAAAAGTCCCAGATTTTGAAATATTCTTTCCAAAGAAAAATCTTGGACTCAGGGACATGTTTTTTATAAAAACTGTTTCAAATTCTGAGCATTTTTTTTATACAGAAAAAGTTTCAGACTCTGAAAAATTTTTTCAATAGAAAATTATTCAGACTCTGAGGCATATTTTCTAAAGAAAAAGTTTTAGACTTTGGGGCATATTTTCTTTACAAATTGTCTCAGAATCTGAGACATTTATTTTACAGAACTCTGACACATTTTTTTTAATTGAAAATTTTTCAGACTCTGAGGCATATTTTCTAAAGAAAGAGTCTCAGACTCTGAGGCATATTTTCATAAGAAACTGTCTCAGAATCTGGTGCATTTATTCTACAGAAAACTTTTCAGATTCTGAAATATTTTTGCAATAGAAAAAGTTTCATATTCTGAGGCATTTTTTGCATCTATAAATTTTAAATTTTTTATTATTCTTTGTTCCTTTTTTCATTGTTTTTTTCTAAAAAAAACCTCTTTTGTCCTACAAATCTTATGTTAATTAAATTACCCGTAAACGCAGTATTTTTTATGCGGTTAACCGCGGTTACGGTTACGGTTACGATAAAAACCGCATTGCAAACCCTAATCTGAACGTCATTAAGATTTAGTTAAAGCTTGATAAGTTACATACGCAGCACTTTTTATAAAAATATTTGTTTGACAATAATTAGGTCTATTATTGTTAACTTTTAGACTTTTGTCGGCCACTGTATATGAGCTTTTTGAAACCTAAGACAATAATCACAATTGGAGCGGCAAGCGGTTTTCCGCAATTGTCCTCATAAAAATAGATTTGAATCTAGTTTGGCGGAAAAACGCGGCGGAATTTTGTTTTCATATAAAACGTGTGTGAACAGTTGCGGAAAAACTAGGGATGTGCGATTAATCGATTAATTAATCACTTCGATTAATCGAAATCCTGATTAATCAATTAATCGATTAATCATACTTTCTGATTAATCAGAACTATGCAAGGTAGATTTATACAAGGTAAGATCCAATAACCTCACTTTTCCTCCATAGTAAGTTTTTTGACAAATTTAAAAACAATAATATTTACGAATTTTCAAAACGAAATAAAAATATTTTGTTCGGCATAAATGACTTGAGTTTACACTATACTTTTTATGCTTAAAAATATTTAAAATTTTTTTAATTTTTGTCGTGGGAAATAAAATAATTTCGTTTGAATTTCAATATTTTTTTATAATTTAGTTGTTTTCTAAAATTTTAAAGTCTTAAAAAGCGTTTAAATTGGTTAATGTGTGCACTGAACATTTAAGTCGTTTTTGCCGACTAAAATGATTTTGAAAGAAAATTGTTTTCATTTACGTCACTAAAATATTACCTTATATAAATCTACCTTGGAACTATGATTAATCAAATAATTTAAATTTTGATTAATCAAAATTCATGATTAATTGATTAATCAGGAAGTTGAATATTCAAAATTTGAATAATTGAATATTTTTTTTTGTTTTTTTTTTGTTTTGTTTTTATATTTCAAATTCTATGACTATTGAAAATTTTTCAGAAAATTTATTAAATTTTAGTCGAATAGAATTTTAGGCGTTCTTTTCAGCTCACAATGCGGATATTATCACGGTCTCTTCACATTACAAAATAACATAATCTAAAAAAATGGATGTGCCTCCCAATCATTTTAAATTAAAAAAAAAATTATTCATTTTGTTGTATTGCACATGATCTCCGGGTCATGCACAATTCAACGCCAATTGGCGTCGAAGTGCTGACACAGAGGACCATTTTTATTGAGCCCATGTAGAAAATTAATTTTGTTGTATTGTTAATGATCTCCAACTCATATACAATACAACCAATTGGCGTCGAAGTGGTGGCAGAGAGAATCTTTTCTAGAGGGATGGAACATGGATGCGTGTTATTGGGCGTCTTACATACATATGTACATATCGTCGGTGCTCCATCCAGAACCGCTATGTTTTTTTCAAAATGTTTTGAAGAGGCTTACAAATCAGCTTTATTTTGAACTTTAAAAAATATTGCACATTTTCTATTTCCATTAATTTGAATTATAAAAAACAGCGCAAAAGTACCAAATATATGTACAATGTCAAAAAAAAAAGTTGATGATGTACCCTCCTCAAAATTAACTTCAACATGTTTTATGAAGATTCCCAAAATATTTGGGCTATAGCGATAATCTCCCGTGAGCTAAACCGCGTCAAAAAGGGGTCCAAAAATGGTATTTTTCATGAATAAAAAATTCAGTAAATTTTTTTTTGACCAATGAATGACCAAATATAATAGATATTTAGGAATTCTTTGATTCTGCATTAAAACATTTAAAAAATCTAACCACAGACTCGAGATAACCAGATGTTTATGTCAGTTTTTTGATGCTTTTCGATTCGATTTTACTGAAACCTTAAATAACTTTGGTATTTTTTGTCCGATTTTCACTTCCAATACATCGTTAGAAAGGTGTTGACCACCGCTTGGGATTTTAGTCAAAAATTAACCCTTAACTGCACTGTCTTACTTTTTTATAATATTTACTTCGACATCATTAAAAACCATTTTGTAACCACAAAAAGCATATCTTTGTGCAGGAAACACGTTTAATTAATATATTTGGCCACAATTTATTTAACCCATGCATGATCAAAATATTTGGCAAATATTTTTAAAAAACTTTTTGCGAAAATTTTTGAAACATAGTTGTAATACTTAAAAAATATAAAATAAATAAGGTATTTGTTTATCTAGACGTGCTTATTAATATCAAATAATTATTACGTGTAACACTTTCCCAGTCAAATTTTTTTTTTCGGAATTTGTGTGTGCAAATTAATTTTAAAAATAAAATATAACAAAATTTTGTCTTAATCGCATATATTCGCGCAAAAAAACGCATCTAATAAAAAGATCTTAATATTTTTTATTTAAATAAGCAAATGTATCAAAAAAAATCAATTATATTATTTTTTTTAAGTATTACAACTGGATTTAAATTTTTTTTCACATTTTTTTTACATTGGTCATGAATGGGTTAAATAAAAAATATTAAGATCTATTTATTAGATGCGTTTTTTGCACGAATATATGCGATTAAGACAAAATTTGTTTATATTTTATTTTTAAAATTAATTTGCACATCCAAATTTCGAAAAAAAATTTGACCGGGAAAGTGTTAAACGTAATAATTATTTGATATTAATAAGCACGTCTAGATAAACAAAAACCTTATTTATTTTATTTTTTTAAAGTATTACAACTAGTTTTCAATAATTTTCCCAAAAACTTTTTTAAAAATGCTTGCCAAAATATTTTGATCATACATGGGTTAAATTAATTGTGACCAAATGTATTAATTAAACGTGTTTCCTGCACAAAGATATGCTTTTTGTGGTTATATAATGGTTTTTAATGATGTCGAAGTAAATTTTATAAAAAAGTAAGACAGTGCAGTTAAGGGTTAATTTTTGACTAAAATCCCAAGCGGTGGTCAACACCTTTCTAACGATGTATTAGAAGTGAAAATCGGACAAAAAATACCAAAGTTATTTAAGTTTTCAGTAAAATCGTATCGAAAAGTATCAAAAAACTGACATAAACATCTCGTTATCTCGAGTCTGTGGTTAGATTTATAAAATGTTTTAATGCAGAATCAAAGAATTCCTAAATATCTATTATATTTGGTCATTCATTGGACAAACAAAAATTTACCAAATTTTTAATTCATGAAAAATACCATTTTTGGACCCTTTTTTGACGCGGTTTAGCTCACGGGAGATTATCGATAGAGCCCAAATATTTTGGGAATCTTCATAAAACATGTCAAAGTTAATTTTGAGGGGGGTACAACTTTAACTTTTTTTTTGCCCATATAAGGTGAGTCGGTCTAATGTACATAGCTGTTATTCAAGTCTCTTCAAAAAATGTTGGAATACACATAGCGGTTCTGGTTGGCACACCGACGATATGTGTATTCATTTCCAGATTTGAGCATGGTTAGAGGCATATTATTCATGGAATCTCCAGTCTTTCATGATAGATCTAAGTATGAAATTTCGTCATAAATTTTGGAAAATTTGGTTGAATATATTGTTGGATTTTGGCATATTAAATTTCGCTCTGTTTATTAATTTATAAATTTTGTTTTAGTTTTTAAATATTTTTTTTTGTTTGTCATTGATTTTGTTTTGCCAACATTTTTTAAAAATTGAATAAAATTATTCGTTTTCGATTAATCAAAATTCAAATTACACCAATACCCCGGTTTGCGTCGCTTCGGTTTGCGTCGTTTCGAAGTTGCGTCGTTTTCAAATTTCTGTGATTTCGAAGTTGCGTCGTTTTGGTTTCAGTTTGCGTCGCATGGCTTCGAAGTTGCGTCGCCAGTGCTTCGATTTGCGTCGTTGATTTAAAAATGTGTGTACAAAGCTAAAACAAAAAAAAGGGGATTTACCGTTTATATTTCAGTTTGCGTAGCATGACTTCGAAGTTGCGTCGTTAGTGATTCGATTTGCGTCGTTAATATGAAAATGTTTATACAATGCTTGCTTTTATACTATGAATTTTTTATTTTTATTTTTATCTTAATATTTTTATGTTTTTGTTATGTTTTTTACGTTTTTCTCATGAATTGTTATATTTTTATTTTAATTAAAACTGTTTTCAAAAAAAAAAAAAATACAAAAAAATTGCATTTTTTATTGAAAAATCTAAATTTCTGCTAAAATTAGGAATCTCGGAACCAATTAAATGAAAATCAATACAAATGTATGGAAAATCGTGCTTCGGTTTGCGTCGTTTCGGTTTGCGTCGCGTTTCTCCGGTCCCAATTAACGACGCAAACCGGGGTATTGGTGTAGTTGATTAATCATAGTTCTGATTAATCAGAAAGTATGATTAATCGATTAATTGATTAATCAGGATTTCGATTAATCGAAGTGATTAATTAATCGATTAATCGCACATCCCTAGGAAAAACGCTTCCCGCTCCAATTGTGATTATTTTCTAAAGCTCTAAATTTAGGGTTTTAGAGAAGTTTTTTAGAAAATATTTGTTTAAAACTTACTTCTTCGTTTTCTCTCTAACAATTTGTACATTATCTGTAGTAGCAATTGTTGTACCCAATTGGTCTTGCATAGAATTGGAAGTAATAATCTGAAAAAAAAAAAAAATATAAAATAAAATTAATATGTTTTTCAAATTTATTATAAAAATTAATCCTCACTTGATCACTTGGCAATAAAGTCACAGCCGATAATATAGCTTCTAATTTATCAATTTTCGCTACACGATCCATAGATTGATTTGATAATATTTCATCCATCATTTGCATGGATTCAGTTAAACTTGGCGGCTCCGAACTGAAACGTGGTGAAAATGTGCCAGTTAATGAATTATCCGATGGCACAGAATCTAAACTAGGGAAATTATCATTTTCATTAATTTCTTGATCATCATCGGAGTCACTTTGATCTCTGTAAGAAAAGATAATAAAAAAAAACAATTGATTAGTGAATTAAATTCATAAGAATAGAATAATAATCTTACTTGTTGGATTGGCCAGTTGATTCCATTTTTTCTAATTTCTTGGCTACTTTATAGTAACCCTTTAAACGTTCTTTTTCATCTTCAGTCAAATCCATATATCTTAAAAAAAAGGATTAGATGTTTTAAACATAAAATTGCAAAAATTCCATACTTGTTAAAACTCACCTCAATAATCGTATTTCCCTATTAGACAATACAATACTTTTGTTAGTTTGACCCAATTTATTTTTGAGATCCGATACTTCAGTACTAATTTTACGTTGTTTTTTACGTATTTTAACTTCATTTGGTTTGATATGCATTAAAATTTGTTCGGTACAAAGTTCAGAAAATAATTGCAAATTTTCTGGCTTTATTTGTCTAAAAGATAGAAGAAAGACATTTATGAAAAACAAACAAGTAAAAATGTTAAATTCGGCCTTGCCAAATATATTAATACACTTCACAATTAAAAAAAACACTTTATTTGAAAAAGAAATTTGGTAAAAAATATTATTGAAAAAAAAATTTGTGAAAAAAATTTTGGTGTAAAAAATTTTGGAGAAAAAATTAAAAAAAAATGGTGAAAAACAATTTGATAAAAAAAAATTTGGTGAAAAAAAAATTTTTGTTCGAAAAAAATTTTTTGGTGGAAAAAAAAATTTGGTGAAATAATTTTGAGGTAAAAAAGGCCGCTGTTCCAAAAAAAGTAATTCACATAAAAAATGTGATAGTGAAAATTTCCGAATTTTTTTGGTGTTCTAGATTTCACATCCAAATTTCTTTTTCGTTTTGTTTCACATAAATAAAATTTGGTGAAAGTAAAACGAATGCACTTTTTTCCTTATGATTTTTTAAATTTTAATTATTCGAATTCAACTTCAAATGAAAACGTGATCAACAAAACACTAAACTCGATTTCATGTGATTCGGAAATTTTCATGTGAATTGAAAAGTTGTGAAAGACAGAACAGAGGCCAAAAACTTTTTTTTTGGTGAAATATTTTCGACCTCCACAAAGTGGAGGGTATAACAAAACCGATCTATTTAATGTTTACTGACCTTGTTAAATTTCCATATAATTGATCATTAATTAGTACTAATACATCTCCGGCAGCATAGAGTAACATTTCTCTGGTTAATGGTCTTTTAGACCAATACTTTTGATCTCGTCGATAAATTTGTTTTAATTGCTCTTTGATGGGATTGATGGGTGCATTATATTGATCACATAATGAATTCAATGATATGTATTTCGCTTTGTACACTTGCTTGCCGTTTTCCTGATATTGTACAATAGCATGGGCAGCCTGAAATGAAAATAAAGCGAAAAATTCAATTAAAGATTCATAGACAAAAATTGCAAAATTTAAAGGCATTTTTCGCATAAAAAAATTCTTAAATTCTGAGACATTTTTCCTATAGACAAATTCTCAACGTCTAAAACATTTTTCTCAGATTCTGAGAGAATTTTCCTAAATTGACAAAATCTTAGATCAGAGAAAATCTGAGACTTTTTCTATACTCTGATCTAATACGGCGTTCACACTTGCTGTTTTGAAGTGTTCAAGAGTGAGATGTTTAAAAAAGTCTTTGTTCTGTGGCCATTACGTTTTTATTCTGCTACTGGTGTTTTGTTGAACAACTTCCCAGGAAAATTTTTTGGAACAAATTCCTGGTTCAACATATTCTTTAATGTATTCTATGGTAATCACAACGAAATTTTCTATGTAAAATTATTTTTCAAAAAACTACTTTCTAAAAAACGATTGCTTTTGGGACAATTTCAAACAAAAATCATTGATTTTGGAATGTTAAGTAGAATCGGTTGCAGGGTAAAATGGAACGTTCTGGAACCGATTATTGGGAACAGAAAATTTTGCTGGGTTGTTTAAGGTCGCTAGTGTGAATGCCATATAAGACTTTGTGTATTTAGGAAAATTCTCTCAGAATCTGAGAAAAATGTTTATAGAAAGACATTTTTCTACGTATAGAAAAAGTCTCAGATTCTGAGACATTTTTCCTATATAGAAAAAGTTTTAGATTGTGGACATTTTTCGTATATAGAAAAAGTCTCAGATTCTGAGACATTTTTCCTATACAGAAAAAGTCTTAAGATTCTGGACATTTTTTCTATATAGAAGAAGTCTCAGATTTTGGACATTTTTCCTATATAGAAAAAGTCACAGATGCTGAGACGTTTTTCCTATATAGAAAAAGTCTCAGATTCTGAGACAATTAGTATCAAATGTTGAGAATTTTTCTCTATATCGAAAAAGTTTCAGATTCCAGACATTTTTCCTTTATAGAAAAAGTCTCTCAGATTCTGAGACATTTTTCCTATATAGAAAAGTCTCTCCGATTCTGAGACATTTTTCCTATATAGAAAAAGTCTCTCCGATTCTGAGGCATTTTTCCTATATAGCTAAAGTCTCAGATTCTGAGACATTTTTCCTATATAGAAAAGGTCTCAGATTCTGAGACATTTTTCCTATATAGAAAAAGTCTCAGATTCTGAGACATTTTTCCTATATAGAAAAAGCCTCAGATTCTGAGACATTTTTCCTATATAGAAAAATTCTCAGATTCTGAGACATTTTTCCTATACAGAAAAAGTCTCAGATTCATTTTTATATAGAAAAATGTCTCCGAACCTGAGACATAGGAAAAGTCTCAGATTCTGCGACATTTTTCCTATATACAAAAAGTCTTAGATTCTGAGACATTTTTCCTATATAGAAAGTTTCCAATTCTGAGACATTTTTTCTATATAGAAAAAGTATCCGATTCTGAAACATTTTTCCTACATACAAAAATTTTCAGATTCTGAGATATTTTTCCTATATAGAAAAGTCTCAGATTCTGAGACATTTTTCCTATATAGAAAAAGTCTCAGATTCTGAGACATTTTTCCTATATAGAAGAAGTCTCAGATCCTGAGAAATTTTTCCTATAGAGAAAAAGTTTCAGATTCTGAGACATTTTTTCTATATAGAAGATACATTATTCCTACATTGCACTATAGGAAATTTTACCCATTTTTTGGCCAAAAGTCAAAATTAAAATTTTTGCAAACATTATTTTTTTCTACATTAATATAAAAAAAAACTTAACAAAGTAAACAATTCTTTCTCAATTTTTCGTCAGAATTGATGTACTGTCACTTTATCAGTAGTTTTTCTTGCAATTCCTTTATCAGTTATAAAATAACGATTGAGTGCAGTGAATTTTGTGATAGCTTCTAACAAAAGTTTTTATATTAAGAATTTATAGTTTTTAAAAACTAAAAAATGGAAAATAATGTCGAAGGTTAGTACTTTAATGATAAATAGTGAAATGTTGGTGAACTCATCTATTAGATCGATTTAATTGGAATAATTGAAGTGACCTTAAGATGAACTTATTGAAGTATGAATTGGAATTTTATTTTGACTTTAAAAAAAATGATAGCATATGTTAGCTATAAAACTATAAAAGTTCTCTAGGACAATCAATTCCCTTCCGAATTTAATAAATTTCAAGGTCGGATATGTGCAAACTTTTTTTAAAAACGCGTTTTTCCAGGTGACTACTGAGTGCCAAATTCAGAGTTATTTAATACATGGCGAGTGAAATAAAACAAAGGTGGATAAGGAGCTATTTCTGGCCATTTCTTTTCATACATTGCTAAGAGTGATTGTTTCGAAAACTTTAAACAATATATAAAGGAGGAATTAAGAATATTTTGTTCAAATATGAATATGAAAAGGATTAAAAGTTGTAGGAGTTTGAAAGTTTTTGAAAGACAGCATGCTGTTTGGCTTAAAGGCAATACCTGGCTAAGAAAACTTGAAACGCTGCCTGCCTCCACTAAATCGAAACCTGGTCGACCGCAATTAACCCATTTTGGACCAAGATTCAATTTTATTTTTCTTTTTTGGAAAAAGGTACTTTTTTAAGGTAATTAGCACCCGCTGATCTCAAAAATCCTGTCAAAAAAATGTGCCGTTTTCCCAGAAAAGCCTGAAATTCCAACTTTTTATGCAATTTTAATATTTGGATTTATTTGCTATTTTATTAATTTATTTCATTATTTTCAAAGCAAATAGTTTCAAAATAATTCAAATTATGGGAATTTGATAATAAATTATATCTAGAAAAATTTTAAATTAGTCAAAAAATTAAAAGCCGAAAATCGAAAAATGATAAATTTTCGTTTTTGCTTGAAACAATTTCTGTGCTGATTTGCATTGTATTTAATGGACATATAAATTGCGGTAGTCAAGCGGGTATATTTTTTTTTAATTGCAGAAAGATGAGACTTAACATTCATAACCACATTTACCCGAAATTCCAGCTCTTTCATACATAAATATTTTTTTGAAAAAGGTGTTCTCTAGTTCGAAAAATCGAACAGAGGATCAAAATGGGTTAACTTTTTTGTCAAAATCTGTGAGAACAAAAATACGAGCTACAGCAGAAATCTCTAAAGATCTAAATAGGGAAGTTGAGCGCCTAGCTCTTGCTTCATCTACGGCTGCCCGCAGTGGCATTTTGAAATCTTGACGACTTGGAACTCAAAAATCAAATTTTTGAATAAAATCCTTATTAAAAAGTAACTTTGTTTGACACTTCTTAAAATTGTTAAAATAAATTTCTACTGTTATCTTCGAAAGTTAGTGTACACTCAAAAAAAAAAAAAGAAATAGTAAAAACAGTTTAGAAAACCGGATAATCTATCAAGGATCTAAAAAATCTTAGATGCGGATACTTATAACCAGTGATTAAAAAACTGAAATTCATTACACATTTTTAATTTTCACTTCCAGTCAAGTTGTCAATAATTTAAAAAAAATACTGCAACCCACCAGTCCAGTTTACATTTCTAACAAAACAGTCCAGTCACTTTTTTGCTGCTGAACTTTTTTGTGTTGTGCTGATGGTGGTTGATTTAAAAAAAAAACAAATACTGACAAACCAGCAACAGTAAAAAATTTAGGCAGCACACAAACAGCACAAACGTTGTTTTGAGAAATCCACTGCAAGTTACAATTCAAAAAGTGGTGAGCTGCTGACAAGCAAAGAAATATAAACGAAAATAAACTCGTACATTGTAACGAGAGAACTTCTTGTATACATAAGAAGAAAAAAGGTTCAATAAATAAAAAAAAAATGCAAGGTTCATTTAAAAAAAAAATCTTTTTAATTCAATTAATTTATATCAGTAAAAAATCATATTTTTTATATTAAATAAATAAATTAATGCGTAGTTGAAAAAATTATAAAAAATAAACTTCAAGTCTAAAATAATAGTACAGTAGGTATTCTAAAGTTCAAATAAAAAAAAAATTTGAAATATTTTTAGAGTTACAGAGATGGAAAGTTTTAATTTTTATGCACAGATCATTTGGTTTAATTTTTATTAACACTTTGATGCGATAAAAATTTATTTTAAAAAACGAATTTTAAAGGATTTTTGACGACCTTTTCAATGGCATTGTTGGTTTTTTAAAGAAATATAAATTTGACCTTAAAATCCAAGGTCAAATTATTAAAAAAATGTATCTTATAAAGCGCCTATTTTGATATTATTTTAACTGAGTTTTTACATTTAAAAATAATTGTTTTGTATAAAATAACACTCAAAAAGTACGAATACCTCGTGTATAACAACAAATAAAACAAGTAAAAAAGTTAAATTCGGCCTTGCCGAATGTAGTGATACCCTCCACAATTTCAAAAAGATTATTGCAAAAAACTTTATTTAAAAGGAAATTACTTTTGAAAAAAAAAAATTTTGAAAAAAAATTTCCGCGAAACAAAATTTTGATAAAAAAAAAAATCCGCGATTTTTTTCTTTTTTTGTCAAAAAAAAATGTTCGTACTTGTTTAAATACCATTTGGTGTTCAATTATGTTCACATATGTCAACCAGAAGCCGAATTAGAGCATTTTGTATTTTTAGGTTATGTTGAATGTACTGAAATTTTTGAGGTGTGCTTACATTTTCGTTCATAACTTTTGAACCGCTGAACCGATATCACTCAAATGCAATACCAAACTTCTCGGGAGAACTTCCAATATATATTTTAAGTTTCAGTCATCTCTGTGCAATATTTTGTCCGCGAGAGCATTTTCCACAGACAGACTGACAGACGGACAGACGGACATCGCTAGAATGTCTTAAAATCGATCGGGCATCATGAATATATATACTTTATGGGGTCCCAGATCGATATTTCGATGAGTTACAAACGGAATGACAAACTTATATATACCCTCTATCACTAAGTGGAGGGTATAAAAATATATATATATAAGATAAATACCAATACTTATTAAAAACCGATACCGATTCGAGGCTAAAACAAATACCAATACCCAATACCTAAATAATTCAAAACCAATACCGAAACATATACCAATTCAACAAAAAATGAAAACCAATACCTATACCAATACTAATATAATTTTAAAAACCAATACCAATACTTTTATCGAATTGGTACCCATCCTTGCTTCAACCATAAAGTTAAGTAAAATTTTCGCCCTAAAAAACGGAGTACTAAGCTCAACCATAAAAAAAAATTTGAGTCTAAAACTTTTTTAAAAAACCGTTTTTTTTGAGTCGGTTAACCGGTTTTTATAAAATGCTATAATAAGGACAGATGTCTGAATTTATTATTAATTGTGCTCTTGAAACAATTCAATAAAAACAAATTTTTAAATACGGATTTCATTTCTCAATTGTAAAGAATTCAAATTTAGTTGTTTTTCCAATAAACCAAATATTACCGTTAAAATATCGAAGCAATATTACCAAAAAGTCAGATATTATACAAAAACGATAATTTTTTATTATAAAATGTTCCATGAAAATATGATATCGTCGATAACCATATCGTTTCGGTAAGAAATTACGAAATCATTTTTCGCTGTCGAAGTTACCAACGAAATTGGGCGACAGTGAAATCACCACAACTTTGGAATGGTATCAAAATTTGATTAACCCATTTCGATCCTCCGTTCTATTTTTCGAACAGTAGAGAACACCTTTTTCAAAAAATTATTTATGTATGAAAAAGGTTGAATTTCGGATAAATATGGTTACAAATGTTAAGTCTCATCTTTCTGCAATTAAAAAAAAATATCCCCACTTTACCACCGCAATTTATATGTCCATGAAATGCAAATCAGAACAGAAATTGTTTCAAGCAAAAACGAAAATTTAGCATTTTTTGATTTTCGGCTTTCAATTTTTTTGATTAATTTAATTTTTTTTTTTTAAATTTAGATTATTATCAAATTCCACTAATTGGAATCATTTTGAAACTATTTATTTTGAAAATAATAAAATAAATTAATAAAATAGCAAATAAATCCAAATATTAAAATTGCATAAAAAGTAGAAAGGCAGGTTTTTCTGGGATAACGCCACATTGAAATTTTTTTTTGACAAGATTTTTGAAATCAGCGGGTGCTAATTACTCTAAAAAAGTACATTTTTCCAAAAAAGAGAAATAAAATTGAATCTTGGTCCAAAATGGGTTAAATGGGATACCGTAAACGGTGTCATACAGATGATACTATTTTCGCAATCACTTATCGATTTTGTGTTTATTGGGCTATAACTTTTTTTGTAAAAATTTACTTAAGTTTAATTTATTTTTAACCTGAACCAAAACCGAAAACCGGTTTTTCAAAAATAAGCTTTTTCGAATAAACCGAAAACCGGTTTTTGAAAATGGCCGGTTTTTTGAATACACTAGACTTAAATTTTTTTTTTTAAAAAATTTATGGAACTTGGAATTTTGGATCTGTTAATAAAACATTTAACTTCAAACCAAATTTTCAAAAAATTTTCTTAAAAAAGTAAAAAAAAAAATTGTGTTTTAAAAAAATTTTCAAATAAAAATTTTGGCACTTTAATTTTTTTTTTCTTTATTTGTTTACTTCAAATATTTTCCAAAAAATTTTGGAACCTAAAATTTTTTTTAAGCATTTTTAATGAAACTTTAAACCGTAAAAATTTACTTAGAATTTGGAAAATTTTAAAACTTTTTTTTTTTTAAATAATTTTTAGTTAAATTTAAAAAATTTTCAAAACATTAGAAAAATTTCTTAACATTTTTGTTAAAGCATTATCTTTACGTTTGAAACATTATTCTTAATAATATAATACAACATGCCATTACTTGTACAAAGAAATATCTACTTATAAGTCGTTCATTTAATTTTCAGCAGCCAAATAAAAAAAATTTCATGCTGACGAGTCGAGTTCAATTTTTATTTTCCATACTGCAAGTCCCGTACAACAAACAGAACTTGTGCACGCAGTAACCAGACAATTCAGTCGTGTGTGCTGTTTTTTGTTTTTTTAAACTGAAGCTGAACTGTGTGCTGGCAAGTTTGTCAATTTCAAAAAAAAAACTTTTACTGTACTGCTGCTGAAGAAAATTGACAATTTTTAACAGCTCAGTTCTTGACTGCTGTTTTGTTTTGATAATGTTTATGCTGACAAAACAGTACAAATTATGTGTTTTTGCTGAAAATCTAGGCAGTATTTTCAACACTGCTTATAACCCGGGAACCCTGTTTGGAACTAATTATTAGTTAATTTTTTAGGTAACTTTACTAATTTTTTTTTTTGAGTGTATGAAAAACTTTAAGAGTCACTCCCTCCCTCTAAAGAGTCTTCCAAAAGTCAAATCAAAAAAATCATTCAAATCGGTCCAGCCGTTTGGCTGTAAATAATTTTGGCCAAAAAAAGGTAAAATTTCCTATAGTGCATTGGTAGGGTCCCAGATTCTGCAAAAGTCTCAAATTCTGAAAAAGTTTCAGTTTCTGAGACATTCTTCCTATATAAAAAAAGGTCAGATTCTGATCTATTTTTCTTATAGAAAAATGCTCATACATACTCATACATACTCTTAAATATTTTTTTATGTTAGAATTTTTAATTTTTTCAAAATTTCTCTTACCTGTGTATCAAAAACATTTCTCAACAATATACCAAATTGTAAATATAAATTAACCGCATCATTACGACAATCATGCACCACTTTAATAACATTTTCATGTTCCAGCAGAGCCTTTAAACCGCCATCATTAATCATTTCAGGACATGTGCGAACATCAAATATAAATGCTTCACCGCGTGTTGTACCTATCTCGATTAGAGTAATTTCTCCCTTTATACCCAAATTAATACCCTCACAATCGAGTGATATGACAATGGATTGATTTTGATTTTGTTGAGCAAATTTCAACATGGCTTCGGTAACAAATAACGATTGCTTAATGTTGGCAATAACGCTGGTATTTTGTAAGACTTTAATTTTCCAAGTGTCACCAACAAAATAATTATGACTAGGTTGGTTGGAATATGATGAATTATTTGATGACATTGAATTATTATGGCCTAAGGAGGAATTGGCATTATTGTGACTTGGACTAATATGGGGAGAATTTTGTGGATTATAACCAACAGAACCAGCCTGTTGATTGGCTAATGATTGCTTATCCTTTTCATAATTTTCCGCCAAAGTACGTATGACCAAATTGTTGATACGTTGTTTAAAAGTTTGATTGGCACTATTAAAACGTTCTGTGGGTGGTTGGGGAGGTAAGTTTATAGCTGGAGTGGTTGGTGCCACACTCTGGGGTTGATGATTTTGATTTTGCTGATTCGTGGAGCCACCACCACCATATGATGAACAATTATTTGGTGTAGGATAATTACGTTCACATAGATTTTCTAATTTCATTTCAGATATGGGTATATAACTATCAAATCCAGAATTTGGTTCTGAACGATTTTGTGACAGGTCACCATTACCGGAAAAATGTGAAGAGACTGGAGCATTTAATTTGAAATTTGGAGAAGCTATAATATTATTGTTATTACTCATATTAGCATTCTGCTGAGAGCTATTATTATTAAAACGCATAGCTGGAGAGAGTAAACGTTGTTGTACAGCACTAATTTGCTGAGGCGGCTGCTGTTGCTGTTGTGGAGCAATAATAATTCTCTCTGGTTGCTGATCAATTTGCTGCTGAGCATTACGATTATTATTCATAGCATTATATTGTTCTCGAGATTTAGCTTGAGACTGTTGTATATGAGAATCACTAAGTTTGGGTTTTTGTAACAACGTGACTAGATTAGCTTGTATATGAAAACAATCCGAAAAGAGTCTTAGAAATGTCATCAAATCGCTGGGTGTCTTAAACATTCTAACACACTGTTCCTGGGGAAATTGTGTGGTTACCAAATGAAAGAGTTGATCAACCACTATGGGACCCTTTAATTCAATACACTGAGCAAAGAAATCCAACATTTGTTGGGTGCCACGAGTATCAATGTTAGTTTGTGGCAAATGTAATCTATCTCTGGCTGGTAAGTCAGCCATATCTTCGCAACCCACTAACATGACATGATCATCTACCACGGTAAAGACATCTGTATGTTTGGCCAAAAAATCGGTGAATTCTTTAATATGTTGACCTAAGAAAAATATAAAAATAAAAAAAAAATTATTTAAAATATTTATTAAAAATCGAAACCTTTACACAAAAATGAAAATTAGTTTCAATCACTAAAATGATTATATCAATTACTTTTTTAATTGATTTTGCCCCTTATACTACACTATTTCCAGTTGTATTTTAAAATGTTCCAAATGTATTTTAAAATTGTCCAAATATATTTTAAAATTGTCCAAATGAATTTTAAAATTGTCCAAATGTATTTTAAAATTCTCCAAATGTATTTTAAAATTCTCCAAATATATTTTAAAATTGTCCAAATATATTTTAAAATTGTCCAAATGCATTTTAAAATTGTCACAATGTATTTTAAAATTTTCCAAATGTAGTTTAAAATTTTCCAAATGTATTTTAAAATTGTCCAAATGTATTTTAAATTTGTACAAATGTAATTTAAAATTGTCCAAATGTATTTTAAAATGTTCCAAATGTATTTTAAAATTTTCCAAAATTGAAAAATTTCTAATTGAAGGGCTTACTGCAAAAACTTGTTAAGCAACATTTTATTTTTTGTTGTTTTTCGCTTTCTACTGATGTTAGGTTAGGTTAGGGTGGATGGGCGCTCGCCATTTGGCGAATTCACTCGGAGGCCATAAGGCCCATTGTGATTCCCTTAATCATATTTCCCTACTCCCCCTCTGATACAAAGTTCTACTTTTTAAACCACCCCGTTGCCCTGAGGTATTCCGCTAGAGACGTCTACTGATGTTTCATTGACAGATTTTTGGGAGAAGTCTTGCTTAAACCCTCCGTACAAATATCTTGAGTATGAAATTTCTTCAAACGATCTGTTTTCTACATTATTTCAAAAGTTTTAAGTCAAAAACCACCATAAAATGAAATGTTGCTTATCGAGTTTTTTCAATACATTTGGAAATTTTGAAAATACATTTTGAAAATTTTAAAATACATTTGGACAATTTTGAAAATACATTTGGAAAATTTTAAAATACAATTGGAAATGGTGTAGTGTTTGTTTTTTCGGCAATCAGATCGTGATATTACGATTATTACTATTTTGAGATTTTTAAAAAAAAATTGTATTGCAGCTTTCCAATCTTTAAATCAGGTCTACTGCTCCAATGATGCGTCTTAAAGGGGTCAATATGAAGACCGAAACCCACACACAAAAAAATAATCGAGGTAACAATGCCTTAGCTGGCATAGGTATTTATTTTTTCTTTGAAATCAAAAATATAAGGTTTATTACCTTAGCAATATGTAATTTAAATACCTATTGGCTATGCAACTTTTACTATTCAAATTAGGTAGAACTTCGAAAAATGTTTTGACAATAATTTTAAAATTAATAAAAAATACAAACATCAAAAATTTTTAGAATATTTTTTAAAAGTTATTAAACGCAATAAAAATCAAATCATAAAAATTAACAATTCGCGAAAAATTAGACCAGCAAGGTAATTAACTTTATTAGCAAATTAATTATGTAAAAATAAATCAATTATTTTACAGTTTTTTAGATAACGTAAACATAAAGAAGTCTTCAAGAACTAAGGATCCAGTTTTAAGAAGCATCATTTACAAAAAACACTCATCAATAATACTAGAATTAAGAAAAATCCCAGAATCAACCGTAATTTCACATAGAAAAAATGCGAAAAAGACATTTTTCTATAAAAAATATTTCAAAATCTGCGAATTTTGTGTAAAAAAAGTCTCAGAATCTGAAAATCTTTCAGTCTCAGTTCCATAAATGTTTTCTGCAAAAATTATTTGATTCTGAAACAAATCTCAGATTCTGATACATTTTTTCTACAGAAAAATTTTCAGATTCCGATACATTTTTTCTATAGAAAAATTATCAGATTCTGAGACATTTCTTCTATAGAAAAATTCTCAGATTCTGAGACATTTTTTCTATAGAAAAATTCTCAGATTCTGAGACATTTTTTCTTTAGAAAAATTCTCAGATTCTGAGACATTTTTTCTATAGAAAAATTCTCAGATTCTGAGACATTTTTTCTATAGAAAAATTCTCAGATTCTGAGACATTTTTTCTATAGAAAAATTCTCAGATTCTGAGACATTTTTTCTATAGAAAAATTCTCAGATTCTGAGACATTTTTTCTATAGAAAAATTCTCAGATTCTGAGACATTTTTTCTATAGAAAAATTCTCAGATTCTGAGACATTTTTTCTATAGAAAATTCTCAGATTCTGAGACATTTTTTCTATAGAAAAATTCTCAGATTCTGAGACATTTTTTCTATAGACAAATTTTCAGAATCTGAGACATTTTTTCTATAGAAAAATTTTCAGATTCTGAGACATTTTTTCTATAGAAAAATTCTCAGATTCTGAGACATTTTTTGTATAGAAAAATTATCAGATTCTGAGACATTTTTTCTATAGAAAAATTCTCAGATTCTGAGACATTTTTTCTATAGAAAAATTCTCAGATTCTGAGACATTTTTTCTATAGAAAAATTCTCAGATTCTGAGACATTTTTTCTATAGAAAAATTCTCAGATTCTGAGACATTTTTTCTATAGAAAAATTCTCAGATTCTGAGACATTTTTTCTATAGAAAAATTCTCAGATTCTGAGACATTTTTTCTATAGAAAAATTCTCAGATTCTGAGACATTTTTTCTATAGAAAAATTCTCAGATTCTGAGACATTTTTTCTATAGAAAAATTCTCAGATTCTGAGACATTTTTTCTATAGAAAAATTCTCAGATTCTGAGACATTTTTTCTATAGAAAAATTCTCAGATTCTGAGACATTTTTCTATAGAAAAATTCTCAGATTCTGAGACATTTTTTCTATAGAAAAATTCTCAGATTCTGAGACATTTTTTCTATAGAAAAATTCTCAGATTCTGAGACATTTTTTCTATACAAAAATTCTCAGATTCTGAGACATTTTTTCTATAGAAAAATTCTCAGATTCTGAGACATTTTTTCTATAGAAAAATTCTCAGATTCTGAGACATTTTTTCTATAGAAAAATTCTCAGATTCTGAGACATTTTTTCTATAGAAAAATTCTCAGATTCTGAGACATTTTTTCTATAGAAAAATTCTCAGATTCTGAGACATTTTTTCTATAGAAAAATTCACAGATTCTGAGACATTTTTTCTATAGAAAAATTCTCAGATTCTGAGACATTTTTTCTATAGAAAAATTCTCAGATTCTGAGACATTTTTTCTATAGATAAATTCTCAGATTCTGAGACATTTTTTCTGAGATTTTTCTATAGCAAAATGATTCAGAATCTGAAATTTTTTCTATAGAAAAATCTCTCAGAGAGTTTTTCTATACAAAAATTTATCAGAATCTGAGATTTTTTCTACACAAAAATGTCTTAGAATCTGAGATTTTTTCCATACAAAAATGTCTCAGAATCTGAAATTTTTTCTATACAAAAATGCCTCAGAATCTGAGATTTTCTATACAAACATGTCTCACAATCTGACATTTTTTCTATAGAAAAATGTCTTAGAATCTCAATAGGAAAAATCTCTCAATTTCTTTAGAAAATTCAGAGATTTTTTTCAATTTCTATTGAAAAATAGCTCAGATTCTGAAAACTTTTGAAAAGAAAAAACGTCTCAGAATCTCATTGTTTTTCTATAGAAAAATACTCAGATTTTTAGACATTTTTCCTACAGAAAAATGTCTCTGAGAATCTGAGATTTTTTCTATAGAAAAAAATTTATCAGAATCTGAGATTTTTTCTATTCAAAAATGTCTCAGAATATGAGATTTTTTCTATACAAAAATGTATCAGAATCTGAGATTTTTACTATACAAAAATGTCTCAGAATCTGAGATTTTTTCTATACTAAAATTTATCAGAATCTCAGATTTTTTCGATACAAAAATGTCTTAGAATCTGAGAGTTTTTCTATTCAAAAATGTCTCAGAATCTAAGATTTTTTTCTATACAAAAATGTCTCAGAATCTCAGATATTTTCTATAAAAAAATGTCTCAGAATCTGAGGTTTTTTCTATACAAAAATGTCTCAGAATCTGAGATTTGTTCTATACAAAAATGTCTCAGAATCTGAGATTTTTTCTATAGAAAAATGTCTCGTAATCTGGGATTTTTTCTTTAGAAAAATGTCTCAGAATCTCAGATTTTTTCTATTGAAAAATGTGTCAGAATCCGAAATTTTTTATATAGTAAAATTGTCAGATTCTAACTCTTAGATTCTGAAAATTTTTTCTATAGAAAAATTCTCAAACTCTGAGAGATTTTTTCTACAGAAAAGTTTTAGAATCTGAGAGTATTTCTATTTAAAAATGTTTAATAACAGAAAAATTTTCAGATTTTGAGTTCTTCATAAAGTTCTGAGACATTTTTCTTATTATCAACTTTTCTTTAAAATTTGTAAGCATTCAAAAAATTAAAAAAAAAAAAAAATTTATTAAAAATAATAAACTTTTCGTAGTTTTTATTTAAATTTTGAAAGGAAATGGTGTAAAAAAGCCATTACTAATACAAGGTAATACTACCAAATTATTTACGTAATATCTCCTATTTATCAATGCTATTTTACCTAAAAAGCTAAGGTATATTTCTGTCAACCATAATAAATTTTCGAACATAGGAATTACCTTAGCTTTTAAGTAACATTACCTTTTTACTTAGCAAATGCCCCGTTTGCCTGGCGCTAAGGTATTTTTATACTATAATTTTAGGTAATATTACCTCGATTTTTTTTTGTGTGCATTAGTTTTTACCCCTAAATATTTTTTTTCCAAACAAACTGCAATAGTGCCCCTAAAGCGTTAAAATGAAGGACCGACCCACAATATTTTTTTAATCCAAACATTTCTCAGAAAATACCTATCCTCTATCTTCAACCCTTAAGGACCCAAGCAGAAATTGACGACGGTTCTAAAAAAAAAGCGTTCTGAAAGCTCTGTAACAAAAAAAAAGCATTCTTAAAACGCTATTTTCAAACGCTTTGCGAGCGTTTTGGAAAAGTGTTCTGAAAGCTCTATAACAAAAAAAAAAAAGCAATCTCAAAACGTTTTTTGGAACGCTTTGCGAGCGTATTCGAAAAGCTTTTTAAGAGTTCTTTATATTTATTTTTTTTTTAAATTTAAATTTCTAAGTTCCGAAACTATTTTTGAATAACAATTTTTTGTCATTTTTTTTTGTTTTTTAAGTAAAAAAATCATAAAAAATGTTTTTAGATTTGTTTTTTTTTTTTTAATTTTCTAAGTTTCGAAAATTTTTTTGAAAACTTTTTTAAGTTTTTTTGAGTACAAAAACTTTTTTTTCGGATTTCACTTTGTATCAAACAAATTATTATAACCGAACTAAAACAGAAATTCTTTACTTTGGGTTTTTAAAGCGCTTTGATGACTTAAAAAAAAACGTTCTCAAAGCACTTTTTTACATAGCTTTTAAAACGCTTTAAACCTAGCGTAGATCGATGTTATCATTCGGATCATCTGAAGGCGCTTTGAAGTTGGTATACAGAACGCTCGTACAACCGTCTACAACGCTTTCACAACGCTTTTGCGATTGTATTTTTCTGACTGGGGAGGTTCCCATACAGTTTTTTTTTTTTTTTTTTTTTATAAATTTGTTTTATTAAATTAGCTCCTACCGGACCAATTATGCGTTCTAGAGGGGTCATTAGTGGGACCGATCCCCATTAATTTTTACCCTTCAACATTTTTACAGAACATACCTATCCCCTATCACCACTCCCTAAGAGGGCTCCCATACAAATTACAAAGGGATCAAATTTTATAAAAAAAATTTAATTTTGAGTTTAAAAATGTAATCCTTGTTAATCCAGCTTAATTCCTAATATTTCCAACTAAAAAATTATATAAAATTAAAAAAAAAATATT
This sequence comes from Pegoplata infirma, assembly GCA_963921195.1. Classification (NCBI taxonomy): domain Eukaryota; kingdom Metazoa; phylum Arthropoda; class Insecta; order Diptera; family Anthomyiidae; genus Pegoplata; species Pegoplata infirma. The sequence continues at coordinate 63,630,048 of OY992538.1, forward strand.
TTCTCAAACATCTTACCTGATATATGTCTCACTTGTGGTGATGCCTGTGATCTATGACCCAATAGACTGCGCACTGGTACCTCAACACCTACACCATATTGTAGTAGTTTATTTTTAAAATAGTCTTTAGCCTCTTTAATATAATCACGTCTACCGCCATAGCTACCGTCATCCGAACTGGAATGTTGGTAACAATTCACTTGCACGTAATCACCGTCCACAAGAAATATAGAAGGATATTGAGCCAAAAATTTTTTCAAACCTGCAATGAAAAATATATGGAGAAAATTGTAAAAAGGACGTAAAAAAACAAAAAGATGAACAAAATGTAATATTCAATTTATGTGCAACATTCAACACACAGACATAATAAAAAATTTATTCAATTTTGTTAAAAGCTAACAAACAAACCAGGAGGAAGGATGAAAGATAAGAGTTTTTGGGAACACGTATTTTATAAAGCTGCCCATAGAATATTATTGTCGCGTACCCTACACAGTGCAATAATATTGTACAAATTTTTACACACAATTTAATTTTTCAATTTTACTAAATAAAATTATTTATTCATGACAATAGCTGTGTTTTGCAATCAATTGGATTAGGATTTACCATACAATATGTGGACTTAATAAATATTATTATTTTTACGGATTAGCAAACCTTTGACTCTCCCTGTTGTGGAATTTATTTTATACAGAGCTTTTGTAATATTCTTAAAGCATACTTTAAGGGCGCACAATAAATATCCCTATTAAATCATGCAGGAAGTAAAAGTTCTTTTGCTGTTATTTATTTAAAACTTTCATTATTTGAATTTTTAGCATTTTTAAAGCACACTTTTGGGGTAATATTAGAAAATGTACTTAATACGTACAAATAATTGAAAAACACAACGAATAATAAAGTTTACCTTAAATTAAAAAGAAAAAAAAATCGTCATAGCCTCCACAATTTAAAAAAATATTATTTAACAAAGAAATTTGTTAAAAAAATAAAAAAAAAATTTGGTAAAAAAAAAAATTATATGAAAAAAATTTTAATTTTAAGTTTTTTTGAGTTTTTAATATGTATAACATAATTGTTTTTTAAAAATTTTCTATAGAAAAATTGTCTTTACTACATTTTATATAAAAAATTGTCTTTGAGAAAGTTTCTAGAGAAAAATTGTTTTCGAGAAATTTTCTATAGAGGAATTGTTTTTACGAAATTTTTAAAAGATAAATTGTCTTTAAAAATTTTCTATAGAAGAATTGTCTTTCAGAAATTTTCTATACAAGAATTGTCTTTCAGAAATTTTTTTTCTATACAAGAATTGTCTTTCAGAAATTTTAGATAAGAAAATTGTCTTTCGAAAATTTTCTATGTAAAAAATTGTTTTTCAGAAATTTTCTATAGAAAAATTGTCTTTTAAAAATTTTCTATAAAGAAATTGTCTTTTAGAAATTTTCTATGGAAAAACTGTCTTTGAGAAATTTTCTATAGAAAACTTGTCTTTCAGAAATTTTCTATAGAAAAATTGTCACTTATAAATTTTCTATAGAAAAATTGTCATTCAGAAATTTTCTATAGAAAGTTTATCATTCAGAAATTTTATATAGAAAAATTGTATTTCAGAATTTTTCTGTAGAAAAATTGTAAAATTGTCTTATATATATAAAATTGTTTCTATAGAAAAATTGTCTTTCAGAAATTTTCTATAGAAAAATTGTCATTCAGAAATTTTCTATATAAAAATTGTCATTCATAAATTGTATATAAAAAAATTGTCTTTCAGAAATTTTCTATAGAAAAATGGTTTTTTAAAAATTTTCTATAGAAAAATTGTCTTTCAGAAATTTTTTATAGAAAAATTGTCTTTCAGAATTTTTTTATAGAAAAATTGTCTTTCAGAAATTTTCTAAAGCAAAATTGTCTTTGAAAAGTTTTCTATAGAAAAATTGTTTTTAGAAATTTTTTATAGAAAAATTATCTTTTAGAAATTTTCTATAGAAAAATTGTCTTTTAGAAATTTTCTATAGAAGAATTGTCTTTGAGAAATTTTCTAAAAAAAAATTATCTTTGAAAAAATTTCTAAAGAAAATTTTTCTTTCAGAAATTTTCTATACAAAAATTTTTTAAAGAAAAATTTTCTATGGAAAAAAATTGTTTTTCAGAAATTTTCGATAGAAAAATTGTTTTAACTGAATTTTCTATAGAAAAGTTGTCTTTGAGAAAGTTTCTATAGAAAAATTGTCTTTCAGAAACTTTTTATAGAAAAAATTGTGTTTCAGAAATTTTCTGTAGAAAAATTGTCTTTCAGAAAAATTGTGCTTCAAAAATTTTCTATAGAAAAATTGTGTTTCAGAAATTTTCTGTAGAAAAATTGTCTTTCAGGAATGTTCTATAGAAAAATTGTCCTTCAAAAATTTTCTATAGAAAAATTGTCTTTCAGAAATTTTCTATAGAAAAATTGTCTTTTAGAAATTTTCTATAGAAAAATTGTCTTTTAGAAATTTTCTATAGAAAAATTGTCTTTTAGAAATTTTCTATAGAAAAATTGTCTTTCAGAAATTTTCTATTGAAAAAAAAAAATAAATAAAAAAATAAAAAATAAAAATTGTCTTTCAGAAACTTTCTATTGAAAAATTGTATTTCAGAAATTTTCTATAGAAAAAAAATGTCTTTAAGAAATTTTTTATACAAAAATTGTCTATATACAAACTTCTATAGAAAAATTGTCTTTCAGAAATTTTCTATTGAAAAATTGTCTTTTAGAAATTATCTAAAGAAAATTTGTCTTTACCCAATTTTCTATAGAAAAATTGTCTTTCAAAAATGTTCTATTAAAAAATTGTCTTTCAGAAATTTTCTATAGAAAAATTGTCTTCAGAAATTTTCTATAAAAAAATTGTCTCTCAGAAATTTTCTATAGAAAAATTGTCTTTCAGAAATTTTCTATAGGAAAATTGTCTTTCAGAAATGTTCTATAGAAAAATTGTCTTTTAGAAACTTTCTATAGAAAAATTGTCTTTCAGAAACGTTCAACAGAAAAATTGTTTATCAGAAATAAAAAAATGTCTTTCAGAAATTTTCTGTAGAAAAATTGTATTCAACAAATATTGTTTTTGTGAAATTTTCTATAGAAAAATTGTTTTTTAGAAATTTTCTATAGAAAAATTGTCTTTTAGAAATTTTCTAAAGAAAAATTGTCTTTACCAAATTTTCTATAGAAAAATTGTCTTTGAGAAAGTTTCTATAGAAATTTTCTATAAACAAAAATTGCCTTTCAGAAATTTTCTACAGGAAAATTGTTTTTTAGAAATTTTCCATAGAAAAATTGTTTTTTAAGAAATTTTCTATAGAAAAATTGTCTTTCAGAAATTTTTTTATATAAAAATTGTCTTTCAGAAATTTTCTATAGAAAAATTGTCATTCAGAAAAATTATGTTACAGAAATTTTTTATAGAAAAATTGTCTTTCAAATTTTTCAGAAATTGTCTTTCAGAAATTGTCTGTGGAAAAACTGTCTTTGAGAAATTTTCTAAAGGAAAATTGTCTTTACCAAATTTTCTATAGAAAAATTGCCTTTAAAAATTTTTCTATAAAAAAATTGTCTTTTAGAAATTTTCTATAGAAAAATTGTCTTTTAGAAATTTTCTCTGGAAAAATTGTCTTTCAGAAATTTTCTATAGAAAAATTGTCTTTCAAAAATTTTCTATAGAAAAATTATCTTTCAGAAGTTTTCTATAAAAACATTGTCTTTCAGATATTTTCTATAGAAAAATTGTCTTTCAGAAATTTTTTATAGAAAAATTGTCTTTCAGAAATTTTGTATAGAAAAATTTTCTTTCGGAAATTTTCTATAGAAAAATTGTCTTTCAGAAATTTTCTATAGAAAAATTGTCTTTCAGAAATTTTCTATAGAAAAATTGTCTTTCAGAAATTTTCTATAGAAAAATTGTCTTTCAGAAATTTTCTATAGAAAAATTGTCTTCAGAAATTTGCTATAAAAAAATTGTCTTTAAAAATTTTCTATAGAAAATTATTTTTTAAGAAATTTTCTATAGAAAAATTGTCTTTCAGAAATTTTCTATAAAAAACTGTCTTTCAGAAATTTTCTATGAAAAAATTGTCTTTCAAAAATTTTCTATAGAAAAATTTTCTTTCAGAAATTTTCTATAGAAAAATTTTCATTCAGAAATTTTCTATAGAAAAATTGTCATTCAGAAATTTTTTATAGAAAAATTGTCTTTCAAAAATTTACTATAGAAAAATTGTCTATAGGAAAATTGTCTTCCAGAAATTTTCTATAGAAAAATTGTTTTTATATAGAAAAATTGTCTTTCAGAAATTTTTTATAGGAAAATTGTCTTTTAGAAATTTTCTATGAGAAAATTGTCTTTTAAAATTTTTCGATAGAAAAATTTTCTTTCAGAAATTTTCTATACAAAAATTGTCATTCAGAAATATTCTATAGAAAAACTGTCATTCAGAAATTTTCTATAGAAAAATTGTCATTCAGAAATTTTCTATAGAAAAATTGTCATTCATAAATTTTCTATAGAAAAATTGTCTTTGACAAAGTTTCTATTGATGAATTGTCTTTCAGAAATTTTCTATACAAGAATTGTCTTTCAGAAACTGTCTATACAAGAATTGTCTTTCAGAAATTTTCTAAAGAAAAATTGTTTTTCAGAAATTTTTTATAGAAAAATTGTCTTTCAGAAATTTTCTATAGAAAAATTGTCTTTCAGAAATTTTCTATAGAAAAATTGTCTTTCAGACATTTTCTATAGAAAAATTGTCTTTCAGAAATTTTCTATAGAAAAATTGTCACTCGAAAATTTTCTATAGAAAAATTGTCTTTCAGAAATTTTCTATAGAAAAATTGTCTTTAGAAATTTTCTATAGAAAAACTGTCTTTTAGAAATTTTCTACAGAAAAATTGTCTTTCAAAAATTATTTATAAAAAAAATTGTATTTCAGGAATTTTCTATGGAAAAACTGTCTTTGAGAAATTTTGATTTTGGTGTGCCCTGTAAACTGCAGTTAAGCCGTTATTTTCGTCGGATCACCGAAGATATAGTATAATGAATAAAAGTTTCCTTATTTTTTAAAATGCATACACTTATGTACTATATTTATTAAATTCATTTCGAAACATTACTTTTCGCATGCATGTTATTTATACTTAAAATTAACAATATTTCATTAAAAAGAATAAAGAATAATTAAAATTTACGGACATGTCCTTTAAATAAAACAATTCCATCTGAATTTTGTATAATATAATAAAAAGGATGATTAGCTATAAATTCAATTTTAACAGAATCATCAACACCACCTCCTCCACCGCCACGGACTCTTATAAATGTAATTGCTGCAGCTTTGGTACCTTTTTCATTAACATCAATAAAAGCCTTATGAACAACATTAGAAACTTTTAACCATTCGTCAGAATTTAACATTAACATTTTACCAAATTCTGCCTTTTCGCTAAACATGCGTTTCATATCGAACTTTTTCAACAAATCAGTTAATTCAATTTCGAATTCCGCTTTAAATTTGGGTACTTTGATCACCTTGATTTCTTTTCGCGTCATACGCTGCTTAAGACTTTGTAGGGATGTAGTTTTTAATTTGTTTTCCAAAAATGTCAAACCACTACGAGTATTGGGTAGGAAAATAATCATTGAAAGATCTGTTCCCTTAAAGGGCAGTTCCAAAGCAGTAGCCTTTAATTCAGAAAATTCGCCATATTTATAGTAGTCACCATCGCTGGAACGACACATCATTTTAGTTACAACTTTTTCCGTATTATTCAAATAAAAATCTTCATCTTTGGTGCCTTGCTCAGGAAAAGGACGTTCCCAATTACCCTTAAAGTATATAGCATTAAGCAATACCAAACCTGTAACAAATGGTGGCTTATCATGGAAGTTTGCTGGCGTAACAATATCCTTAATCAAGTTTTTAGTCTGGGTTTTAACCCAAGTATTAATAGTTGTAGCTGCTTTGGTTTTATCGTTGAAATCAATCGATTCAACTGAGGAAAAGAATTTTTTAGTTAATAATTCATTAAATTCCAGTTGTATCTTATATTTTTGATTCGCATAGATTTTGTTTGCAATAGTCAAGTTCTTACTGTATTTATTAAATTCTTCCAATATTGAGTGATAGCTTTCAGCCAACTCATCTCCTTCTATATTCTTGGCAGATAAACCCAAACCTTTGTCCATTTCTTTGGCAGTGCGTCCTTCCGCTCCCATACGTGACATAGTTAAACAAGTATGTATGGAGAAAGGTGAAAATATTATATTTTCATTGCGTTTAGTTTTTACCACTTCAGATAAAAGTTTGTGGCCAAAATTATCCAAAACTTCTGGTAATTCAGTATCCATTTTGTATAATTTTAAGAAAATTCTTCCGTGTTTTTTTTGAAACCAAGCACTAAACGCTGAAAACTGAAAACTTCGTTATTTTCAAAATGGAGATCAAAGCCGATAACAAATTATTTTATCGCGCCAGTGAAAACAAAAATCGAAAACAGTGATGTCAAATAAGTTGGATGACTTGTTGGATGACTAAGAGACTAATCACAATTGGAGCGGGAAGCGGAAAAACGCAACGAATTTTGTTGTCATAAGAAAAATTATCAGATTCCGCGACATATTTTTTTTATAGACTAATTCTCAGATTCTGTTACATTTTTTTCTATAGAAAAATTCTCAGATTCTAAAACATTTTTTCTATAGAAAAATTCTTAGATTCTGATACTTTTTTTCTATGGAAAAATTCTCAGATTCTGAGACTTTTTCTATGGAAAAATTCTTAGATTCTGATACTTTTTTTCTATGGAAAAATTCTCAGATTCTGAGACTTTTTCTATGGAAAAATTCTTAGATTCTGATACTTTTTTTCTATGGAAAAATTCTCAGATTCTGAGACTTTTTCTATTGAAAAATTGTCAGATTCTGAGTCGTTTTTTTACATAAAAATTCTTAGATTCAAAGACATTTTTTTCTCAGATTCTATAACAAATTTTCTATACTTTTTTTTCTATGTAAAAATTCTCAGATTCTGAGACGTGTTTTTATAGAAAAATTCTCAGATTCAACGACGTTTTTTTCTCAGATTCTTTGAAAAAATTTCTATTATAAAATTCTTAGATTCTAACCCCCAGTTTCTGTAATAAGAACGCCATTCGTTCGTGACGAATTTGTGTGTATTTTGTTATTGTAACAAAAACAAAAATACATGCAAATTCGTAGCAGACGAATGGCGTTCGTATTACAGAAACTGTGGGTAAGACTTTTTCTATAGAAAAATTCCCAGATTTTGAGAAGTTTTTTCTACACAAAAATTCTCGGATTAGAAGACATTTTCTCTATTAAAAACTCTCAGATTCTGAACAATTTTTTCAATAGAAAAATGTTCGATTCTCGGACATCTTTTCAATAGAAAAATTTTTGATTCTTGTACATTTTTTCTATAGAAAAATTCCCATACTCTAAGAAATTTTCTTTTTAGAAAAATTGTCGAATTCTTAGACATTATTTCTATAGAAAAATACTCAGATTCTAAGAAATTTTTTATATAGAAAAAATTCTCAGTTTCTGAAAAAACTTTTCTATAAAAAAAATTCTGCGATTCTTAGAATTTTTTTTCTTTTAAAAAATTCTCAGATTCCAAGGCATTTTTCTGTAGAAAAATTATCAGATTCCGAGACATATTTTTTTATAGACTAATTCTCAGATTCTGTTACATTTTTTTCTATAAAAAATTCTCAGATTCTAAAACATTTTTTCTATAGAAAAATTCTTAGATTCTGATACTTTTTCTATGGAAAAATTCTCAGATTCTGAGACATTTTTTCTATAGAAAAATTGTCAGATTGTCAGAAATTTGTCTATAGAAAAGTTGTTAGACTTTTTTCTACAGAATAATTCTCAGATTCTGTGACATTTTTTTAATTTTTTTTTTAAATTCTTAGATTCTGAGAATTTTTTTATATTGAAAAAATCTTAGATTCTAAGACGTTTTCTCTATAGAAAAATTGTCAGCTTCTGAGAAATTTTTTCTATGCAAAAATTTTCAGATTCTTAAACATTTTTTCTAGAAAAATTCTCAAACTCTGACCCATTTTGGAACAAATCTAGTTGGCAGACATTGCTCTTTTTTTTCAGAAATAGGGATAAAATAGGTAAGTCCAAAAAAAAAACATTTGTCGGAGGCCCATGGTTTCCGAGTTATGGGCCTCCAAAGATTGGAGCTATAATTGGAAATATCTTATGAAATAATGGTCCGATCTGGTCGAAATTGATTTCATTCGAAAGCTTATTGAAATACCTTTAAAATGACATTTAAAAAAATTGGATCCATTAACCCATTGGGGAGCAACAGCAAATTTTAGATTTTTAAACTGGACTTTTTGCAGTAAAATAATTTTATTTCAAAATTATGCCTTATTAACCTAAATATTTATGGAACTGGGATTAAAGCTTAGATATTAAGCTTTAATTTTACATTTTGTTCGACCAATTAACCCTTATAGAACCGGATATATCAAATGTTGAACATTGATAATTTATTTATTTTTTTGAATATTATTTTGATTTAAGTGTTGAAAAAGTTCCATTTTTAAAAATCGCTCATGTTGCTTAAAAAACAACTTGTATTCATTTCTAAGCGTTCATATTTTATGAAAACTTTACCTCGTTAAGCTGAAATTTGTAGAAAATTCGGAACTCTGTTAATTTGTTTCAATTATTGCCGTTTTTTACGAGTTTAAGCGAATTCTGGAAATTTGCTGGCCAATTATATGATCCCATGAATCCGTGCACCGAATGTCATACTATTTGATATTTAGCCGAAGAAGATCCATTTAACTCTGGTGATGAGAATTTATTAGACTCTTCCCTATCGTCTTCAACAAGCCAAGCCAGTGAAGATCATATTGAAGAAGATATAATTTTAATAGATCCTCTAATATAGCATTAAAACTGTTTCTAAAACATTATAGGAAATAATGTTTAGAAAAAATAATGCTATTATTTGGAAAAAAATCGCGCAAGTTTGCGAGCGCGGCGAAAATCAGCCATATCTGGAAAGAAAAAAAATCGCGCGATTTGTTTTTTTTTTTTTTCTTTCCAGAATGGCATTATTTTTTTAAGAAATCTTTCCGATTTTATACTTGTAAATTTATAGTATAAGGTTATTAAATGCGAAAAAATGAAGTACAAATAAAAAAATTAAACTTTATCAATGTTCAACATTTGATATCTCCGGTACTATAAAGGTTAATGGATCGAACTTAATGTCAAATTTTTTTTTTTTTCAAAATTTTTATTTATTACAACTGAGTACAATGAAGGCTCATCTAGTAATTTACATTTCAATACATAATCACGGGTAGTAAGGACATAACCCATTGGTTATTCCTAATATATAAAAAAAATCATATTTAGAACAAATTTACTCATTCACCAGATACAAATCCGTTGGCACAGTTCTTTTCAATCTTGTATGCTGCATGGGATTTAATATCACTTCTCGTAGATCATCATTCGTATGCTGAAGTAGCTTTTGCGCATGTTTTTTTGCATATAATTTAATCACGTCGTTTACATTTGGTACATTTAAATCTCGGTGGATGTCTTCATTTCTGATATACCACGGACTATTGGTTATCAGCCGCAAGACCTTATTTTGAAAGGTTTGTATTATTTTAATATTTGACTTCGCCGTACAATAATGTCAAATTAAAGCATAAGTTTTAAGCTTCAAGCTTGGTTGCATAAATATATAGGTTAATAATGCATAATTTTGAAACAAAATTATTTTACTGCAAAATGGAAACTTAAAAAATCTAAAATTTGTATTGCACCCCAATGGGTTAATGGATCTAATTTTTGTAAATGTCATGTGAAAGGTATTTCAATAAGCTTTCGAATGAAACCAATCTCGACCGGATCGGACCATTATTTCAGAAGATATATCCAATTATAGTTCCAAACTTTGGAGGCCTATAACTCGGGAACCATGGGGCGCCGAATTTTTATGGACTCAACATTAAAAGATCTATCTGTAGTATTTTTTTTTTTTTTTTTTTTGATCAGAGCAATGTCTGCCAACTAGACTTTAGCCGAAACTTCCCATAACAAATTTCAGCGAATTTTAGTATTTTTCTATAAAAAAATATATTGGGCATCAAACATGTAAAGCATGTATGGACCCTCCAATTATTATAAATACCGTGTAATAAGAACTTTTTTCGTTTACCATCACTGGTCGCAGATTTTGAAAATCAGCCAACTTCGTTTTTTTTTTAAACAGCCAACGCCGTCAAAATTTAAAACAAACTTTGAACTTGGAACTTGTATTCTGTATTCAAATATTCGCAATAAAATTAAAATTATCTTTTTTTTTTCAAAAAATTAATAAAAAATGGACTTCGAACTAACCGAAGATTTAAATAACTTTGACAATAAACTTTTTGCTGAGATCATGAAAACTTATCGCAATAAAAATATTGTATATTCGCCATTTTGTTTAGAAACATGTCTCACTATGACACGAATGGGTGCTCTAGGAAAAACTGCCTATGAAATGGATAAGGGCTTGTGTTTAAACACTGATATAGATGAGACAGCTTCGAATTTTCGCTCGATATTGGAAGATGTTAATAAATATAATAACAACCTGGTCATAGCCAATAAAATTTATGTAAATCAAAAATATGGAATTCAACCCAAATTTCATAAATTATTAATGGAAAACTTCTTTTCTACGGTGGAATCAATAAACTTTGATGATTATGATATAGCTGCTGAGACTATCAACACTTGGGTGAAATCTAAAACTAATAATCTTATTAAAGATATTGTTACACCAGCCATTTTCGATAATAAGCCCCTAAATTTTACTGGTTTAGTATTGATTAATGCTATACATTTTAAAGAAGATTGGCAATTTCCGTTTCCAGAAAATTGCACCAGAGAAGAGGATTTTTATTTAAATAGATCGAAAAAAGTTCGTGTACAAATGATGAGACGCGTAAGTGAAGATCCTTTTAAGTATGGAGTATTTCCTGAATTGAGTGCAGCTGCCTTGGAAATGCCTTATAAGTATTCAGATCTTTCAATGATCATATTTTTGCCGGATTCTCGTTCTGGTTTACATACATTAGAACAGAAGTTAAAAACGATTTCCCTTCAGGATCTTAAAAAACGTATGTATTTATCGAAGGTTGAAGTCAGTGTACCTAAATTTAAAGCTGAATTTGAGATCGATATGAAAGATCTACTGATAAAAAAATTTGGTATGAAGCAAATGTTTAAAGAACAAATTGCTGAATTTGGAAATATGTTGAAATTAAATCCAGGCGAATGGTTACATGTTTCCAATATTATTCATAAAGCTTTTATTGAAGTTAATGAAAAGGGAACAGAAGCTGGAGCTGTAGCGCGTATAGTCATGCAAGGTGGAGGTTACGCACCTGTAGTTAGAACACCTTTATTTATTGCCAATCGACCATTTTTCTATGTAATACAGAATTCATATGGTGTTGCCTTATTTAAGGGACATGTGCGAACATTTTAATTTTAAATAAAAAAATTTAAGAATTTTTAATCTTAAGATCAAAAAGTTATGTACTGAAATGAATTAAATAAAAATATGTACTAATCAATCAAAAAGTTATGTACTGAAATGAATTAAATAAAAATATGTACTAATCAATTATTTTGTATTTGTTAAATTTATTTTGGAAATTTTAACAGCTTAATGCGAGATCAGATTTCAAAAATGTCTCAAATTCTGAGATAAAATATGAGATTCTGAGGTATTTTTTCAGAATCTAAGAAATTTTTATAAAAAGTCTCAGATTCTGAGATATTTTTTCTATATAAAAAAAGTCTGAGACATTTTTTTCTATATAAAAAAAGTCTCAAATTCTGAGACATTTTTTTCTATATAAAAAAAGTCTCAAATTCTGAGACATTTTTTTCTATATAAAAAAAGTCTCAAATTCTGAGATATTTTTTTCTATATAAAAAAAGTCTCAAATTCTGAGACATTTTTTTCTATATAAAAAGTCTCAAATTCTGAGACATTTTTTTCTATATAAAAAAGTCTCAGATTCTGAGACATTTTTTTCTATATAAAAAAAGTCTCAAATTCTGAGACATTTTTTTCTATATAAAAAAGTCTCTGATTCTGAGACATTTTTTTCTATATAAAAAAGTCTCTGATTCTGAGACATTTTTTTCTATATAAAAAAAGTCTCAAATTCTGAGACATTTTTTTCTATATAAAAGGTCTCAGATTCTGAGACATTTTTTTTCTATAAAAAAAGTCTCAGATTCTGAGACATTTTTTTTCTATATAAAAAAGTCTCAGATTCTGAGACATTTTTTTTCTATATAAAAAGTCTCAGATTCTGAGACATTTTTTTCTATATAAAAAAAGTCTCAGACTCTGAGACTTTTTTTTTATTTATAAAAAAAGTCTCAGATTCTGAGACATTTTTTCTATATAAAAAGTCTCAGATTCTGAGATATTTTTTTCTATATAAAAAAAGTCTCAGATTCTGAGACACTAAAAAAAATCTCAGATTCCGAGACATTTTTTTCTATATTAAAAAAGTCACAGATTCTGAGGCATTTTTTATACCCTCCACTTAGTGATAGAGGGTATATATAAGTTTGTCATTCCGTTTGTAACTCATCGAAATATCGGTCTGGGACCCCATAAAGTATATATATTCATGATGCCCGATCGATTTTAAGACATTCTAGCGATGTCCGTCTGTCCGTCTGTCTGTCTGTTGAAAATGCTCCCGCGGACAAAATATTGCACAGAGATGACTGAAACTTAACATATATATTGGAAGTTCTCCCGAGAAGTTTGGTATTGCATTTGAGCGATATCGGTTCAGCGGTTCAAAAGTTATGAACGAAAATGTAAGCACACCTCAAAAATTTCAGTACATTCAACATAACCTAAAAATACAAAATGCTTTAATTCGGCTTCTGGTTGACATATGCGAACATAATTGGACACCAAATGGTACGAACATATTTTTTGACAAAAAAAAAAAAAAAAATCGCGGATTTTTTTTTTACCAAAATTTTTTTTCGCGGAAATTTTTTTCAATTTTTTTTTTTTTTTCAAAAGTAATTTCCATTTAAATAAAGTTGTTTGCAATAATCTTTTTGAAATTGTGGAGGGTATCACTACATTCGGCAAGGCCGAATTTAACTTTTTTACTTGTTTTATATAAAAATAGTCTATAAAAAAAGTCTCAGATCTGAGACATTTTTTTCTATATAAAAAAGTCTCAGATTCTGAGACATTTTTTTCTATATAAAAATTCTCAGATTCTGAGACATTTTTTTCTATATAAAAAAAGTCTGAGATTCTGAGACATTTTTTTCAATATAAAAAAAGTGAGATTCTGAGACATTTTTTTCAATATAAAAAAAGTCTCAGATTCTGAGACATTTCTTTGTATATAAAAAAAGTCTCAGATTCTATAACATTTCTTTGTATGTATATAAAAAAGTCTCAGATTCTGAGACATGTTTTTCAATATAAAAAGTCTCAGATTCTGAGACATTCTTTTCCATATAAAAAAAGTCTCAGATTCTGAGAGATTTTTTTTCTATATAAAAAAAGTCTCAGATTCTGAAATATTTTTTTCTATATAAAAAATTCGCAGATTCTGAGACATTTTTTTTTTCTATATAAAAAAAAGTCTCAGATTCTGAGATATAAGGCTTGTTTTTTGGATTAAGATTAGGATTAGCTTTATTTAGTTTAAAAATGGGTCAAATCAAGTCCAGATTTTTTTTTATAATTTTTTTCTGAATTTACATACAATTAGTAAATATAAACCGGAAAAAAAGTTAAGCGTTGTCTAAAATCTAAAATGGTATGAATTAATGTGAGTTAATCCTAGGATTTAACTAAATTTATTTTTCATTCTTTACTTTTTGGACAAAGCTTAATTTGTTTTTCTATTTAAATTTACTTATTGTATGTCATTTCAGAAAAAAATTATAAACAATTTTGTACTGGATTTGACCCATTTTTTAACTAAATAGAGTTAATCCTAATCTTAATCCTGTCTGCAAAAAACAAGGCTATATAAAAAGTCTCAAGAGTCTAAGAAATTTTATTATATAGAAAAAAAGTCTTAGATACTGAGACATTTTTTCTATATAAAAAAAGTTTAAGATTTTGAAACAATTTTTCTGAGACATTAAAAAAATTTTCTTAACTTTTCTTAATTATGACGGATACGAGTTTTACGGTCCGTAAATATGCCGTAAAAGCCGGATTCATGATTCCGTACTTGTCGGTGAGTCCATAAATGTATTTCTTTTCTATATATAGAACAAAGCTGTATTATTGAATACTTTTATATTATATAAGTTCTTCTATATATAGAAGTTCTATAGAAGTCTCAGATTCAGAGACTTTTAAAAAATAAAAAAGTCTTAAGATTCTTTTCTATATATAGAACAAAGCTGTATTATTGAATACTTTTATATTATATAAGTTCTTCTATATATAGAAGTTCTATAGAAGTCTCAGATTCAGAGACTTTTAAAAAATAAAAAAGTCTAAGATTCTGAGACATTTTTTCTACAGAAAAAGTCTCAGACTCTGAGACGTTTTTCTATAGAAAAAGTTAAGAAAATTTCTAAAAAATTGTATAGTTAATTATTTTAAAATGTTTTTCAGATTCTTAACATTGAAATTCGATTAGGTTGTCCCATAGTACAATGCGGTTTACCTAAAAAATTTAGTGAACAAATTAGTAAAAATTCAATTAAAAATTTATTTTAATAGAAAATAAAATTTTTTATTAAATTAATTTTAATACATTAGTTTAGTTACATGCATAAATAGTACCTTTTTTTCTTAAATTAAAATTTACGAACATGTCCCTGAAATAAAACAATTCCTTTAGAATTAAGAATAATATAGTAAAATGGATGATTGACATTGAATTGTGGTATTTTGATTACAGGACCCCAACCACTTCCACTTGGTTTATTTTCTTGGCCAGCTTCTGTACCATTTTCATCAACTTCAATACAAATTTTATGAATAAACGAAGAAACTCGTAGGTTTTCATCGTTTTTTCCTACTAACATTTTCATGTCAAAGTCGGCCTCTTTAGTAAACATCCGTTTCATGCCAAATTTTTTTATTAATACATTAGTTAATTCCATCTGAAATTCCGTTTTAAATTTTGGTACATCAACTATGACCTTTGACAAGTACATATGCTGTTTTATGTCTTGTATTGAAACAGTTTCCAATTGTTTTTCCAATGTAAATAAACCAGAACGAGAATTCGGTAAAATAATTATCATTGAAAGATCTGAATATTGAAAGGGGATTTCTAAGGCAGTAGCCTTTAAATCATGAAATACACCATATTTAAAAGGTTCATCACCTTCGCGTCTCATCATTTGTACTCGAACTTTTTCGGTTCTATTCAAATAAAAATCTTCTTCTCGGGTTGCATATTTTGGAAAAGGCTGCTTCCAGTCACTTTTTAAATGTAAAGCATTAACAATTACCAAGCCAATGTTATTTGACGACTTTCGACCGAAATGCGATGGTTCAATAATGTTTTGTATTAAATTATTAGTCTTGGATTTTATCGATGTATTTATTGTTTCCACAGCTGTTCTTTTATCATTAAAACTTACTAACTCAATCCAGGCGAAGAAGTAATTTGTTAAAAACTTAAAAAAATCATATTTTATAAAATATAAAGCATTAACATAAATAACACTAGCAATTTTTACGTTTATACAGTATTCATCATGCAGTTCCTGCAAAATTGCTTGATAATTTTCTGCCAACTCATCGTCTTCCATATTCAGAGATATTAAACCCAAACCATTGATCATTTCGTGTGCGGTCAGTCCTTCAGCACCTCTTTTAACCATTGTAAGACATGTGTGTATGAAAAACGGCGAAAATACAATATTTTCTTTACGATTCTTTTTTACTAGCTCAAAGAAAAGTTTATTGCCAAAATTTTCCAAAACTTTAGTTAATTCAGAATCCATTTTAAGAAAATTTTCAAGAAAAAAAAGCAAAACGAATATAACGAAAAAATATTCAAATCAAATATCAAAGACGAACTCCAACTTTGACGGCGTTGGCTTACGGCGACGGTTTTTCCAAAGGGACCATTACACGGTATCTATATGTAATATTATACCCTATTCACACGTACACGCAAAAAAAAAATCTGTGTAAGATTGAGCAATCCTACTTGGTAAAACTTTTTTCATACCAAAAAAATTTTTTTAACAAATTTTTGCTAAAATTATGCTTGTCGATGTTAAAGTAACATAATTCATTTTTTATGTAAAACAACCAAGTAGCTTGCACAATAACGCAAATTACTTGCACAAAAATTTATCGAAAGAAAACAACAAAAAAAAAACAAATACAGACAGCCATATTCATTTTGTATTTTTGTGTGCGTGCTTCGTTTATTTTTTGTGTTATAAAAACGTAAAAAGGAAATTGATAAATAAAATTAAAATAAATTAATAAATAAAAATAAATAATTAGTTTTTTAAAAGATAAATAAATGTAAGATAAAAAAATGCTAAAGTTAATTTTGCTGTCATAACTTAAAACACCGTTCATTTAGCAAATCCAATGGAGTCCCAGACGTTTGTTTCAATGAATTACAAATGGAATGATAAAGTGAGTATACCCCTATTCCGAAGACACCAATAAGGTTTAATAGATTTTAAGATAAAAAAGTGATTGGTAATAATTTTCTATTTTTACAGGGTACTGCTAAATAAATTTTTGAAGCTATGGCGAATCCTTTACTACAATAAAGATCGTGGGCACCAGTCCTCCCTTTAGCTATAAAATTAAAACCTAAAAACTCATTTATATAGCAAAGCCAATGGAGTCCAGACCTGTTTTGATGAGTTACAAATGGAATCACAAAGTAAGTGTTCCTCCTAACCAAAATATCAATGGGGTTTACTAGTTTTCTAAATTAAAAATTTATGTTTTGTAATAATTTTCTATTTTTACAGGATGCTTTTAAATAAATTCGTGAAGCTATAGCGGATCCTTCACTTCAAGAAAAAGCGTAGGCAGCAGTCACTGGAGTAAATTGTACATAATGGGTCAGTTGGTCGGTGGTAAATAAAATCCTACACAACATTTATTATATTAATATGGATTTATTCTGTGAAAATTTTAAATTCAACAAATATACAAATTTTTACAAAAATTTTATAGAAAATTTATTTTAGCATAAATGTGGTAATTTTTAGCATTATTTTTAGTCACCTTTTCTAATAATTTTGGTATATTTCACCATAATTCTTTTGGTATATTTTACCAAGTTTTTGCTTAAATAGCATTAGCATTTTCTTCAAAAATTTTTACATAAGTGTTTTGGCTAAATTACGAAAACTACTTCGTCGGTTGTAGTTTTAGCATATTTTTGGTAAAATTATGCCAGATTTTTGCTCACTCCGACACAGATTTTTTTTTGCGTGTACAGTTTTAAACCGTTTTTAGCAATTATTTTTAGCATTTTCTGTCAATATACTGTAATAGAATAAAGAAGGTGCTAAAAATATTGCTGCTTAAAACGATTTAAAACTGTACGTGTGAATAGGGTATAAAGCGGCCCATAGACATGACACATGTTGGATGAACATTTTTTTTTTAATTTTGATGGATTATACCCTTATACCCTATTCACACGTACAGTTTTAAATCGTTTTTAGCAGCAATATTTTTAGCACTTTCTTTATTCTATTACAGTATATTGACAGAAAATGCTAAAAATAATTGCTAAAAACGGTTTAAAACTGTAAGTGTGTTATACCCTATTATTAAACAAGTTGTTCAACAAAACACCAGTAACAGAATAAAAACATAATGGACACAGAACAAAGACCTCACTCTTGAACACTTCAAAACAGTAAGTTTGAATGCCACATAATACCATATTCATATGGCATAAATTTAACATGTGTTTCCCAATAAATTCAAAACAAAACATCGTTTTAAGGCCTCTACAGACGATTCAATATTATGCACAATCTGCATGTATTTTTTTCAGTTCAATATTTTACACAGTATTTTTATGTATGCCAATTGTGGGTAAACGTCAAAAATATTGTGCATAATATTGCGTCGTCTGTATTAGAGATGGGCGCGTGAGTGAATTTTGACTCACGCACGCTCACGCTCACGAAAGAAAAATATTACTCACGCACGATCACGCACGAAATTATTTTTTCTGATCACGTTCACGCACGCTCACGTGAGTAACTAAAATTTTTCTCACGCTCACGAAAAATCACGCTCACGAAGACTCACGAAATTAAAATTAGCAAATTTTTATTTCACTTCTTTCGATTTCTTAAACAAAAAGTATTGAGTTTCCTTAAAACAATAATAAAAATCACAATTTTGGATTAGTTTCCCTCTAAATTCAATATAATGACGATTTTTTTAACTCGTTTTCTGTTTCAAACAGCACAAAAAAATCACGCAAACTCACGAAACAAAAATTACTCACGCACGCTCACGCACGAAACTATTTTTTATAATCACGCGCACTCACGATCACGTGAGTAAAAATAAATTTCACTCACGATCACGCGTGATTCACGCGTGAATCACGTGAATCACGAAAAATTCGTGTCACGCGCGCATCTCTAGTCTGTATGTACCTTTACTTTAAACATCTCGGAAACACGAAATAACAACCCTGTGTTAAGTTGTCATCAAAAAAACAGCCGTTGCTAAACGAACCAGAAGAGCAGCGCATGCTCTTTTATACCAAATTCGCATTCATTTTTTTAAACATGTTTAGCCACTTAAACATGTTTAAATTTAAACTTTTTAAGGTACATAAACATGTTTAAGTGCTTAAACTAGTTTAAAAATATGAATGTGAATATCGCATTAAACAACTGGCAATGCGAACACTTTCGTTTGATTTTAAGCACACAACTTAAACGATGTTTTAAACATTGTATGCGAATATGGCATAATGCCATATTCACATTAAACACGTATGTCCCCATACATTTGAAATAAAACATCGTTTAATTTAAAACTTCTCGGTAACATCTCGGAAACACATGCTGAGACAATTTTTCTTTATAAAGAAAAATTTTGAGATTCTGATATTTTTTCTTTAGAAAAATTGTCTCAAAATCTAAGAATTTTTCTATAGAAAAAATATCTAATATGGAGTTCACACTAGCTGTTTTGAAGTGTTTAAGAGTGAGATGTTTAAAAAAGTCTTTGTTCCGTGTCCATTACGTTTTTATTCTGCTACTGGTGTTTTGTTGAACAACATGTTTAAGGCCGCTAGTGTGAACTCCATATAAGACTTTACTATAGGAAAAATTTTTTTATGTAGAAAACTTCTCAGAATCTGAGAACTTTTCTATACGAAAATTGTCTTTAATTCTGAGAATTTTTCTATAGAAAAAATTTTCAGCATCTGTGAAGTTTTCTACATTAAAAATTTCTCAGAATCTGATAAATTTTTTATAAAAAAAAATGATTTAGAATCTGAGAATTTTTCTATAAAAAAAAATAATCTCTCAGATTCTGAGAATTTTTCTAAAAAAAATGTCTTAGATTCTGAGAATTTTTCTAAAGAAAAAATTTCTCAGAATCTGAGAATTTTTCTATAGAAAAAATGTCTCAGAATATGAGAAGTTTTCTCAGAATCTAATATGGCATTTACACTTACTGTTTTTTAGTGTTCAAGAGTGAGATGTTTAAAAAAGTCTTTGTTCTGTGTCCATTATGTTTTTATTCTGTTACTGCTGTTTTGTTCATTGGCGTAGGAAGAGAATTTTTCTTCGGGGGGCTAAAGCCCCCCCCCCCCCCGGATTTTTTTTATATCAAAAAACTTTTTTAAAATAAAAATCAGGATCTTTTTCTAAGACTTTTCAAAAAATTTTGAGTTGTGGTGCTTAGAAATGAATTCCTTCTGAAAGCAGTTTAAAAATTATATTTTTTTTAATTTTGATTTTCAGAATTTTTTAGCAGTTGAGAACCTTTAAAACCCATAAATGTTTAGAACTGAAAAACTCTTTCGTTATAGGTATAGATTTTATCTTTGCAAAATCTGAGTTTAAATCGAATGTGGTTCCTATAGGAAATCATTAGATTTATATAATTTTCGGCAACATAAATTCTGTGAACAACACTATTGAAAAAAAAAAACATTAGATTCAGATAACTTTCACCATTATACAACAATCAGATCTGAACACTTTTTTCGTTAAAAAAAAATCGGATTAAGACTATTTTTTAATGCACTCAGAAAATTATGTAAGTTACTACATGTTAGTTGTTTGTATATTTTACAGTAGTTAGTTGTTTTCAACTACAAAGTCAGTTGTTTTTGTATGAAAAATATCAGATAACTATTTCTGTTAGTTATTTTAAGTAGTTTTTTTTGAATAACTAACAAAAAAGTACTGTGATGTAGTAACAGTTATTTAAAGTAGTTAATTTTATTTTTTTATCTCTGAAAAATTTTTAAAGTTTTTTTCCAAAAAATAAATTTTCGTTTTATTTATTTTTCACAACTTTAAAAAAAAAAAAAACTGAAAAAATTTGGTCTTCAAACTTTTTTCTTTTTTGAAAAAAAAAAAAATATTTATTGATTATTTAATTTTTACTACATTTTAGTTGTTTTGACTACAAATGTAAGTAGTTTTTACTACATAAGTCAGTTGTTTTTTGTCAGTTAAAATAACTAATATTGTTAGTTGATTTAACTGAAAAAGTAGTTGACCCCAAAACAACTTACAAAGTAGTTATTTTAACTGACATTTTCAGTTGATTTTACTAACATAATTTTTTGAGTGTATGTACGCACACATAGCAAATACGCGCAGGCATGCATAATATAAACTCTGCATTAATATTGTTTGCATTTTGGCGAACTTTATGTGTATAGAGAATATTTGAATTTTTTAATACCCTACAGTTTGTAATACAGAAAGTTATAAGTTTTTCCTACGTTTTGTAAAATATCAAAATCGGTCTAAAGGTTTACAAGTTTACTCATATAACTTGTGAAACTTTGGACTGATTGGACCGATCCAAAAAAAAATATTGAAGACAGGGTTTTGTAACTCAAACAATTGTTTCATGAAAATAATTTAAAAAAAATAAATAAATTTTTTACTCAAAAATTTAAAAAAAGAATACTCAAAAAATTATTTTCATAAACAACTTTTTTACACAAAATTGTTGTTTTACTCACTTTTTGGAAAAAATCACCAATCACTCATACAAATTAGTTTCGTTTAATTTTTCCTCAAAAAAAGTTCTTCAAAAACTTTTTTTTTTAATTTTGTAGAGTATCTAAATATTCGGCAATGCTAATTTTATTTATTCACATGGTATATAAAATTTATATTGCATATTTTGTACTTTCACAACTAAATAATGTTTAACAATAAACAACATACATTTTTATTTTTACAATTTTAATTATAACAATTGTAACCAAAAAAAAAACACCAAAAAAAAATTAATTTAATTTTCGTATTTACACTAATACCAAATGAATTATCAATGTTTTTTAAATAGCCAAAAAATATTTAAATGTATATTTGATGCAGATTTGCATATAAAACCAACATAATTTTGAAAATTTGTTAATATGATGTGGTGATTTAAACAATAAAAACTGAAACAAATATTTGGTAATTTAGAAAATTTAGCTATAAAAAACATTTTTCCTATAGAAAATGTCTCATATTCTGAGACAGTTTTCTATAGAAAAAATTTCTGAGATTCTGAGACATTTTTGCTAAAAATGTCTTCACTCAGAAAATTATGTAACTTACTACATGTTAGTTGTTTGTATATTTTACAGTAGCTAGTTGAAATGTAAGTAGTTTTTACTACATAAGTCAGTTGTTTTTTGTCAGTTAAAATAACTAACATTGTTAGTTGATTTAACTGAAAAAGTAGTTGACCCTAAAACAACTCACAAAGTAGTTATTTTAACTGACATTTTCAGTTGATTTTACTAACATAATTTTTTAAGTGTGGGAAAAACTATTAGATTCTCATACAAAAATGTTACCAAGTCTTAAAGTTTCTATTTAAAAATCTGAGAATTTTTCTAAAAAAAATGGCTCAGAATCTGAGAATTTTTTAATAAAAAATGGCTCAGAATCTGAGAATTTTTCTATAGAAAAAATGTCTCAGAATCTATGAATGTCTCAGAATCTATGAATGTCTCAGAATCTGAGAATTTTTCTATAGAAATAATGTCTCAGAATCTGAAAATTTTTCTGTAGAAAAAAATGTCTTAGAATGTGAGAATTTTTCTATAGAAAAATGTCTCAGAACCTGAGAATTTTTTTTATAGAAAAATATTCTCAGA
This sequence comes from Pegoplata infirma, assembly GCA_963921195.1. NCBI lineage: Eukaryota > Metazoa > Arthropoda > Insecta > Diptera > Anthomyiidae > Pegoplata > Pegoplata infirma. The sequence continues at coordinate 63,652,483 of OY992538.1, forward strand.
ATCTGAGAATTTTTCTATAGAAAAAATGTCTCAGAATCTAACAATTTTTCAATAGAATTTTACTAAAGAAAAAATATATCAGAATCTAAAAACTTTTCCATACAAAAAATAAATTCTGACAATTTTTTTATGAAAAAAATATCTCAGAATCTGAAAATTTTTCTATAAAAAAAAAATGTCTCATAATCTGAGAAAAGATGTCTTAGGTTCCGAGATTTTTTTCTATAGAAAAAATGTCTTAGTTTCTGAGAATTTTTCTATAAAAAAAATGTCTTAGATTCTGAGAATATATTTCTTTAAGATTCTGAGAATTTTTAAGATTCTGAGAATTTTTTATGTAAAAAATTTCTCATATTCTAATTGTAAGAATTTTTCTACAGAAAAAATGTAAATTTGTCAAATATTCGTCTATTTCAAAAATCGATTTTCGAATAACGGTTTTTCGGTTTTGTAACTAAAAACTGTTATGTTCGAATTATCGGGTTTTCGGTTTTTTTTTTTATTATTTATTTGATAAAAAAGTAAAACAAAACAAAAAAGAAAAAAAACAAGTAAGAGTTTTAAATTCGGCTGTGCCGAATTTTCGATACCCTCAAACATTTTAAAAAAATTAAAAAAAAATGAAGGGTTTTTTTTGTGGGGTTGGGCTCGGCAGAGGTCAATGGGGTAACTTTCACCTTCGCGGTTTATAAATTCATTTATTATGCGTTTTTCACTTCAGTAATACAATTTTATCATTATTTAAAAAAAAATCAATGTCCACGGCCACAAAAGTGGGCGGACCGTAAAAAAACACATTTGGTTATCCCCGGGGCTCATGGGGATAGTTATTTATTATTTATTATTTATTATTTCTGCACTTGAAAAACTATCTAATTGTGGATTTTTAAAAAATAATTATGTGTACTAAAATCTCATAAGTGAAACTTTGAAGAACTGTGCTAACATATTTAACCAAACCAAAATCTAGGCAAATCCTTAACTTAAACATTTTATTTTCCTTGTCATCATTATCACTGACTCTTAAACGTTTTTTTTTTTAAGTGGATATGATTTGATATGACATTACAAATATACATTAGGGTGGCATGAAAAATTACTTATTTAGAATTTCAACGATTGCCGGTTAAAAACGGTTACTTTTGGTCTAAAAACCCTATATTGAAAGTTTTAGCCAAATCGGACAATGTTAACCCGTGGAATTAACCCACTGGCGGGGAGGGGGGGACAAAAAATTGAATTTTCGGGAGATTTTTAAGTTTCAAAATTGTCTTCGAAAAAAAAAAAGTTGAGGGCCCTGGCGGTCTTCCTCTTAAACTGCCCAGGCAGAAAAATACAAACGGGAGAGCGCTGGCAAAGTACCTTTTATGGTCGCTTGTGTGCTGGGAAAGCACCACAGTTTAGTACTCTCCCAGCGTCCAAAATGATAACCACGGTAAACGGTATGCTGTTGCTATTTTAAAGCGCTTTGAAAACAAAAAATATGGTACTATAATAGCACTTTTGGAACAAAAAAAATTTGACGTATCTAAATTGTATACATAAGTCCGGGAGAGCGCTGGCAAAGTACCTTTTATGGTCGCTTGTGTGCTGGGAAAGCACCACAGTTTAGTACTCTCCCAGCGTCCAAAATGATAACCACGGTAAACGGTATGCCGTTGCTATTTTAAAGCGCTTTAAAAACAAAAAATATGGTACTATAATAGCACTTTTGGAACAAAAAAATTTGACGTATCTAAATTGTATACATAAGTCCATAAGACATACATTTTTTTGGTGTTTATTTGAATAAAGAAATTTATTAAATTAGGATAAAAAAATTTATTGACTCATTTGTTAGGATAAACAAATTTTGAACAAACTTTGAACAATTTTCTAAGTCCCGGAAAAAAACTGTTTGCAGTTTCTTTGCGTTTTGGAATAAAAAAATTATTAAAATGCTTTTAAGAAAAAAATTTGGAAAATTCCCGAAAAAAGTGGTGTATTGAACCGAAACGGGTATGTATCCGGAGTTTAAGGGTGATGTATCCGGAATTTAAGACACTTCCTCACGAAAGAAACAGGTGTTTTTATATACAAGGCGTCAAGTTTGTTATATGTAGGTCATTGTGTATAAGTGACATATCACGAGAATTATCAAGGACCGGCCACTTATCCTGCAGGGAAATAAAAAATATTCCAATTGTTATGAAAATTGATAAATTTTAATAAAAAGTTTATACTTTGAACGGATTTAAATAGAAAAACATTGGCAAAGCGCTTGGAAAGCACTTTTTCGAATTCATACTACTTTCTACACAAAAAATAAAGTGCTTTGCTGAGACTTTTTCTTTGGAACGGTTTGCAGTTTCTGCCTGGGTGCTTAAATTTTTTTTTAGTTTTGACACGCAACGAAATAATTTGTTTTGTTGCTCTTAATGAAACATATTCATATAAAAATATTGTTCCTATCTGTGACATCTGTATCGTGTTCAAAAATGTAAAACATGAAATATGCGTTTTTTTTCTAAAATTTTGAAAAATATTTTTAAGATTGAAATAATAAAAAATATTTTATTTATAAAAAAAAAATTTTCTTTGAACAAGTTTGACGACAAATGTAATTTTCTCGTGTATGGGGTTTGTCTGATGCAGAGTTGTAGTTAGATGGCTGGTCCTGACGCTCCGGCTCCACCAACATAAAGTTGTAGATAACATAAGAGATAACGTCGGCAGAACTTTTTTGTATTTTCATTTTATGTTAAAGGGTGGTGTAATCGTAATTTATGTTAACTCATTTTTTTCAGGAATTCGTTGATGAAGGTCGTTTGGATTTTATTTTTTATTTATTTTTTTAATACATATAACACATTTTTTTTTAATTAAAAAGCTTAAATTTAACGTTATTAAGTTACTTTCTTTCAAAAAACAACCTTTATTATTAATAAAGTGAAAGTTTTTTGCGTATTTGTATTTTTGCAAAATGTCGGCATCAACAAACTCATGAATTTGACGTTTCTTATGTTAACATAATTGTTAAGACTTATGTTTGGAGAACTATGTTAACATTTATTTCCAACACAAATATGTATAACATTTGACTATGGCACACGAGAAATAACACAATTTTGACGTATGTCGGAATAAATGTCCACATAATTATAGAAGGTGGAGCCAGTGGGTGATGGTCAAATGGTTGGCTGCAAAAAAAAAAAAATGTTAACACGCCTCTGGCCGTGACTTGTTCATGTGAACACGAACAGAATATGCATATATGGGCCTAACAATAAATGCTCCCATACATTTCAAACAAGTTGGATGACCCATGTAATTTTTCTCGTGTATGGGGCTGGCGGATGGCTAATTGGATGAAGAATCAAAAATTTTTGATTTTTCGATGGTCGGCTGAATAGTTGGCTGACATGTCGGATGGTGTATTGGATTGTCATTCGACAGTTGTACAACCGTACAAACAGATACGTTTTAATTCATTATTTGTTATTGTTTTGCAGTGACGTTTTTTGTACAAAGCAATGATATTTTAAAGTGAATTGTAACCATAATATATGAAAAAAAACTATAACTTACTCTTTCATGAATTTTGAAAAAATGAGGGGTTCCCGAGTAAAAATTTTGATATTGCACCAGATCTATCTCAATATATAATCAGATCTTATCAGATCCGGAAATTGACCCGATCTAATTATATCAGTTTAGATCAGTTCTGATATAAACTGATCAAATAAGATCTCGTTGGATCCGACATTTGTCCCATATACATTCGGATATTATAAGATCTGATTTGATCAGAACTGATATTGTAGCAGATGTTCATTGATTTTTGCAAAATTTCTATAGTTGGGAACAAATAAAAAGCACACTTTTATTTAAAATGGTTATAATTCAATTTTATTCAGTACTTGATAAGATAATAAGATTTTACCGTATAATATAATTAAAAACAGTTTAAAAAAATTTGAGATTCAAAAATATAAACTACAAAATTAAAAATGTAATAAATCATATTAAGTCTACACATAAAATAAAAATAAATTCATCGAGCTATAACCTTTTTTACTCCCAATTTATAATAAAGGCATTTTTTGTATGGTATTTACATCTACCACAAGTTCCAGAAAAAACAGGATTTCGGCTATATGTAAATACCAGTTAAGTGTGTTTGAATAAATTTAAAGGCTCATTTAATCTTGATATAACTCAAGATTTGGTGACCAATTTATATTTTCACTCTACATCGATACTAAATGAGCCTTAAGATTTGTTTATTTTCGAGCAGTTATTTTTTTAATACAGAATTTTATACAAATGAATACTTAGCACTTGATGTAAGGCACCGTTTTATTGTTACCATCAAGAAAGAAGCGCCTTACATCGAGTGTCAAGTACTCATTTGTATAAAATTGAGTATTTAAATAAAATCTTCTCGAATATAAACAAATCTTGAGGCTCATTAGTATTGATGTTAAGTGAAAATATCCATATCGAGTTATATTGGTCACAAAATCTTGAATTATATACAGACTAAATGAGCCTTTAAATTTAACTAAACACACGTAAACTGGTTTACATATCGCTCCTTTACTTGTATAGTGTCATAACTCAAAAAATGCGTTTTTTGAGTTAATGATGCAGAATTATTCGTTATATCGTGCTTTATATTGTGTCAAAAATTCGTATTAATATCTTTTAAACTCACCGTTTGGGAAGAGTACACGCCATTATTACATTTTCTATGTACCGGCCTTTTTCAATTAGAAACCAGTTTCAATAGTAAACTTTAAACGTGTTTTCTGCAAAATCAAATATTTTGAGTTATGACACTATACAAGTAAAGGAGCAATATGTTCCCAGAATTTTCTGGAATTCGGGATAAATGTAAATGCCATACAAACAATATCCGTGGATATTAATAATAAAAAAGGAAACTTTAAACTTATTAAATTTTACACAAACTGGTCCTTTTGATTTTTTTCTTAATTTAGTGAAACATTTATAGGCATCATATTTTGTTGTCAAAACTTCATTGGATCAATGTTAATCTTCGTAAAATTCCAAATTTGTTTGTCAAATTCAACAGCATTTTAAAATTACAAAAGATCTGCAAACGGATAAAAATTAGTTATTCTTTGTTACATCCTCTTTTACGTGTTTAGACCCGGCCATGATCTTACGGTCGTGGTTTCTTAACCCAAAACACCTTTCAAGGACAACCAGAAAACTATTTCAATATTAAATGGACTCAAAACACCAGACAACAAACAAGACTATATAGAACACCAACCAGGAGACTTTGTTGTTACGCTCCTGTCTTTACCCTCCCTTCCTGGCCATATATATATCAATTATTACCCCACAAACACACCAACTTTTATTCGACGATTATACTTACACCAACATTAACGACCCATTGTCCTTCCTTTTCCCTCCAAACAAATAAAATTAACCAGACATATTATTTTCTTTAACTTTTCATCTAAAACAAAACATTTATTGAAATAAAAGACTTAAAACTACCGTGGCACATATAGGTTTCAGGTTCTGATTTTTTTCTTAATTTTGATTATGTTTTTCTTTTAAACTTTGACCTTAAAAATTCTCAAAACTTAGTTAAATTTTCCGTTACTAAATTTCTTAAATAAGTTTTCATTAAATTTTAAATTTTTATTCTTTTCAGAGAATTTGGTGCTTAAGTGGAGAACATGACTCAAAAAAAACCAGAACACTAATAATTAAAATTTTTGGAAATTTAAAATATATAAAAAAAATTGAAATTTATGATAAAAAAAATTGTAAAAAGAACCATGCAAAATTAAAATTATTAAAATACTTATATAAAAAAATAAAAACGCTATTATAATCTCTCGCAGGACTAACCAAATAGAAAAACGGATTTTCTTTCACTATCCTCAAATTAGTTTTTTCTGAAATCAAGGGCGCCTTTAATAGCTAATTTCCTCTAAAGAGCTCTCTGGAGTAATTATTTTTCCTATGATTCAAAATTTGACCTGTTTTACTCTAATATTTCTCTTTGGTAAATCCCTTACAAAACCATAAAAAAAATAAAATATTATGTATGATACTTAATAACTAACATGCATTAATAAAAAAAACATAAAATTTGAGTATACTAACACTACATAAATTTTTGAAATTTTAAATAACAAAACCTTTACATCAAATGATTTAATACTTTCTCGGGTCTGTTTTAGTTATTCTTGGCAGAGAAAATAATTCTGCCGGCTCCGATAAGTATGCTTCAAATATTTTTTGTGTATAACAGTTTGATACTTTTTCTCTTTGACGAACTCTTTCTTTTTTAGATTCCAATTATGGTTTAGAACCAAGATTTATCTTTTACCTACAATCCCACAGGGTTGACCCAAAATCCCGGATACTACTTTTTTTCCCGTTTTTTTTTTCTGGGTATTTTTTTCCCCGTTTTGCCTTAGGGCCACTTTTAACTTAACACAAAAAAAATAATTGCAATTTGCGTTACCTTTTTATAGAATTTCCTGCGGTCAATGTTTCTTACGTGGAATTAGACTAAGGTGAATATCCCCTCTTTCCTCTCGTAGAATATTTTGTATTCCTTTCGAAATCTTCCAGATGACCACACTATTTAAAAAAAGGATTTTTTTTCTTTCTTAGTTTACAGAAAACAAAAGATTCTACATATTTTTTTTTCTTGTTTTTTTTAAACTTTAAGTAAAACTTACGGATTCTTTTAGGTATACGCTGGCACAGTAAAAAAAGAACAAAAGTAAAATGGCTTCTTGGCTTTAAATTGGCTATCATTCGCCGAAAACTTCCTTGCAAAAATAATCACTTTTCTATTAAAAAAATTAACTTATTATTTTATTGAAATTTCACCGATCTATTTAACTTTTATTTACCTTAGTAAGGCAATCTAAACCTTTTAAAAGTGTATCAGGAAATCTCTCCCTGTCTAAGGTAATAATTTACACAGAAACAAAATTCAAAAATGGTGGATTTACTTTAATTTTTATTTCAAATTTAAATTTAAATATTGTTTTTGGATTTACTTTATGCAAGAACACAGAACTTGATCGTTTCGCGCCGGTTTTGATAATGTTTAATGTTTTATCTACTTAGTAGCCATTAAGCCTAGCCTTTGTTTAACATAAAATCATGTAAATAAGTACTTCTAGCTACATAGAAACCTCTATAAAACTTTCATTTTTCATTTTTTTAAATAAGCCTTTTACGCACATTCTAGCATAAACGCACACATTTCAAATTAAATAATCGTCTGTGATTTTCTCTGCAATTTGAACTTCGGATTCATAACCAATACATATTCGCATTTTTAAATTCAAATATAACATAATAAGAGAAAACGTCCCCCTAAACATACCAAAAATTGCAACCCTGCCTGTTAATACTTCTAATTATAACTCGGCAACCCTGTTCCACAACTTATCTACTGTCAAAAATTATCTTATTCACTATGGTTTGGGCAGCCATAGTGAATGACATCAAATAAAAAAATTGCTTTTAACACAAAAAAATTAATTATACCGAACAATGTGCTATATCTTAGCCATTTTCATATTCGTTAAATTTTATTTATACCATCAAAGCAACAATTAATCCTTCCGACTATCGATCTGGTGATTTTAATTGCAAAAAAAAACATTACCTATACAATGGTAACATGAAAGCATCATTGCAATCACCCATGTTCCCAAAAAAAAACTTTAACAACTGGGGGCACATGTGGAAATGCAATTCAAGTCCAGGAAAAAAATCGGCCACGGATACGATAGGATTGAAGCATGTCTTGCCATTTATGAAGGTCAGCCTCATACAAAGAACAAGATTTCCCAATAGTAGGATTATCAGGTTTTTGGAAAAAACAAACACATTAGGTTATCCTGGGCGGTTCATGTGTTACCGGAAATCCAAACGAGGTAAAATCTCATATTCTCAATTGATCCCTCTAACATGCCCACCAAAACGAAGGTATTTTATTTCAAATTGACTAAAAAAAACTATTTTTACCATAAATCACCCTACCGTCCGCACATGACGTACATTGATCTGCTATTTCCTATCACTACCCAATGCTATCCTCAACATCTTTTATTTTAAAGTTTCGTGCTCATTGCTAAAATACTTACATCAATGCTTTACACATCCAAGAGACGAATTAAAATTGGTTTTCCTCTGTTTTTATTCAAAATACGTACATAATTTTTTTTTTTTAATTATTATTATTTTTTATTTGACAGAAAATTCAATATTTTTTTTTGTGTTTTGTATTTACATTTTCAATTTTGTTTTCATTTTAATTTGGGATCAAATTGAAAAATAATAAAGATTTGAAAAATAGAGGGTGTTTATTAAAAATCGAATTTCAAAAAAGCTTATTTGTTTGATTACATTTAAAGTTAATATGGATGTTTTACATGCTTATGTTACAGATATGATAGAAGACATAACCAGATATAATACAAGATATAGTTGTATGTAGCAGCAGATCTAACATATCTGGTTATATATAATTTGATCTTGTATAAGATATAAATATGTACAATCATATCTCGTTAGATATAATTATATCTAATAATTTTTACTCGGGTTATCCAACACAAAGTTATAAAGTAATCCATCGACCGTTTTGTAGATCTGGCATCACCAAAGATAATTGGAAAACTCTGGCAATGCCAAACTAAAGTTCAAACGTAAAGCAAAGAGAGACAAAAAACAATCACTGCAAAACTGGTATCCAGAGTCATAGAGTAGTACAACAAATGGCGTTTGAAAAAGTAGTAAACAAAAACCATATGGTATTGTTTACGAAATTTTATCACAAATCGAAATGTGAGCAAGATGGAAGATACCAGTTTTACAGTGAGAACGCAGATTGTTTTTTGTCTCTCTTTGCTTTACGTTTGAACTTTAGTTTGGCATTGCCAGAATTTTTCAATTATCTTTGGTGATGCCAGATCTACAAAACGGTCGATGGATTACTATGTCACTATGCTGGTATCTTCCATCTCGCTCACATTTCGATTTGTTATAAAATTTCGTAAACAATACCAAATGGTTTTCGTTTACTACTTTTTCAAACGCCATTCGTTGGCCTACTCTATGACTCTGATCCAACATATCAAGAAATTTTGTCGGATAAAGGCCTAGGCACTTGAGCGCTACTGGAGCGGTGCTGTAGCGTGACGTTCTGTTGTATTTTTCAAGCACTTACTGATTCCGTTTCAACGTGTCATATTAATTTACAAATTTTATTTTAAAAAGTGGTTATTTGTGATTTGTTTTAATTTATATTTACAGAAAAACATTTTTTTTCGTTTATTTATATTTATTTGTCAATTCTGCCACACAAATGAAAAAATTTCAACACAAAATAAAAAATAAAATCAGCTGACACGTAAAACGTACGGAAAATCAAAATTTTTTAGGTTCGGCCGCTACAGCACCGTCACGTATTCGTTTAAGTACCTATTTCTATTTATTTTAATACAAACTAACGTATCAGCTGACACGTCTCCGAACCGTATTCGCTCAAGTAATTATGCCTTAAGTGTATTTCAAAAAAAATTTTTATCATCTAACAAGTCATCGAACATGTGTGCGAAACAATTATGAATTAAAAGCACAGACCATATAGACATGCAACACGAATGCTTATTTTGGTACTTTCAATATGGACGCATACAAAATACAACTAAATTTACTTCTCTGCTTAGAATACGTGTGCCTGTACGTGTGAGCTTTTGCATCTGTATTTTCGTTGTTTCTTTACGTTTTGTATGAAACCTCAAAAGTTAAGGCTCAGGCACTTGAGCGCTACTGTAGCGGTGCTGTAGCGTGACGGGCTGTTGCATCGTTTTAAAGTTCGGCAGCTACACCACCGTCACGTATTCGTTTAAGTACCTATTTCCATTTATTTTAATACAAGCTAACGTATCAGCTGACACGTCTCCGAACCGTATTCGCTCAAGTAATTATGACTTTACACTCGCGTGCCGTCACTAATACATAAACATGTGCGATACTTATTCGTTTCACCCCTATGATTAAAAGGTCTCTAATCGTAGAACGGTCTGCTGACAAGCCAATACACCATACAACATGTCATCTAACTTGTCAACCAACCATCGAAAAATCAAAACTTTTTGATTTTTTTATCCGCCAAGTCAGCCGACAACCCCATACACGAAAAAAAATACATTGGACATCCAACAAGTCATTAAAGTTATTTATCTTTAACCCCTCAGCGGCACTGGTTGAAATTGTCAGATTTGGCTAAAATGTTAAATATATGATTTTTAGAGCAAATGGAACTATAATTTGCCGGATAATAGACGAAATTCGACAAAAGTAATTTTTCGTTCCACCATAATATACATATTCATCGACTATGGCATAAAATTTAAACTACAATCTAAGAACGATAGTTAAACAAGTGACGTTGACATATTATAATGTTGAATGTTGACGTTGAATGCTTCTCATAATAGTAATATGTATTATTAATGTTGATGAGATGTTATAACAATTTGAAATAAATTCAATTACATCAACTTACAGCCAGTAGCATACATAATTATGTGAAACAACAGCATAGAAAAATTAATAAATTCCTATTGTAAACAAATTCAAACAAAATTGTGTAAAACATGGTGTATGATTTTTTTAAATTAAAATAGAGGGGAAAACACTAACGGCAAATCGATTGAAGAGATTATGTAAAGACCTTTTTCATTTTGTTAAAAAAGTTGTGCAACGCTGTGCGTATATGATACGACAGGCTGTACAACATGTTGTAAACAAAGTTTGAACAAATTGTAAATTACGCTGTGAAACAATTGAAATTATATATGGCCCACTGAAGTTTTTATTTTTTTTTTTATCAAAGGCGTTTGGAAAATGTCAAAATACTTAATAATAAAAACACGTCTGAGCTTCAAAATGTGGTTTGATGTCATCAGTCAAATTGTATGGTGGTTCTATTTTTATAACATATTAACCCTCGAACTGCCATTTTAAGGGTCAATTTAAGTCCTGTTTCTACAACTAAACATAAAAGTCTAATAAAATTTTAATTTAAAGGATTAAAATGTTAACCTCCACACAATTTTACTGAAGACGCCAAACCATATTTTGAAGCTAAGTGTCTCTTCACAATACAGCAGCAGACAGCAAAATTTTCTGTCTGCTGCTTGCTGCTGTATTGTGAAGAGACACTTATACCCTATTCACACTTACAGTTTTAAATCTTTTTTAGCAATTATTTTTAGCATTTTCTGTCAATATACTGTAATAGAATAAAGAAAGTGCTAAAAATATTGCTGCTAAAAACGATTTAAAACTGTACGTGTGAATAGGGTATTAGATGAGTTTCTTTTATAGTTTTTTCGACGTTTTCCAAACGCCTTTGATAAAAAAATTAAAAACTTCAGTTGGTCATAAAAAAAGGAACTCGAGCTAAGCTTTCAAAACCCTTCAGCAGTTTTGTTCTACAAATAATAAACTATAATTTTTTTGACCCATTCAAGACACACTTGGTGACCCCAAATTTGTTGCACGGTGTAACCAAATTTTAGTGATTTTGTCTATTTGATGGTCTACTTTCATATGGCATTGAAGCCATTGAGGCACATTTTTCATGTTGCACAGTGTAAAAAGTGATCCAAAGCGAACATAAGAGTGAGGTGTTTAAAAAGGTCTTTGTTCTGTGTGAATTACGTTCTTATTCTATTAGTGGTGTTTTGTTAAACAACTTGTTTAAGGTCGTAAGTGTGAACCCCACATAACACTATGCAACATGTTTTTTACAATTAGTAGACCAAAACTCCCGAAGGTTTTTAAATGTTTAGTTCGAGTTTTTTATGGCCCACTGAAGTTTTTAATTTTTTTATCAAAAGCATTTGGAATAACTAAAAAAAAGTATTAAACCTACTTCTGAGCTTAAAAATGTTAACAGATGTCTTCAGTGAAATTTAATCGCACGTTTTAGTGGTGTTCTATGGGGATATTGGTAAAAAGGACTAAAATGACCCCTAAAAAGTGAGATGAAAGGTTAAAATGTTCCTAGAAAAGAATATTTTATCATATTTATTAACTTAATCCAAACGTCTTGGAAAAAAAATAAAAAACTTCAGTGGGCCATAAAAAAAGGAACTCAAGCTAAGCTTTCAAAACCCTTCGGCGGTTTTGGTCTACTTATAGTAAACTATATATTTTTTTGTCCCATTCACGATGCACTCGGTGACCCCAAATTTGTTGAACAGTGTAATCAAATTGTATATATTGTATTCTTTAAAAGAAGACACATTATTTAGTCAATAGTTTTAATTAATGTTTAAACAATAGACTATTATAAAAAACATATGCAAACAGTTTTTAATGGAGATAAGAAAAATTTTCTAAAGTAGAATTCAATTCATTAAATAGAAAAATAGTATTATAATGTGCTATCAAATATGTGTTACATATTTAAACTCAATTTTAATTAAATTCGAAATTAAAACTTATTCATCAATTGATACAATTAATAGTGTCAAACAAAATTATTTCTTTTTTAAAACCACCATTTTTTAATTACACTGTACAACACAAAAAAAAATTACAAGGTCAGACCAAAAAATTTTGATAGAAGAGACAAAAAAAAATACACGTGTATCGGCGCTTTGAAAGTTTACATCTGGGTTTCATTTTAGGGGGAGGTAAAGTTTCCCCCAAATGCAGATGTTGTATTGTCAATCGTCATTGAATATCGAGTGAAGTTTACGTTTAAAGTATATGGTGTGTTCAGCAAATTTATATAAAATGTTACGGAGAACATTTTTGTGGAATATATTAACCCTCTAGCTCCTCACGATAAGGGTCTTTTTTGTCCTTCTTTTCAAAAAGACCAAAAAACACCATTAAAACAGGGATTCAAGGGGGTTGAATGTTCCGCAAAAATATTCGCCGTAAAATTTTACTATAAGTCCTTGAATACACCAAAACGGAAAACTCAACCAGAAGGTCAGAAATAAGACACAACAAAAGAGATTTTAGGGTTAATTTCGAATTTATTAAGAAAATCGAGTAAAGCTTACGTTTAAAGTATATGGTGTGTTCAGCAAATTTATGTAAAATGTTACGGAGAACATTTTTGTGGAATAAGTTAACCCTCTAACTCCTCAAGATAAGGGTCTTTTTTGTCCTTCTTTTCAAAAAGAGCAAAAAAACAACATTAAAATAGGGAGTTAAGGGGTTTGAATGTTCCGCAAAAATATCCGCCGTGAAATTTTACTATAAGTCCCTGAATACACCAAAACAGAAAACTTAACAAGAAAGTCAGAAATAAGACACAACGAAAGAGAGCTTAGGGTTAATGTCGCATTTATTAAGAAAATCGAGTTAAGCTTACGTTTAAAGTATATGGTGTGTAAAGCAATTTTATGTAAAGTGTTACGGAAAATATTTTTGTAGAATATGTTAACCCTCTAGCTCCTCAAGGTAAGGGTCTTTCTTGTCCTTCTTTTAAAAAGGGCAAAAACACCATAAAAACAGCTATTTAAGGGGTTAAAATGGTCCACAAAAATATTTGCCGTGAAAGGGACTTATAGTAAAATTTCACGGCGAATATTTTTGCGGAACATTTAACCCCTTAAATCCCTGTTTTAGTGGCGTTCTTTGCTCTTTTTTAAAAGAAGGACAAAAAAGACCCTTATCTTGAGGAGTTAGAGGGTTAACATATTCTACAAAAATGTTCTCCGTAATATTTAACATAAATTTGCTGAACACACCATATACTTTAAACGTAAGCTTTACCCGATTTTCTTAATAAATGCGAAATTAACCCTAAGCTCTCTTTTGTTGTGTCTTATATCTGACTTTCTTGTTGAGTTTTCTGTTTTGGTGTGTTCAGGGACTTATAGTAAAATTTCACGGCGGATATTTTTGCGGAACATTAAAAATCCTTAAATCCCTGTTTTAATGGTGTTTTTTGCTCTTTTTGAAAAGAAGGACAAAAAAGACCCTTATCTTGAGGAGTTAGAGGGTTAACATATTCTACAAAAATGTTCTCCGTAACATTTTACATAAATTTTCTGAACACACCATATACTTTAAACGTAATCTTTACTCGATTTTCTTAATAAATTCGAAATTAACCCCAAGATCTCTTTTGTTGTGTCTTATTTCTGACCTTCTGGTTGAGTTTTCCGTTTTGGTGTATTCAAGGACTTATAGTAAAATTTTACGGCGAATATTTTTGCGGAACATTCAAACCCCTTAAATCCCTGTTTTAATGGTATTTTTTTGGTCTTTTTGAAAAGAAGGACAAAAAAGACCCTTATCGTAAGGAGCTAGAGGGTTAATATATTCCACAAAAATGTTCTCCGTAATATTTTATATAAATTTGCTGAACATACCATATACTTTAAACATAAACTTCACTCGATATTCAATGACGATTAACAATACAACATCTGCATTTGGGGGAAACTTTACCTCCCTCTAAAATGAAACCCAGATGTAAACTTTCAAAACGCCGATACACGTGTATTTTTTTTTTGTCTCTTCTATCAAAATTTTTTGGTCTGACCTTGTAATTTTGGAAAAAATTTGATTTTGTTGTGCAGTGTTATTTATACACCCAACAAAAAAATGTAAAACTAGCAAAAGAATTGGTAAAAATTACCACAAAACAAGTAGAAAAGTTAAATTTGACTTGGCCGAGTCCATGAATACCCTCCACAATGTCCTAGTAAATTTTCAAACGTGAAAAAAATAACGATTTTAATTAGCAATATTTTATTTTAAGTAAAAAATTTTTTTTAGTAATTTTTGTAAAAAAAAATTTATAAATTTTTTTTTAATGTAAATTTTTTTTTCGAGTGTAAATTTTTTTTCGTTTCGTCTAAAAATATATTTCGGTGACAAAAATACTTTTTAAAATATTTTTGTGGCTTACTAATTTTTTAAGCTTGTTTTACTGTGTTTTCAAAAAGTGGCCGGATTTTTGATAAATTTACTTTTTTAAAAAATGGAAAATTTCAGAATGGGTTCTGAAAACTTTCCAAAAAAAAAGTTTAATCGATAGCCCGTACAAAACTATACTAGAATGTAAATTTTTGAGATTGTGGTGCATTCCGTTTTAACTTGATAAATATTTAAACTAGGTAACTCGACACAAATTTCGCAATTTTTCCAATATTTGACCAGGCCTCCTAAGCCCAGTTTTTGAAAAATTTAAAAACCAAAAACGCAATTTTCTTAGTTACAATAGGGCTATTCAGACAACTTGTTTAGAAATTCAGGGGACCCATGTTTTTTCTGTAGCGGGACATTAGGTGTGGAACAGTGACGGTCCGTGAAGTTGTCACTGGGTGTTCTCTAATTTATAAAAACAGAAAATTTAAGTATAAAATTCATGTTTTCCTGGACCTAATGCATTCCCGAGATAGGTAAAGATGGGATGTTACTAGTTTTGTATATTTTTAAATGAGATGCAGCCCAAATTCTATTTTATTGTCATTTTGTTGCCTCACCACATCGACAATTAACAAAAAGCATTATTTCGCAAATAAATGGAGTACAAAAATTAATTTTGGATGCATGTCAATAAAAAAAATTAAAACTGAGGCTTTGTCTATCACGGGAACGTGTTACGTCCAGAAAAAAATATTTTATATACATAATTTTTATATTTTAAATAAGTAGAGAACACCCAGTGACAACTTCACGGACCGTCACTGGTGTGGAATGCCTACATATATACTTTATGGGTTCCTAGACCGAGTGTGTAAAACGGAATGACAAACTTATATATACCCACTATCACTAGAGTTGAGGACACAGACTAATTCAGACTCGACATAGGTGACAGGTGTCAAAAAAGTAGTCCTTAACCATATGGTTAAATTTTTAAAATTATTCTACGAATTAGGTTAGAAAGAAAAAGATAATATAACGCGCCATAAGAAAAATAGATGCCAGATCGGTTTTTATTGTTTCACTCACTCCTAATACCCTATTCTCACTTACAGTTTTAAACCGTTTTTAGCAATTATTTTTATATGCTATTTACATATACCCCGAAATCCATATAAATTTGGATTTCAAATCCAATTAAAATCTATACCGTTTACATATGCTTTTTTGACATTCAGTGGGATTTTGTTTGTACAGGGTTGTTAGTGGGAAAATTACCCAATTTTATAAATATTTCTAAAAACAATGATTTTTCTTTGCCGGAGCCAATATTTTCAATCCCATTAGTATATGTTGGGACCACAATATCAAAAAAAGTGTTTTTATGTAGAGCTGCTTCTTTAAATGCAAGAAAATTAACATTTTTGCCAAGTTTGAGGCCGCCACCATTGAGTGTTTTTCTTTGTTAGGAAGACCAAATTGGTCAACTAAATTGTGCGTTTACCATTTGCAATGGTAAATTTTAAATGAAACATTGTTAAACATTGTTTTTATTAATCTTTTAATAGTTTTAAAAAAATAAATTTTAATTGTTTTTTTACTTTATAAAAAACAACAGCTGATAAAAAAAATCGTGTGCAGCGTTGCAAAAAGGCATTAGGGATGATTATTTTGTGAAAAACCATAGTTGTACAATTAAGTAGTAGAAATTTTTTGGGATTTTGAATTGCGATTTTACGATTTTCCCAAAATCCAAGTTTTTTTTTATATGGGATTTGACATTTGAAATCCAAAAAAGTAATAGGATTTACTTGGATTTTCATTGAAATCCCATTTTTTCTGGATTTCGAGGTATATGTAAATGGCATATTAGCATTTTCTGTCAATATACTGTAATAGCATAAAGAGAGTGCTCAAAATATTGCTGCTAAAAACGATTTAAAACTGTACGTGTGAATAGGGTATAAGTCGTAGAAAGTCTTGCCATGTTAGCTTAAAACTAGAAAAAAACCGCTCTGTTTTCTCCTAAAATCGAAGAGTTTCCCCCCATTTTTTGTTATAAAACTCTACTGTCGAGTCTGTATAGTCTGTGGTGGAGGACAGAGTCATAGAGTAGTCCAACAAATGGCGTTTGAAAAAGTAGTACACAAAAACCATATGGTATTGTTTACGAAATTTTATCACAAATCGAAATGTGAGCGAGATGGAAGATACCAGTTTTACAGTGAGAATGCAGATTGTTTTTTGTCTCTCTTTGCTTTGCGTTTGAACTTTAGTTTGGCATTGCCAGAATTTTCCAATTATCTTTGGTGATGCCAGATCTACAAAACGGTCGATGGATTACTATGTCACTATGGTGGAGGATTTAAAATACATTTTATACCCTATTCACACGTACAGTTTTAAATCGTTTTTAGCAGCAATATTTTTAGCACTTTCTTTATTCAATTACAGTATATTGACAGAAAATGCTAAAAATAATTGCTAAAAACGGTTTAAAACTGTATGTGTGAATAGGGTATTAGGCTGCAACATTACAAATATGTATAGATAAAATTGATAACATAAAAATCTGCTTAAATAACAAGAAATTTTGCAAAATTTTAGTTGAATTAGATTAAACAGACGTTTTACTAATTTGTTTACTAACATTTTTTTGAGTCTTTATTACATTGTTGGTATTACAACGATAATGTTGTAGCAGCGAAATAAAAACTTTAAATACATAAAGTTTGAAAAGAGGGAGGAAAAAAGAAATTGTTTTAAAGTTAAACAATAAATAATGCAAAACGATAACAAAATACATGTGTGACAATATTTGGCAAAGAAAAGCCTAAAAAAGTCACGAAAAACTGTTAATAAAAGTAGAGAAAAATATTAAGGTTAATGAAAAACAGTAGTAGGTGCACCTTCTTACAGGCAAGGCGCAAAAATCAATACCATTAAAACCGTTAGATTTTTATAAAACTCGCCAGATACGTGTAACATCCCTGTGAGAAATCGATTGGTCCTACAGGACCGATTGATATAAAAAAAAAACATTAAACCATTACTTGTATAACGCGAACTGGTCCCAGTTCGCGAGTGACATCTCGCAAGATGTTAATTAACTTCGTCCAAGTAGGGCTTCCAATCGGGATATCCCGATCCCGGAAATCCCGGGATTTTCGGGATTAGGCAAATCCCGAATCTCGGGATTTCTGATTTTCAATCCCGGGATTTTCGGGATCCCGATTTTTTTTCAATATTTTTTATTATTTTTAGATTTTTTTAAATAATTTGTATAAAATATGAATTTTGTGGAACAAAATGAAAAAAAATCGACAAAAGTTCCGTCAGATACCATGTTTTTGTTATAGAAAAGGTGAAACATTTGCGAAATGTAAAGAAATTATAAAAACTAGTGGTGATTCGACATAAGGGCTTTTATATTTATTCCTTTTACTCTTACAAGGAGCATATTGCCGTAAATGGCTTTTGATACATCTTAACTCCTTAAGTTGTAAACTTTTTTAATTTTATGTTTACTAAAACATTTTTTTAAAGGCATGAGTGGGTTTTGACTCACACTCAGTCACGCACACGCACTTATCATTTACGCTCACGCGTGAGTCATGCAAACTCTACTCTCGCACTCTCGCTAACAAATTTTTTACCAAAAAAAACATTGCTAAAAAATATTTTTTTTGCAAGAAAAAAAAAAACAAATAAATTAAAAAAAAATAAAAATCAAATCACGCAAAATTACCAAAAAATTAATCACTTATGCAAAAATTTGAAATTTTTTTTTTTTTAACTCACGTAAAAGATAACCGAATACGTATATTCTTCACAGGAGGGATCCCGACCTTTTTTCG
The DNA here is from genome assembly GCA_963921195.1 of Pegoplata infirma. Taxonomy (NCBI): domain Eukaryota; kingdom Metazoa; phylum Arthropoda; class Insecta; order Diptera; family Anthomyiidae; genus Pegoplata; species Pegoplata infirma. Next base: position 63,671,250 of record OY992538.1, read on the forward strand.
AAGTTCACAACATCAACAAAACTTTGCTAAAATACTAAAAATTTTTGAAAATCCCGAAAAATCCCGAAAATTTTCAAAAAATCCCGTGAATCCCGGGATTCAAAATATCCCGAAAATCCCGGGATCCCGAAATCGGGATCCCGAAAATTTTTCTTCAATCCCGAATCCCGGGATTCAGAAAACCCAATCCCGATTGGAAGCCCTACGTCCAAGTGACAAGTCCCTTTCATATAAACACTCAAAATATTTTGTAGGCAAAAACAAATGAAAAACACACTTAAAACCAGTGAATAAACAATTGAAAACCATCCCAGTAATTATTCGTTTGTTTTAACAAACATCAACATTTATTTTTTACTGTTGACAAAATTTTATAAAATAAATAACATTAAACATTAAAAAATTACGTTTTTTCACTCTTTTTTACCAACAAATTCGAAAAAAATAACCAACGAAAACATTAAAAATTAATGATAGTTCTGTTATTTTTACCAACAAATTTCAAAAAAATAACCTACGAAAACAATAAAAATTAATGATTTCGTAGATAATTTTTTACAATTTTTTATTGAACTATTTTTTTTAAAAATTTTTTATAAAATTTTTGGGGAATCGATCCCGCAATCAACTACATTCTGGCCAGACACTCTAACCATCGTGCCAAAGTCACTTGATACAAACATGTTTTTATATTTCTATAAATAATTTTTGGATTTTTTTTTCTACAAAAAAATAACTGACTTGTGTAGTTAAAAACTAATGATATTTCATTAAAAAATACCAACAATTTAAAAAAAAGTTACTTACACAAATCATTAAAAATCAAAAGAATAATCAGTAGTTTTTACTTACAGAACAAAAATAAATGACTTTTAAAATTAAATGTTAATGAAAGTCTTTATTTTTTAGTAAAGGACTGAAGTAGTCATTAATAAGAACTGAACATCAAACAAATGTTTTTTCTTTTAAAAACGACTAAACGGAAAACTTTTTAAATAAACTACAAACAGTTAATGACATAATTTTTTGAGAGAACTTTTTCTCCCTGATTAGATTTTACCAGTTTTCGAACAAAACCAATCCATAGTAGGGGAAATGATTATTTTTTTTTAATTCAGCCATTCAGTAAAAACTGAACCGATAGCCATTAATTTTGAATGGTCATACCTAACACATTGTCGAGCTTAAGTTTGAAAGTTGGAGCCCAGCGGTTGAAAAGGGGAGGCAGCATAACCCCCCAAAGTATAAACACTTTTAACGATGGCAAGCGTTATGTTTGTTATCAGATTTCTTAAAAAATTATATGCATACTTACAATGTTGTCTTATTTTATGAAATCAAATGCTTACCTAAAATAAAAAGAAAAAAAATATATTTATTTTAAGCCAAAAAATCAGAATTGTTATATGTATTTATACATTTTTTTTTGGAACTACCCTAATTGTTCTATGAATAAATTTTAAACTTGTAAAATAGTGCTCATACCCAGCAGAAATTTTGAGGAACTGGCAGCAGCTTTTGAAAAGGAAACTCCAGTCAAGGAGCGCATCCAAACCTGCTGAATTCATACATGATTTTCTAAGGCGATGTCACACTTTAGAGCGCTAGTTGGATACACCGAAAAAGCGCTCTTAAGATGCTCTGAATTCACATCTCTTTAGAGCGCTGAAAAAATCGCTATAAAGATGCAGTGAATTCATGTATCTTTTAAGAGCTGATTTAAGCAGAATAAAGATGAAGCACATTTGACTATTTCTGAAATACAAATTACAAAATCTGAAATACAATTGACTATTTCTGAATACAATTGGAAAATCTTAAATACAATTGACTAATTCTAAAATCAGTTGACTTCCTGCTATGTTTGGACATTTTTTGTAATATAATTTGTATTTTCTGAAACTAAAGTGGAAATGGTGTACTAATTTTTTTTTTTCTTTAAAAATGTGTTAAAGCTGTTATGATTGAAGCACTCTTTGCAGCGCTGATTAATGCGCAATAATGATGCAGTGAAATCATGTGTCTTTGTCCAAAACTCATGGTTTTTTATTCAAAAGTGTTAAATATACTTAAAAGGAAAGCATATTTAAAATTTTATCAAAATATAATTTTATATTTTAAGTTTTATATGTATAAAAAATTTTAACAAAAATTTTAAATTTTTTCCCCTTACTTTTACTGCATCCTCAAGAGCGCTCTTTGGAAGCGCTTTGGTATGCTATAAAAATATGCTGTGTCGCCAAAATCTCGATTTATTTTTGCTGGGTAGGAACTATTTGTCGCGGAGCTTTGAGTCTAGCGGTTTTCTATGTTATCTGTGTACAAAATGAATGCATACTCTTAGGATGAAAGAAATTATTTTTCGGATGATTTTCGACATTTTTATAAATCCTTCTTAAAATGTGGAATATCATTCGAATCAGTGGTATAAGAAAACAATAGAGGTATTCAGAGTCTTGTTGCCATTGGCGTAGGAAGCTAACATTTCTGGGGGGGGGCTAAAGCCCCCCAGATTTTTTTTAATTTTTTGTTTTTTTTTAATAGAAAACCCTAGACCTATTTCTGAAGCGTTGCCTTTATCATGTGTCTAGGTGTCCTAGAAACGAATGCCCTCCGAAAGCGGTTAAAAATTCATAGTTTTTTTAAACAAATTTTGATTCTGAAGATTTTTTGGAAATTTAGAACTTCCAGATATGTTATGAAAATGAAAGATTTTTAATGTTTTTCCTATAGTAAAATCATTAGATTACTATGATTTTTTTCAAGAAAAAGTTCTGATGATTGCAAAAGTTGATGAATATTAGTCAAAATCCTCAGATTCTTTCTTCCAATAACTTTTGTCTATAAAAAACCACTTAGAATTTAAAAACTTTTTTAAATCAAAGAACTTAAAATATTTTCCTGAAGTTAAAATCCTAAGATTCGGTGAAGTTTTTATTACTGACAAAAACATCAGATTCATATAAAAACTTTTTGCAATAATTCAGACTATTTTTCAATGGGAAAAACTATTAGATCTTATATAATAATCATTACGAGTCCTTAAGACTCGTAGAATAAGCATAACGAGTCCTAAAGACTCATTATTATTATTTATTGTTGCAAAAATTAATGAAATCATTAAATTATTAAAAAAAAAATTGTGAATGATTAAAATTCTGGGGGGGGGGGGCTAAAATTATTCTGGGGGGGCTAAGCCCCCCCAGACAGGGCTATCTACGCCAATGCTTGTTGCCAGCCCTGGCAATCTAGCAAAAGAGTACTACTTTCTAAAAATACATGTATTTTGAAAGGCAATTTGACAAAGTGACATTTTTTGCTTCCGATTTTCAAAAGTTACTTGGTCAAAAAGTTATGTGTGGTCAAATTTGAGACCAAAACCACAGACTAATACAGACTCGACATAAGTGACAGGTGTCAAAACAGTAGTTCTGAACCATATGGTTAATATTTTCAAATTATTCTACGAATTAGGTTAGAAAGAGAAAACTAATATAACGCGCCATAGGAAAAATAGATGCCAGATCGGTTTTTGTTGTTTCACTGACTCCTAAGTCGTAGAAAGTGTTGCCATGTTAGCGTAAAACGGACTAAAAACCGCTCTGTTTTCTCCTAAAATCGCTTAGTTTTTCCCCATTTTTTCTCATAAAACTCTACTGTCGAGTCTGTTTATAGTCTGTGCCAAAACATTAAGACCTCCAATCAACAAAGTGTCACTCTTTTATAAGTTTTTAAGAAAAGGATTCGGAGTAGGTATACAAATACTATACTTAATTTTTAAAATACTCAAATTTTTGCTATTCGATAAAAAAATAATAAATTAATTTGTTAAGCTTTAAAATGATTCATTTCCTTATGACACCCAAATTTAAAATGTTTAATTATAAACAAATGACGACACTTTTTAAATATGTATATTGTTAAATGAACCGTATCGTATTGAAATAAAGAACAATTTTGACGACATATTTTAATTAATACATTTATAAAACTACAGAAATCTAATATGACCACTGAAAAATGAAATCTCTTTCAAATCAGCAGAAAAATCTACTTAAAATATGAGAAAGCTACTGATTTTTGAAAAAATGTTTTAAATATTCAAATTCTGATTAATTTTTACTAAAAAATAAAAATTGTTTTATTCGACCTTTAAAATATTATATTTTGAGGATGATAATTCTGGCTCGAGTTCATTATTTTCTTTACTAATTAAAACCATGATATTCTCATAGCATAATTTTCAAGAAAATTATTTTTTGTTTTAAATTTATTTATGTTGGTCATTTTTGCAAGACTTAATCGACACGTGTTTCGGAATTTGTCAAATTCCATTGTCAAGATTATTTAGCAAAAAATAGAAACGATTTACTACAAAGTAGCAAATGAGTCTAATGACAAATCGTTTGTGCACAAACTAAAATATTAATACATATTCACCTCTATTCACAATGAGAATTAGAAAGACGAAGAAATTGTACCATACTAATAAGGCAACGATTGTCAATAACCAACAAATAAATAATTTTCTTGAAAATTATGAGAATATCATGGTTTTAATTAGTAAAGAAAATAATGACCTCGAGCCAGAATAAACATCCTCAAAATATGTTTTAAATATTTTTAAACAACAACATTTCTCAAAACTTTAGCCCTGTTTTCGCATAACCGTATATACGCTTATCCATACAAATTTTAAATTATCCACGCTTATTTTTAACTTGTATAATTATCGGCGTTAAAATTAAGCTTCGATAAAAAATGATGTCAAGTTCACATTTTTATTGAAATGGCAAAGACACAAACCTTTTCCTTTGTTAACAGCAAATACACAAACCTTTTTCACAAAAGTGATGCCATGTAAATTTTGTTAAACGTGGATGCGTTTTCGGTTAATGTTAACATGTATACGGTTATGCGAAAACAGCGCTTTTGTTAACAAAAAAAAATTAAAGTTTTTTGTCCTAATTTACTACCAATTAGTTCATCATCCTTATCTTCCTACAATTGAGAAGTTTCTAACTTTAGGAAAATTATTTTTTCAAAAAATTTATAATGGCAATATCTCGATAAATAAGCCAGATAAATAAAATTATATCCAATATCCAAAACCAAAATATTAATACATATTCAACTTTATACTCATCGAGCATTAGAAGAAGAACAATGGTATAATTTCTTCGTTTGACACAACCGCCAAATGACCAACAAAATGTAAAGGTACCTACAGACGACGCAATATTATGTACAATATTCAATTATATTGATGGTGTGTGGGTAATATTGATGATTGTACAATGGTCAATCTTACCCACACACCATCAATATAATAGCATCAATTGTACATAATATTGCGTCGTCTGTAGGTACCTTAATAAAACTCTGAGTAATATTATAAATATGCTGGTTGGTTTTTACAAAACTCAAATATATGAGCTATTGCAAGTGTTATATCATTGTTATTATTTCTGAAATACAATTGATAAATTCTGAAATATAATTGGTAATTTTTGAAATACAATAGACATTTTCTGAACTACAAATTAATAATTTCTGAAATACTGTTGACCAATTCTGAATTAAAATTGATAAATTTGTATTTAGTTCGGTTTGAGTCCATATTAATTATTTCTGTGAGATAATAAAAAAATTTGTTGTACAATGAAAAATCTGAAAAAATTAATCGACAACACCGTCATCAACACTTTTCGATTGTTACACTCAAATTGTGTCAGATTAAAATCTTTCAGGAATGCAGTCAGATCCAGGGAGGAAGTGTTCAGAAATTGGCGAGACAACAAATACTGAACTGCTACGTAAACTGGCGGAATCTTATTGTTAGTGTGAAAGAGCACATAGTCGTAAAAATCTTCTTTACGAACAGCGTCTTCGAGTTAAAGTTCATTCAACTGTTAGAGGCAGTAAGAGATTTTGCTCGTTTGTTAAAAGAGTCAAGAAAAATGGTAGTTCTTCTATCCCGACTCTTTTAAAAGACGATCAAGTGTTAACCGAACCGGTTTAATAAAGCTAACCTGTAAGCTGGTCTCTTTGCCGAAGAATCGGAAACTCTTGATGTTATGGGCATGAAAATTCAGTGTGATGTCCGCTGGAGTAAGCAAGTTTTTTAAGTGTCGATTAACGCATTCAAGTGTCTCGGTTTTTTAAACCGAGGTGATCATCCGATCACCTTACTATTTATACCACCTATATCCGCCCGAAGATGGAATACAACTGCCATATATGGGCAGGGGCTTCAAAGTCTATTTCGGAGCTTTTGGATCAAAGGAGGGCGTTGATGCTTATCAACGACAATAGGGTATCCAAATTATTTGACTCATTGGAGCATCGTCGGAATGTGTGCTGTGTGACTCAGTTCTATCGATATAACCATGGAAAATGTTCTGCTGAAATAAGCTATCTTATACCCAGAACCCGAGTTTTTGTTCGCAGCCCTCGTTCGTCACATCCGTTTGTCGTCAATTGACCAGTTGTTCGCACATCGCATTACAGGGAGGGTTCGTTTATCAGTCGAACTAGCTGTATGTGGTATAAACTCCCCGCAGAAGTCTCTACAGTTTCTTTTAATGTAGACAAATTTAAGTCAAATGTTCACAAATACTACTCCCTCTTTCCTCCTCCTCCTCATAACCTATTTTCCTAATATCAACACAATGCACTACATTAGTAGGGGCATTCCCAGAGTGTTAGTTTAACGTAAAAAAAATAAAACAGATAATTTCTGAAATACAATTGATTAAATCTGAAATACAATTGATAATTTCTAATATATATTTCATACACTCAAAATAATAACTCTGTTAAAAACTCTGTAAAATGACTGTAATCTCAATTCGACAGTTATTTGACAAAGTTATCTGTCGAAATACAGATTTTAATAATATACTTTGTATTTTCTTGTAACCGAAAAACAAAATTTTATCTGTAATTTTACTTTTTACTTTGTAATCTCTATTTTAGAGATAATAAACAGAGTTTTTTGTTAAAATACAGATTTTATAAAATACTTATGTTTTTTCTCGTAACCAAAATACAAAATTTCAACTGTATTTTTATTTATTGCTCTGTAATTATAAACCCTGGAAAATTTTACGAGGATGTCGTGTAAAATTGGAGGTACTCGTAAAAAACTTTCACAAAAATAAAAAAAAGTAAATTTACAATTTTTAAGCATTAAAGCGGGCAAATTTACTCGATGGCATTTTTCAATTGTCAACACCAGATTGGCTATTTGACCAGAAATCAAATAGTAAATAAAATAGTCAAATTCTGGTCGCTTTTATCAATATTTTACAGATAATTCTGTAAATTTACAGTTTTTTTTATCGAAATCATTTTACAGAGTTTTCTTTGTAAAATAACAAAAAATCTTGCTGGTTGGAAATCTATGGTATTTTCTGCTGGCTCAGCAGAGTATCTCTGTAATTTAACAGAGTGATTATTTTGAGTGTAATTCCTGAAATACATTTCATTATTTCTGAAATACAGTTGATAACTTCTGAAATTCAATTGATAACAACCTCCAGACCTCCTGAATACAATTCCGCCATCAGAATTGAATCCTATCATTGAGTATTATTGTAATCTAACAAGGAAAGTCCACATAGTCCGCAAAGTAAACTGATTTCCTTGAAATTTATACACGAGATAAAAAAAAATTAAAAACGACCTGTTGAGTTGAGTTGAGGGTGGGTTGTACAAGCCTAAAAATAAGTAAATTTCCTAGGCAAGTCCATGGCGCTCAGACTTAAAATAGTCCATTGTACCGTACCCTGAAAAGAGAGATTAAGTAAGGGTGATAAAAGGTTGAGAGGAAAAAGGAGGAAAAGTGCTTGTTCAGAATTTCTCAGTTGCTTTCACAAACTTGAGAAAATCTGACAAGGGAAGTCCATGGACCGTATCCATAGACAGAATATCAGAACCCAATATCCGCAGTCTAGCCCTTGAGAACGCTGGACAACAACAGACGTAATGTTCAGTTGTGTCATCATCCTCAAGACAAGCCACGCATAATGGGTCTGATAAGACACCTAATCTCGTCATATGACGAGCACAGGCATTGTGTCCGTAATTAAGCCAGTAAGTCTGCGACAGTCTATTCTACTGAGGCTGAGTAGATAGTTAGCCACTTTCTTGTCTGGCTTAATCACAAAACGTTTGGTATTCTTGCATGCCAACTCATTTGACCATCTTTCCATGAAAGTTTCTTTCATATGAGAGTTGATCCAACGCATCAGCCATGTCAAGCCAATACCAATTTGAGGTTCCGGATTGTAAGGAATTGTATCAGAGCCAAGATTTGCCAAAGAGTCGGCAATCTCATTTCCCCGTATTCCCCTATGACCCGGAACCCACAGAAGACTGACGCTATTCCCACATGAGACCTCATTGAGTCTGCGTCTACATTCCTGGACAATTTTGGATGAAGTGACTGGAGATTCAAGTGCAATGAGCGCAGCCTGGCTGTCACTGCAAATACTGATTCTCCTATTACTCCATCTGTTCCTAATTATCCAGGTCGCTACGTCCAAAATAGCAAATATTTCAGTCTGAAATACTGTAGCCATTTTTCCCATAGCAATATAGCATTTGGTCGCATCGTCCAAATACCAGCCAGACCCAGAGCCATTTAAGGTACTGGATCCATCCGTGTAAAAAGTATCCGTGTAATTTTCCAGTAGGTCTGCTGGGTTTCTCCAGTCTTCCCTACTCGGAAATATTACAGTAAACTTCCTACCAAACTTGATGCAAGAGGTTGTATTGTCCAAAGGCATAGAAAACATCGGACAAAGTTCCGATAGCCTATTGAACAGACGACCATGTCCCACATTGTACTCCCCATGCCATTTTCCGCTTTTGCGGAGCCTGCACAAAGATTTCATGGCTTCTCCTTGAATATGTAAGTCCAAGGGAAGCATATCTAACATAGCATCCAGAGCTGCGCCTGGGGTGGTGCTCATGGCACCAGTAATTCCCAAGGCAGCCGCTCTTTGTAGTCCGTTTAGCTTGGATCGAATAGTTTTCACCATCGTTCTCGGCCACCAGACTACCGCCGCATACGTCACAATAGGTCTAATTACAGCTATGTACATCCAATGTACATTAGCAGGTCTTAGACCCCATGTCTTTCCAAAAGCACGCCGACACTGCCAGAAAATCCGAAGTGCCCGTGAAACTTTTTGTTCAACATGTTTTGTCCACATTAGTTTACTATCTAGGATAACCCCTAAATACTTAAAAACGACCTGTCCTAACTTATTGATTCCATTTTTAAGGGTTAAACGGAGAGGGGGGGGGGGGGGGGTCAAAAATAACAAGTTTTCAGTTATTTTAACGTTAAGGTACTTTATATTGATGCCACGTTTACCGGATCAGTTTCATTCAAAAGGGAATTTTTAGGCGTATGCTGTTTTTATTTTCCAATGTTCAAAATCTTCACTTTGCGGACTTTTCTTGTAAGATTACAAGAAAACCCAACGATAGAATTCAATGCTGATATCAGAATTGAATTCAGTAGGTAAAAATACCTAGAGATTAGTGGGTCAAATTTCTGCATCAGAACCTTTTCTTTTTGTGGGGCTGTGTAATTTCTGAAATACATTTGAAAATAGTGTTGCTTAAAAGGTACAAATCGATGAATCTAATCAAGATAAAAATTGTACCAACTTTATCAACCCTGATTATGCTTATTGCATTAGTAATTCCAAGCAAAAATAAGACTTTTGTTAAATTAAAAATAAAACTTTTTTACAACCTTCTTATAACCATAATCGGATAAAATGCATAAAAATACAAGTGACAATGTTTCTAAATATTTAACGTATTATGATCGGCAAATGAATATTGATGTTTCTTTTTACTTGTTCACAGTTGCTTAAGCCCCTATGACACTACATTTTTTTTGTATTTTATTTTTTATTAATTGATAGAATGAAACAGCAAAAGAAGAAATGAAAAAGAAACATAAAACAAACAAACAAATAGTGATGATTACTTTCATTTAAATAAAAACCCGCTGAATAAATACCAAAAACCGTCAAAAAAGCAAAAAAAGTCGCTTCATTGAATGAAAAACAGAAAAGTTGGCAACACTTAATATCATTAAAGCGTAAATGTCAAAAAAATATGTAAAATTTTTACATTTTTTTTGACATTCAATCATTTGATAACCAAATTTATCGATAACACAAAAATAAAATTTGACGTTTACTGTTTTTTTTAGTTTGCTTTTACTCTTCACACTTGTTCAGGTTTCCTATGGTGATATACAGGGAAACCAAAAATATGCTCTAAAAAACACGTTTTATGCGCTTAAAAAATGCCCTTAAAAACGGAAAATATGCTCTAAAAACAATAAAAATATGCTCTTAAAAAAAATTATGTCCCCTTTTTTGTTGTGTTTTTTACAATTTGTTAGAGAATAGACCCTCCAAATACCGTTATGTGCGATAGTAAGAGGGTTAAATATGTTCTACAAAAATATTTTCCCTAATGTTTTCTGCCAAGTTGCTGAATCTAAAGAAAACATAGTTTCATATACCGATATGAAGCACGAACAGACCAAATGGGAATCAATCGTCACAATAAAAAAAATTGGGAAAGAATGCTCTAAAAACTTAAAAAAAAAAAATGCTCTAAAAATTTAAAAATATGCTCTAAATAGTGGAAAAATGCTCTAAAAATTTAAAATATGCTCTAAAAATATGCTCTTATGCTAAAATATGCTCTTAAACCTAAAATATGCAAAAATATGCTCTTAAGGCTAAAATATGCAAAAATATGCTCTAACAAATCGATGCCAGATTTCTTAAAAACTTCTGAAACGGATAAATACCTTACCCATTTATCAATAAAATGTACAGGAAAAAACATGATACGCATTTTTTTGGTTTCCCTGGTGATATATTTGCACTGTTCACATAAATTTCATCAATACAAAAAAATGTAGTGTCATAGGGGCTTTAATGTTTGTGAATTTTTCCTATTATGTTTCAAACCAAAGGTAGTCGTTTCGTGGTGGTGTAAGTCAGGTGTGTTCATCACATGTATGACCAGAGTGGTTTACATTATCAATTAAGGTGTTCACCTCAAATAGTACCTCGTACTGTGTGTTTGTTGTGTGTATTATTTTTATATTAATATTAATTTGTTGATTTGCAATTTTTGTTTTTCGCAACCTCAAAACCAGTTTCGTCTTTTTAAGTAGCAAAAGTTACTTAAATGATGAGAAAAAAAAAAAAAAAAAACACCAACAACATTTTGATACGTACTCGCTCGATACATTGACTAATGGAATGTTGTTGTTCAAGTTAACTAATGAATTAAATAAGTTAGAAATCGTTCAAAATATTTTCATTGCAAAGTGTGGGATTAACAATGCATTACGGGGAGGTGGACAGGGGTTAAATAATTTTGATTGATTAATATGTATTAAGGGTTTTAATTGGCTAAAAGAAAAAAAAACATATAAAAGGTAAAATGATTAATATATTTATTAATGTCATTAATTTCATAATATGGACTTTAATGTTTAATGATATATTCAAGTGGTGGTCAAAAATATGAAGTATCCTTCAGGTTTTTTTTGAGAAAGTTGGATGCAATGGAAGAAGCGATTCTTTCCCACTTGTTGAAAGGTTGACAATGTACAGTAAAACCATAAAAATGGTGCGGCAACAACCCTGATAATTACCGTCCAATCGTAATATGCTCAGCGCTCTCAAAAGTGATAGAGAACATGGTAAATTGCCATATTAGAAAGTATCTGGAGGCTAGGTTAGGTTGGATAAGCGTCCGCCAATTTGGCGAATTCACTCGGAGGTCATAAGGCCCATTGTGGTTCGCTTAATTGTCATTTCCTTACTTCCCTCTGATACAAAAAACTCTTTACTTCTTGAACCACCCCGATTCTCTAAGATATTCTGCTAGAGATGTCAATGAGACACCGGTTAGATAATCTAGGTCATCGAAAAATCTTTGCCCCAAATGCTTAAGGCGGCTTCTCATCAGACCCGGACATTCACATAACAAGTGCTTTACTGACTCCTCCTCCTCAACTTCTCCGCAACTTCTACAATAGTCCCTATCAGAAATTCCTATACGCACGGTCATTTGGCCAATTATACAGTGTTCTGTAAGTACTCTCACTAATAGGCTAACCATCCGGTTGCCAAAAGTAAGAAGACTTTTTGTCCTCTTAGGATTTGGCAGTGGCTTAAGCATTTGAAACTCTCTTCACCTGAGCCGATTTTGCTGCTCTTAGGTTAGGTTACCATACATCCAGTGTATAATATACGGTTTTAGACCCCGCCTTCTTCCGAATGTTCTTCTCCAGGTGTAAAAAGCACATAACGAACTTTTCATCCTTTCCTCTGTATTTCTCCTTCAAGAAAGCTTTGAGTCCAGGATCACACCTCATTAGTCTATCTTAGTCCTTTTTGTAAACAAGACCAGTTCGGTTTTGACGGGATTAACTTCCATGATATATTGACTTTGTTGAACGCACCTTTCTCGTCCAGAAATGATGCCAAAACATACTCTTTTCTGCCGAAAAAATCGCTTAAAGCGGTCTCAACAAACCTACCTTTAAGATAGGCGTGTTGGGCCTCGCTGAAATTGTCTGATGTGAGGGTACTTCTCTCATAGACATCTACCAGTCTCTCCAGTGTTTTCTATAAAAACGATGACAGACTGATAGGTATGTAATCCCTTGCGGTATTGTGGTTTATCTTTTCCGCTTTGGGGATAAATAGCACCCTTACCTCCCTCCGTTAGGAGGGTATATACCCTGATGCCAGGCTAGCCATGGCATGATTATGCCATAGCTACTACGTATCTTTATCTGAAAGCTAACTTTCTTTTAAACCATCGACAGTGTGGTTTTTGCAGAACTCATTCTACGGGAGACCTGCTGGCGTTCCATTCGGAACTTTGATGTTGTTCGACTCATTATTTCGGATAAAGTAAAGTGGTTGATCTGGATATTTTCAATGCGTTTGATTGTGCGTGGCTCATATCTAAGCTTTGTGCCTTTGGTGTAGGTAGTGACGATGTATTTTGAGCTTGTTCAGAGATCGTTATATACGCGCTGTTATAGACGGGTTCTCATCAGACGAGTTCAGCTTTATTCAGGGATACCGCAAGGTTCTCCTACCCTTTTTCCTATTTTTCTTTACGACCTTCTGGGTCAAACTTTAGATCTTAACTACTCTTTTGCAGATGACATCAGCATTTGCCATTAATTTTCCTTAATCATAATCAACAGTTGTCAGGGGGTGCTGACATTCGTATGACATTTCCCTTAAATTGTCTTTGGGACAATGTCTGATATAGGTCTTTGAGGATTTTTCCACACTCTTAAAACAAACATTCATTCATATATGACAATGTCATGATATGTCATCAAGAATTACCTATGATTAGTCGGAATCTGAAGACATTGACATATTTTCAAACAGGGTGAAATTGAGGGCAGAAGGAAAATTATGAATGACACACGTAATCAAGACCTTTTGACAATGCCCGAGGGGGGGGCCTTGCGAATAGAGTCAGTTTAAATGCACAGGCAAGAACAAATTTTGTGTTTTGAGTTGAACTATGGATCCAACAGTGTCATCTGGTCGTAATAATAAGAAACGGTCATTCTTGAAGTTCGGGGCATGACAATTCATTGTTATGTTCGTTAGAATAAGCAGGTGTCGAAAGAAGCATTGAAGTGTCTCGGTTTTTAAACCGGTGCAAGAAGTACGTACTTCACCTCATCTGATCTTCTTACTATTTACACCACCTATGTATATCCGGTCGATTCGGAAATCATGCCCTTATGTCAGGCACTTCAAACCTTTTGTGCCAAGATCTATAAATTGAAATCAAACTTTGTTCAATGTTCCAAATTAACATTAGGACAAAGGATGGAAAAGCCAGCCTTATATCCTCAGAATTAAGCAATTTCCTGTCTAAAAACAGTCTTCCTACAAATTGCGACGCATTCGCACAATATATATTGCGTTGTTTCTACTACTTCCATATAAAGTCGACACAAAGACGATGCACAAAGGTTCTAAATATGCAAGTGATAATCTACTTTATAATGTAATGAAGACGCCCTGAGTTCTCCAACAAGTTTATGAAGTCAAACCCCAAATCAAAGTCGTGAAGGTGACCACAGTATGGTTTTCGCAGAGTTAGTTCTACAGGAGTCCTGTTGGTGTTTCTTATGGAACGTTGGAGTCGTTCCATCCATAATTTTGGAGAAAGTAAGGTGGTTGCTCTAGATTTCCAAGGTGGTTGATTGTGTGAGTCACGGTGCGCTCACATCTAAACTTAATGGCCTTGGTGTCGGTAATGAATTCTCTTGATTTATTTCGAGCTTCCTCAGAGATCGTTTTATACGTGTTGTTATTACCGACCTTCTTAGTCAAACTTCAAATCGTATCTACTCTTTTGCAGATGACAGTAACATTTTTTGTCATTATTTTTTCTTTGACCGTAGGCAAAGCTTTTTAAGGTTGAGGGAAGAAGGCAGAGAATGAATGACCCAATTAATAAGGACACTACCCCCTCTTTCTTCCTCATAACCTATTTTCCTGATATCAACACAATGCACAGCATTAGTAGGGGCATCCCCTGAGTTTTGGTTCAAAGAAAAAAACTTTCGTCCAGCCATTTGTTGGAGGTCATCAAAACACACCAGTGTTATTATCGATTAAAATTCCCAAGAAGACAGCGGTTGAAGTTCGCTTTTGATTAAGTATAGGCCAAATCTATCGTATAGTCTAACAGATACATCCATCTGCCCTCTGACTAATCTCTGATTAGTCTTCTTATTAAAATGTAGTCTGTTTCTAGCAAGTTTCTAGGGGCATTTCAACTTATCAGCTTTGATAAGTTAAGAGACCTAGAGCCCGGCAAGTTCAAATATTTTTTATGAAAAAGTCGGACCAGAGGGAAAAAGTTTCCCCATTAAGTTTTTTTGTACTTTTGTTAAAGAAACGAAACATTTATATTTTGGAATAAGTTCAAAGATTTAAAACACCTTAATTCAACCGAAAAAACTTGAATTTTTAACCTTTACCACTTTCGAATTTAATGAAACTTGGAATATAGTTGGGCACTTACAAAATGATGGTGCCAAAATGGTAGACTTCTGGTAGTTTTTCTGCCTGAGATTTGGGGTCTTGAAACTTGGGAAAATCGTATATATTTGACAAAAGTGTTCTGACATAAATAAAAATATCTCAAAAAGTAATAATGTTACAGATCTCACTCAGGTTTCAAATAGCCTTTAAAATGGTATTCACCAAAAAAAGGTCAAAGGTCATTATTTGAACCTTAATTTTTGGAGAGCTATATCTCAAAAAACGATATTTTTAAAATTTTGGAAAAAAATATATGTTATTAAGGATCACATATCGTCACCTAAAATGCAAAAGGCCCTAACTAACATTTTATTAATTTTACAGGAGAAGCTAAAAACAGTATAGAGTAAAATTTTTAATTTTTAATAACTTTGTTGGTTTTGATTGAATTGGGCTAAAATTTTGTGAGGACGTACGATTTGTGAATATGTATCAAAATTAATCACAAAATGATTAAAAATATATTTCTAGTTGCGTTCATTGGCGATTTCGCAATTCACATGTTTTTAATTTTTGGCTATATAATCGCTAATTTTTATTATGTGGCCCTAATTTTTTGTTGGGACGTGTAGGTTAATAAAATACACCAGAATCTATCAAAATACCGATTTTGAATTTTTTGTTAGTTAGGGCGTTTTGCATTTTAGGTGATGATATACTACTTAATTTTAAATTTTCAGAATGGAGACTTCATTTGAACTTTTAATATCATTAGAAACATAGTGACAAGTAAGAAAAAGTCTGGAAGTATACACTCTAATTAAAATCATTTCAGTTTCCTACTATAAATTGGGTAAATTTACACAAAATGTGTAGTTTTACCAAAAAATTATTGGAAATTTACACATTTATAGTAGTATATTATTTGAATTTGTTGAAATTTACCTAATTTATAGTAGGAAACTGGACTCATTTGTTTAGAGTGTATTTAATACAAAATCCAGTCATATTTTGGGATCACCAAAGAGTAAATAGTTAGTATTCAAATGCAAATATCTTGAAAACGCAGTGCTAGAAAACTTCGGATGATTGATTTAGCAATACGAGGTCCATTTTATATAAATTAAGTCCTATTTTGTGTAACCAACATAAAAACACGTTACAGGGGAGATCCAAAAGCTGCTAAATTAGGGTTTTTTCAATAATCAAACCCAAATTTTTTAAAAACTGTCGTGATAGAAATATTTGAAAGGCGGACTTGGAATTAGGAGGTCAAAATATATCTAATTAATGTATTCTGGTGCATAGAATCAAGAAAAAATAATTATAAAATCAAAATCAGTTATCAGATTTTCGTTTTTGTCATTTTGCAAAATTTCAAGAAAAAAACGTCAAAATGACGAAAATCCGCCACTTCTGGCAGCAATGGAACCGACATTGTTGTTCGGGGTCTCTAAGGACTCTTGTACATATTGGAGGGTAAAACAAGTAAGAGTGTTAAATTCGGCTGTGCCGAATCTTTAATACCGTCTAACATGCAAAAAAAAAAAATCATGGGGGGTCGGTAGTGGTGATTGGGGGGGGGGGGGGGGGGGGGGTCAAATTTCCTCTCGAATATGTGTTTAAAAATTATTCTTATGCTTTTTGCTCTAAAGAAATACAAGTTTATCACTATTTATTTTTTTTTATTACACTCATAGAAATATCTTAGTAGAAAAATTAGTAAACCCATTGTAGATCAAGTTTTACAGAATAATGCCGTATTTAACAAAAATTAATGTTGATATCGTTGCATAATCAGTAAAGTTGAATCAACTATTTACAACGCTTATACAGAATTCAATAGGTAAACCAAAATAGAAAAAACAATCCTGTTCGTTCATTTTTTTTGTTATTAACGAGTGACGAGTGATTTGGTAGCAATGTGAATCGTTTTTATCTCTTATAAAATTATTTTATGTGTTTGTTTTTTATAAAAATATTTAATATTATAAAAATAAATAAAAATGGGATCTGATTTGTAAATATTTGGTAAGTAAAAAAATACATTGATTACTTTATGTATTCATACTATATTAAAACTTTTTTGTTTTTTTTTAAGGATTTTGTTTGGTATCATCAGAAAACTGGAGAATGGCTTATGAGTACATAACATGAATAAACGAAGTGTGTGTGAAAATCTTTGTGAAAATCTTCAAATATTGCAGCTTAAAAAGCCGACGATAATACAAAAATTTTGTGATTTATGCTTAATAAAAGAATATTAACAAATAATAAGTTTTTTTTATTAATAAAATTTCTTATATTAACAAAAATATGAGTTGAATTTACAAAAAATAAGAGTTGATTTGCAAAAAAACGAGTTGAACAACATTTACAAAAACTGACAATAATTTTTATTGAAATCAACATAAATATTCGTAGGGTCAAAATCAACAATGATTTCTGTTGAATTTACAGCGATTTTCTTTGGGAATACAATAGAGGTATTCAGGGTCTTGTTACCACCCCTGGCAATGTAGCAAAAGAGTACTTCTTTCAAAAAATACATGTATTTTGAAAAGTAATTTTGAAAAGTGCTCTTTTACCACCAGTGCCAGGTAGGGTTGCCAGATACTAAAAGTCAAATAACTGGAAAATGGAAAATTTTCACCTGGATTTTGCAAAACTAACTGGACCCATACATATTTTTTTTATAATTAAAAATCCAACCGATTTTCATATATGAGAACATCAATTAAATGGACGTCTCTATTGACCACGGAAAAATGTGAATTTTTTAAGCATTTCCATTACTTTTACGAGCATCTCGAAATTTTAATGTTGAGCTCGTTAAAGGTCTGAGGATTGTTTCTTTTCACATAACCCTACAGAAATAAGTCCGGTGCGGTCAAATCTGTAAATCTACGTGGCCAGTTAAAATTCCCTAGATGTGCGGTATAAAAAATGGGGCGACAATAACTGACCCTGGTTTGCAGATTTAATCCCTCCAGACTTATTTTTTTTGGGTGAGACTATCCTCAGGTCATCGAAGAGCTCAAAGAAAACATGTTTAAAAAAGTAATGAAAAAAGGAGCGAAAATGCTGCAAAAAGAAAGACCACGTTTTGTCGTAAAATATATTTAATAAAAAAAAATTTGTAAAAAAAAATTCGTTCTTAACTGGACAAATTATATTTTAACTGGAAACTGGACCAGACTCAAAATAACTGGAAAATCCAGGCCATTCCAGGCCGTCTGGCAACCCTAGTGCCAGGGCTGGCAAGCAAGACTCTGAATACCTCTAATGATTTTTGGTTGAGTGTACACGCCCATAAAAGGGGGCAGAACGAAAAAACGACATTTTCAACTTCTTTGGGTCCAAATACAGGAATTCTTGAACTTCTTGCAGCATAAAAATGTTGCAGTTGTTAAACAAAAACACAAAAAATCATGTAAAAAAATGGTATTTTTCAG
Source organism: Pegoplata infirma (assembly GCA_963921195.1). NCBI lineage: Eukaryota > Metazoa > Arthropoda > Insecta > Diptera > Anthomyiidae > Pegoplata > Pegoplata infirma. Next base: position 63,689,800 of record OY992538.1, read on the forward strand.
AGGTTGGTTTAGTCCTTCAAGGGGGAACTTTTTTCCCCCTGATCCGATTTTGCTCATTTACGAACTTAACCTGCCTGGGAACATAAGACATATTCGTGCCAAATGTCGGGAGTCTAGCTCTTTTATTTTAGACTGCATCGTGTTAACTACAGACGGACGGACGGACATACGGACGGACGGACATCGCTGGAATGTCTTAGAATCGATCACTGCTCAATAATATGTATACTTTATGGGGTCCCAGACCGATATTTCGATGCGTTATACACGGAATGACAAAGTGAGTATACCCCCACACTGTGGTTGGAGGGTATAAAAAGATTTTAACACTCTCACTCACATAAAAAATCGGTTGGAATGAGGTTGCCACAACCGTAATACGGTTGCAGCAACTGAGTTGCGGTTGTCCCAACCGTATGCGGTTGCAGCAACCGTAAATTGAGGTTGTTAAAACTTTTTTAATATATTTTTGTGCTAGTTGCCACAAACTCGAAAAAACAGTTGCTACAACTTCCAACCCCAGTTGTGGCAACCGTAAATTGAGGTTGTTGTAACTTTTTAAATTAAACACAGTTTTAAATGACATAAAATTAAAACAAAAAAAAATATTTATAAAAGTTTTTTTACGAATATTAAACTATTTAAAAAATATCAAAAAATTTTCTAACGTCATTAAATTAAATAAAAATACAAAAAATATGTCTTCAAAAAATATTATTAAAATCTAAAAGATAATATGGAGCTAAAGAAATATCCACATTACTGATCCCGCGAAGATATGTAAGTAAGAAAGACAAAAAAAGAAAACGACGATAGTAAAATGTTTTTTTTTTGTTAGTAGAAATCGATCCTTTTGTAAGAAATTGAAAAAGAAGATTACACCGATCAAGGGAAGAAATCAAGTTGGAGCAACTTAAATACATAGAAGAGTTTTCTTGAAGACATATAATCTAATTAATCTAAAAATGCATTCCGTTTTCCACACAGACAAACAATTTTATATCTTTCTGAACAAATTTCTCGGAATATTTCAACAGGTATTTTATCTATAGAAAAAATGTCACAGCATCTAGACTTTCTATACAAAAAGGGCTACAGAATCTGAGAAAAATAAGAAGAAAAAAATCACAGAATCTGAGACATTTTCTATAGAAAAACTGTCCCAGAATCAGAGATATTTTCTATAGAAAAACTGTCACAGAATCTGAGACTTTTTCTATAAAAAAAACTGTCTCAGAATCTGAGACTTTTTCTATAGAAAAACTGTCTCAGAATCTGAGACTTTTTCTATAGAAAAACTGTCTCAGAATCTGAGACTTTTTCTATAGAAAAACTGTCTCAGAATCTGAGACTTTTTCTATAGAAAAACTGTCTCAGAATCTGAGACTTTTTCTATAGAAAAACTGTCTCAGAATCTGAGACTTTTTCTATAGAAAAACTGTCTCAGAATCTGAGACTTTTTCTATAGAAAAACTGTCTCAGAATCTGAGACTTTTTCTATAGAAAAACTGTCTCAGAATCTGAGACTTTTTCTATAGAAAAACTGTCTCAGAATCTGAGACTTTTTCTATAGAAAAACTGTCTCAGAATCTGAGACTTTTTCTATAGAAAAACTGTCTCAGAATCTGAGACTTTTTCTATAGAAAAACTGTCTCAGAATCTGAGACTTTTTCTATAGAAAAACTGTCTCAGAATCTGAGACTTTTTCTATAGAAAAACTGTCTCAGAATCTGAGACTTTTTCTATAGAAAAACTGTCTCAGAATCTGAGACTTTTTCTATAGAAAAACTGTCTCAGAATCTGAGACTTTTTCTATAGAAAAACTGTCTCAGAATCTGAGACTTTTTCTATAGAAAAACTGTCTCAGAATCTGAGACTTTTTCTATAGAAAAACTGTCTCAGAATCTGAGACTTTTTCTATAGAAAAACTGTCTCAGAATCTGAGACTTTTTCTATAGAAAAACTGTCTCAGAATCTGAGACTTTTTCTATAGAAAAACTGTCTCAGAATCTGAGACTTTTTCTATAGAAAAACTGTCTCAGAATCTGAGACTTTTTCTATAGAAAAACTGTCTCAGAATCTGAGACTTTTTCTATAGAAAAACTGTCTCAGAATCTGAGACTTTTTCTATAGAAAAACTGTCTCAGAATCTGAGACTTTTTCTATAGAAAAACTGTCTCAGAATCTGAGACTTTTTCTATAGAAAAACTGTCGCAGAATCTGAGACTTTTTCTATAGAAAAACTGTCTCAGAATCTGAGACTTTTTCTATAGAAAAACTGTCTCAGAATCTGAGACTTTTTCTATAGAAAAACTGTCTCAGAATCTGAGACTTTTTCTATAGAAAAACTGTTTCAGAATCTGAGACTTTTTCTATAGAAAAACTGTCTCAGAATCTGAGACTTTTTCTATAGAAAAACTGTCTCAGAATCTGAGACTTTTTCTATAGAAAAACTGTCTCAGAATCTGAGACTTTTTCTATAGAAAAACTGTCTCAGAATCTGAGACTTTTTCTATAGAAAAACTGTCTCAGAATCTGAGACTTTTTCTATAGAAAAACTGTCTCAGAATCTGAGACTTTTTCTATAGAAAAACTGTCTCAGAATCTGAGACTTTTTCTATAGAAAAACTGTCTCAGAATCTGAGACTTTTTCTATAGAAAAACTGTCTCAGAATCTGAGACTTTTTCTATAGAAAAACTGTCTCAGAATCTGAGACTTTTTCTATAGAAAAACTGTCTCAGAATCTGAGACTTTTTCTATAGAAAAACTGTCTCAGAATCTGAGACTTTTTCTATAGAAAAACTGTCTCAGAATCGGAGACTTTTTCTATAGAAAAGCACTCTCAGAATCTGAGACTTTTTCTATAGAAAAACTGTCTCAGAATCTGAGACTTTTTCTATAGAAAAACTGTCTCAGAATCTGAGACTTTTTCTATAGAAAAACTGTCTCAGAATCTGAGACTTTTTCTATAGAAAAACTGTCTCAGAATCTGAGACTTTTTCTACAGAAAAACTGTCTCAGAATCTGAAACTTTTTCTTTAGAAAAACTGTCTGACAATCTGTGACTTTTTCTATAGAAAAACTGTCTCAGAATCTATGACTTTTTCTGTGACATTTTTATTATAGAAAAAGATTCAGATTTTTTCTATAGAAAAACTCTCAGATTCAGAGTTATTTTTCTCATAGAAAAAAAGACCAGATTCTGAAATACTTTTCCTTTAGAAAAATTCTCAGATTCTGAGACATTTTTCCTAAAGAAAAATTCTCAGATTTTGAGACATTACACTCACATAAAAAATCGGTTGGAATGAGGTTGCCACAACCGCAATACGGTTGTCGTAACCGGCTTGCGGTTGTCCCAAACGTACGCGGTTGCAGCAACCGTAAATTGAGGTTGTTATAACTTTTTTAAAATATTTTTGTGCCAGTTGCCACAAAATTAAAAAAAAAAGTTGCTACAACTGCAAACCCCGGTTGTAGCAACCGTAAATAACGACATTTGCCGCACAGAAAAAAATAAAAATGAATTTCAATTACGAAATTCGTTGATTCAATTAAAAAATTAATTGATTTCGGACGTATCACGAAAATGCGCATATTAATTACTCATTTTGTTTGAAAACAGTGTTAAAACTTAATTAAATTGTTAATTGAATCAATTAAAGTTTTAATTGAAAATAAAATGGAAAACCAATTAAAATTGTAATTAAATAAATATAGAAAAAAAAAATTAATATAAAATTGAAAATCAATAATATAGATTTATTGATTCACATAAAATTTGTAATTGAAAAAAGACCAAAACTCAATTTAATTTTAAAAGTTGAACTTCAAAAAATGCCTAAAAATAAATAAACATAGAATGTTTTTGTTTTACATTATTAAGAAATTTATTTTCTTTATTAAATATAAACACTTGGTATAGTTTTGCATAGAAACATTATAGTAGTATTTTAAAATATCAATAACTATTTAAAATTACATTTTTATTTTTAAATCTTGTTATTGCATGCATTTTTGTCGCCTTAGTAAAGTTGAATCAAAAAAAAATTGTATTATATTTCAATGTGCAAAACACAACTGTACACATTTTATTATCAAAACAATTTATCCGCAACGACCGCTCGCCTTAAAGAAAACAATAAAACTAAATTTTTTTGTTGCTTTCATGTATTCATTGGCTGCTACCACCAAAATATACAAAACAATAGTTCAAAAGTTTTTTTTGTTGTTTTTTGCATTTTATTTTTTCATTTGCTACTAACACTAAAGCATATAAAACCGGTTTCGTTTGTTTATTTTATTTTTATTTTCAGTAAAGTTAAGAATTCAATTAAAACATTAATTGAATCAATTAAAATGTTTAATTGAAGTTAAATTTAATATCAAATCCATTTTTAATTAAAAAAAAAATCACGATATTATTTTCTGTGCGGTTGCCACAAACTCAAGTTCTCGGTTTCCTCAACTGATAATTAAAATAACAAACTTCAAAAAATTCAATGTCATTAAATAGAAAAATATTGAGGAATACATTTATTTTTCTTCAAAATTTCAACATTTGATGAAAAAACAGGAATTTATAGATTTTATGGGGTAAGTTTTTGTACTTTAAATGATACAATAGTTTAACTAATGCCGTTTTTCTTCTTCTAATTTATAGAAATAATGGAATATGCTAAACTCTCGCACCAATTAAAAAATGGATCAAAAATTAACGCTATGAAATGGAATTTGGATTTTGCAGAAAATGGTAATATAAAAACAGTGAAAAGAATATTTCAGAATCTGAGACTTTTTCTATGGAAAAAATTTCTCAAAATCTGAGACTTTTTCTATAGAAAAATTGTCTCAGAATCTAAGCCTTTTTGTATAGAAAAAATTTCTTTGAATCTGAGGCTTTATCTATAAAAAATTCTCAGAATCTGAGACTCTTTCTATAAAAAAATGTATCAGAATCTGAGACTTTTTCAATAGAAAAAATGTCTCAGAATCTAAGACTTTTTCTATAAAAAGATGTCTTTGAATCTGAGACTTTTTCTATCGAAAAAATGTCTCAGAATCTGAGACTTTTTCTATAGAAAAAATGTCTCAGAATCTGAGGACTTTTTCTATAGAAAACATGTCTCAGAATCTAAGATTTTTCTATAGAAAAAATGTCTCAGAATCTGAGACTTTTTCTATAGAAAAAATGTCTCAGAATCTAAGACTTTTTCTATAGAAAAAATGTCTCAGAATCTAAGACTTTTTCTATAGAAAAAATGTCTCAGAATCTGAGACTTTTTCTTAAGAAAAAAATGTGTCAGAATCTGAGACTTTTTCCACTGAAAAAATGTCAGAATCTGAGACTTTTTCTATAGAAAAAATGTCTCAGAATCTGAGAATTTTTCTATAAAAAAAATGTCTCAGAATCTGAGACTTTTTCTATAGAAAAAATGTCTCAGAATCTGAGACTTTTTCTATAGAAAAAATGTCTCAGAATCTGAGACTTTTTCTATAGAAAAAATGTCTCAGAATCTGAGACTTTTTCTATAGAAAAAATGTCTCAGAATCTGAGACTTTTTCTATAGAAAAAATGTCTCAGAATCTGAGACTTTTTCTATAGAAAAAATGTCTCAGAATCTGAGACTTTTTCTATAGAAAAAATGTCTCAGAATCTGAGACTTTTTCTATAGAAAAAATGTCTCAGAATCTGAGACTTTTTCTATAGAAAAAATGTCTCAGAATCTGAGACTTTTTCTATAGAAAAAATGTCTCAGAATCTGAGACTTTTTCTATAGAAAAAATGTCTCAGAATCTGAGACTTTTTCTATAGAAAAAATGTCTCAGAATCTGAGACTTTTTCTATAGAAAAAATGTCTCAGAATCTGAGACTTTTTCTATAGAAAAAATGTCTCAGAATCTGAGACTTTTTCTATAGAAAAAATGTCTCAGAATCTGAGACTTTTTCTATAGAAAAAATGTCTCAGAATCTGAGACTTTTTCTATAGAAAAAATGTCTCAGAATCTGAGACTTTTTCTATAGAAAAAATGTCTCAGAATCTGAGACTTTTTCTATAGAAAAAATGTCTCAGAATCTGAGACTTTTTCTATAGAAAAAATGTCTCAGAATCTGAGACTTTTTTCTATAGAAAAAATGTCTCAGAATCTGAGACTTTTTTCTATAGAAAAAATGTCTCAGAATCGGAGACTTTTTCTATAGAACAAATGTCTCAGAATCTGAGACTTTTTCTATAGAAAAAATGTCTCAGAATAGAAAAAGTCTCAGAATCTGAGAAAAATGTCTCAGAATCTGAGACTTTTTCTATAGAAAAAAAGTCTCAGAATCTGAGACTTTTTCTATAGAAAAAAAATCTCAGAATCTGAGACTTTTTCTATAGAAAAACTGTCTCAGAATCTGAGACTTTTTCTATAGAAAAACTGTCTCAGAATCTGAGACTTTTTCTATAGAAAAACTGTCTCAGAATCTGAGACTTTTTCTATAGAAAAACTGTCTCAGAATCTAAGACTTTTTCTATAGAAAAATTGTCTCAGAATCTGAGACTTTTTCTATAGAAAAACTGTCTCCGAATCTTAGACGTTTTCTATAGAAAAACTGTCTCAAAATCTGAGGCTTTTTCAATAGAAAAATTGTCTCAGAATCTGAGAATTTTTCTATAGAAAAGCTGTATCAGAATCTGAGGCTTTTCTATAGAAAAACTGTCTTAGAATCTGTGACTTTTTCCGGGACATTTTTATTATAGAAAAAGATTCAGAATTTTCCTATAGAAAAATTTTCAGATTCTGAGTTATTTTTCTCATAGAAAAAGTCCCAGAATCTGAAATATTTTTTCTAAAGAAAAAGTCTCAGATGTTGAGAAGAAGAATTCTTTGTATCGGATTTTTAGTAAACGAATTAAAACCACATAAAAATGTTACATTAAGTTTATTATTTTTAGTATTAAGTCATTTATATGTATATTTTTTTCAAACAATAAAAAAGGCAAAAAAAATTTAAAAAACGTGTCTTATAATTGGTATTTTATTTTGTATTTTGGCATAATATCGAAAATATATTAAACACAGCTATGGTTGGGACAACCGGCAATACGGTTGCCATAACCGGCAAATGCCGTTATTTGAGGTTGCTGCAACCGGCAATTGTCTGTTGCCACAACTGTAAATTGTCGGTTGCTACAACCGTATATTTACCGGTTGCAGCAACCTCAATCTGAGGTTGGAACCTTGTACGGTTGAGACAACCGTATTTTGCTGTGAGTGTAAGAAGAAAAAGTCTCAGATTCTGAGAAGAAGAATTCTTTGTATCGGATTTTTAGCAAACGAATTAAATCCACCTAAAAATGTAACATTTGGTTTAGTATTTTTAGTATAAGTCATTAATATAACTATATTTTCTTTCAAACAATAAAAAAAAGCAAAAAAAATTAAAAAATGTGTTTTATTTTTGGAATTTGATTTTGTATTTTGGCATAATATCGAAAATATATTAAACACAGCTCTGGTTGGAGCAACCGGCAATACGGTTGCTACAACCGGCAAATGTCGTTATTTGAGATTGCTGCAACCGGAATTTGCCGGTTGCCACAACTGTAAATTGTCAGTTGCTACAACCGTATATTTACCGGTTGGCGCAACCTCAATCTGAGGTTGGAACCTTGTACGGTTGAGGCAACCGTATTTTGCTGTGAGTGCTTTCTTGTTTTTATATTTATTCAATTAAAGAAATTCTTTAATATCAAATTCTTTTCTATAAAAAGAACACAAGTAACATTCTAAGTGCGTGCTATGAAGTCATTTCCTAATACTTTATTATAAAGAATTTGTTTATTTGATTATACAGACATATGTTCATTCACTCTCATACCCCCTTGTAAATAAATTTATATCCAAAAGGTCATTATCATAAGTAATTCAGTCAAGGTTACAACAAATTTTATTTTACTAATTTCCCAAAATGTCAATCTTGTTTAATAAAAATAATATCATCCGTCATATGATGAACTCAAATTGTGTAGTAGAAAATATTTACATAAAGATTGAAAAAGATTTTCAATTATAAATTAAATCACTTGGATTTGTATCATTTAAGAAGATTAAAAAGACATTTATGTCTTTATCAAAACTGAGCTGAGTGAGTGAGGGTGGTAAAAAGTCACCCCCACACTTAAGATTTTTGAAAACATTTTAGAATATTACATTTATTAATATTTGTAATTTTTTTTTTCGAAAACAAGAAAAATGTTTCCATTTACAAGCAAATTGTTATATATTAAAATTTATGTTTTTCAAAACATAACATTTATTAACCATAACACATCATGTAAATCTATAAATATAAATTTGTATCCATAAAATGACTTAAAAAAAATCTATAAACATATGAGTAGACCATAAAATTTGAGAAATATGTTAAAATATGTATATCTGTATAAATGTACCTGCAAAAATATATTTTTACTTTTTTCAATTGTACCATAATACTCGTAAATATACTTTAATTTATAGCCGTAGTAAAATTTTAGTCTTGCCGCATGAATACTTTCTTTGCAAAGAAGTATGTATGAAATACATTAACTTATGAATAACTAAACGTATGAGTAACCCTTTTACGTGTCGAAAAAGGACTTAGAAATATTATCAATTACACTGGTTGACATCGATTTTGAAGAATATTACATTCTTCCAAAATTTTATAGTGCAGTCTAACTTACAAGGAAAGTATCTCAACCCTTATGAACCAATTTTCCTGAAACTTAAAATATATATAAAGAGAGAATTCTAAGGTTGGGGTGTCTTGGCTTATCGGCAGGGGCGTATCCAGGATTTTATTTCGGTGGGGGCCCAACATTTTTTTTAATTTTTTTTTTTTTACAAAAAATTTACATCACAGCACATGTTTTAAAATCTTTCTCGATCTTTTCTTTTCTTTTGTGAATGTAACACAATCAGATTCTTAATTTTTGTGTAAGTTTAAAAAAATTAAAATTTTTCATATTTTAAAATTTTGTATGAAACTTACGCTTTTTTTTAAAGTGTGAATTGTATCTGATGCTGATACATTTTTACAAAGAAGATTATCAGAATCTGAATTTTTTTATTCACAGAAAAGTCTATGACAATTTCCAGTTAAGACAGTTTTTGTTATAGAAAAAGTCAAAGACTCTAAATCATATTTCCAATGGAAAACGTTTCTCGGGAAAAAGTCACGTTAGAAAATAATTCTATAAACATATTCATAAAATACTTTTCCAAAAGAAAAGACTCCGACTGTAAGGCATTTTGACAGAATCTGAGATATTTCTTGTCTAGCACATTTTCTCAGATTCTGAAACATTTTACACAAAAAGTTTTAGTTTTTTTATAAGAAAAATAATTCAGATTCTGAGACCATTTTAAAAAGAAAACAGTATAAAAAAGTCTTAGATTCTAAAACCTTTTTCCTAAAGAAAAACTCTCGGATTCTGAGAAAATTTTCGTAAAGGAAAAGTCTCCGATTCTTAGACATTTTTCGTGTAGAAAAATTTTCTAATTCTGAGACGTTTTTCCTATAGAAGTCACAGACTCTTATAGAAAACGTTTCAGACTCTTTGACATTTTTCCTATAGAAAAAGTCTCAGGTTCTTCGACATTTTTCCAATAGAAAATGTCTCAGATTCTCAGACAACTATTCTACAGAAAATATCTTAGATTCTGAGACATTTTTCCTATCAAAAAAGTCTCAGATTCTGAGATAGTTTTCCTAAAGAAAAAGTCCCAGATTCTAAAATATTTTTACCATAGAAAAATACTCCGATTCTGAGAAATTATTCTTATAGAAAATGATATTTTCACAATAGAAAAAGTCTCAGATTTTGAGCATTTTTCTACACAAAAAGTCTCAGCTTGTGTCTCTGAGACATTTTTCCTATACACAAAATCTTAGATTTTGAAATAATTTTTCTTAAAAAAAATTAGTTGATTCTGAGACATTTTTCGTAAAAAAAAGTATAAGATTCTGAGACATTTTCCTAGATTGTGAGAAAGATTATCAGATTCAGAGACATTATTCCTATAGAAAGTTCTCACATTCTAAAACATTGTTCATATAGAAAAGCCTCAGATTCTAAAAATTTTTTTATAGAAAAAATCTCAGATTTTGAGACATTTTTCAGATTCAGAGGCATTATTCCTATAGAAAGTTTTCAGAGTCTGAAACAATTTTCATATAGAAAAGCCACAGATTCTGAGAATTTTATATAGGAAAAACTCTCAGATTCTGAGACATTTTTCCTATGGAAAAAGTCTTAGATTTAGAGAAAAAGGCCAATATTTTAAGATATTATTCCTATAGAAAAAGACATTTTTCTTATAGAAAGTTTTTGATTCTGAGACATTTTTTTTTAGAAAAGTGTAAGATTATGAGACATTTTTTTTAAGAGATAGTCTCGTTCTGAGACATTTTTCTAAAAGACAAAATCGCATTTTAAGATATGACTACATTTTACTTACAATTAGGTCCATTTTTTGTGTACATAATACTTCAGGTTCTAAGATATTTTTTCATTAGAAAAATTTCAAATTCTAAGAAAAATTTTTCGATTTTGAGATTTTTTTTAACAGGAAAATTTTTAGTTTCAAAACATTTTTCTTCAAAAAATTTTAGATTCTTAATGTTTTTCGATTTTTTTTAAGAAGTTTTTTAATATTGTACTTGTTATTTGATACCAAATCCTGAAATTTGTGAAACCCCCCTGTATACGCCACTGCTTATCGGCCATATCGAGGATTTAGGGGTTCAAAAAATGGGTAAAAAATGGCGAAAAACCGTTTTTTGGATTTTTCAGCCATTTCTTTCAAAGAAACTAATGACTATCCAGCAGTGAAATAACCTTGTAAGATTTCGGATTACTTAATTAAATATTTCTTCAAGAAAATGTGAAAATTTTAGGGATATTTATGTGAAGACATATACCTACGATATCCATATGAATACAAAATAATCTTTATTTAATTTAAGTCGATGCGTATTTTTGCTCTAGACGATGTTCCTTTTAGTTAGGGAGTTTTTGAAATTTTCCCCAAGGTCCACATTGTGTCCTAAGGGGACAACGAAATTTTCAAACACTTAAATGGCCGATAAGCCGAGACACCCCAACCTTAAATTCGTTTCTTTTATATATATTTCAAGTTTTAGGCAAATCGGTGCATAAGGGTTGAGATACTTCCCTTGTTAGTAGGTAGATGGTGGAATAACGGCCATCATAATAGAAAGCTTTTTTCAACTTCAGAAGAGTGTATTTTGCCGTCTATATAACATTGAAAACCTTCGTAACTATTAACGCACTTAATTACATTGTGATATCACACTCTTAGATGGTTACATTAGTCACTCGGAGGCCATAACGCCTATTGTGATTCCCCTAATTGTCATTTTCCTATCCACGCTCTTCTACAAACATCTACTTCCTTAACCACTCCGAATCCCTCAGATAGTTTAGGTTGTAAGTGGCTGCTGACGTTTTACGTCAGCTCACATTGACTCTTGAAGTCCATTGTGATACCACGGGACTGTAATAGGTTTCCCTACTGGTCCCTGCTGTTAAACCATGAAGTGGTCGATAGATTCCAACTCCTCTTCGTCCACACAACTCCGGCAAAAGTTATTTGACGGCACATTTAACCGCTCTGCGTGCTTCCCAATAAGACACTGTTCGGTAATTACAGCAACCACTGTCGAAATATCTCCTCTTGGAAGCGATTTCAGTTCACTTGTGCGCCCCTGATTAAGAGAAGGCCAAATCTGTCGTGTTGTCTCACACGTCAATCCATTTGCTTATCTCTGATTAGTCTTCGTTGCGGAACAAAGCCGTAGATATTGCTTGCCTGTTTCTAGAGGCCTACCAACATATTCTAATTCTGTTGGAACCCGTAAGGTAGTTCCCAATCTAGCAAGCTCGTCGGCTTTACAATTCCCTGGAATGTCTCTGTAGCCTGGGACCTATATGAGTCGTATATCAAACTGCTTGGCCATCTCATTTAAAGACATGAGCAGTTAAAGGCAGATCTTGGTTTTAGAAACATGAACTCCAGAGACTTGACCGCGGCTTGACTGTCAGAATAGATGTTAACTGCGGTTGTACAAGACATTGCAACTCAACCAGTCAGCCAGTATCTTTATTGCCAGCATCTCTGCCTGGTAAACACTGCAATGATCTGGCAATCTTCGAGCCAAGATCAATCCAAACTCTTCCGAATAGACTCCAAATCCCACTTGCTCGTGCAGCCTCGATCCATCTGTGTAAAATTTTATGATGGCTCAACTACCCGGAATGCCCCTCATCCAAGACTCCCTGGATCATAGTGGTAGAGTGGCGCTCAAAAAGGCTCATAGAGAGAGCACAGTCTACATTTTGTGGTATTGTTACATATCTTCTTCAAGAATGCACTGTGCCCACAATCGCTTCAGAACGAGACATCACTTAGGCTGACCTGGTCATCGAAAAATCGTTTCTTGAGGCGGCAGTTCATCAGACCCGGATATTCACATAACAAGTGCTTCACTGATTCCTCCTCTTTACTTCCTTTCCCCACAATTGACTTAAGTCATCCAAAGCCCATAATTGACGGAAGTCATCTATAAGGCAGGATGGCTACGGACAGGTGGTTATTGAGGATCGGCTTCTCAGTTCGCTATTTGACACGCTTAAAGACTGTGAAGATGACTCTTTCTCCAAATGGAATAAGGACATAAATATCGTAGGCTATAGCAATGATAAAGCGTTCAGCTTTCTCAATAACTGCATCCAGGGTCTTGAAGAGATTTGGCCTGGGGTGAAGGTAGATTTCGTCCCTGTTGCTCAGGTTCCTTACCAGGCAACAGCAAAGGTTACATTCCTCCTCCACTCATAGAGGGTGAATTCATACCTAAGCTGATTAAACACAAAATAATGGGCTTGGTTCTGAGGATTGGAGAATCATCAGGGGACAGGTGAGGGAGACGGTAAGGATCTGAAGTTCAGGTTGAATCATCTGGAGATGATTTTTCCCAAAGAGAAAAGGCCAAAAAGGCCAGCTGCATGAAGGTGGTGCAGATTAATTTGCGTCACTGTAAAGCAGCGACGAACGAATTACTGCGTTTTATGGAGAGGGATGGAATAGACTTGGCTTTGATTCAGGAATCCTGGCTGCTTGCAAATAGGGTCTGCCATACGAGGAGGATGACCCCCAGCATAACATCTACGAACTCTCATAGAGGTTTGTATGGCCAAGGTGGAGATAACGATGTAGGTGGATATATCGAGGTAGGTGGAGATGCCAATGCTCACCATACACTGTGGGGAAGCACTGACATCATCAGGCGAGGTGATAACATTCTTAATTGTCTTTTATTCACTAATTTAATTATATGTTACAAGAGAAATAGGCCAACGTTTTTTAACAGAAATAAGGAAAGGTTATTGACATATTTTTGTTCTCAAATATGGACTCGGTTAGAATTTCAGACGGGAGGGTGTCTCAGTAATGCTCCTTCCTGGACCATAACTGGATATTTTTTAGTACTGATCTCTCAATCGAGAAAATAATCCCTTATAGGAACCCCAATTAAATGAACTGGGTTAAATTTCGAAGTCTTGTCAAAGCACTGCCGCCTCCAGAAATGAAGAAACCGGTCTGCATACAAGATTTGGCGAAATCTGTAAGTTAAGTGCAGAACACCCTTATGGAAGCTTATCCTGAATCTTTCCAGAGCGATTGCCTCCAAAGAAGATCCACCAACCGTGGTGGACGCCGGAACTCAAGCTTCTCAAAACAGAAAGTAGGAAACTCTTTAATAAGACAAAGAAATATAATACGTCGAAAGACTGGGAGAATTATTGTCTCAGCTTGAATGCTTTCAAGAAGAAAAACAGAAAGTCGAAAATAGATTCTTGGTCCATCTTCTGTGGAGAATTGGAGGGAACTACTGAGGCGGCTAGGCTCCGTAAAGTTTTTTTCCAACGATCCCAGTTTACCAAGTTAAAAGAACGATGGATCCTTCGCAGAAGGCAGTCAAGAAACCATTGAACTTCTTATGAATATTCATTTCCCGGGTTGCAAGAACAAGAGGAAGAGAGATAATAATAACAACGGTGGACGAACGTAATGTAACGTGCAGATGATTATGACAAGGAACTTTGGTCCTTGCACCAATAAACTTTTCGTGGATAGTCTTGCAGCTCTGATGACCTATAAGCAAACACTGCAAAATTGGGAATCGCTAGGAATTGTACACAATCCCTTCCTCGAATCAGTTAGCACACAGTCAAACTAATCTGGGTCATTGGACATAGTGGGGTCACTGGGAACGAATTGGCTGATAAATGTGCGAGAAATGGCTCTGAGTCGGTGGGGGAACGAGTGGAATCTGACATCTCGGTTTCTATAGTGGAATTTTCATCAATTATCAGTGATATTCACCTATCCTTCCTCTTATTCCCTGATAAATTCTAAATTTTGTTCATTAACTCTACTAGAGGGTCTGAGATATTAGGTTTCAGCCAATTCGCGACCCCACTATGTACACGGACCCAGATTAGCTGTCAGATTTGGTGACGGGATTGTATACAGTTCCCAACGATTCCAAATTTCACCGTGTTTGATTCTAAGCCTTTCAGAGCTGCAAGACTATCCCTGAAATTTTTATGTTGATAAACAAACAGGAAAATCTCTATCCAAAGACTCTTTCGAAAGTATCATAGTAAAAAGGTGACTCTAAAACGCATGTTCAAATTCTGTCCACGTCCACTAAACTGCTGCCCAGTATCACAAGGAATCCCTAAAATATATCCGCCATCAACTACAAATCAAAGAGACCGGAAATACGCGATCATTTCATAATAACTTGGCTATACGATTACAAAGCCACTGCAATATTCACCAACAGAGATACACGCAATAATGGAAGATAATAGAGACAGTTAAGCTGCCGCCACATCTCTAAATATTAATGTTTTTAAAACAAACGTCTTTGTATGAGACAGCCAAACGGTTTAAGAAACCTGTTAGCTTTAAAACAAGGACATGTATCATGACCTCTCTGATATTTTTAATATAGGAACTGGGAAGTCTGGAATATATGAACTGTTTGTAATATCCTTGGACATCGAGTTTATACAAAACAAATCGAAGAGGGGTCGACCATAAAAGTTTCAAGCCATATCTATCAATATTACAAAAGCTGTATGAATATGGAAAAGTGTTATACAAATTCAAATATATTGGATCCTTGGAATTGTCGCATGAACTCTCTAATATGTCTGCAGATTTAGAGAACAGGTATTATTCATGAACTTGCAAAGCCGATGAACTTACAAGAACAGGAGCTGTCTCAATACTATTGAAGGAACTGGAATAGATTGGACTTTGACTCCATACGTCTTGCTTTGTAAAAAATTTCAAATCGATTTTCTGGGTCTCTCGTTTTTAACGTTACTTTTTTTTGTTAACTAGTGTATTACCTTTTATTTTTTATTTCATACTTTAAAATTAAAGCAACAAATCAAAACATAAAATATAAAAAACTACCTTAGAAATATAAATGTAAACAAATAATTGTAAACCACAAATGTGGCCAAAGAAGCAGATTGTGCAGTGCTCAACTGGAGGTAAGTTATGGTTTTCTTGAGGGTGTTTAATAATAAACTCAAAATACTGCAAGTTCAGCCTTGTGTTTTGCGGCATTTTATGTCCTGATTTAATACGCGAGTATTCATGAATTATATTTTTCTTTAGAAATATAAATGACTATGCCTAGTGGACTGTAATTTATTTATTTTTTTGGTGAAAAGATTTTTTATGAAGTTTTTTATTACAAGAAACTAAAATGATCAGTTCCATTTAGATTATGATGAAATATATCTTTCGTTGTGTCTGCACACAGGGAAAAAATCATTTGGAACTCAGTTAAAACTCCTCAAATTTAGTTTCAGAATATAAGTTTTAGTTATAACTATTTAAATTTAGTTACCATGATTTAAAAAACAAATTTTGTACCAAATATCAGAACAAATTACCAAAAAACAAACACATTTTCAAAAAATATTGGTTGCATCTATTAATTTGAAAAAAATATTACTTCAAAAACGTTCATAATAGCCCGAACTATTCATTAATATTTTGTTTTTTAATGCAATACATTTTTAATAACAAGCACAGAATATTAGTTCAGTATTATTAAAAATCAGTTACAGCAACTGATACTTGGAGTAAATTGTTTAAAATTTTGAAAAATTCAAAATACCTTTGAAATTTAAAATTTTAATGTAATACTATCTTCGAATTATAAGTTTTGGTACATACAATAATTTTTTAATTTTTATTAAAGTTACTGCAACTAATTGTATGTTGCTTCTAAAAAAACTCTTTTAAATTATTAAAACGTCATAAAAAAATAATATGTACTATAATTTTCTACCAAATATTTAAAAACAAATTTTATAAAGATACTAAGTAATTAAAAAAAATCAAATAAATATGAATCAAAAAGTACAATATACCATAAAATGTAAGTATGTTAAAATCTGCGCAAAAAATACTATTTTAAATAATGATTGAATTTTTTTTGCAGAAAAAGTTCATTCGTGCGGATTTTCCTATTGATCTAAACAAAAGATTCATATCAACATTCCAAATAAGGTGGAAAACATAACTCTTTATTGAATATCTGTATTAAGACCAAATTTGAGAGGTTAGATGTTTGAATTAAAAATTGTGTTGATGTTTTAAAATTTTCTATAGAAAAATATCACTGAATATCAGAATTTTTCCATAGCGAAATGTCTGAAAATCTGAGGCTTTTTCTATAGGTAACATTCTAAGATTCTGAGACATTTTTCGAATTCTCAGATTCTACACCTTTTTTTATAAAAAAAAATTTCTTAGAATAAGAGAATTCTTCTGTAGAAAAACTTGCTCAGAATCTGATAATTTTTCTGTAGGAAAAATTTCTCAGAATCTGAGACTTTTTATGTAGAAAAAATGTCTCAGAGAGACATTTCCAAAGGAAAAATATTTTTAGATCTGAGATAGAAAAAATTTCTCCTAATTTGAAAATTTTTTCTGCAGGAGAAATGTCTCAGAATCTGAGATTTTTTTCTATAGGAAAATTGTATCAGAATCTGAGACTTTTTCCATAGGAAAAATGTCCGAAAATCTGGGACTTTTTCTGTAGGAAAAATGTCTTTTTATATATAGACTTTTTATATATAGACTATATAAAATAGACTTTTTCTATAGGAAAATTGTTTCAGAATCTAAAACTTTTTCCACATGAAAAGTGTCTCAAAATCTGAAACTATTTCTATAGAAAAAAGGTCTCAGAATCTAAAAATTTTCTATCTTTTTCTATTGGCAAAATGATTCAGAATCTGAAACTTTTTCTATAGGAAAAATATCTGAGGATTTGAGACATTTTCTATAGGAAAAATGTCTCAGAAACTGAGACTTTTTCTATAGGAAAAATGTTTCAGAATCTGAGACTTTTTCTATAGGAAAAATGTCTCAGAATCTGAGACTTTTTTGTAGGAAAAATATTTCAGAGTCTGAGACTTTTCAAAATTGTCTCAGAATCGGTGAGCTGTCTCCGAATATAATTGTAAGCCTTTTACTATAGGAAAAATGTTTCAGAATCTGAGACTTTTTCTATAGGAATAATATTTCAGAATCTGAGGCTTTTTCTATAGGCAAAATGTCTCAGAATCTGAGACTTCTTCTATAGGAAAAAAGTCTCAGAATCTGAGACTTTTTCTTTAAGAAAAATATCTCAGAATCAATGACTTTTTCCGTAGGAAAAATGTCTCAGAATCTGAGAATTTTTCTATAGGAAAAATGTCTCAGAATCTGAGACTTTTTCTGTAGGAAAAATATTCCAGAATCTGAGAGTTTTTCTATAGAAAAAATGTCTCAGAATCTGAGACTTTTTCTATAGAAAAAATGTCTCAGAATCTGATACTTTTTCTATAGGAAAAATGTCTCAGAATCTGAGTCTTTTTCTATAGGAAAAATGTCTCAGAATCTGAGACTTTTTCTATAGGAAAAATGTCTCAGAATCTGAGACTTTTTCTATAGGAAAAATGTCTCAGAATCTGAGACTTTTTCTATAGGAAAAATGTCTCAGAATCTGAGACTTTTTCTATAGGAAAAATGTCTCAGAATCTAAGACTTTTTCTATAGGAAAAATGTCTCAGAATCTGAGACTTTTTTTATAGGAAAAATGTCTCAGAATCTGAGACTTTTTCTATAGGAAAAATGTCTCAGAATCTGAGAAATTTTCTATAGAAAAAATGTCTCAGAATCTGAGACTTTTTCTATAGGAAAAATGTCTCAGAATCTGAGAATTTTTCTATAGAAAAAATGTCTCAGAATCTGAGAATTTTTCTATAGAAAAAATGTCTCAGAATCTGAGAATTTTTCTATAGAAAAAATGTCTCAGAATCTGAGAATTTTTCTATAGAAAAAATGTCTCAGAATCTGAGAATTTTTCAATAGAAAAAATGTCTCAGAATCTGAGAATTTTTCTATAGAAAAAATGTCTCAGAATCTGAGAATTTTTCTATAGAAAAAATGTCTCAGAATCTGAGAATTTTTCTATAGAAAAAATGTCTCAAATTCTGAGAATTTTTCTATAGAAAAAATGTCTCAGAATCTGAGAATTTTTCTATAGAAAAAATGTCTCAGAATCTGAGAATTTTTCTGTTGAAAAAATATCTCAGAATCTGAGAATTTTTCTATTGAAAAAATGTCTCAGAATCTGAGAATTTTTCTATTGAAAAAATGTCTCAGAATATGAGAATTTTTCTATAGAAAGAAATGTCTCAGAATCTGAGAATTTTTCTATAGAAAAAAATGTCTCAGAATCTGAGAATTTTTCTATTGAAAAAATGTCTCAGAATCTGATAATTTTTCTATTGAAAAAATGTCTCAGAATCTGAGAATTTTTCTTTAGAAAAAATGTCTCAGAGTCTGAGAATTTTTCTATAGAAAAAATGTCTCAGAATCTGAGAATTTTTCTATAGAAAAAATGTCTCAGAATCTGAGAATTTTTCTATAGAAAAAATGTCTCAGAATCTGAGAATTTTTCTATAGAAAAAATGTCTCAGAATCTGAGAATTTTTCTATAGAAAAAATGTCTCAGAATCTGAGAATTTTTCTATAGAAAAAATGTCTCAGAATATGAGAATTTTTCTATACAAAAAATGTTTCAGAATCTGAGAATTTTTCTATAGAAATATATCTCAGAGTCTGAGAATTTTTCTGTAGAAAAAATGCTTCAGAATAGAGAATTTTTTTATAGAAAAAATGTCGCAGAGTCTAAAAGTTTTCCTATAGAAAAAATGTCTCAGAATCTGAGATTTTTTTCTATAAAAAAATGAATCTGAGAATTTTTCTAAAGAAAAAATGCCTCAGAATCTAAGAATTTTTCTACAAAAAAAGTCTCAGAATCTGTGACTTTTTCTATAGAAAAAGTCTTATCTGAATCTGAGATTTCTTTAATAGAAAAAATTTCCCAGAATCTAAGAATTTTCTATAGAATAGTTTCTCAAATTCTGAGACTTCTTCCATATAATTTAAGACTTTTTTAATAGAAACTCTATAGACTTTTTCTATAGAAATAATTTCTCAGAATCCAAGACTTTTTCTAAAGAAAATTTGTCTTAGAATCTGAAACCTGATAAATTCTATTGAACAAATGTATCAGAATCTGAGACTTTTCCATAGAAAAAATGGCTTGGAATCTGAGACTTTTTCTTTAGAAAAAATTTCTTAGAATCTGAGACATTTTCTATAGAAAAAATGTGTAAGAATCTGAGATTTTTTTTATAGAAAAATGTCTTAGATTCTAAAACTTTTTCTTTAGAAAAAAGCTTCAGACTCTTAAAACTGTTCTTTAGAAAAAATCTCTCAGACCTTTTTTTATAGAAAAAATCTTTCAGACTTTTTCTATAAAAAAATGTCTTAGACTCTGGAATTTTCTCTTTAGAAATCATCTCTCAAAATCTGAGACTTTTTCTAAAGAAAAAATATATCGGAATCTAAAACTTTTTCTACAGAAAAACTGTATCATAATTTGAGACTTTGCTTTAGATAAACATTTCTCAGAATATAAGAGTTTGCTTTAAAAAAAATTTCTCAGACTTTGAAAATTTCGCTTAAGGAAAAAATGTCTAAGAATCTAAGTTCTTGAAAAAGTCTCAGATTCTGAGACATTTTTTCTATAGAAGAAGTCTCAGATTCTAAGATATTTTTTACTATAGAAAAATTCTCACATTCTGATACATTTTTTTTATAGAAAAATTCTCTGAATCTCGAACATTTTTTCTGTAAAAAATTCTCAGATTCTAACATTTTTTCTATCGAAAAATTTTTAAATTCTGAGACATTTCTTTAGAAACATTTTAGATACTGAAACATTTTTTCTGTAGAAGAAATCTCAGATTCTGCGACATTTTTACTATAGAAAATGTCTCATAAATGTCTCTCCATACAAAAAGTATAATATTCTAGGAAATTTTTTCTATAAAAAAGTCCCAGATTCTGATACATATTTTCTATAGAAAGTCTCAGAAGCTGAACATTTTTCTAAAATTCTGAGATTTTTTTAACTGTTCTTAAAAATTGTTGTAGTATTTAAATATCAACTTATGTATGTATATATTCTTTTAAAATTAACTTATTTAATAAATATATTACAAAAAAGCACTATTTTTGTCTTTTTATTTTACGGTTAAAGGAGCCCATTAATAAAATATTTTAGTTGTGGTGCTATAATATCAGTCATAACAACCATTTTTGTCTTATAATTTTTCGTTGCTTCAACAGATATATTCAGTTGCTCGTAATGAAATTCGATAAATATGCCATTCGATTGAAAAAAAATTATTAGTAATCACAACTGATAAAAGTGATAGTTGGCTGGACTACAATAATTTGGTTGGTTCTATATTTGGTTGACACAACGAAACCGTTTTCTGTGTGTGGATCGATATTCAACTGAAAACTTTTACATAAAATTATAGGTGGCATAAGTATCAAGGAATCTGTCACTCTTGATGTTCTGGGCATAAAAATTCAGTGTGATGTACTTTGGAATAAGCACGTTTTTCAGTTGTTGAAAGAAGCATTCAAGTGCCTCGGTTTTTTATTGTGTCATAACTCAAAATGTTTGATTTTACAGAAAACCGGTTTAAAGTTTACAATTGAAACTTGGTTGACATTGCAAAAGGTCCGTATAAAGAAAATGTTATAATGGCGTGTTCTCTTCTCAAATAGTGACAATTGAAACTTGGTTGACATTGCAAAAGGTCCGTATAAAGAAAATGTTATAATGGCATGTTCTCTTCTCAAATAGTGACTTTAAAATTTATTAATACGAATTTTTGACACAATATAAAGCATGATATAACAAAAATTTTTGTAACGTTTACTCAAAAATTACATATTTTAAGTTATGACACTATACAAGTAAATGAGCGATATGATCTTACTATTTTTACCACCCACATCCGACATAAGATGGGATGTAACAGCCTATTTTAGAGCTCTTGGATCATGTGCAAAGGAGGGTGTTGATGCTTGTAAATGACAATAGGGTATCCAATTCTATTGACTTATTGGAGCATCGTCGAAATGTGGGTTGTTTGACTCTGTTCTATCGATATTACCATAGAAAGTGTTCTGCTGAGATAAGTGAAATTATTCCTAGAAACCGAGTTATTGTTCGCTTGGTTGTCTAGTAGATCACATCTGTATGTTGTCTATTGTCCAGTTTATCGCACAGCGCATTAAAGAGAAGGTTCGTTTATCAGTTGAACTATTTGTATGAGGAATAATCTTCCAGCATAGGTCTCCCCAGTTTCTTTTAATAACCAGTTTCTTTTAATAACCTCCTCATAACCTATTTTTCTGATATCAACACAATGCACTGCATTAATAGGTGGACACTCCTGAGTGTTGGTTCAACGTCAAAGAAAATTATTCTACAGCATCTATTTATCGGGTATCATAATTTTTATGAAAGATTTAGGGGATTTAAATTTAATGCCGGTATTTTTTTTTTTTTTTTGAAAAATATTCGCTTCTTGGGTTGGTGCAACGCATCTGAAAACGCGGATTTTGAGCTGATTTCTGCAAAGTAAAAGCAGCTCCATATATTGCAAATTGCAATCGATTCTACAACAAAAATTAATACAATGGAAGTTTTTTGAACTCTTTAAAAATAAACATATTCTAGAACTGTTCATCCATCTTCTCATCCCAATATTTCACAATTATTCACTAATTATTTAATTTATTTTGATAATTTCTACTCTATTTTATGTATTTCTAATCTCATCGTACTAAATTGTTTTGTTTTTTGCACAAACCCTCTTTAACAATAAAATTATATTTACAAATTAATGCCAATTAGGCGCTAAATTAACTTTGTTTTGTAGTTTATATTTTGTATATACTTCGTAAACACATTTGGCATATATTTTGCAAAAAAAAAAAACATTTAAGCCGTTTTAAAACGTTTATAGGTTAAATTTAACATTAAAGAAAACATAACACAAACGAAATATGCGTTAATTTATCGAATGGAAAGTTTGCGGAATTACGAGTACAGTTAACCCTTTATTAAAGCTATTTTGGGCCAATAATACAAATGAATTAACCGGAAGATAAGTTGGGTTTAGTGCTAACCGGAGGTTATAGATGTTAAATTTGTATGGTACTTACTGGAGGAGCTTATAAAACTCCTTAGATATTGAATTTTGACATCTGACAAATCAGAAAGATAGTGCAGCTGCCTAGATCCCAGTGAAGCAAGTCTCTGACGAGAAATTGCCGGGCAATGGCAAATTAAGTGTTCTATAGTTTCCAACTCTTCTTCATCCATGCAACTCCGGCAAAATCCATTCGACGGCACATTTAACCACTATGCGTGCTTCTCTATAAGACAGTGTCCGGTAATTATAGTAACCACCTTCGAAATCTCTCCACTTTAAAGCGATATCAGCTCACTTCTGCTCTTCTGATTAGGAGAAGGCCAAATCTGTTGTGTTGTCTTACATGTCTATCCACAAGCCATAGGTTTTGCTTGCAAGTTTCTAGAGGTATACTAAAACATTCCAATTCTGTTGGAACCTGTAAGGTAGTTCCCAGTTTTACAAGCTCATCTGCTTTGCAATTCCCTGGAATGTCTCTGTGTCCTGGGACCCATATAAGTCGTATGTCAAACTGCTTGGCCATCTAATTTAAAGACGTACGGCAGTTAAGGGCAGATACTCTTTTCAGAAACATTGACTCCAGGGACTTGACCGCGGCTTGACTGTCAGAAAAGATGTTGACTGCAGTTGTAGACATTACATTGCAGCTCAACCAGTCAAAAAGGCTCATAGTGGAAGCACAGTCCACATTTTGTGGTATTGTTATCTTCTTATATATCGCACTATAGCCACAATCGCTGCTCCTCCATTGCAGTGTGCTATTAAGTCGAATTGCCGATGTAGCGCATACTGCCTACCTAATATGTCCAATGGTATCAGGTGAAGGAGGATTTCTAATGCAGCCGTATGTGTAGTACGAAGAGCACCAGTGATGCACATCGACGCCATTTTCTGTACCTTGTGATGAAGACACAGTTGCCTTGTCATTAAAGCAGGCCACCAGACCATGATTCCATACAGCAGAATTGGACGCACAACCGCTTTATAAATCCAATGAACGACTTTAGGGCTAAAACCCCATCGTTTTACAATGGCCCTTTTACAGGAATATAAAGCAATCGTTGCTTTTCTCATCCGTTCCTCAATTTTACGCTTGAAATTCAACTTCCTATCTTGAAATACTCCAAGATACTTGGCTCCATCTGCGAAGGTGATTTAATTGCTGTCCAGAGAAATAGGATCAAAAGCAGTAATCTTATTTTTCCTTGTAAATTAAACAAGCTCTGTTTTACTTGGATTAACTCCCAGACCACAGCCTCTTACCCATTGAGACAGATCTTTCAGAGAACCCTGAAGAATGTCCCTCCATGTTGGCAGATGCTTCCCCTTTGCCGCTATCGCGACATCGTCAGTATAGGCGACTATATGACAACCACGTGCTTCTAGAAATAGCAGCACTGAGTTCAGTGCCAGGTTCCAAAGACGCGACGAAATAACACCTCCCTGTGGTGTACCCAATAACATGGTCTCCTGTAAAACGAGTTCTGCGAAAACCATACTGACGGTCATTTTAAAGTAAGTTAGTCTCCAGATATCTCGCAAGATGGCAAATAACCATGCTATCATCATCTTCGAGAGTTCAGAGCATATTACGATTGGACAGTTATTATCAGGCTTGATAGCCGCACCTGGGAATTAGTTGTACAATGGCAGCCTTCCAATAAGCGGGAAAGACTCCTGCACGGTACGACAATATTAAGAGATTGGCTAGTGGACGTGCTAACGTCGAAGAGCACTGTTTCAGCACATATGATGGTATAACATACTATTCGGGCCCGGTGACTCAATTACGTTAAGAACTCTTTTAACTGCACGAGCTCGAAAAAATATCCTGGGCAGTGGTTGGTTGCTTCCGGTAAGAAAGAACTACTTGCAAAGAGACAGGCTAGCTTTATTAACCAGTTTGGTGAACACTTGATCGTCTTTCAAAAGAGTCGGAATAGAAAAACTATCATTTTCCTTGACTCTTTAAACAAACGACCAAAAGCTCTTACCGCCCAGAGGAGCCGAAAGAACTTTAGCACAAAGACGCTATTCGTAAAGAAGCTTTTCACGACAAAGTACATTTGCACACTCGAATCTCGCCTGTTTACGTAACAGATCAGTATTAACGTTTTTGTTGTCACGCCAATTTCTGAACGCTTCCGTCCTGGGTCTGACTGCATTCCTGCAAGTGTGGTTAAACATTATTGAAATGAATGACTACATTCCAAGCCCTATAAAATTTGCTACTGTTTTCGCCGCGTCGCCAACGAAGTCTCCAGTTGAAATACAGAAAAAAATTGTTGAGCTCTGCCTCATGAAGCCATAACACACAAAAAATTGTTGAGTATTTTTCATTTTATTTAATTTTTAAAAAGGTAATTGAACCACCTTGTATAATTTTTAGGAGGGTACTCGTAAAATATGCATTGCGTTAAGCAAGGGTTAACTGTAAGTAAAAGAAACATAACACCTACTAAACTTTCAAAATTAAACAATATTGTTAATAAGCACTTATTTACAACAGACTTTGTTTGGATTATTATTAAGACACTTTCCTAAATACACTCACGCATCCAGTCAGTCAGCCAGCCAGCCTGC
This sequence comes from Pegoplata infirma, assembly GCA_963921195.1. NCBI lineage: Eukaryota > Metazoa > Arthropoda > Insecta > Diptera > Anthomyiidae > Pegoplata > Pegoplata infirma. The sequence goes on from OY992538.1 coordinate 63,715,108, forward strand.
CAGCTATCCAACCAACCGTCACGCGATTAAACAAACTTGTGTGTTGAACATTAATTGTAACGCATTCTGAAGGTAGTTAACAAAATTTTTTAAGTTTAAACTTTGTTTTCCTTAAACTTCGTTAGGTTAGATTTAATTTATATTTAATGGTTAGCAACCATTTGTTGTTTATAATTATGATGGAAGATATTTTAGGTGATAAAAGTGTAGGGAAAAAAAGTATGTTTATAAGTTTGCAAAGAGTTATAACACCGTCCGACAAAAATTAAAAAAAACAATGTTAAACACGAACTGGATAATTACGTTTGACACTAGAGACTAAATGTAGAATAACTGCATTTACAGTTTTTCTTTTCGTGATCCTGTTTTCTTTTAAAAGGACTTTAAAGATTAAGAGGATTAAATTTTATAAAATATTTGTTTAATATTTGTATATTTGTCCTAGGATGCCACTAGTGATAGCAAATGAAAGAGGAGGATCTCCCCTAATTTTCCTATTTTATTTTTTTTATATATCAGAAAAAGTAGGCAAGTTACTTCCTTTCAAAAATTTATTCTTCAATATCACTCAAAATGTTCAACAAAATATTTTGATAAAGTTTTCAAATGACTTTATTCAAATCCTTTTATCCTGATATGGCAAAATAAAAAATGGAAATAATAGAGGAGATCCTTCTATTTCATTTGACATCACCAGTGTCATCCCAGGACAAGTACAAATATTTCATAAATATTTTACAAAATGTATCCTTCAAAACTTTGAAGTAATTTTAAAAGGAAACATGATCACGAAATGAAAAATTGTAAATGCAGTTTTACTCCATTCGATCTCAACTTTCAGGCATATATCAACCGGTTCATGTTTAATATTAGCTGTCGGACGGTGTAATTAGTGCAAAAATTAGTTTAGTTTGGAAAACTTTTTATATAAAAAACATTTCAACAATTCGCCTTATAAATGCTGACATTAATTTAACTTTTTTTGATAATGTTTGTAAGATAAAACTTTTCAAAAAAAGGTGCAAAAACAATAAAATATATATTTTATTTCATCATCAATGAGAGTTAATACCCTTTAAGTCTGTTGAATGTATCCCATTTTAATATACAACCCAAACAAGTCAATGTTAAAAACATTACCACTCTCCCCCCTCAAAAAAAAAAATATGTTCTGATATGTTTATAATATCCTTGCTAATGCCTCCTGAGACTTTCGACCACAAAAAAAAGGATAACATGTTAACCAATACTCTGTACTTTGCCGTAACCAAATATATGTGGTTACAATATTCGTTTTAGGGAATTTCATTGGAAACATTATAAATGAATGAAAATTTGTAAATAGACGATTACGTGACAAAACTAGTCAATTGAACTGAAATTATAATAGCAAAAATATAAGTTCAAGTATAAAACGACATTTACATATTCGTACTTATTTTTTTTTAACAAAAACTTAAGCATCACAACCTCGAAAAACGAAAATTTACTCAAAACTTCCCAAAAAAGTTTTCAGAGCAGTACCAATACATTCCAGTTCATTAGGACCTTTACCAGAAAGCCCCTGTCATCTGGGATCAATAAAATTTAAATGTTAAGACAAGATCGTTAGATTTGAGCACCATTACAATTTCACGACTATTGGACTAGATCATTTAAAACAAACGATATTTTTAAAGTCCTCGATGGTGGGATTAAATTTGATGGTTGGGTTTTTAAACAGCTGTAATTTCAATATCTTTGTCTCATCCAGTCAAATATTAAATGACGAATATCTTCGTCTAACGAGGTATCAGTGTGTTTGGTATAAATATGCAATCAAAGTATGACTTCACCAATAAGTAAGTGGAAGAGAACCCATTGTATAAATGTACTCGTTTTCGGTATTTGTGATGTGAGATATTGACGACACCCATACAAATTGTTTTTCTATGTACTTTAATTTTCTTTACAGTCCGCACAAAATCTATACCAGAGATGATAAAGAAGATACGAAGGTACATTCGGTTAGTCAGAATTTTAAACTGAAGGCATTTTTGGTACAATTTGATCAAATTTTTAGGTTTTCAAACTTATCGTACTTTGTCGAGATTACAAACGATCTACACCAATGGTTCCCAACCTTTGATTCTCGCCCCACTAGGGGGCAATTTGAATGCTTCAGGGGGCAACGGGCAAATTTTTAAGATTTTTTTTGTTAAATAAACCAAAAAAAAAAAACTTTTTTTTGAGTTAAATTATTTAGTTAATTGTTAAAAACTTTTTCTCAAAATTTTGTTTAAACGATGATTTTAAACAAATTCGAAAAATTTAAAAATTTTTCTTGAGTGTAGGGAGGACATTGTAGTTTTTTTATCTTAAAAGTGGGGCATGGCGCAAAAAAGGTAGGGAACCATTGATCTACACCATTTAGGGCGAGTTTTTGACATGTCCCTTAAACGTAGTTTAATTGGTAGTTTAGTTATTAAATTAAAATCATTCAGTTTCAGTTAAAATTTAGCAAATGTCTATTAATGTGGCATTGCCATACTTAATATAGCATTTATAATTAGAAAAGTTTCAATCATTGTATATTTATTCGAAAAAATAACAAAATATGGCAACACTAACGAGTATATTTGCAAATCAGCCGTTTTTTGTTTACGTTTCTGTACCTTAGTTTAATTGACCACGATTGTTGAGTTAAACTTGAAAATAAAACACATCTAACAACAGAATTTAAAGTTTTAACTCCGTAATAAACCTAAAAAAAATACAATCGACGTCTCAAAAACTCGCCTTTACAGATATAATTCGTAAAAGATCAATTCAAATGTGATAATTCCATTTGTAATTTGAAGATTCCATTTGTAATTCGTAAATTCTAATTTATATCCAAAAATTCTACTTGTAATTCGAAAACTCGCATTTGAAATTCGTAAATTGTTATGGAAATTCGACAAAAACAAAAGAATAATTCCTAAAAGATCGATGGCAATTCGCAAATCAATGGTAAATTAATGGTAATTCATCAATTGAAATTCAAAAAGACCAATTGTAGATCAAATATTCAAATGGAAATTCGAAGATTACAATTTAAAATGGAGTTTCAATGGAAACGAAATCACAAAAAGTCTTTTCAAATTTTACTTGATCTTTTGTGAATTACATCTTTAAATGGTGTAACCAGTAAATAAATTAACATCCGTAGAATTGGCCTTTTACGGCTTCTAGACGTTAGCGAACGACAAAAAATACAGGGGACAATCTTTATGCACCTAATATGGGAATTCCTGTACTGAGAAATTGGAAAAGATTTCCTTTAAAAAACTTGTATCAACCTAACTGAACACTTACCTTCAAATTCATAAAAGTTGAAAGAGCCTAATAAGAGGTTTATAAAACAAATTTTGTATGGAAATTCGATTAATAAACCTGTTATTAAACGTTTTTTTTATGAATTTTGACGTTAAACGTCCAAGAATGGTGAAGGGTATAAAAACTCAGTTCCGACACTTTCATGTGTTTCTAAAACTCCACAAAAGGTAGTCTCACTGGAATATACTCAAGTCAAGATTCTGCGCTAATGTACACCCATTGGATATTTTTATCAAGCTATTGAGATGTGGTATTCCGACGGAGTTATCATTCAACACAATTTTAGCACGAATTTGAGTATATGACATGTGAACAAGCCACAATTGGTGCAAAGTTTAGTAAATTTCTTTCACCAATCTCTGAAAGTATTAAAATTCTGACTTTTGATAAAGCGGGAAGACCTCAGTATATGAGTGCTTACGAGAAACATTAGCATCCACTTCGAGCCTAATGTGGAAACCGTTGGTGTCCTTGTCAAGTTTTGAGATGTGGTATTTTGACACTCAAAAGACACATTATGGAGCAGTATGATTCTAAATTAATCAACTCAGGATTTGTTGTACATCTAGCGCACCGAACTCAATCATTAGCTTATAATAACGTTAGTCTAATACAGTTAAATTCGCTGGGAATGCATTGGCTGATGATTTATTTATTTATCTGATAGTGACTTTTGTAGAAGTTTTGGGGAAGTGGAGGAGAATGAGAAGTCAGTGAAGCACTTGTTATGTGAATGTCCGGGTATGACGAGAAGCTGCCTTAAGCATTTGGGGGAAAGAATTGTTGATGACCTGCATTGCCTTAACGGTGACTACCTATCTATTTGACGTCCCTAGCAGAATGCCTTAGGAAATCGGGGTGGTTTAAGAAGTAGAAATTTGTAGCAGAGGAGAAGTAAGGAAGTAACAATAAAGGGAATCACAATAGGCCTTTTGGCCTCCGAGTGAATTCGCTAAATGGCGAACGCCCATCCACGTAACCGTTTCTCAGTTTAAGCAATGATATTTAAAAAGTACATTTTTTAATCTACATCATTTGTGATTTAAAAATGTGGTCCGAAAATTTCCCTGGAAGTGACGAAAGCGACGAAAGCGTTCCAAAAGACCTAGAATCTGCTTGACTATTATGTGTTTTAACAGTTTTACAGGGTAGAATCTTTTAAAAATATCCCAACAGTAAGTCTTAGCTTAGAAGAATTTCAAAAAGTACATTTTAAAAATCTAGTTTAGTACAAAATTGTAAATTTCATATACCCTCACTTTTTCTTTTGTGGGTGTTTGGTTGTAACACTGAATAAAAGTTTGTCTGTATTTTGGCCTCTATTATTTACTATTTTCGTTTTAAGAGGGTTGTTGCTTGTAAGGAATTTTTGATTTTTTTTGCAACAATTCTATTTTGATTCCATTAAAATGAAAAAAAAAAATATGTTGTGTTGCTTGTATTGTAATGCTAATGTTTTGTATAGAATATTGAAATTGATGTTAATGTCATTGTTTTGAATTTTAGAAATATCGCACAAAAACCCCTTTTTTTGCAAAACATTTATACGGAAATTATGTTGACATTTATGTGTGTATTTTTGTTGTCAGTGTGTTAAATGACATTAAATTTTATGTAATGAGTTCATAACTGTTTGGGGACCAATGTTAATGGTTTTAATAGATTCATGAGGTAAATATTGACATTTAAAATATGTGCAAGACTCCGTACACATAAAGAAAGTAAAAGTTTAGTGCACTAATGTGACAGTAGTGAATAATTATTTTGAATTTCGCCCATAAAGTGTCATTTAGTATGATCCTTCTTACATTTTTGAACCATAAAGAATATAGTGACTTGAGATTCCAGTGACTAAGGCTGGATTACTCAATGCTCCGTTATAAAATAACTCTTAATAACAAATATTGACATAAGGCTCCGTTAAATCGGCAGTTAAGCAGCTAACTTTTCATTGAGTAATTCTCCCTAAAGCATATACTTAAATAAACTTATGTTTCAGACTTTACATCTACATTCAAATATTCAAGTCGCCACAAACAAAACAGCAGACATCAACGTTTGAAATCATTCCACATACGAATAGCTCGACTGAGAAACGAATTTTCTCTGTAATGCGTTGTGAGATAAACTGGACAGTCGATTACAAACGGATGCGCTCTACTTGATAAGCGAGTGTTGAAAGTTAGGTTATGAAAGATGACGTTGGTGTAAACTAACGCCCATAGAGGCCACGAGTGTTACAATTAAAAACACGGATTTGGGGTATGATTTCACAACGTTCCCTATTGTAATGTCGATAGAACAGCGTCACACAACCCACATTCCAAAGATGTTCCAATGAATCAATAGAGTTAGAAACGCTATTGTCATTAATAAGCTTCAGCACCCTCCTTTGAACATGATCCAGAAGATTCAGAAGATTGTCACACTATGATCGATCATTTGAAGTATTCTTGAAATTCTAGTATGTTGACAAATTTAAATTTTACTTTGGCGTCGATATGCATTATAGGTGCTCTTCGTAACACACCTACGGCTGCATTAGAAATCATACTTCACCTGATACCATTGGACATATTAGGTAGGCAGTATGCGGCTACTTCGGCAATTCGACTTAATAGCACACTGCAATGGAGGAGCAGTGATTGTGGCCATAACGCGATCTTTAAGAAGATAACAACACCACAAAATGTGGACTACGCTCTCTCTCTGAGCCTTTTTGAGCGCCATTTTACCACTACGATACGATCCAGGGAGTCTTGGATAAGGGGAATTCCGGGCAATGGAGTCTCCATAAATTTTTGCACAGATGGATCGAAGCTGCATGAACACGTGGGCTTTGGAATCTATTCGGAGAGCTTAGGCCTAGCTCAAAGATTGCACGATCATTGCAGTGTTTATCAGGCAGATATGCTGACAATTAAGTATTTTATTAAGCAATTCCCTACCTAAGAACCGTCTTCTGGTCCTACAAATTGCGACGCACTCACACAATATGTGTTGCGTTGTTTCTACTTCCTCCAGGCAAAGTCGACACAAATACGATGCACAAAGGTTTAAATTATGCAAGTGATAATTTTCTTTGTAATGTCCGGTAAGAAAACCTGTCAGTAATCTAATGTCACTTTTGGTGTGATTAAGAATACTTCCATATGATAGTGGTGCGATTAGTGCTTTGGATTGTCGTAGACCTCCTGAATTTACCCACAGGTTTAAGAAGTCGGTCCTTTCCAAACCCTTAATCATGGTCGAGAAGGTGGACCAATTTACCCCACAATAGGGTTTGGGTCCGGTCATAGGAGTAGCAGAGGGATTTCTAGCAAGCTCATCCGCTATCTCATTACCCTCAAAACCTCTATGACCAAGGATCCAAAATAGGGTAATTTTGATTCACCCTATCAGCTGATGAAGGGTATCAAAACATTCCATTCATTCACAAGAAGACAGCGCTGGCTATCAAAAAAGATTGAAATATGAGTAGCCTTCATACCCTTTGCAATAATAACTCTAGCGCATATTATAATAGCGCATATTATAATAGCCTGAATTTCAGCGTGAAAAACTGTAGGCCACCTACCCATTGGTTCAGAGTTTCTCGTGTTTGGACCGTAGACATCAGCGCCAACTCCAGAGGACATTTTTTATCCGTCAGTATACCAGTTTAGGCTTCTAGTGCCCACATATGGACCACCTTCCCACTCTAGTCTAATCGGTATCACTATCTCAAATTTCCGTCCAAAAAGAAGCACAGTGTTTATCCTATCCGTCGGCTGGATATGCCGACAAACAGGATAAATTGAAGAAAGAATATTAGAGTGGCCGCTGAAGTTTCGAGGGTCAGAGTAATTGGTACTCATTCTACGCGCAGCCATAGTTGCCGTAGATCTGATTAAAATGTCGAGATGTGTGAGACCTAAAATGGCTTATTGGGCCAATGTTGGAAAAGTTTTCATAGCACCCGTGATTAGAGTACAAGCCAGATGCTGTACTTTGCCTAGTCTTACAGTAGCATCCCTCTGCAGCGTACGTCATGATCGGTGTTACAATCATTTTGTAGATCCACATGACCATTTTGGGGCTCAATCACCAGGTCATATCAATAATCCCATTCGTTGCCCATAACGCCGCAATAGCCTTTTTGATAGTGCCGTCTAAATGTGAATTCCAAGTAAGTTTTGTATCCAAGATAACTCCTAAATATTTAACTTCCTTAGAGAGTTGGATAGTAGTATTAGTAGTATTCCCTACGGATATTGTACCTAAATTGAGATTTCTTCTCCTAGTAAACGGGACTAAAATAGTCTTGTTAGGGTAAATGGAAAGACCCTGTTCAGTAGGGCGTCCCAAAAAAAAACCTTTATTCGATTTCCTTGGGTGCTCAAGCATAATTTGAAAGCTTATAGGGTAAAGTATTTTTGAGATTTTTTTGAGATTTTTCGGAAAAGTTTTTAAGGTCGCGCAAATCGATTTTGTGCTTAAAATCGGCTTTGACGACCGTTTTTTTAACTTTCGTTATAAGTTCGTCAATAAACACAATATTTTTTACTATTGAGCTAACATTTTTAAAGAAAAATGTCCAAGCTTTATTTCTGTGTACATAAACTATAAGTTTTGGCAACTCTTTTGCTCATTTGGGTACCCTACATTAGATTTTTTCGTAAATTTTCCATAAATTTTGAAAATAACGCTTTGTAACTTTTAAACTTTCTATGAAAGTCAAAAAAAGTAATAATGCAGTTTGAAAGATAAATTAATTCTTTATAATTTAGCACCAATAATTTTTGAATTTGCTCTTACCGTTCCAGAGTAATACCATTTTAAAGATTTATATCCATTGTACAAAACTAATAATAAAATAATAAACTTCTTATAAAGACCTGAAAAATTCGAGTTTTGGTCAGTAACAGAAATGTGAGAAGTTGGATCCTTAAGATTTTTTTATGCTGAACACAAAACTACTTTTAGCAACTCCCTAACAAGTCACGTTTGGTGGTAATTTAGGATAGTAGGTCAAAATGTCCGTCTGTCCGGCTGTATAAGACACGATGGAGTCAAAAATAAAAGAGATAGACTCCTGATGTTAGGCATGAATATGTCTTATGGTCATAGGAAGGTTATCTTCACAAATGGAAAAAATTGGTCAAGGGGGAAAAAAGTTGCCCCTTGAAGAATCAACAAATAACGTATTTTTTTACATTATATTTTGTAATTTTGTTAAAAAAATAAAACTTTTTTGTAAAAGAAGATATATAAAGTCATGTACCTGCGCCTAGGAAATAAGAAAATGCTTATTTTCGGCCCGCCCCATTTTGTGGGCGAGGATTTATTCAAATAATGATGAAAATTTGATTACTTCAGTGGAAAAAGCACAATGAATGTATTGGTAATATTTATCGCGAGGGGGAAGGTCTCCCCTTCCGGCCGCCGCTTAGGACCACCAATACTGCCTTGTCAAAAAACATTTTTATAAACATTTTTTTTTATTTTTTTACATATTGCAGGGCATAAAATATTCTGCACAACCGAATTTAACACTCTTGTTTGTTATTTCTGAAAGCTGCATCTCATACTTAGTCCCGGTATTCAGCTTTTACCCTAAGATATTAAATAGTGGAAGACAATATCTTTTTTAAATTCAATATTTTATTTTATTATTAGTTTCATACATTGGGTTGAAAGCTTTAAAATGGTATTACTTTGGAACGGTAAGAGCGAATTTAAAAATTATTGTTGCTAAATTATAAAGAATTAATTTATCTTTCAAACTGCATTATTACTTTTTTTGACTTTCATAGAAATTTTAAAAGTTACAAAGCGTTATTTTCAAAATTTTTGGAAAATTTACGAAAAAATCTAATGTAGGGTACCCAAATGAGCAAAAGAGTTGCCAACACTTATAGTTTATGCACACAAAAATAAAATTTGGACATTTTTCTTTAAAAATATTTCCTCAGGAGTGAAGAAACTCGTGACTATTAACGATTTTATAAAGAAAGTTAAAAAAAACGGTCGTCAAAGCCGATTTTCAGCAAAAAATCGATTTGCGCGACCTTAAAACCTTTTCCGAAAAATCTGAAAAAAATCTCAAAAATACTTTATCCTATAAGCTTTCAAATTATGCTTGAGCCCGGACAACTTTTTTTTTTTGGGACACCCTACTGTTCAGTGCACCTGTCCATGATAAAACGAAGAGCGTTGCACATAATATCCGAGATGATATTGTCGAATTTACCAGTAACTATAACTACTAAATCGTCCGCGTAACCGATTACTTTAAGAGCGGGTAAGATTTCCCCCCAATGAAGTAGGTGGCTGACTGGTTGAGTTGTAATGTCTTGTCTACAATCGAAGTCAACGTATTTTCTGTCAGTCAAGACGGGTTCAAGTCTCTGGAGTTAATGTCTTTAAAAACAAGATCTGCCCTTAACTTCTTCACGACTCTGGAATGTCTTCCACCGCACAGAGACATTCCAGAGAATAGCAAAACCGATGAGCTTGCAAGACTGGGAACTACCTTACAAATTTCAACAGAATTGAGGTTTGTTGGTATGCCTTCAGAAACTTGGAAGCAAAATCTACGACTTTCTTTCACGACGGGGACTAATCAGAGATGGGCACATGCATGGACGTGTAAGATTACACGACAGATTTGGCCGTCTCTTAATTAGAAGTGCAGAAACTAGCTGCTATTGCTTCCAGGAGGAGAGTTTTCGACGGTGGTTGCTGTAATTACCAGACAATGTCTTATAGGAAAACACGCAGACCGGTTAATGTGCCGTCAAATGACTTTGGCAGGAGTTGCATGGATAAGGAGGGGTTAGAAACTATCGAACACTACATCTGCCATTGCCCGGCACTTTCTGGTTAGAGACTTGCTTCGCTGGGATCTAGGAGCTGCACGATCTTTCTGATTTGTCGGATGTCAAAGTTAAATGTCCTAGAAGTTTCATAAGAAGCTCAAATTGGTTTAACTGCAGTGATAGGGTAACCTATCCAGTGGTATCACAACAGACCTGACGTAAGACGTCAGCAGGCACTTACAACCTGACCCATCCTCAAAAGCACTCTTTTTGCTTTTAAGATCTCGATTACATTTTTTTTTGGAATACATGTTTAATTAGATTCGTGCAGATCTTGGAATTCCCATTCTAACGGCATTATTAAAAGCTCCAATTGGTTCTGCCATGGAATCCGAGGCGATAACCTATTGGTTTTAAGGTTCTGCAAAGGAATCTATGTCTATTTGTGCCTATGTTTTGCGTAAACAGCCTTTTTTATATCTTCTCATAATGATTTTTTACCAAATCAACACCAGGTTGAAATGTCGCAAGGGTATGTTAAAATCTTACCCCCAGTTTCTGTAATTCGAACGCCATTCGTTCGTGACGAATTTGTGTGTATTTTGTTATTGTAACAAAAACAAAATACATGCAAATTCGTCGCAGACGAATGGCTTTCGTATTACAGAAACTGGATGTTAGTCTTCATAGTTCTTAAATAAGCTAGATCGTTTTTAACCTGTAATTCAAAATGCCATACTCATTTTTTACTTAACATTTTACGAATGCATTCAAACTTCACCGGAAAACATCCAATAGGAATTTATATAATGGTTTACATTAAACACGCATAGATTTTCCTGGAATGTCAACATCTTAAAAAGTCAACAATTGAACTCAAATCGTAAATATGTACTGTGAACACACAATGCACCTAAATAAATATAAATAGTGGTGGCAAATACAGGAAACATACCCGACAACACATGCTGCAGACATAAAGTCAGTGCAACATGTTAAAAATCAAAGAGCAAATCGAGTAATGAAATAAAACATAATACCGATCTAAATATGTACCACCAAAAACAAATGGATTTATACTTTATATTTTGATGGGATTTCAAAAAATTCAAAGTTGTAAACATTTTATAAATAAAATACTATACCAAACAATTTGAATTGGTTGTAAATAGTTGCTGCTCGCATGTATTTTTTTTTTAACAATGCATCCGAAATCAAAGTATTTTTAGAGTTTATGTTATATGTAGTATTTTAAAAATAAAATGTAAAGTTAATGACTTTGATATGTCGCCGTATTTGAGTTGAGTGGGAAATGTTGGAAACATATACATAATTGTGTTTTCAAAATAGGAAAAAAAGAAGGCAATGACATTTTACACCTGCATATTTATACAAACAAGTGTATTGAGAGACTTGGTCTCTATATGTCAACGAACAATAATATTAAATTACTAAATAAGAGATTTGAAGTGAAGTTTGTAAAAGTTAAGACTTGAATTGTTTAATAGATTTTAATGATAAACAAGAAAGTGTTCAACTCGTCTGTGCCGAATCTTTTATACCCTCCAACATGTAAAAAAACATAGCTTGGACGGTTTTTTTCAATTTCAGGAATTTGATCTTCTTAAAACATAAAAATGTTTATTTTGTTAAACACGAACGACTGTCTTCCTATGACAGTAAGACAGTTGTTGCGACCTCTGAGTCCGGTCTTGAATCTGGCAAATTTGCTCGCTCAGCCCAATATCGGTGGTAAAAGGAACCTTAAGCCATCAAAGGTCAGGCACAACCAGAGAAGACTTTGTTTGAAATTAATTAACAAACTAAGCCAACGCGATGGAGCACGCTCTCCAAACGTGAGAGCAGAGGGACAAAGGAGCAAGACAAACTCGATGCGCGCATGGAAGTCTGGTAAAAGGTCTAAGGTGACCGGCAACGTCTGGACTCAGTCTTTTACTGAGGTGGTTAAAGGGCTCTGCTCAACAGGGGAATTGGGGTTGTAGTATCCCAAGTAGAGTTTAGGAGAAACTGAGTTAAATGAAATCTGATTTAGGCTCCTTGGGAGAATGTGTAATTTTCTCCCTACTACTGTTAACGCAGGTTGGTATCAAGGGCGAGTAGGTTAGGTTGTAAGTGGCTGCTGACGTTTTACGTCGTGTGTTGAATCTGAGGTCCATTGTGATACCACGGGACTTTAATAGCTTTCCCTACTAGTCCCTGTCGTTAAACCAATTTGAGCTTCTTATGAAACTCCTTAGGTATTGAATTTTAACATCCGATCCGGTCTAAGGTTACCGGCAACGTCTGGACTCAGTCTTGTAGTGAGGTGGTTAAAAGTAGCTTCGTTAGGGCTCTGATCAACAGGGGGAATGGAGGTTTTAGTATCCCAAGGGACAAGTGGAGTTTAGTAGAAACTTAATTAAATGAGCTTTAAGCTCCTTGAGAGAATGTGTGATTTTCTCCCTACTACTGTTAACGCAGGTTGGTATCAAGGGCGAGTAAAACTCGTTGCTTTTTGGAACGAAAGGTCAGCAGCCATGTTTAAAGTTGCCATTAGCTAAGTGGGCGAGATATGGCCTGGAGCCAAACTGGAGGTCGTGAGAAAACATGATATTCCGTCGCAGACCAGAGATCATGCATGGATTCCGATGGCTACAAGTGACACTGAGGTCATTCTGAAGATGATGAGAGTCTGTAATCCTGACTCAGAATTAGCAAATTGCCAGATTGAGTGAAATGGAGGGCGCTCGGCTTTTTTCATATAATAGTCAATGTCTACAAGAGCGACCAGAAGCCTATTTTGGACGCAGCCAAGCCAGTTGCAGAGTCAGCTGGGGAGGAGAATGCGGAAGACGTTGATCTTCAACTGACCGATTCTAGGCTGGTGGGAGATGCATCTGGCATTTTCGAAACCGAATCTGGTAACGAATGCGACCTCTGTGATAACATGGAGAATAAAGTTAATGTCACAGTGGAAAGGATGGTGGAAAAAAAAATCAAGATGTTGTGGTTCCTACAAATAAACCTCCATCACTGAAAGGCAGCCTAAGTTGCTGCGCCTGACGATGGGAGCAGTTGACTTGGTTTTTCAATCCAAGAACCCTCGGTGCGGGGTGGTAGGGTTTGCGGATTAAATACCTCTGGGTTAAGTTGATGGTTGCCAAGGGTGTGCTGTGATCAGTGTTGCCATATATTTTTTTGAAAAAACTTTTTATTTCTGAAAAAAAATCTTTTTTTTGTGAAAAAAATCTTTATTTAGAAAAGCATTGAAATAATTAAAAACTAATACAAATTTTTGTATTTTCAATTAAATTTTAATATCAAGTGTAAAAAATTAATAAAAAAAAAATAACCCAGCGTTCATTTGGAGCTCAACAAGATTCATAAAAGAGTCCTTAGACGCTCAGAAAACATAATAATATGAGTTTTTTTTCCTTTCAAAATGGTCCCTTTTTCTGAGCGCTCTTATAATAATAATTATAATTTTGATCCAATGATCCGTATTTATTTATTTTGTTTTCCCAATTTAATTACAAATAATTTTTATAATTATTTAAACCTAACCGAGAACTGGTTACAATGACCGTCGTCTCGTTGTATCGAAATCGACCAAGGGTTTAGTGGGAATCGAACGACGAACAGATCTGGCATCTATATTATTATCTTTCTCTTTCTAACCTAATTCGTAGAATAATTTGAAAAAATTAACCATATGGTTAGAGACTACTTTTTTGACACCTGTCACTTATGTCGAGTCTGTATTCTGTCTGTGCTAAAAGGTTGGTCTAGGACCAATATTTCGGTTATTTAAAAAAAACTGATGCTTTTTGTATTTTTCAACTATTTACGAAAAACTTGAAAAAACTTTATTATTTTCCAAAAAACTTGTTTTTTTAGAAAAAATCTTGAAATCTTTTTAGCACCTCAAAAAACTTGCAAAAAAAGGGAAATCTTGATATATGGCAACACTGGCTGTGATGCTAATGCACATCATTCGATATGTGGAATTACAGACATAAACGATAGAGGCGAGTTACTTTTGGAGTTTTTGTTAAGTACTAACCTGTATATTTGTAACATAGGTAGTGAACCAACTTTCGTTACAAGTAGGCGGCAAGAGGTTCTTGATTCAAAACTAGTATCAGATACATTGTCTAATATAATTTATGACTGGAGAGTTCTGGAAGAAGATTATTTCTCAGAGCATCGCTACATTGAGTTTTTACTCAGGGAGCGTAGCCCGGTTCAGGCAGTCTCTAGAAATTTGAAGAGAACAAACTGGGTGAAATATAAAGAAACTTTTTCTGGGATTTTGGATGAAGTATCCTTATCTGAACTGCATAGTTTGGCAGAAATTGCTTGTCTGGTTGACCATACAACAAATGTTTGTACCAGGTCGGTGGAATCGTTTTGCCCTTCTGCAGAGCCTAGGGGCAAATAAATCTACCTTAGTGGTCAAATGAGATGCAGAAGAGCAGAGATTCCTGCAGATCGCTCTTTAATAAGGCAAAATCTTTAAGAGTGGACGAGGAATGGTCTGCATATAGGCTGCAACTTAAGAATTATAAAAATATGATCAGATTTGCAAAGTGTGATTCTTGAAAAAACTTCTGTGAAAACCTGGACGTTTTAGAGGCATCCAGGCTGCCAAAAGTTCTGGATTATTATTAGGATACCTGAAGAATCCTACTGGGGTGTGTTCTACTAGTCTCTGGATCTCCTTTTCCGCATTTTCCGGACTGTTCAATGACGTCGTTTCAAGCTTTGGAACGTTCTGACGTCCAAGCATCTGAAATTGCTTCGGAAAAAATTAATATCCCAACATTAATCTGGGCGATTGTATAACATTTACACGGCATGCATAATACGACCAGTTCAAATGGAGGAATACCAGTCTTTTTTATCCCGACTGGAAAATCACACACAGTTCGAAGGATTTCAGACTAATTAGTATGTCTTCTTTCGACTAAGCAATATGTATACAACAAGGGTTGGTCAATGGAAACTGCTCTTCATGAGCATGTTGGTATCATCGACAGATCGCTTTCGGTAAAAGAGTAAACTTTGGTGGCATTTTTTGATCTAATAGTACGTTCAGATTGGCGTCGAAACCCCGTTTAACGAGGTTTCGCGCCAAACCTCATTTGAAAATACGTATTTTCCCATACAAATTGAAACCTTTTAATTATGAGGTTTCAACGAATATACAATTGAAACCTTTTAAATTTCATAGTTCTACTCTTTTTTACAACTGTAAGAAGAGAAGAAAATAAATTAAAGAAAGTGTCAAAAATAAAAAAATAAAAATATTTACAAATTAAAAGAAAAAACAACAATTAAACAATATTTTTCGATAAATTATTGTAAAAAAACGTGTGTTTAATATAAGTGTGCCTGTTTCAACGCCTAAAATTGCAGAATTTTGTTCAGCAAATTTATGAAAACTCAATACACTTCAAAAACTTGTGGTGTGAACGGCAAAGTTTTCAAAATGAAAATACGAGGTTTCAACGGGGTTTCGAGGTCAGTATGAATGTGCTATAAGGGGGTTTTTATAATGGTAACCCAGACTCGATAAATGTGGCATTGTCTGGTCGAGGAGTAAAGCATTGGATTGTTTCAATTGTGGAAAATCTACTTGATAAAATACGTATAACGTCCAAATTGGAGCGACTGCCATATCTCAATTTGTCAATAGGGGCCCCCACAGGGAGGTGTTCTTTTAGCACTGAATTTAATGCAGCTCTCTCTAGAAGCACGTGGTAGTCATGTTGTCCATATGCTGACGATATCGCAATAGCGGTAAAGGAAAAACACCAAAACTAAGGGACATACTTCAAGGTTCTCGGAAAGATCTGTCTAAATGAGAAAGAGACTGATCTGGAAATAAACCTAATTAAAACTGAGCTTGTCTTGTTTACAGGTGGAAGAAAAGTTTCTGGCTTTTGATTACTTTTCTCACTTTTCTTCTCAAACGGAGCCAAGTATCTTTTAGTATTTCTATATAGGAAGTTGTATTTTAGGCACAATATTGAGGAACGGATGAGAAGCTACACTAACAAGTGATCGGAGTTTATTTGGAAGAGCTTGGGTTGAGCCTGGCTCGAAGATTGCCAGATCATTTCAGTGTTTACTAGGCAGATATGCTGGCAATAATGACATCTATCAACAAATTCCGGCAGTCAAACCGCGGCCAAGTCCCTGAAGTCAATGTTTCTAAAACACGATCTGTCCTTAACTGCTGCACCCCTTTAGGGGATGGCCAAGCAGTTTGAAATAGGAATCATGTGGGTCTCAGGACACAGAAACATTCCAGAGACTCGCAAAGCTGATGAGCTTTGAGTTGTTGAGTTTAGGGTGGGTTGTACAAGCCTAAAATAAGGAAATTTTGTGGCAAGTTCAAGGCGCTCATAAATAGTAAACGTGATGAGATGAGCTTGCATGACTGGAAACCATCTTACAGGTTATAACGGAATTGCAATGATGAGTGAGACTACACGACAGATTTCGCCTTCTCTTAATTACCAATCAATATTTAATAACTTAATTTCAAGTTTTTTAAGATGGTACAATTGTCGTCTTCTAATTTCGTCTTCTAATTCCCAATGGGAATAGAATCGGAAATGTGTAAATATATTAGTTTGCTCATTAACGATCTGTCATTAAAATCCCTTTGCTACTTGTAGTATAGGGTTTATATTTTGCTAAATAATCTTGACAATGGAATCTGATAAATTTCGAAACACGTGTCGTTAAAGTCTTAAACAAATTACCAACACAAATAAATTTAAAACAAAAAAATAATTTTCTTGAAAGTTATTCTATGAGAATATCATACTTTTAATTAGTAAAGAAAATAATGACCTCGAGCTAGAATTAACCTACTCAAAATATATATTTTTTTTAAACTTTAATGCAATCTTCTTTTTACATTGTGAGGGTTAGAGCGGAGTGAATTGTTCGGAGCAAAATTTTCGACAAAATCGTCTAGGATATTTGGATTCTTCATAAAATTCTAAGAAAAAATGCCGAACAAACCATGTCTCAAAAATCAGTTTTGACCCCCCCAATTTTCGAAAATAGTTTTGTACGATACACGCCTTTTCCATTAATCATCACGAGAAAAAGGGTATTTTTTGACCTGGGATCTTTAGATTGTGTACATAGATACACTATGGAGCCAATTAGACATTCCCATATACAGTTTTATTAAATTCCGAAATCTCGCGATTCTATTCGCGATTTTCATTTTTTAAAAATCACAAAATATGAAAAAGTAGTGTAGTTTGATGAACGATAATTTCTTAAGTAAATATCCGATTTTTAAAATCAAAATTGAAATTAAAAGCTTAAGTCCTCTACATTTAAAGTTTGTGTTATTAAAAAATGCATTTTAAATGCAAATGCATTTTTTTAGTGCATTTTCGTCCACTTTCACCTTTTTTGATTTTTTTTAATTAACATATTATAAAAGTATGGCATTTTTACAAAAAAAAATCAGTCATCATTTTAATAGGACACAAAAGTCTTCTATTTTTAATATTTTTTTTTTAAATTATGCCCATATAAAAAGAAAATTTTTTTTTGATTTTAGGATTTTCAAATCGTTTATCGATGTACTTTGAAGATCTATAACTCCTTAAGTAAACATCGGATTTTGATAATCAAAATTGAAATTGAAAGCTAAAATCCTCTACTTTAAACGAAAAAGTTTTAAAAAATTGTGGCAAACAAATAATGGTGTAGTTTACCACTTTTTAATTTTTTGTGGATTTAAAAAAAATTAAAATCGCGAGTTTTTGGAATTTAATTAAGCTGTAAATGGGAATGTCTAAATGGCTCCTTAGAGTATCTGGCTTCAAAATAAAAAAAAAAACTGAAGACCCAAGTACAGATTTTTGTTTTTTAGCGCCCTCTAGCGGCGGTTTAGAGCAAAATAAATATCAAATATGGATTCCCCGTACCCAAATACCTCTAATACAAAATAAAAGCAAAATTTATTAGTAAAACAATATATTCCAAATAATAAGCCCAGCTAAAAAAGTCGTATATAGTGCAAAACTATTTTTGAAAATTGGGGGGGGGGGGGGGGGTCAAAACTGATTTTTGAGACATGGTTTTTTCGGCATTTTTTCTTAGAATTTTATGCAGAATCCGAATATGCTAGACGATTTTGTCGAAAAAAAATTACTCCGCCCTAGTGAGGGTATCAATATTATGGTCAAGGCCGAATTTAACTTTTTTACTTGTTTTAACAGATTTTTGTTCCAACCTATTTCGGGCTTCAAACACGAATCTGTCACCAGAAAAGTTTTATCAAATTGATTTCTCGAGAAGTACGTTTTTTTTCCAATAAAAAATATTTTTGTAGAGTAGTGTAATTTATAATAATAAAACTTACCCGATTGTGATCCTCCAGCAATTTGACGCATTTCCTTGGTAAATTCTTTATTGCCAAATTGACATGATAAATCATGTACGGTGCGTGGTTCACCTTTATCTAGCAAACGTTCTAAAAAGAATAGCAACGTCATATTGCGTGCCATTTCATATTCCATTGACTCCATGATGATTGTTTTAGATGTTTTTGTGTTGTTAGTTCGACTTTAGTAGCAAAATTGATTTTATACGTTTTTACTATATTTAGATGTTGATATTAAGATTGAGTTGTAGTAGTAGTTTTTTTTTTAGATTTTTAGCACAAACAAACAATTAATATAATGCAAATATTCGTTGTTGTTTTTTTATGTTTTCAAAATAGGAAGCTCTCGTTGGTAATATGATTTGTTATTAATAAGGCAGTTTGGGAAACACTGTAATATTTTAGAATAATATTTTAGGTCGTTATCTAGAAAAAGAAAATAAAACAAAAATTTATTAAAGAATGTATTTAAATACAGAAAAAAAAATTAAACCAAACAAAATTATGCAATAAAAGAAAATATTATTAAATTAAAAGAAAAAAACAAAATCTTTAAAAAAATTATTTTTTTTTGTCAGTAATTTTTGTATTAAAAGCATTTTTATATTCACAAGTTAATTTGCATTAAAAGAATTTCTAAGCACGTTTTCCAAGTAATAAATAATTAATTTACTATCATCACTTCACTTGCACTTTACTTTGGAAAATATAATCAACTCAAATATTTCAAGTCATATACAACGGACATATGTCACCGTTATTTAGTATCATAAAATTCAAATAAAAACTTAATGGACACAAAACACCGTCACGCAATTACCGCTTATTATCCTTGTTTAGGAAACGGAAGTTGAATGAAAACTAAACTTCTCTCGGTTAATGGAAAAAATTCCTTTAGTTTGGCCAAAACAAAAAGAAAATAACACTAATTTTTACGATTCTGCGCTTTAAAAATGTTTTTTTAATGTAAAAACTGCAAAAACAGCTGATTTATGTAAACTCATTTTCTTGCCTCTTTTTTGCTTTTTTCCTTTTCTTCTTTTAGACAAATGTGAAAGTTTTGTTTGAACAAATTTCTTTGTTGTAAATGTTTGGTTAACTTAAGTGTTGAGAAGAGAGCTGTTTAGTATGTTTTCCGATTTGTTTTTGCTTTGATTTGTTTGGGTTTCTTCATTTATTTGTTAAACTTTTCAATAATATTTTTAAGGGAATCCCCACTAAATGTCTATACGATTTTCTAAGGTTTTTTGTAAGAAATCAAGTGAAATCCGAAGATGCTAATTGAAATTTAAAGATTTCTTTTGAATTTCAAAACAAGTACACTCAAAATAAATTCTCTGTCCAATCAGCAGAAAAACCTGCTGCAAATACACCCATTTCGAGCCATACACTCAAAATAATCAATCTGTTAAATTACAGAGATACTTTGCTGAGCCAGCAGAAAATACCCTAGATTTCCAACCAGCAAGATTTTTTTTGTTATTTTACGAAGAAAACTCTGTAAAATGATTTCGATAAAAAAAAACTGTCAATTTACAGAATTATCTGTAAAATATTGTTAAAAGCGACCAGAATTTGACTATTTTATTTACTATTTGATTTCTGATCAATTTATCTTTCCTTAATGTACAAGTAGTGTTGACAATTGGAAAATGCCATCGAGTAAATTTGCCCGCATTAATGCTTCCAAATTGTAAATTTACTTCTTTTTTTTGTGAAAGTTTTTTACGAGTACCTCCAATTTTACACGAGATCCTCGTAAAATTTACCAGGCTTTATTATTACAGAGCAATAAGTAAAATTACAGTTGAAATTTTGTATTTTGGTTACGAGAAAACAACACAAGTATTTTTATAAAATCTATATTTTAATAAAAAAACTCTGTTTATTATCTGTAAAATAGAGATTACAGTAAAATTACAGATAAAATTTTGTTTTTCGGTTACAAGAAAATACAAAGTATATTCTTAAAATCTGTATTTCGACAGATAACTTTAATATCTGAGATAACAAATATCTGTCGAATTGAGATTACAGTCATTTAACAGAGTTTTTAACAGAGTAATTATTTTGAGTGTATAAGAAATCTTCCGATTTTAGCAGACACGGTTTGCTGAAATCAGATCTTGTATTGAATTAATTCCTTAATTCAATTTTCCGTTCTGAATTATAGTCGAAATTATTAATTCATTGTTCACATTGAATTGAATGGAACGAATTCGTATTTATTTCCATTCATTTACTCTGAAAAAGAATTCAATTCTTTTTTATTGTTCTTTAAAATATGTTCAAAGAATTCATTCACTAAGAATTCATTCTTATTGAATTAATTTTTTACTGAATTAATTCAATTTCTTCACCATTCAGTAAGAATTGAAAAATTTTTTAACCATTCAGTAAGAACGCAAAATTTTGCTAACCATTCAGTAAGAACTTAAAAATTTTTAAACCGTTCAGTAAAAATTGAAAAATATTTTCACCGTTCAATAAGAAAATAATTTTTTTTGCAAAATGAAAAATAAAATTGTATATTTTTCACTGAAAAGGATAAGGGAAAAAATAAGGGAAACTCATTAAAAATACCGAACTTGCTTAAAATTAACAAAAAATATTATGACCTCGACCTTTGACCTATAAAAAGTCGAAGGTGATGTTCATACCCGTGGGGAAGTATCCGGTTTGGGTGAAAATATTTTTCAATTCTTACTGAACGGTTAAACAATTTTTACGTTCTTACTGAATGGTTAGCAAAATTTTGCGTTCTTACTGAATGGTTAGCAAATTTTTCAAGTCTTACTGAATGGTGAAGAAATTGAATTAGTTCAATAAGAATGAATTCTTAGTGAATGAATTCTTTGAACGTATTTTAAAGAACAATAAAAATGGAATGAATTCAATAAATTCAACTTTTTTTTGCAGTTTTTTTTTTTTAATTTAAACTTAAAAAAAAAAATAAAAATAGGCGCCCCAGTAGGATAGTTGGTAGCGTGATAGCCTATGAGTCTGGGGGTCGAAAATTATATAAATAATTTTTAATATTTAATTTGATTATGTGCACTTTTGATTTGAACATATAAACATTCTCAAATCAACATTGTTTCATTTAATTTTTAAAATTTTGTTTGTTACTCAAGCCATATTAAAAGTGTCGATAAATATTTTCAATTTGAGAAAAAACAAAGTTTGTTGACTTTTGTCACTGTTTTATTTTTAATTTGAGATTGTTTTTGTTTGATTTGAGAATTTTTTTTCTTAATGTATCTCGGAAACTAAGCCAGATAGAGCAAAATGGAGGCCATTTTTGGTTCTCGGGTTCACCATAGTATCGCCGGTCTTCTTCACATGTATGGACCCTAATGGGTCCTAACATTGGATCCAAAAAATGATCATATCTCAGTAAATACAACAACGACACAACAAAAAGTCCAAAAGCATTTTTGTAGCTCTCAACACGTAGAACAATACCGCAAAATAACCAAAAGCTTTCCGAGTAATATTTTTGAAGCTATCGAGTTTTTTAATTCTCAAAACCCCAGTGTCCCCTAAAATCACGTATCTCAAAAACTAAGCAAGGTAGAGCGAAACGGACACAAATTTTGGATCAAAAACTAAAGAAAATTAAAGAACCCAACTAGGTCTAAGCCTAAGAAAGAATCGGGGTCTGGACCTATCGGGGCCGCACCCAATGGGGTTCTCAAATGTGTATGAACTAAGTTGAAATAAAAAAAATTTCAGTTAACTAAATTTTGGCAAAACATTTTTGCTAACTTTACCGAAAAAATTGTTGGTTCAAAATCATCAAATTTTCTAGTAGGTTTACAAACTTTTTTTGCTAACTTTACAGTTTTTTTTTGAAAAGTGAACGGCGGCCTGAAGAAATCGAGTTTTCTAATTCCCTTGATCCATACTGTGGATCAAGGGAATTAATTGATTTTTTTTGTAAGAGTCAAGTTGTGTTTACTAATTTTTGCCAATGCATTTGCTAAAATTTTTACTAAAGTAGGAATATTGTTATTACTAACAAAAGTGATTTTCAGGAAAAAAAAAAACTAAAACCTATCGCGCCTTTAGAATTTAATTCGATATTGTTCGAATTTAAACTGAAAATAAATTTGTTTTTGAAAATTGTACTTTTGGTTATGGCATGCCTCATATATATTTTAGTATTGCGTGTGAATATTGCGGCCGAAGCGGCTAGTGGCAGTAGCACAGGTACACACAGCACGTTGAGAATAAATGAGCGCGGGAAATGTATGAATCAGTTCGTCGACAGGTAAGTGACACACTTATTGGTCGAAGTGTTAAAGATAAAGAATGCCAATGTGGCCAAAACAAATGTTTTCAAGTATTTTTAGATTATGTGTATGGCAAAAAGAAAAAATGCAAATAAAATCAAAAATAGTCAGAGTTTATTATTTATGTGTTGTCTTTTTGTTAAATACATAGTATTATTGTGCATTAGCGTGTCTCGAATCCAGTAAATAAAGATTTGTGATTGGAGGTTATGTTCAGGACGCTTAAGATTTGCAATCGTATTGAATTTTCTAATTTTTATTTTCTCCAACCACAGTATGGGGGTATATTCATATCGCCCTTTAGTGTGTCACGTATTCAAATATGGGTCTGGAACCCCGTCTGTCGGAATGTGGAAAGTACGAAAAAAGTATTTTTTTTAATTGTAATACGGTTTCACACATTGAGCACTTGGAAGATCTTCAAATTTTTCAAAAATAAAATAATCTGCTCTCCAAGATACATCGTTTAAGGGATATGACCATTTTTTTTTTTAATTTCGGGACACGCTAATGTTCATTTTTTTCACTTGGGTTTCTTTTTGATTCTTAACATTAAAATCGATTTTCAATTAAAAATACGAGCTATTACAAATTTTCTTTTTGTCTGTTGGAAGCACGATAGCACAGACTATATACAGACTCGACAGTAGAGTTTTATAAGAAAAAATGGGGAAAAACTAAGCGATTTTAGGAGTAAACACAGCGGTTTTTAGTCCGATTTACGCTAACATGGCAGCACTTTCTACGACTTAGGAGTGAGTGAAACAACAACAACCGATCTGGCATCCATTTTTCTTATGGCGCGTTATATCAGTTTTCTCTTTCTAACCTAAATCGTAGAATAATTTGAAAATATTAACCATATGGTTAAAGAATACTTTTTTGACACCTGTCATATTTGTCGAGTCTGTATTAGTCTGTGACGATAGAGTCTAAACCAAAAGATATCGAGGTCTTATATTCAAATAGTGCTATCTACAATATTATCAAAAAAAAGTTTTTAGAGCAATTTAATTGCCGCTTAAGTGCCAGTTTACAGAATGCGAACGATACTCACGAACGAGTGTTTTTTCTTGTAACAACAAAATACATATAAAATTTTCTTCCGTGTGTATCGTTCGCCTTCTGAAAACTAGCACTAATAAGGAGAGTCTCCCTGGTGTTACCCTACGATCTTCATGAAAATTAAGTTGACACGTATTTTTTTAGCGGCCCAAACACATTTTTAGGGGGGGGGTCGATTTGTATGGGGGGAAGTTGACCTTTTTATTTTTTTACGATTTCAGTTTTTCACGACCTGAGAATTTTTCTTATAGAAAAAGTCTTTGATTCTTGGACCTTTTTCCTAATGAAAAAGTGCCAGATTCTAAAACTTTTTTTTATGAAAAAAGTCTTAGATCTAGAGACCTTTAGAAAGACCCAAAGAAATGAAGAATGACCTCGAGCTACACTTAGAAAATTATTGCAGTTACTACATGGCGGTGGTATGTGTAGTAAGTAGTAGTTGTTGTTTTCAACTACACTCAAAAAAAAAAAACTGTAATGTTAGCAAAAATAGCTTGTAAACCTACAAGAAAATTTGCTGATTTTGAACCCACAATTTTTTTGCTAAAGTTAGCAAAAATGTTTTGCCAATAACACTGTGCTACACCAAAAATATGCAGGGGTTCTCATATGAAAATTCGGGTTGGTTGAAGTCCATAGAGTACTGATATACTCATAGTTTTTCTGGATCACTTCGTTAAGTACGTTTTTTATTGGCAAATGTGTTGAAAAACGGCAATTCTTAAATTACAAATTTAAAAAATTATTACTTTGTTAGTTTGCAACCGATTTTCGATTTTATGGATTTTTTTGAACGGTTTAAGTCTCACCTTTTAAACAAAATAAAAATATTAAAATTCGATCAAGAATTGGCTGAGCTACGATCGTTTAAGTTAAAAAAAATCCATTTTTTTGAAAAATTTGTCATGTTCTTTATACTCTAAGTTGAAAGTGCATCATTAAACAATTTTTGTTTTATTTTTGTATAAAAGTATAGTAAAGTAGCTTTCCAAAACACCAAAAAACATAACAATCGGTTAAAAAATGAATGAGTTATGCTAAGTTTTGTGATAGGACATTTTTAATTTTTTTCAGAAATGCTTGTAATTTAGGTATTATTCAAAAATCTTATTGCTAGTAGTAATTTTATGTGCCTATGCATATAAACAAGAGATGGTAACATAATTAGATTTGTGCGTGATTGACACATGATCACAAGTGAGCGTGATTGAAAATCAATTTTACTCACGTCGTTGTGAGTGAGTGTCAGTGGAATAAAAAAATGTGAGTGAAAAAAAAAAAAAAAATTCAGAACCCGTTCTGAAATTTTTCATTTTTTAAAAAAGTCAATTTATAAAAAATCCGGCCACATTTGTTTTTTTTTAATTTTTTTTAAAGATTAGATGTTTGTCTAAGAGATGGTCACGTGAGTGAATTTTAACTTTCACTCAATCACGAGCATAATTTTTCTTCTAACACTCACTTACAATCACGTGTGTAAATTTAATACAACTCACACTCACGTACGCCGATGCAAGAGTCACTCACGCTAACGTTGACTCACACTCACGATATTCTTATTTATACTAAAAATAATTTCAAAAATCTTTTAAAATTTTCAGCAAAATCTAAAATTTTACATTTGTTTTTATTTTTTCGGGACAAAATCTGAAGTTAAGCAAAATTTTACATTTTTTTGTTGCTTTTTTTGGAATGAAAGGAAATATGAAGAGAAAATAAATCACGCAAACTCACGCAAAAAATCAACTCACGCTCACTCTTTCACGCAATAATCTTTCTCACACTCACTCACAATCACGTGAGTAAAATTGAATTCAGTCACACTCACGCTCATGTTCCCATCTCTAGTTTGTCTATCTACACAAAAAAATTGTAATGTGTTTTATTCGTTATTTTCGAGAAATCGCATTTGAATTTTGAATTTCATGACAATTTGGTAATTTGCTTGGTTCAACGTAGCGTATGACTAATGCAAGTATTTAATAGTCATTCGCTACGTTGAAACAAGAAAATTAGAGTTTGCAAATAATCGAGATATCTCATAATCGCGATTACGATTAAAAAAATCGCCGTTAATCGCGATTATCGATTAATCGAATTTTTAAAAAAAATTAGTTGCAATAGAGTTATTAAAAAAATCTTTTAAAATTTAAATTTCCAAATTGTGAAAATACAAAAATTTATATTTTTAACATATAAAGTGCTCGATTTGGGAGTACTTTTTCACCATTCACCTAATTTTTAAAAAAATTTTATTCTTTCGAATTTTAATGTTTTCAATAATTACATGATAAAAATTTAAAAATCTTAAAATTCGAAAGGATATAAAATTTTTAAAAATTAGGTGAATAGTGAAATAGTGCTCCCGAATCGAGCACAATATATTTATATTTGGGGTACAAATTTGAGGCCAATCGAATTATGTTAACCCGTAGCGGCGATCAAAGTTTTAGATATTTGAAAATTAAAAAATACGTCTTGCTATGCTTATAAGCAAAAAATGTGAATATAAAAAAAATTGGTCAAGCGGGTTTTGAGATATAATTTGAAATTTGCAAAAAATGGCGGCTTTCCAACATCCAATTTTTTTTTTTGTTAAATCTCAATATTTTTTCCCCTTAATTAATTTAAGTCGAATCCGATCATTTGAACCTGTGGGGCCTTTCGAAAAAAAATTTAGGATTTTTGGAAAACTTTCGAAAAATTAAAAAAACCGATCGAAAAGCTGGACGGTTTTAAATAATCCGATTTGGCTCAAATCAAGTTTTAATAACAGTTTTTTTTTCAAGTTTTATAAAAGAGTCAATGAAAAAAAAATTGTAATTTCTTGAATGTTACTTTTGGATATTTTTTGAGTTTTAAATAGCGATATCTCGAAAACCGTGCGATCGATTTAGAAAATTTTTGATATTCAACATGCCAAAATCAATTAAATATATCGCAAATTATTTACTTTTTTTCAAAATTCCAAATTTTTTTGTAGGAAATTTTTCACATTATATATTAAATTCGTTATCAAAACAATAAATTTGATAGAAAATGATTAATCGTAATCGCATGATTTTTTTGCCGATTACGATTACGATTAAATGGTGCGATTAATCGCGATTACGATTACGATTTTAATCGTTTTGCAAACTCTAAAGAAAATACAAGCAAATTACAAAATTGTTATGAAAATTAATATTCAAATGCGATTTTCTCAAAAAAACATATGTCTGAATTTATTTGTGTGGACAGACAAACATCTAAGCTTAAAAAAAAGTGGCCGGGTTTTTGATTAATTGACTTTTTTAAAAATGCAAAAATTTCAGAACTAATTCTGAAAATTTTCCAAAAAAAAAAAAAAAATTTAATCGATGTTTGAGATTGTGGTGCATTCCGTTTTAATTTAATAAATATTTAAACAAGGTAACTCAACACAAATTTGACCATTTTTCCAATATTTGACCTCCTAAGTCAAGTTTTTGAAAAATTTTAAAACCAAAAACGCAATTTTCTTAGCTCCATATAGGGCTATTCATACAACCTGTTCAGAAATTTACGGTACACATGTTTTTTTTGCTGGATATTTGGTGTGGAATGCCTCATACGTTTATTTATAAATAGGTAAAATTTTCATCACATGATCCTACAATTTTACCAATTTCGTTTCAAAAATGATTGCGAACGTACAACTTTTTCTGTCATAAAAATGTTGCAGGTATTACTTTTCAAAAAAGATTTTTTACTTAAACGATCCTATTTTCAATCTATTCTCAATATTTTTGTTTTTAAGAAGTAACACTCATAGTTTTCACACAAAACCAAAAAATTATAAATGGGATTTAGAAGCAACTGACACGCCCATTTTTTTTATTCCACTCACTCCACGTGAGTAAAATTGATTTTCAATCACGCTCACTTGTGATCATGTGTCAATCACGCACAAATCTAATTATGTTACCATCTCTTGTTTATATGCATAGGCACATAAAATTACTACTAGCAATAAGATTTATGAATAATACCTAAATAACAAGCATTTCTGAAAAAAATTAAAAATGTCCTATCACAAAACTTAGCATAACTCATTCATTTTTTAACCGATTGTTATGTTTTTTTATGTTTTGGAAAGCTACTTTACTATACTTTTATACAAAAATAAAAAAAAATTGTTTAATGATGCACTTTCAACTTAGATTATAAAGAATATGACAAATTTTTCAAAAAATTGGATTTTTTTTAACTTAAACAATCGTAGCTCAGCCAATTCTTGATCGATTTTTAATATTTTTGTTTTGTTTAAAAGGTAAGATTTATACCTTTCAAAAAAATTCATAAAATCGAAAATCGGTTGCAAACTAACAAAGTAATAATTTTTTAAAGTTGTAATTTAAGAATTGCCGTTTTTCAACACATTTGCGAATAAAAAACGTACTTAACGAAGTGATCCAGAAAAACTATGAGTATATCAGTACTCTATGGACTCCAACCAACCCGAATTTTCATATGAGAACCCCTGCATATTTTATTTTTGGTCATTTGTAGCACAGTGTAATTAGTTAACTAAATTTTTTTTTTTGAACTTAGTTCATACACATCTGAGGACCCCATTGGGTTCGGACCCGATAGGTCCAGACCCCGATGGGCCTAGACCTGGGTTCCTTAAAAATCGTCATAGTTTTTGATCCAAAATTTTTGTCCGTTTCGCTCTAACTTGCTTAGTTTTTGAGATACGTGATTATAGGGGACCACTGGGGTCTTGAAAATTAAAAAACTGGATAACTTTAGAAATATTACTCGGAGAGCTTTTAACTATTTTGCGGTCTTGTTCTACGTGTTGAGAGCTACAAAAATGCTTTCGGACTTTTTGTTGTGTCGGCAATATTTACCGAGATATGAGCATTTTAAAATTTTCGGGAATGCTAACTTTTTTGGATCCAAAGTTAGGGCCCATTAGGGTCCACACATGAGGCATTCCACACCAAATGTCCAGCAAAAAAAAAAAAATATCACGTGTACCGTAAACTTCTGATTAGGTTGGATAGCCCTATATGGAACTTAGAAAATTGCGTTTTTGGTTTTTAAATTTTTCAAAAACTGGGCTTAGAAGGCGTGGTCAAATATTGGAAAATGGTAAAATTTGTGGCGAGTTGCCTTGATTAAATATTTATCACATTAAAACGGAATGCACCACAATCTCAAAAATTTACATTCTTATATAGTTTTGTATGGACTATCGATTAAAAAATTTTTTTTTTTAAATTTTCAGAACCGGTTCTGAAATTTTCCATTTTTTAAAAATGTCAATTTATTAAAAAACATGCCACTTTTTTTCTTCTTTTTTAATTTTTTTATTTAAAGTTTAGATGTTTGTCTATCCACACAAAAAAATTCAGAAACACGTTCTTCGTTTTTTTCGAGAAAATCGCATTTGAACTTTAAATTTCATAACAATTTTGTAATTTGCTTGTATTTCTTTGATTTAATGTTGCGAATGAGTAATATTTATGCAATTAATTGTTTTTTTTATCCATATTGTAATACAATCCTGAGTATAGTACTTAACCTAATCAATACAAATATAAAAAATCACTACAATATAGTAGCAGTTGTTTTATGTAGTTGTTTTTTTGCCTATTTTGTTGAACGAGTTGGAAGTGTAGGTTGCAGCAGGAACTATTACCAATTAAATAATACCTAAATTAATTAAAATTTATAAAATGCAATAAAAATATTTTTTTGTTTTTTTAAACAATTTTGCCGTTTTTAACGTTATAGAAAATTTTGTTTTTGCTAATAAAATAATTCAAAACATTTTGAGTTACAGTAAAAACAACTGTAATTTGAAGTTGTTTTTACGGTTTTCTGTAGTTGCTAATCAATAGTTAAAAACAACAACATTTTTTGGTTGTTTTTACCGTAAAATGTAGTGGACGCCTAAACAACAACATTGTAGTTGTTTTAACTGTCTTTTGCAGTGGAATCTACTGTCATAATTTTTTGAGTGCAGAATAACACTACAACCTAACCTAATGGCGTTTTCTTTTCTGAAACAAAATGTTGCACCCTTAAACAGTATCATTTGTAAAATGTAGCCACAACTCTTTTAATGTGTTGCCAGTTTTGTGATTACAAAAAAACAAAAAATTGAGAAAATTTTTCTTTCAACAAAAATATTGGCAATCAGCTGTTTTTATAAGGCAATTTTGCTACCCCGTCATTTTATGAAAGTGGGAAAAGTGTGACATTTTGAAACTTTAAAAATGCAACATTTTTAGAAAAAAACATAATAAATTTTTAAAGTGTTGCCAGTTTTTTAGAAAAGAACAAAAAAAGTGCAATATTTTTTGAAGGGACGGTAAAATGTGACATTTTTTGCCAGAAAAGAAAACGCCATAACACTACACAAAATATTTATTTATTTTTTGTTTTGCAGGTTCTATATTATTCCTAAAAATTAAATAGCATGAATTTAATTTGTACCAACAACCCATATAACCGCAATAAATATAAAATCATAACAGAAAAATGTTTTTTCCTGTCAAGCGATTTTTTACTTTCCAGAGGGGCCCAAAATTCGTTTGTGACTAAGAGCTCCGCCATACCTTAAGACGGATCTGTTCAAAAGGGTAGCTCTTTTATTTTGGACTGCATCGTGTTATATACAGACGGATGTCTTTAAATCAGAGACCATAACAGTTATGAGATTTATTGAAAAAAAATCAAATTTAGCTGTTCAAAAATATTTTTTCAAATAAAAATTAAAAATAACAGTTTGAAATGATTTATATAAATATCTGTTCAAAATAACAGAAATAAAAAACTTTTATTTTTAATAACTGTTATTAAAAACTCTTTGAGCCTTAAAAAACTCGAGTTATTAAAATAAAACAACAATAAACGCATGCAGAAGAATCCTATTAATCATTGATTTAAAGATATAAACTTTGATTGATTTTTTTTCAAAATAACTGTTATAACAGTTATTTACTCAAATAAATATAAAAGTTATTTTATATTGTTTGAACAAAAACTTTTTAATAACTGTTATTTTTTACTGTTATTGAAAAAATCAAATAAATAAATGTTATTGCAAATTTTAACACGGGACATCTTTAGAAGTCTTTTCATATATAAAAGTTTGGACAACATTCGTTTCATGATTTTTTTAAAACAAAAAGACACATATAACTGTTATATTTGGTCTCTGCTTTAAATCGATAATGGTTCAATATATATACTTTACGGGGTTCCCGACCAATATTTTGATGCGTTACACACGGAATGACAAAGTGCGTATGCCAACTGTAGTTGGAGGGTATTAAAAACAATTAAGAATATTTTTGATAATTAATTTTTTTTTAATTATTGTTTAAAACAATTTTTAGAACTAAACTTTCTATATCAGGTGTTTAAACAAATATTTAAAACAATTAAAAACGAAAAACAAATAATTTATTTTTATTTGTATTTTTTTAACACATATTCTACATTAATTTAAGGCAGTGTATTGATATGGAAAAGACGTCAGAAAGAAGACAAAAAAAAAATAATTGTTAAATCTCTTTTTTAACAAAGTCATATGAGTCAACAAAACACATTAGTGATAGTACTAGAAATTGTATTATACTCTCCACTCTAGTGATAGAGTTTTAGTAAGTTATTTATTCCGTTTGTTATACCTCGAAATATCGGTCTAGGCCCCTATAAAGTATATATATATTCATGATCCTTGATCGATTTTAAGTCGATTCACGATCCACTCTACACCAAAAATGGTGCCCAAATATATTTTAAAATTGTCCAAATGAATTTTAGAATTGTCCAAATGTATTTTAAAATTGTCCACATGTATTTTAAGCAGTGTTGGCTACCGTTACCCTTTCAATACCGTTACCGATTAAAAACCCTTTAATATTGACTACCGTTACCGTTACCAATACCGAAATAAAAAATGTTAAATACCATTACCGATAAAAAACCATTACCTTTATTCGGATTTTAACCGGTATTATATCGGTTTTGTTTCGGTTATCTTAATATTACTTATTTTATTTTTTTTTTTTTCAAATAAAAAAAAGTAAAATATTTTTAATGTACGTAAAAAAAAAAACAAATTTTTGTTCATTGTAAATTGGATTATTTGGGCAAAAACATTGAAAAAATCTGTCTAACCAATGATCACATTCGCAGTTTACTAAATTATGTGGAAATCGGTTCAACCAATGATCACATTCGCAATTTACCTAAAAATTTCTGAAGAGAAAAGTGAGTACCATGTAATGTGAGTATTTTTCGGTGGGAATTTAAAAGAAGAGACAAACCTGAATCGCTAAAGTGTTGCTGGCGTTGTCATCCACGCAGGTAAGCTTGGAGAGGTAGTTCTCTGGAGTAAAATACATAATGAGCCCAAGTCGTACAGTCTAAAGAAAAACTTTGTCGAAAAATAAAAGAAAAACTTTGTCGAAAAATAAGAAAACTTTTACCAGATTTTTCTTTTAAAATGAATACTTAACTTAATTCTCTGTCATTAAGTTTAAAAAAAACAGCAGAACTTTTTCTGTATTTTTACTGACTTTGTTTTCCGACGGGAGTGGGAGCGGGATTTACTACGGACGTCTGTGATATTCGAAAATCTTTTAATCTACCTTTGAGCTGTAGCATATTCCAGGCTGAAATAGTTGCTATTAATAAGGCAGCCTTGCAGTTTCTTGGAGAATCGGAGAGAATAATAAACTTTTACATCGACATCCAAGCTGCACTAAAAGCTCTAAGAGGCTTTTGTATTAAATCAAAAGTCGTTTTTGAGTGCTACGAGAATCTTCAGAAACTATCTAGCAACAACCTCGTCTCTCTAATATGGGTTCCAGGACATAAGGGAGTAGACGGGAAAGAGAAGGCTGATGAGCTTGCAAAACTGGGCGCAGATGGGGTAGGGGATTTTGTTCATATCGATCCCCCAATGCAGTACTACAGATTGAGAAGTGATTGTCAGTGTATTTCCATGGCGAACAGGAAATGGCGAGAGTTAAGTACACACTGAAAGAATTATTGTTCATAATATCTATGAACATATTTCATAAAACCAAATTCATAGAATCTATGAAACAATTCATTGGCTGAATGAATATTCATTAGTATTTTGAAATATTTCATAGAATTTTATTCATAGATTTTGTAAGATTCATAGAAAAAATTCATAGAAAAAAAATGTCATTAATAATTTTTTAAAAATTAAAATAATGTTACAATAATTAAATAATTTGAATAAATATATTAAAAAAATATAAAAAAACGTAAAAAAAAAAAAAAATATTGCTGCCCAGGCGGGGTTCGAACCCAAGACCTACTGGCTGGGAAATTTATAATCGACGCCTTAGCTAGCAGCGCCACCAAAGGAGGAAAACCTCGCCGACTAACACTTAGTTTTGTAATGTTCGTTACTTTTTTCTTGCAAATACACAAACATTTTGTTTTCTACAAACATACACACAGATTTTGGCAGAGCATTGCAGCAGAGCATAATATTTTAAAGCAGGATATTTAACAAAATAGATTTTAAGTGTTATAACTTGTTTATTTACTTTAGCTCAGTGGTTAGAGACTATGCTTCACGAACCACTGGTATTGTGTTCGAATCTCGGTGGGGATCAGTTAAAAATAAATAAATTTTTAAAAATAGAATATTGTAAATAAATAAAAATAAAATAATAAAGTAAATAAAAATTAAATAATAAAATAAAAAAAAATTGAATTGAACAATAAATTTATTTTTCCATAGCCTATGAACTTTTTCATAGGTATCTGGTTTCTATGAATTTGTTTCATAGATTCTATGAAGGGCATCATTGGCTCACTTCTAATGATTTTTTTCATAGAATCAATGTACGTTTTCATAGCCGTAATGAACAAAATTCTTTCAGTGCAAGCAGAATTACCAGAATAATCTGGCCGCGTTACGACCTTAAAAGAACTCGTTACCTACTTTCTCTTAACAGAAGAGAATGTCGTTTACTCACGGGAGTGGTCACGGGACACTGCCTAATTGCTTTCCACGCAAGAACAATTGGACTCATCTCTGATTCCAATTGTAGAAGATGTGATGAACCGAATACGGATGAAACTGTTGAACATATCCTGTGCAAATGCCCCGCATTGGCCAGGCATCGCAAACAAATTTTAGGCAAAGCAGAACTCGAGAATCTGGAAGAAATCGCAGTCATGGACCTCATGCGCATTAAATTGTTTGCAACATGGACTAACGCGTTTTATCCTCGTCGCTGAAGGAACATGTGGTATTGCTATGGACCAGCCGGTCTATGCGAGGAGTTCAAAATTTTGAGCTCCGCCACCCCTAACCTAACCTTGTTTTCTGATTTAAAAAAAAACATTTTTGTTCAAATTTTAGCAGATTATTTTGTAATTTTACAAAAAAAATTGTTGACATTTTTTTTTTAATTTTTGTCTAACAATAAGTCCCAATTTAGACAGGGCAATTTTAATTGCCGCAGTTCTTAGTTTATAGGAAAGAGAGGTAAGAGGAATGGAAAGGAGGAAAAACTTGCTCGTACTGGAAATTCGTTTTGTGTTTTCATTCGCAATTCTCAATCTGTAGATTATTTTCACATTTCCTTTTGGAATTGCAGAACAGAATTGCCAGTGTGTGAACATAAACGGCAAGTTCAAAAGAGAAACATAAAAATTGCCGCAATTAAAATTGCCTGAATTGGGACTAATTTAAACTATTAAAACTAAACATTTTTCAAATGTGAAAAAATCAGCTGACAATTTTAATAATTTTAAAGAAATTGTCTAGTTTGTAAGAAAATTTTCTTGAACAAAAAATTACAAAAAATTTTATTTAACAAAAATTTTAAAAGTTTATTAAAAAATTTCGCTTCTTTTATAACAGTTTTTTTTTTTTGAGAAAAAAAATATTTTTTTTACTTAAATGAAATACAATTTCGATGTTCAGGCTGTTTATCTGAAATCAGAAGATTTTTCAACTTAAATCAGCAGATTTATCTGCGGTCTTGACAGATTTTTCTGCAGACTCTACATAGTTTATCCAGACAGAAATTTAGCAAACCGCGTCAGTTAAAATCAGAAAATTTCTTAAATGGCTCAAAATGCAGATATTTCTGCTGTTTGGATATATATATATATAACACGTAAAAAATCCAATAATTTAATTGTTGAATTACAATATTGCGTAAATTTTAATTAAACTCTGAGTTAATTAATACCACTATGTAATTACTACCTCCGTCCCGAAATATTTTTAACATTTCTATAGATTTTTTTGTCCCAAAATAAACTTAACATTTAATTAAGCAGTGTTTTAGTTGAAATAATACAAGATAAAGTTAAAAAAACAATCTTATACTAATCCCGTGTACTAAAACTGTAACAAAATTAATTTAAAATATTTGCAAGATGTCCCTATTGCATCCATAATGCATTTATTAAAAACCGTTAAAAGGGCCTCTAGCGTAAAATTTTTTATTTCATACGCCGCATTTTGTAATAATTTTCATCTTTTCGACCAAAGTGGATACCATGCCTGTTTGTAACGTCGAAAACAAGTTGTCTCATTTATCGGGATGCAGTTTATTGCATCCATTTTGCACGTGAATTGAAAAATTGCAAAACTATAAAGAATTTTTAAATTATTGATATGTCCCGATATGTATTAATAAAAAAAATCAAGCTTTTTCAAAAAATCCTCCATAATCCCAGCCAAAATATAGAAATGTTAAGATTATTTTGGGACGGAGGTAGTATGTGTTAAAAATGCACTAACAATAAATTTAATTTTTTTTTTTGGATTTTTTACGGTTTTTTTAACAAATTTGTGACTTTTTTACGTTTTGGGTAAATTTTTAATTAAATTCTGAGTTAATTAATAGTATTAAATAATTCTATATAATTATATGTTAAAAATGCACTAAATTTATAAATTTTTTGATTTTTTACGTGTTTTTATTTTATTCATAATACCGGTACGTACCGGTATTGTTGTTTCGGTAACGGTTTACCGTTACCTAAATAATTGAAAATACCGTTACCTTTACCGTTACCGATATAAAAAATATGTAATACCAATACCGTTACCAATACCGTTATTCGTTTCGGTTACCAACCCTGATTTTAAGACAATGCCTTTCCTTTTTTGACTTCAAAATCGGAAAACTCCGAACAAAGTGAAAAAAAAAATTGTTTAACTTTTTTTTTGCTTAAAATGAAAATCGGAAAATTCCGAACAAAGTGAAAAAAAAAAATTGTTTAACTTTTTTTTGCTTAAAACTTTTTTTTTTTTGCTTAAAATGAAAATCGGAAAATTCCGAACAAAGTGAAAAAAAAATTGTTTAACTTTTTTTGCTTAAAATTAGTAAATATTCGGACATTACTGGAAATGTGTTTTTATGAGCTAATATCTAACCTAAAAGGCAAGTTCCCCACCCCGACGTTTTCGAAATTCGAAAAAAGCTAAAATGGTCCTCCACCCTAATGTATATGAAAATAAACAAGTAAAAAAGTTAAATTTGGCCTTGCCGAATGTAGTGATACCCTCCACAGTTTCAAAAAGATTATTGCAAAAAACTTGATTTAAAAGGAAATTACTTTTGAAAAAAAAAATTTTTTGGAAAAAAAATTTCCGCGAAAAAAAAAATTGGTAAAAAAAATCCGCGATTTTTTTCTTTTTTTGTCAAAAAATATGTTCGTACTTGTTTAAATACCATTTGGTGTTCAATTATGTTCACATATGCCAACCAGAAGCCGAATTAAAGCATTTTGTATTTTTAGGTTATGTTGAATGTACTGAAATTTTTGAGGTGTGCTTACATTTTCGTTCATAACTTTTGAACCGCTCAACCGATATCGCTCAAATGCAATACCAAACTTCTCGGGAGAACTTCCAAGAAATATGTTAAGTTTCAGTCATCTCTGTGCAATATTTTGTCCGCGACAGCATTTTCCACAGACAGACAGACAGACAGACGGACATCGCTATAATGTCTTAAAATCGATCGGGCATCATGAATATATATACTTTATGGGGTCCCAGATCGATATTTCGATGAGTTACAAACGGAATGACAAACTTATATATACCCTCTATCACTAAGTGGAGGGTATAAAAACTCACGCTATAATACATTTTTAGTTAAAAAACCTTAGAATCTTAGACCAACCTTTAAAAATCTTCTCTGATTCCTTATTAAAAGGAAATTATAGTTTTTGTAAAGAATTTTTTAATACATTTTTTTTAGTTAAAATATTCAAAAATAAGTACAATCAGTATCAGTGTACAAAAAAAAAAACATTTGTTAGTTGTTTTTACTGAAAATGAAGTTGACCGACCCCAAGATAATTTACATACAGTGAATCAAAGTAATAATGGAACAGCATATATTTGTTAGCAGTTCTTTGAAGGAAAAGTTATCAATACTTAACCTAATTATTATCAATCGACTATTTTTGAAAAAAGTGCTATATATAATTGTTCAAGCTTTAATTTAAGCTTGATAGCGTCCAGATTGAGTAAATATTAAATGAGATACGAGGGTCGCACTGAAAAATGATATTATTTGAAGATATTTTTGTGAAATTTTTTTAAAAATATTTCTAAGTCGATTTTTTCCAAGTTTAAACATTAAAAATTTAAAAAATTATTCAATAATTTTTATTTAGTTATCAGCTAGTTTTTTAATAACCCGAACAAAAAATGCAATTTTTTAAATACAGTGGAAGAAATCCACATTTTTTGACCTCAAACTCTTTTGACCACCAATTTTTTGTAAACAACGAAAAATACACTTAGGTGTACTCAAATTAATAAACAGTAAAATATTTTCTTTGTTTACAACAAATTGGAGGTCGATAGAGTTGGATGATAAAAAATGAGGATTTCTTATACTGTATTTAAAAAATTTAATTTTTTGTTTGGGTTGTTTAAAAAACTAGATGATAACTAAATAAAAATTACTGGATAATGTTTTAAATTTTTAATGTGTGAACTTGAAAAAAATCGACTTAAGGTACCTACAGACGACGCAATATTATGCACAATATTTTTGACGTTTGCCCACAAATGGCATACATAAAAATACTGTATAAAATATTGAAGCGAAAAAATTACATGCAGATTGTACATAATATTGAATCGTCTGTAGAGGCCTCGTATCTTATTTAGAATTTGCTTAATCTGGACGCTATTAAGCTTAAATTAAAGCTTGTAAAATTTCCTATGTAGAACTTTTTTTAAAATTGTCGATTGATAATAATCAGGTTTTGCATTGATAACTTTTCCTTTAAAGAACTGCTAACAAATATATCGTCACCTAAAATGCAAAAGGCTCTAACTAACATTTTATTAATTTTACAGGAGAAGCAAAAAACTGTATAGAGTAAAATTTTGAATTTGTTAATAACTTTGTGGGTTTTGATTGAATTGGCCTAAAATTTTGTGAGGACGAATATTTTGTTAATATGTATCAAAATTAATCACAAAATAATTAGAAAATGTATTTCTAGCTGCGTTTATTATGTGACCCTAATTTTTTGTAAGGACGTGTAGGTTAATAAAACACACCAGAATCAATAAAAATACCGATTTTGAATTTTTTGTTAGTTAGGGCCTTTTGTATTTTAGGTGACGATATGCTGTTCCATTATTACTTTGAGTCACTGTTGTAGTCGTTTCAACTGTCATATTTAGTTGATTTTACTTACAAAATTGGTTAAGTGTAAGCTTTTATCGCTAGCTGAAAGGTACACCCAACGTCTCCTAAGCACAGGTTGTTTTTACCGTTTTGTAGTTGTTTCTACTACATTTGTCAGTTGTTAATAGGTAAAAGCTTCTGGTTAATACCCAATTCACACCTGAGGTGAAATCTCGTTTGAACGAGATTTCGATCATACGGTTGTGTATAAAATTATACAAAAGCATATGATTAAAATCTCGTTCGAACGAGATTTCACCTCAGGCGTGAATAGGCCTTTACCGAAAATATAGTAAACAAATGCCTTTTTATACCCTCCACTTAGTGATAGAGCGTATATATAAGTTTGTCATTCCGTTTGTAACTTATCGAAATATCGATCTGGGACCCCATAAAGTAAAAAATGCTGTCGCGGACAAAATATTGCACAGAGATGACTGACACTTAACATATTTATTGGAAGTTCTCCCGAGAAGTTTGGTATTGCATTTGAGCGATATCGGTTCAGCGGTTCAAAAGTTATGAACGAAAATGTAAGCACACCTCAAAAATTTCAGTACATTCAACATAACCTAAAAATACAAAATGCTTTAATTCGGCTTCTGGTTGACATATGCGAACATAATTAAACACCAAATGGTATTTAAACAGGTACGAACATATTTTTTGACAAAAAAAGAAAAAAATCGCGGATTTTTTTACCAAATTTTTTTTTTAGCGTAAATTTTTTTTTCCAAAATTTTTTTTTTTTTTCAAAAGTAATTTCCTTTTAAATAAAGTTTTTTGCAATAATCTTTTTGAAATTGTGGAGGGTATCACTACATTCGGCAAGGCCGAATTTAACTTTTTTACTTGTTTAACATTGAAATGTATTTCTGTAAACTGTGTAGTAGATTCTACGTGCAACATTTTTTTAGTGGTACCATGGTCGCTGCAAATATATTACGCCATGCAGTTAAGGGTTAAGTTGCCAAAAATAACCGAAACTGACAGCAACGCTCAAAATCATAACGACCGGAAAAGGAAATTATCTATCAATCAATATTTAAGATCAACAAAAGCACTAATTAAAGTGGTAGCTTAAATATGGAATGTAAACAAAATGTAACAAACCTGTCATCATTTAGAACAAACAAAGTGAAGAGTGGAGAGTGAAGAGTGAAGAAGTATGTCTTGATTAGCTGAGTGTGTATTAAAAATAATTTCAAAAACACGAATACAAAAACAACGAGAACAAAGAATGAAAAGAAGAAAACTAACAACAAAAAAAAACGTAAAAATATTTTTGCAAAAACTATAAAAAAACATGCATAAAAATGGAAAATATGCAAAGATAAGATGATAAAACTTATACAAAAATAGGTTATGATAATTAAACGAAAATGTTGTTTTTTTTTTGTATAGTTCAACAAAAATAAATTAATAACGCGTTTTTTTTTTGTTAATTTTTTACTCACTCTATTAACTTTACCTTGTATGAATGACGAAGAGATAATGAAGAATCAAAAAAAAATAGTAGTAGATTTTGATAATTATTTTTTTTTTGTATTTTTTATGTAATAAGAGCACTTTAGGTGATTTATATTTTATTTTAAGGAATTTTTTATAATTTTTTACACAATTTTCGTATAAAAAAAAATACAACACGATACAGATCCTCGTGTACAGGATAAATGATATTTTTAAAAAAAATTACTTTATTTTCGCATATTTTTTGTATTAATAAAAATATTTTAAGCTTTTTTTAAACTTTTTCGCACTATTTCGTAAATTTTTAAAAATTATTATTACTTATTTTTAATTAATTTAACTTTTTTTATTTTAATTATTCATAAGGCCACTTTTGTTTCACTCGTTTTTTTTTTAATTTTCTTTTTATTTTAATTCGAAGACTTTTAAAACAAAAACAACTACGACGCGACGTTTTATTAAATTGCCCGAGCTATGTTGTTGTTGTATTTTTTTACTTTAGTTGCTTTACTAATAGAAAGGTGTTGTTAACAGCAGCAACAACAACAAAAACACACAAATGAAGAAAAATTAAGAGGAAAAGAAATTTGAGACGTGGTAAAGTATTTTTTAAGAATTTTAATCCAATTTGTTTCACTTTTTCTTTAGATTTTAACACTTGTTTTAAGATTATTCATACTTTTTTTTAGGAATCTATTAAAGTTTTTAATTAAATTATTGAAATATTTGTGTTTTTTTAATACCCAACGGTAACAAAAAAAAAAAAAGAAAACGCCACGAACGAACCTCTTTTAGTAACAACAATTTGACAACTAAATTAATATGTTATTGGCAATTCCGTTATGTTATGGAATTTCGTTAAATTAAAATGTACTTTTAAACCAACACTAACACAAAAAACAACAGAGTTGTATTTAGTTAGTAAGCACTAAAAAGCAAATGAAGACATTAAAATTACCGTTATTTTGAAATGGTGATAGAAGAAAACTAGATATAAAGAGAATTGAAAATACATTTTACGAAAACAAACGATGATCGTTTTTTATACCCTCCACTCTAGTGATAGGGGGTATATATAAGTTTGTCATTCCGTTTGTAACACATCGAAATATTGGTCTAGGACCCCATAAAGTATATATATATTCATGATCCTCGATCGACTTTAAGTCGATCTAGCGATGTCCGTCCGTCTGTCTGTCCGCAGAAAACACGCTAACTTTTGAAAGACTTTACAGAGGCTACTGAAGTTTGGCATATATGTTGGTCATTTACCTGGTCAGGTTGGTATTGCAATCCAGCCAAATCGGTCCAGTGGTTCAAAAGTTATGAGAAAAAGAGTAATTTTCGGCAAGGGTGTTTCGCGAATTTACGAGATAAAAAACATGATAACTTTCGAAAGACAATAACAAGACTACTGAAGCTCGACATGTATCTTTACCGTTCCCCAGGTCTGTTTGGTATTAAACTTCAGCTCAATCTGTCCAGTGGTTCAAAAGTTATAAGCAAAATCCTGCACCGAACCAAATACGGCAGTAATATTTACGAAAAAGCATGTTGATTTGACGAAAGAACAATCATTATACAGCTAACAAAACAGGGGTGTTGATTTGAATAAAATTTTCGTTAATTTATATTTGAGATAAATTTGACGAAATTTCGTCAAATTAACAGAATTATTTTCGTCAATTTGAATAAAATAGTTTATTTAATTTGAATAAATATCATCAATTTAACAAAATGATTTTC
Organism: Pegoplata infirma; assembly: GCA_963921195.1. Classification (NCBI taxonomy): domain Eukaryota; kingdom Metazoa; phylum Arthropoda; class Insecta; order Diptera; family Anthomyiidae; genus Pegoplata; species Pegoplata infirma. The sequence goes on from OY992538.1 coordinate 63,756,974, forward strand.
GTTGATTCTACGATATTTTATCAATTTTACTAAATTTTTCTACCCTTTCAAAAAATAAAATATCCATAAATATTATTTTTATTTTTGAAATTATATTTTTTTATTAAAAGGAATATGTTAATATTTTCAAAACTTAAAAAATGTTTACTATAATAAACAAAAAAATTACAAAATAATAAACTTACAAAAAGGGAATGAATTTATTAAAGACGAAGAAACTGCTGCCGTGTTCATATTTCCAATGTGTTAATTTAAATTCCAGACCGAAACTTATTTATATTTGCCTAAACCTTTGTCAATATAATGTACACTCAAAAAATTATGTTAGTAAAATCAACTGAAAATGTCAGTTAAAATAACTACTTTGGAAGTTGTTTTGGGGTCAACTACTTTTTCAGTTAAATCAACTAACAATGTTAGTTATTTTAACTGACAAAAAACAACTGACTTATGTAGTAAAAACAACTTACATTTGTAGTCAAAACAACTAAAATGTAGTAAAAATAAAAAAATTTATAAATAATTTTTTTTTTTCAAAAAATTTTTCAGAAAAAAAAATTGAAGACCAAATTTTTTCAAAGTTTTTTTTTTTTTTTAAAAAAAAAGTTGTGAAAAATAAAAAAAAAACAAAATCTATTTTTATTTTTTGAAAAAAACTTCGAAAATTTTTCAGAGATAAAAAAAATAAAATTAACTACTTTAAATAACTGTTACTACATCACAGTACTTTTTTGTTAGTTATTCAAAAAAAGTACTTAAAATAACTAATAGAAATAGTTGTTTGATATTTTTCATACAAAAACAACTGACTTTGTAGTTGGAAATAACTAACTACTGTAAAATATACAAACAACTAACATGTAGTAACTTACATAATTTTCTGAGTGTATAGAATACCTAAAAACATTAATAAAAATAAAAATTAGTTTATAAATTTAATTATTATATACATATATCATTACATACATAAAGTTTTGTTTTCACATGAAGTTTTGTAGAATTCGAAGACACTTTTATAATGCCAAAAAACATGGCAAAAACTTAAAAGCTTTAGCAATTGCATAAAATTGCATGAAAAAATAAATAAATTTTAGCATAACATAATTTTTTTTTTATGACACTGCACAATGCAAAAAGTATACTTTTTATAATGGCGTCCAAACTAATAATTTTAGTCAATTTGACAAAATTTAGTCAATTTGATGAAATTTCGTCAATTTTACTTCTTTAGAGGATGTAAACTTGACGAAATTTTGTTGATTTGAATAAAATTAGTTGAATCTTAAAAAAAAATTGACGAAATTTCGTTAAAGATCTACAAAAATTTTTTGTTGATTTTACCTACGCGATTTGGTTCGGTGTGTATTTCACATTAGTCTCATCTTAAATGCCACGTGTTTAACAAGTTTTAAAAGCATTGGTGGTAACTTAACAATACTTTTCAAACTTGTATAGTTTTAAAGCAATGCTTTTGAAACTTGTTTAGTTTTAAAAGCATTGGTAACTTAAAAATTACACTCGAAAAAAATTTTCACTCAAAAAAAATTTTACACTCAAAAAAAATTTAGTTTTTTTTTTTACAAAAATTACAATATTTTGCTTACATACGTAAACACTCAGAAATATTTTTACAGTAAAAAAACATTACAGACGAAAAAAAAAATTTACACTAAAAAAAATTGTAATTTATCTTTTTTTTTAAATGGCAAAAAAATAGTTTTTTACTGAAAATAAAATATTTATAATCAAAACTGTTAATTTTTTCCCGTTCAAAAATCCTTTGAAAAATGCATTGTGGAGGGTATTCATAGATTCGGCAAAGTCGAATTTAACTTTTCTACTTGTTTTTAAATAAAGTGAAAATCTGAGAGACCGTAGACATTTTTCTAAGTCCAAAACTGGTCCGATACTTATCAGATTTGATAAGGTTATTTAAGTACGCGTTTAACATACCCAAACAAAATTTTAATTAAATATTTTCTATTTTCATAAAATTTGAGAGATTTATGTAAGATCGGGAAGGTGGTTTTCATTGGGGCTACAAGAACTGGTCCGATTACTTTAAAACCCGGAATGGTGATTTTTGAAGACAAAACACGTTTATCTGCCAAATTTCGAAAAGATACCTATTATAATACGGTTATTAGAGTCATTTGAGCCAAAACTAAAAAGGACCTTTGTATGGGGGCTATGTCTAAATATTGACCGATTTTTTCCAATTTCAATAGGCTGAGTCCTTAGGCCAAGAGATGCTTAAGTTTCAAATTTCACAGACAGACAGACGGACGGACATCGCTAAATCGACTCAAAAAGTGATTCTGAGTCAATCGGTATACTTAAAATTGGGTCTAGGACCAATATTTCGGGTAGTTACAAACATCAGCACAAACTCATTATACCCTGTACCATAGTGTGGTGTAGGGTATAAAAATGTCTCAGAATCTAACACTTTTTCTATACAGAAAAAATGTCTCAGAATGAAAGACTTTTTCTATATAGAAAAAATGTCTTAGAATCTGAGACGTTTTCTATATAGAAAATATGTCTCAGAATCTGAGACGTTTTCTATATAGAAAAAATGTCTCAGAATCTGAGACTTTTTTATATAGAAAAAATGTCTCAGAATCTGAGACTTTTTCTATATAGAAAAAATGTCTCAGAATCTGAGACTTTCTATATAGAAAAAATGTCTCAGAATCTGACACTTTTTCTATATAGAAAAAAGGTCTCAGAATCTGAGACTTTTTCTATATAGAAAAAATGTCTCAGAATCTGAGACTTTTTCTATATAGAAAAAATGTCTCAGAATCTGAGACTTTTCTATACAGAAAAATTGTCTCACAGTCTTGAGACTTTTTTTCTATATAGAAAAAATGTCTCAGAATCTGAGACTTTTCCTATATAAAAAATATGTCTCAGAATCTGAGACTTTTTATATAGAAAAAAATTCTCAGAATCTGAGACTTTTTCTTTATAGAAAAAAATTCTCAGAATTTGAGACTTTTCCTATATAGAAAAAATGTTTCAGAATCTACGACTTTTTCAATAGGAAAAGTGTCATAGAATCGGAAACTTTTTCTATAGGAAAATTGTCTCTTTTTCTTTAGGAAAATTGTCTCTTTTGCTGTAGGAAAATTGTCTAAGAATCTGGGACTTTTTAGATAAGAAAATTGTCGCAAAATCTGAGACTTTTTCTTAAGAAAAATTGTCTCAGAATCTTAAACTTTTTCTACAGGCAAATTTCTGTCTGTTTAAGCGCTTAATCTTCAAGTGAATTCATCCTTACAGTAACTCTTTGTTTTTACATTTTAAAAATGCATTTAATTTTATTTAAATTAAAAAAAAACTTTCATTGTAAAAAATATTTAGTTTTTCTAGCTTGTTAATCTAGTCCATTTTTCACTGACAGCCCACAGCCAATGAGCCAGTGCATCATCTTTAGCTTGTGGTGCTACATCCTTGATTTCACAATCGCTGAAGTATTTGCCACTTACATTATTTAAATCTTCATCTAAGGCCGCATACAATGTAGTTTGAGCACCATTTTCTGGAGACTTAAGGAATGGCCAAGCCAAAGGTTTAAACAAAATTTTAGCAAAAAAGGAATTAAAAAAGCCCATATGACGGAAGAGTTCAGTATCGACTATGCCGGGATGTAAAGCGTTGACAGTGACACCAGTGCCTAGAAAATTGTATTATAAGAAAAATTATATTAAAATCGTTTGAAAAAGTATTTTAAATTGTTTTATATAAAAAGAAATCCATTACACAAAACTACCCAGTTGGAAAATGTGTCACTGAGGAAATTTCCACAGTGATTCCTTGAGGAAATGTCTTCAGGTTCTGACAAATCATAGGCAATCCTTGATGATATGTCCTAACATGGTCAGCACTGAATGTTTGCTTTAAGAGTGTGGACAATTCCTCTAAGACGTCTAAAAGGAAATGTCTTCAGAATAGCAGTATATTAAATTAGAATTTTAAATCTGGGCAACTCTTTAATTTCCAAGAAAAAGATGGCAATATTATCGACTTAATTAAAATAAAATCAAAATCTAACAAGTAGAATAAAAGTAATAAATAGACAAACAATTTTAAAAATAAAGTTTGGAACAAGTGGTTAGGTGTGGGACTAATAAACTGGAGGTTCCAGGTTCAAATCCAGTTGGGACTAAAAAAGGCGAAAAGTTTTTTCTAAATATGAGAAAGATAATTTATAAAGGAAAATGGATAAAAGTAAAAACTAAAGGAAATGCGAACATTTTTTGTATTTTCGCATGACCTATGTCAGACATTTCCCCAAAGAAGTCTTAGGTGACATGTCCCCAGAAGGTCAGCCCTGTATGAAACTGTCCTCAACCCAGTACATAGAGATGTCTTGTGGATGTCAGGTGTGACTCTGACATGTCATCGCTCCGTCACTGAGGATGGCTTGAGGACGTTGCCAACTGGGTACGATCATCTGGTAGTAAAATATTAAGAATTGTTAGACTGTCTGCACACAAAAAAAATGAAAATGAGTTTCAATCACTAAAATGATTATACCAATTACTATTTTTATTGATTTTGCACCTAGCATGAAAGTAAAAGTATCAATTACTAAAATTTGTAAAATTTTAACAAGTAAAAATTGCATTTATGCTCAATTTATGGAAATTTGCGAAATCAATTAAAAAATTTAATTATAAAAATTAAAAAAATGAACTTTTTAAAATTTTTAAGTTTTTCCCCTAATATTTTTTCTGTGTTTTTGACTATATTCTCTTTTGAATAATTTTATATAAATAAGGCATAACATTAAAAGATTTTCTCTATCTCAAGTTTTTTTTTTTTAGTTCTTTTTACATCAAGTTTACAATTTACTTTAAATTACCTTCTAATCTTTTAGCCAGCTCCCGGGTAAACAATATATTAGCCAATTTACTTTGACTGTAAGCTTTTCCTTCATCATATGATTTCTCACTATTCAAATCACCCACATTTATTTCTCCACGAGTATGAGCCAAACTGGACAACACAACAATGCGACTAGGAGCAGATTTCTAAAAATATAAACAATACAAATTAATTTATTTAAATATTAAGTACGACTTTCAATTAAAACATACCTTAAGTAAATCTAATAAAAGATTTGTTAATAAAAAGTGTCCCATATGATTGACACCCAATTGTAGTTCAAAGCCATCCTTGGTAAGAGAACGTGGACAACGCATAACACCAGCATTATTAATTAAAATATTAAGTTGTTGTTGTTCCTTTTTAAAGCTAAAGAGATGAAACGTTTTTATTTATATTATATATATTAAATAAGTTAAGGAAAATCCTTACCTCTCTGCAAATTGTCTTATAGAATCTAAAGAAGATAAATCACATTCCCTACAGTAAACATATTTATTACGACTTTCCAAAACAATTTCCTCACGGGCCTTAAAGAAAAATTTATATGATTAACAAAATAAATGTAATTTTTATTTTTTTTAATAAGTTCTTATATTACAATTCGTAAGTATTGGAATTCAAATCGCACCACATTGGGTTCAAATGGTACCAAAGTGGCGATTAATTGAAATTTATAAATGAAGTTTTTGTTATAAGTTTTGGTATGGGGTAAAAGTAGATAAAATTCTGCAACGCTAGTTATCAAAATCAATAAACTAAGTTGTTTACTTTTTTCTTGGTGAGCTGTCAAAGTTAGCAAGTTATTGCAGTCTTTGAAAAAAGTATAAAAATTAAAATTTTTTACAATCCAAGCGATTATTAGTAGTATTAAATCTTTTAAAAGAAAATCTTTTATAATGGAACCTTAAACAACAGGTATTAAACTAAATCGCAAATTTTTTTTTGTTTATAAAAATTGGGTCTTAACATTTTTAATAATTTTTTTAAAAAGGACCTGAAATTGGAATATTTCCCCCATTTAATGGGCCACACATATTAAGTTAGTAATAGTTGGATTTAGTTTTGTGGATTTTAAAAAAGTATAGGATATCAGCTTTTATTTAAAATAAAAAAAAGTACAGACAATGCCCGGCCCTTTGTTTTTTATTCCCGTTTTTGTGTAAAAAGTCTGGGTATCGTTTATTAAACAAGACAATTATATGTGTGTTTATACCCTTCAACTACGGAATGGGCTTACACTCACTTTGTCATTCCGTAAGTACGCATCGAAATATGGGTTTAGGATCCCATAAAGTGTATATTATTGATCACTGATCGATTTTAAGACATTCTGTGACTAACAGTGTGTCCGTCCGTCCGTCTGTTGTTGAGCACACCATAAAGTACATAAAACAAGAGCTAGAATCCTGAAGTTTGTCATAAATATGTATAATGGTCATAGGCTGGTTAAGTTCTTGAAGGAGCAAAATCGGACCAGGGGGGAAAAAGTTCCCCCTTGAAGAACTAAAACTACCCCAGAAAAATATTTTTTTTACAAGTTTTATTTGTATATTTGTTCAATAAATGAAACATTTTAATGCCATATGAAGTTCATCGACCTGAATTTGAACCAAGGGGGATCAGGAAAGCGAATTTTTTCGGTCCGCCCCTTTGTGGGGGCGTGTATAGAAAAAATAATTTAAATAATGATCAATTTTTATTAATTAGGTGCAAAAAATTACATCAGTTTTTTTGGCAAGGTTTATCGCGAGAGGAAGGTGTTCCCCATAGTCTCCCGATAAACCCCCCACCCCCCTACGCCAAAAAAAACGTCCCCTCCATTTGTTTTTTGTAGCTTTATTACATGTTTAAGGGTTTCGTGTTTTTTCCAAAAACAAAAAAACGACTAAAATATTAAAAAAAAAAAAACATTTTGTTAAATTTTTTTTTTCTCAAATGCTGTGTTTTTATGTATTTTTGATAATTCGTTAATAAAAAACTACAATATTCCCATAAATCACTTTTTTCAGATAAATTTGTACATTTATGAGATTTTGTGAAAAACAAAAATTGGATTTTAAATAAAATTTAAAATAATATAAATACATATTGTGCGCTCTTTCTTTGATTACTTTGAAAGCACATTATGTACACTTTAATTTCCCTTTTTTTTTATTAATTTATCGCTTTTCATTCCAAAGTTACAGCAAAAATTGTAAACTATAACCCTTTTTTCCGAAAAACAAAAAAACGCCTAACAGGTTAAAAAAATTTTTTTTTCAAATTTTTTTTTTTCCAAAATGTGTATTTTTACTTGTTTATATTAGTTCATCAATAAAAAAATATAATATTCTAAAACTACTGCTTATCTGAATTAATCGCCATTTTGGGTACCATCGAACCCAATGTGCGCACGTGCGAAATTCTTATTGAACAAAGGAACATTAAAGGTAAGAAAAAGGTAAAACGATAGTTGATTATCGTTGACTTTTAGAGTATTGTTGCTCCTAAACTAAACAAAATGTTTGAAATTCTTGTAATGTTTCTGGCATAGAGAAACATAGAGGCGAAGGCGTCAAAAATTGAGTTGTCAAAGTACAACTTGTATACATGTATTTGTTGACAAAGTACGACTTGTAAACATGTATTGTGTGGTGAATTCACATCGACAACGTACGTGTGAGAAATTAGAAAAAGATAGTGATATTATTTTTTCTTTCACCTTCGCCTCTATGTTTCTCTATGGTTTCTGGTTTAGACAAAACAATTTAATATCACCGTCCGACAAAAAAAAGTCGTTAAACACGAACTGGATAATATACGTTTGAACCTATAGGTCTCTATAGAGACTAAATATAGCGTTTCCAGTTTTTCGTTTCATGATCCTTTTTCCTTTCAAAAGGACTTTAAAGTTTTAGAGGATTACATTTTTGTAAAATATTTTTCAAAAATTTGTACTTATCCTAGGATGCCACTAGTGATGGAAAATGAATGTGGATGATCTCCGCTAATTTTCCTTTTTTATTATTTTGACATATTACGAAAAAGGTGGTAAGTAATGTCCTTTCAAAACTTTATCCTTCAATATGATTTAAAATATTTAACAAAATATTTTAATAATTATTTTTTATATTATCCTTTTTTTTATATGGCAAAAAATGGAAAAATTAGCGAAGATTCTTTTCTTTCATTTGCCATCAATAGTGACATTATAAAAAAAGTACAAAATATTTTACAATATGTAATCCATTAAAACTTAGAAGTCCTTTTAAAAGGAAACAGGATCATGAAATGAAAAACTGTAACTGCAGTTTTACTCCATTTGACCTCTACATTCAGACGTATATCATCCAGCTCATGCTTTTGGGGAAAATTTGAACAGGAAAAAAAGTCTCCCTTTTAAGAACTAAACCAACCTCTGAAAAACACCATTTTGTTTAGAAAAAGTTTAGAAAAATATCGCCATCGTTGGTTCAAAATTAGTTTAAACAAGTAGAAAAGTTAAATTCGACTTGGCCGAATCTATAATACCTCCACAACGCCCTTTTTAAGTTATAGTAAATTTCCTAACGTGAAAAAAATAACAATTTTGATTAGAAATATTTTATTTTGTTTAAAAACCCTTTTTTTACTAATTTTTGGAAAAAAAAATAATTTACTAAATTTTTTTTTGAGTGTAAAATTTTTTTTGAGTGTAAATTTTTTTTTGAGTGTAAATTTTTTTTTTTAGTGTATAAATATTTTTGAGTGACAAAAATACGTTGTAAACTATTTTTGTGACTTACCAATGTTTGTAAAACATGTTTAACGGGTTTTCAACACGTGGATTTAAGGTGAAGCGAATCTGAAATTTACGGGTTTGCTAATAACTTTTGAACCACTGGACCGTTTAGCTGAAATTCATTACGAATTAGCTCAGGGGAACAGCAAATATATATGCCAAGCTTCAGCGTCCTCAGAATTGCCTTTAGAAAGTTATCGTGTTTTTTATCTCGTAAATTCGCGAAAAACCCTTGCCGAAATTCACTCTTTTGCTCATAACTTTTGAACCAATGGACCGATTTTGCTGGATTGCAATACCAACCTGACCAGGTAAATGCCCAACATATATGCCAAACTTCAGGGGTCTCCGTGAAGTCTTTCAAAAGTTAGCGTGTTTTCAACAGACAGACGGACGGACATCGCTAGATCGTCTTACAATCGAACGAGGATCATGAATATATATACTTTATGGGGTCTTAGACCAATACAGTGGAGGGTATAATAATAAAATATTACTGTACCGCAAAAAGCGAAATAAATGAATGTATAAACATTTATCGAGAGGGGTAAGGTGTCTCCCAAAGACAATTCCATAATAGATTTATATATAAATTTACCTTTTTTACAATTCTACTCTACTCACCTCTTCACATTTTTTCATATCCCTACAGACCATATATACAGTAGCACCTCTTTTAGCCAGTTCTCTAACAGTTTCTTTACCAATTCCAGTATTGGAACCGGTAACTATAACAACTTTACCTTCGGCTTTCGTCTTTTTAGTAAATTTACCACCTTGCATAACATCCCTAAAAGAAAAATCTTAATAATTGCTTAAAATTTTGTTTAAAAAGTTTATAAACTTACTTGACAAAACATGATACACCTAATGTTGTACCGGCAACACTTAACCAAAACACCGGACGACTTTTTAGAAATTTAAATAAACCAGACATGTTAAACAATTGTGAACAATAGTTGTAAAACACTTAATTCTATTGATAAATATTTTAAGAATATGTGATAACAGGTATCTTAGTGATAATTTCAGTAAAAAAAGTGAAATTTAACAAAACTCACTTGTTTTGATTTCGATTGGTCACAGCTGTTTTTAATGATAATAACAAAGATGACAACGCTTTCGATAAATCGATAAGAGTGCCGATAATTGTCTAGGAAAAAAAAAATTGCAAGGCTCATTTACACCATTATTGAAATTTGATTTGATATATTTTATGACATTTTTAACATGATAATGTTTTTAGGCTGGGGTCTAATTTTAAAAAAGTTGCAGGACGCCACCTCAGTTTGACTATATAAGCTAACTATTAAACAAAAAAGAAAATGAGAATTACAGTTTTCATTTTATTACAACCTAAAACTTCGACAAGAATTTAAATTAATAAATAAAATAAAAAACACATAGTTTTGGTAGCGACACCTAGCGTCGCTACTCGATTTACGCAGTATTGCCATACCAAATATCACATTTCCAATTAGATGAGTTACCATCATCGCAAATTTTTTCCAATAAAATATTTCCACATCGCAAAACTAACCAGTATATTTGAAAATCGAATATCTACAAGCAAGAAAAACATGACAAAATTATATAAGAATTTAGATTAATATTTAAAACGCCGACGGTAGGCTAGCTGAAGTGTGTCAGACTACGACGCAGGGGGTATTGGGATCAAATCCCTGGTCAAGTCAAATTTTTTTTTTATATTTTTTTTTAAGCTTACATATTGTTATTTGATATAACAATTTTTTTTTTAATAATTTAATTATTTAAAATAAAAAAGTTAAAAAAAAATTAAAAATGCCGCAGAGTTTTGTACTCTTGCCCAAAATATTAAATCATGATAATAAAAAGTTGTTACGAATAAACATCACAATTTCCAAAAAAATATATTTTTTTCAGAAAAAAATAACTCCAAGAAATTTCTCAAATACACTAGCAGGATTTATTCAATATTCAGAAAAAAAATTTAAAAACTAAGAACAAATCAAGGAACTACAAAAAATTAGTCAGAAAAATGCAGATAAACTCAGAAAAAATCACAAAATTTAAAACAAAAACAACTGGAAAATTTAGAGAAACCTGAATATATAATATTTTAACTTATTTATAAGATTTTAATTATTTGTTTATTATTTTAATAAGCTTTTATTTATTTCTTTTTTATTCAAGTCAAATAGTCTTTCAATTTTTAATTATACTTAACAATGACCAATACCTAAAACAATTCCTTTTTCTAACTTTTTTTTATAATTTAATAAAAAAAGTGTAAAGGTTTAAAAAAAATTGGTCTTAACAAAAAAAATAAACGAGATAAAAAAAAAAACAAAATTTAAAAAAAAAAAGTTGACTGATAACGGGGACGATTCCCGGACCCTCGGTTTCCGAGTCTGACACACTTTAGCTAGGCTACCGTATCATATTTAAACCCAAACATAAACGGTGTTATGTTCTTGCTTGTGGTTATTCGACAATATTATAGATACATACTACAAAATAGAGATGGGCGCGTGAGTGAATATTGATTAAAATAATGCTCATGCACAAAATTTTTTTTTCTGCTTACGTTCATTCACGCTCACGTGAGTAACTAAAATGTTTGTCACGCTCACGAAATATTAACGCTTGCAAAGACTCACGAAAATAAAAAAAAAAAAAATTTTTTCACCAAAAATTTTGGGTTCATTAAATTTTTTTTTTAACATAATTTTGTTTTTCGTGAAAAAAAAAATATTTTTTTTTACGAAAACTACTTTTTCACCAAGTCTAAGCTTTTCGCATAAAAATTTTCCATTTGTTTATCAAATGTACATGAAACAAGTGAGAGTGTTATATTCTTTGGCACCGGATCTTTTATACTCTCCAAAATGTAAAAACACTTTTTTGCACTTATTTTTGCACTCACTTACGAAATGTATAACTCTTTTGGTTTTTTAAAGGGGCCCTCGACTGATATTTCATTTCGTTTTGCATGAAATAGCAAAGTAATAAAATATTTTTTTAACATGATAATGTTTTTAGGCTGGGGTCTAATTTTGAAAAAGTTGCAGGAAGCCACCTCAGTTTGACTATATAAGCTAACGATTAAACAAAAAAGAAAATGAGAATTACATTTTTCATTTTATTACAACCTTAAACTTCGACAATAATTTAAAACTAATAAATAAAATAAAAAAAACACATAGTTTTGGCGCTAGGTGTCACTCGATTAACGCAGTATTGCCATACCAAATATCGCATTTCCAATTAGATTTCCTACCATCATCGCAATTTTTTTCCAATAAAATATTACCACATGGCAATACTAACCAGTATATTTGAAAATCGAATATGTATCTACAAGCAAGAGAAACATATAAGTAGAAATTTAACTCACAATGTAAATAAGCTACGGTGGCCTCGCGGAAGTGAGCCAGACTGGAAGACAGAAGGTTCGCTGATCGCATCCGTGGTCTGTCAACTTATTATTACTTTTTTTTACTTAGTTTTTTTTAGCTTGTACATTTCTTTTTGTAAATTCTTTATACTTTTTTATTTAATTATAAATAAAAAAAAATATATTCAGATTTTTCTAAAATTTCTAGTTGTTTTTCATTCTGAATTTTGTGATTTTTTCTGAATATATCTGCATTTTTCTGACTCATTTTTTTGTATTTTCTTGATTTGTTCTTACACTCAAAATAATAACTCTGTAAAATACATTGTAAAATGACTGTAATCTCAATTCAACAGATGTTTGACAGAGTTTTCTGTCAAAATACAGATTTAAAGAAAATACTTTGAATTTTTTGTGACAAAAAACAAAGTTTTATCTGTTATATTAGTTTTAACCTCGTAATCTTTATTTTACAGATAATTAACAGATATTTCTGCAAAAATATAGATTTTAGCAAAATACTTTGGATTTTTTGTAACCAAAAACTAAGTTTTGTCTGTATTTTAAACATTAATTTCACAGATAACTTAAAAAAGAAAATTCCAAAATAAACTGCATTTAACTACAAAGTTTTTTCTATAAAATTTTGGTTGCATCAAATACATTTTACAAATATATGTAAATTAACAGAGTTTTTCTTTGCTAAATGGTGCTTTATTTAACCAATATTTTACTACAGACTCTGTAAATTAACAGTTTTTTGTCCAAAACATTTTACAGAGTTTTATAACTAAGAAAAAAAACAGAGTTTTTTTCTGTCAAAAGACGCTAATATTTAACCAATATTTTCTCTAAATTAACAGTTTTTTTTATAAAAATTATTTTACAGAGTTTTTTAGTAAAATTACCAAGTAATGTTGCTAGCTGGAAAAGTACGGTGAACTCTGTTAAATTTTTCTATAGTTTCCAAATTTTTTGTAAATATTGATAAATTTGAGAAATTTCTTGGAGTTATTTTTTCCGATTATTTTTTTAATCTTACATATTTTTTTGCAAATATTTGAGGGTTATTCGTAAAAAGTTTTTATTAAATAAAACATTATCATGATTTAATTTTTTGGGCAAGAGTACAAAACTCTGCGGCATTTTTTTAAGAACTTTTTTCTATGTAAAAATTCTCAGATTCTGAGACATTTTTTCTATAGAAAAATTTTCAGATTCTGAGACATTTTTTCTATAGAAAAATTCTCAGATTCTGAGACATTTTGGCTTAAGTTGAGTTTACTGGCATTGGTCGGATTGATCCCAAATTTTTACCAGAGATAGATCTTTTGATTACAAATCGAAAATATTAGGGTGATTTTTTGTCGGCGAGGTCTGGCTCGCGAGTTATGTCGACTTGAAATTCGAATATTATAACTGGAAAAAGGCTTAGTACACAAAAAAACTTTATTTAGCGAAGCCGCTAAACTAATTTATGGAGTTTATAATCCCTAAGCCCGGCCGAAGGCCGCTACGCAGAAAAGCTTTTTTTACGAAAATTCTCAAAAATAAAAAAAAAAATATTTTTTTTTTTCTCAAAAAAAAAATAAATTTTTTTTGCCTTTTATGGGTTAATATTTTTTTTTTTTTTACCAAAATGAAAGATATTTCAATTACCTTTCGAATGACAACAATATTTTTGAAATCGAACAATAAATAACGAAGATATAAGCAAAAAACTTCAAGTCGAGATAACTCGCTAAATACGTGTCGCCGACAATTTTTTTATTTTTTTTCGAAATCATTGCTAACAGGGCTATTTTCAATTTTTTGGATTTTTATTTTGGACCAATGCCAGTAAACTCAACTTGTTCCACATTTTTTCTATAGAAAAATTCTCAGATTCTGAGACATTTTTTTCTATAGAAAAATTCTCAGATTCTGAGACATTTTTTCTATAGAAAAATTCTCAGATTCTGAGACATTTTTTCTATAGAAAAATTCTCAGATTCTGATACATTTTTTCTATAGAAAAATTCTCAGATTCTGAGACATTTTTTCTATAGAAAAATTCTCAGATTCTGAGACATTTTTTCTATAGAAAAATTCTCAGATTCTGAGACATTTTTTCTATAGAAAAATTCTCAGATTCCGAGACATTTTTTCTATAGAAAAATTCTCAGATTCTGAGACATTTTTTCTATAGAAAAATTCTCAGATTCTGAGACATTTTTTCTATAGAAAAATTCTCAGATTCTGAGACATTTTTTCTATAGAAAAATTCTCAGATTCTGAGACATTTTTTCTATAGAAAAATTCTCAGATTCTGAGACATTTTTTCTATAGAAAAATTCTCAGATTCTGAGACATTTTTTCTATAGAAAAAATTTTTTCTATAGAAAAATTCTCAGATTCTGAGACAATTTTTCTATAGAAAAATTCTCAGATTCTGAGACATTTTTTCTATAGAAAAATTCTCAGATTCTGAGACATTTTTTCTATAGAAAAATTCTTAGATTCTGAGACATTTTTTCTATAGAAAAATTCTCAGATTCTGAGACATTTTTTCTATAGAAAAATTCTTAGATTCTGAGACATTTTTTCTATAGAAAAATTCTCAGATTCTGAAACATTTTTTGTTTAGAAAAATTCTCAGATTCTGAGACATTTTTTCTATAGAAAAATTCTCAGATTCTGAGACATTTTTTCTATAGAAAAATTCTCAGATTCTGAGACATTTTTTCTATAGAAAAATTCTCAGATTCTGAGACATTTTTTCTATAGAAAAATTCTCAGATTCTGAGACATTTTTTCTATAGAAAAATTCTCAGATTCTGAGACATTTTTTCTATAGAAAAATTCTCAGATTCTGAGACATTTTTTCTATAGAAAAATTCTCAGATTCTGAGACATTTTTTCTATAGAAAAATTCTCAGATTCTGAGACATTTTTTCTATAGAAAAATTCTCAGATTCTGAGACATTTTTTCTATAGAAAAATTCTCAGATTCTGAGACAGAAAAATTCTCAGATTCTGAGACATTTTTTCTATAGAAAAATTCTCAGATTCTGAGACATTTTTTCTATAGAAAAATTCTCAGATTCTGAGACATTTTTTCTATAGAAAAATTCTCAGATTCTGAGACATTTTTTCTATAGAAAAATTCTCAGATTCTGAGACATTTTTTCTATAGAAAAATTCTCAGATTCTGAGACATTTTTTCTATAGAAAAATTCTCAAATTCTGAGACATTTTTTCTATAGAAAAATTCTCAGATTCTGAGACATTTTTTCTTTAGAAAAATTCTCAGATTCTGAGATTTTTTTTTGTATAAAAAAATTCTCAGATTCTGGGACATTTTTTCTATAGAAGATTTCTCAGATTCTAAAACATTTTTTCTATAGAAAAATTCTCAGATTCTGAAACAGTTTTTCTATTAAAAAAAGTTCTCAGTTTCTGATAAATTTTTTCAATAGAAAATTTTCAGATTTTGAAACATTTTTTCGATAGAAAAATCTCAGATTCTGAGACTTTTTATCCATGGGAAAATTCTGAGGCTTTTTTTTATAGAATACAGAAAATTTCCCAGATTCTAAGACATATTTTCTATAGAAAAGTTATCAGATTCTGAGACGTTTCTATAGAAAAAACTTTGAATTCTGAGACCTTTTTTTCTATAGAAAAACTTTCAGAAATCCCAGAGTCTGAGTAATTTTTTCTATAGAAAAATAATTGATTTTGAGAAATTTTTTCTATAGAAAAATTTATAGATTCTGAGACATTGTTCTACATAAAAATTGTCAAATTTGTCATCTGAGAATATTAATAGAAAAAAAGAATAGAAAAATTCTCAGATTCTGAGACAAATTTGAAGATACGGAAACATTTTTATATAGTATACTATAGTATAAAAATTCGCAAAATCTGAGAATATTTCTGTTCAAAATTTTATTGGTTATTTTCTATAGAATTTTTCTATAGAAAAAATTTCAGAATCGACGACATTTTTTTATAAAAAAAATTTTTAAAATTTTATTTTTTTAAAAATGGAATACGATTTTATTATTATTTTTTTTTGTTTTTCGGTTTTCACCAGAAAACTCAGAATTAAATAGCATTTACAAAAGCTCCAGAAATTAAAATATTCTGCTTATTCCAAATTATATAAAAAAATGGGTGATCAGCTTGAAATTGCAAGGGCATAGATTTATTGCTAATGACAACTGATGAGGCGGCCAAGGCTTCTGAACCCTCCTCGTTAACAATAATGCTAGTTTTGTGGAAAATATTTGATATAAAAAGAGATCCATCAGGATTTACAATCATGTCATCAAATTCGCCATATTTAAATGCTTTTTTAACTCCCAACTAAAATAAAATAAAAAAAATTTTTGTTTAAAGCAGAATAAATTTAAAATGACTTTAGCTTAATTGAAATATGTAAATAACTGGTCCTAGAAAAACTCTTAACAGGACTTGATCTTTAGCATTTCCAATTTATTTCAGAAAATACGAATTGTCTTTCAAAAATTTCCGTTTCAGAAATTTCCAAATATGTATGTTTTAAAATTTCTGATATTTCAGAAATTTCAATTTATATCAGAAATTTGCAACTATATTTAAAAACTTTCCAATTATTTTTCAGAAATTTCTAAATGAATTTAAAAAATTTCCATTATAATTAAAAAATGTCCAAACCAAAATTTTTATTTAATAGAAGAAATTTTTTAAAACTCCACATAGGCCTTTTTGAAGCTCGGTCAACGATTTGTTATTCAAAATGCATTTTTAATGCTTTTCAAAAAAAATTCCATTTTTATTTCAAAAATTTCCATTTATAAGTCAAAATTTTTCATACAATTTATTTCAAAACTTTCTATAGAACAGCACTTATAAATGCTGTTCTAAATTCCAAAAATTTTTCAGAAAACTGCAATTGTGGAATTTTCTGAAAAGCATTTAGAATAATTTGAAATACAAATGGAAATTTCTAAAATTCAATTGGATATTTCAAAAACATAATTGGAAATTTCTGATATATAAATGGAAATTTCTTAAAAAATAAATGAAAATTTCTGAAATATAAATGATGATTTCTAAAAAATAAATGAATATTTCTGAAATTTAAATAAATATTTCTGAAATATGTATATTTGGAAATTTTAGAAATAAATTTTTGAAATAAATTTAGAAATGTTTGAAATAAATTTAAGAATTTTTGAAATATAAATGGAAATTTCTGTAATATAAATTTCTGAAATTTAATTGGAAATTTTTGAAAAATATTTAAAAATTTCTAAAATTAAATTGAAAATTATTGAAATAAAATTTGTATTTCTGAAATAAAATTGGAAATGGTGTAGAATATGTTCAAAATAAATTTTTAAAATTAAATAAATAAATTTTTAAAATTAAACCCTTGTTATAATTTCTAATAATTAATTTCTAAACCAAAAATATCAGTTTATTTTTAAAAAAATATATGTATGCACAAAAAAAATTGTTTTAATATCAGTTTCGTATCTCTAAAATTAATTTTCTATAAAATTTAAATGTGTATGTTTTGAGCTTAATTTTTGGCCCCTCTTAGAATTTTCACAATTGGCTTTACAAAAGCTCCAGCCATTAAAATATTTTTCTTATTCCAGATCACGTAAAAAAATGGACGGTCAGCTTGAAATTGTGTGGGCATCGATCTACAGCACATACCAGTTGCTGCAGCAGCTTCAGTACCACTTTCATTAACTTCAATACTGGCTTTGTGAAAAATATTAGAAATCGAATATTGACAATCATCCGGATTAACAAACATATTACCAAATTCGGCCAATTCATAAGCTTTATTAATGCCCATCTAAAATGAAAATGAAAGTGAAATAAATAATTTTTTTTTGTTTTAATTCCTGCTCTAAAATTGATAAGTTTTTTTTGCTTAAAATTGATCAAGGATCAGGAATATATAAATTTTTTTATCGCAGCCTTATTTTTTTATTATTCGAGGGAAGATCTAGCCCTTACGTCCGGCTCTGGAACTTTTCAGAGCCCTATACCCATAATGGCAATTTTTTCTATTTTTTTATAAAATTTAAAATATTTTTTTTTATACTTTTCAAACTATTTTGTTTTTTATCACAAAATATAACAATTTATTAATATAAAAATAAAAAATAGCAAAATTAACAATAATTTAATCAAACAAATTACATTTAAAATAGTCTTATAATAATAAAACCCCTGATATATTTAATACTACAAATTTAAACTTTGTCATGGATTGACGGGTATTCTCTCTTTCTAGCCTCTCATTGTGGAGCATTTACAAAAGCGCCAGCAAACAAAATATTTTTCTTATTCCAAATCATATATAAGAACGGACGATCAGCTTGGAATTGTAAAGGCATCAACATCATTCTGGTCATCATAATCATGCCAGTGGCAGCAGCGGCCTCAGAGCCTTCTTCATTGACTTCAATGCTGACCTTGTGGAAAATATTGGAAACGCCAAGGTCTTCAGGAGATTCTAACATATTACCGAATTCAGCAACATCACTGAAAGCTTTAGTAATACCCATCTGAAAAAAGAACAAGAAAAGTAAGTGTGAGTTATAATTTTCATTATTTGAGAATTTTAGTTTATTGAAAGACAGTTATTTAACCTAAAGCCGCTATGATGTCTCAAAAATATAACGGGAAGAATATATGTATATTGGTTTTTAAAAAGACATCATTCGGGATTAATAAAAAGAAAGTAATGTTAAACTCGACTTAAAATTTTATGTTGATAAAAAATATTGGGTCCAACCAAATTTAACGATTTTTAAAATTACCAGTAATTTAAAAATCAACACAAAATTTAATTTTTATATTAAAATTTTTTTAATTTACATCATTTCCAATTTTAATTCAGAAAATACAAATTTTATTTCAAACATTTTTTATTATATTTTAGAAATTTCTAATTATAGGTCTATTCGATTATCCAAATTTAATATTTTTTACTACAACTGGAAAGTCTTGTTTACTTTTTGTATTGAAAATTTCCAGCTGTAGTAAA
Source organism: Pegoplata infirma (assembly GCA_963921195.1). NCBI lineage: Eukaryota > Metazoa > Arthropoda > Insecta > Diptera > Anthomyiidae > Pegoplata > Pegoplata infirma. The sequence goes on from OY992538.1 coordinate 63,776,048, forward strand.
ATGAGTAAACAATAGTAGATTGTAGTAAGGTAATCGAATATACCTTATATTTCAAAACTTTCTAAATATATTTCAAAAATGTTAAATTATATTTCAGAAATTCCCATTTATATTTAAAAAATTTCCGAATATAATTCCAAAATTTCTAAATGTAATTCAAAAATTTTCAATTATACTTCATAAATTTTGATTTATAACTCGAAAAATTCCAATTATATTTTAGAAATTTCCATTTATATTTCAGAAATTTCGTATTTCAAAAATTTCCATTTGTTATTCAAAATTTTCCAAATGTTTTTTAGAAAATTGCATTTGTGTTTCAAAAATATGCTTTTCAAATTTTTTTAAATGCTTTGAGGAAAATTTCATTTGTATTTCAAAAAATTCCATTTGTACTTCAGAAATTTCCAATTGTATTTCAAAAAATTTCTATTTGTATTTTAAAATTTTCTAAATGCTATTCAGAAAATTCCATTTGTATTTCAAAATTTTCTATATGTATGTTTCCTATATTAATAATTTTAAATTACAAATGGAATTTTTTCCGAAAATCATTTAGAAAATTTTAAAATACAAATGGAAATTTTTAAAATATAAATGGAATTTTCTGAATTTTTTGAAATATAAATTGAGTTTTCTTAAAAGCATTTAGAAAGTTTTGAAATGGAAATACAATTGGAAATTTCAGAAATACACACATCAAAAAATAAGGAAAAAAAACGTTTAATTAAAAATTTTGAAAAGTTCATTCTAGTTTTTAATAATTTTTTTAATTGATATAATTAAATTTTTAATTGATTTCGCAAATTTCCGTGAATTAAAAATAAATGCCAATTTTCCCTGTTAAACTTTCACTTTCGTGATAGGTGCAAAATCAATTAAAATAGTAATTGATATAAGCATTTTAGTGATTGAAACTCATTTCCATTTTTATGTGCAATTAGAACTTTCTGAAAAATATATGGAAATTTCTGATATAAATGGAAATTTCTGAAATAAATGGAAATTTATGAAATATAATTGGAATTTTTTGAATTATAATTGGAAATTTTTGAAATATGAATGGAAATTTTTGAAATATGAATGGAAATTTTTGAAATATTAGTGTGAATTTCTGAAATATAATTGGAAATTTCTAAAATGTAATTAAACATTTTTGAAATATAATTGAAAATTTCTAAAATATAATAAGAAATTTCGGAGATATAATTTGTATTTTCTGAAATAAAATTGAAAATTACTTTTATGTAAAATCGACTTAGAAAATAGTAAAAAAGTAAAATATATATAAATAACTTTCGTTTTATTTTTTTTTCTTGGTAAACCATTATTAGTTTATTTCTTTAATTTAGGTTATATAAATAATATTATCAATAACCCTACTTACTTATTTTTTTTTAACATACTATGTGGTCATAATTTAGTATAGCTACCAATTTTTTTAAGTTATTTTAAGATCATTATTTAGTACATATTGATAACGAATTACCACCATATACATAAATATTTTGTCATATGATAAGATATTGCACAGAATACATACGTTTTGAATTTTTGAACAAAACGAGCGCAATCAATAAAATAGTGTCAAAATAATAAATTTGCGTTATAAAATTGAATTTATATTGTAAATTTTGATCTATCATATAAAAGTTTCATTTTCAAAAGAGTGATTCAGAAAATTTAAAAGATCTGCTGGAATTTAAAAATTTTTGTATCGAACTTAAAAATACTCAAAATCTGAAAATGTTTTGTGATTTTAAAATTTTTGTATGGGCTCTGAAATAAGTGAGAGAGTTTAATTCAGCTGTACCCGAATCTTTTATACCCTCCAAACTCTAAGAAAAATTAAGCATATGCCTTATACAGTTTTCAAGCAATTATTATTAAAATTATAACAAAAAATTTTAACAGGGGCATTCTAGGGGAAGGGTTCAGCGGGGTACCTTCCTACTCCCGAAAGTTTTTTAATAAATTCATTTAAAATTTTTGCACTTAAGCAATAAAATCCACTATATATGTCTTATCTATATAAGACATTTTCCAATCTCCTAAGTTTGGGATTTTAAACTTCCCGGTAAAAAATGTTTATATATGTATGCACGAGCGATTTATTTTGCACATTTTGGTGAAAATGCATATTTCTGTTTTAAATGCACATGTTGTACATATTTGCAACTTATAAGTGCATATTTTACGTTATTACGTTATTTTAAGTAATATTTATTCTCTTTTAATCGGTCCTACTTGGAAGTGGAGATATATTGCTTTGAATAATTTTGTGTAATTTGTTGCTTTTGTTTTGCATGACATTGTAGGTTTTCTGTGTATATTTTGATTTTTCATACTCTACACTCTAGTGATAGAGGGCAAGAAAGATTTATAATTAGTCCATGATAGAGGGTATATATAAGTTTGTCATTCCGTTTGTAACACCTCGAAATATTGGTCTAGGACCCCATAGAGTATATATATTAATGATCCTTGATAGATTTTAAGTCGCTCTAACGATGTCCGCCCGTCTGTATGCCCGTTGAAAACACGCTGATTTTTCAAAGACATTACTGAGGCTGCTGAAGTTTGTCATATATGTTGGTCGTTTACCTGGTCAGGTTGGTATTGCAATTCAGCGAAATCGGTTAAGTGGTTAAAAAGTTATGAGCAAAAGAGTGAATTTCGGCAAAAGTTTTTCGCTAATTTACGAACAAAAAAAAACGCTAACTTTCGAAAGACAATCCTAAAACTGCTGAAAATATATCTTTGTCGTTCACCAAATCTGGTTGGTATTAAATTCAAATGATGAAACCCAGCCTAACAAGTTTTAAAAGGATTGGTAGCTTACCAACGCTTTTAAAACTTATTGGTAACTTACCAATGCTTTTTAAACTTGTTGGTAACGTATTTTTTGCGACAAAAATATTTTTACACAAAACAAAAAAAAATTACACTCGAAAAAAATTTTACATTAAAAAAAAAAGTATTTTTTTTTTTTTACAAAAAATCACAAAAAAAAAAGTTTTTTTGTTAATTTTTTTCAAGTAAGAAAATTTTTATATCACTTAAAAAGGACATTGTGGAGGGTATTCATGGATTCCGTCAAGTCGATTATAACTTTTCTACTTGTTTATTTTGAATTCAGATTCTGAGACATTTATAGAAAATATGTATAAGAATATAAGACATTTTCCCCCGTAGAAAATACGGTGGCTCGCAGCTTCTTTCGTGTAATAGGTATTTGTTAGCAATCCATTCAAGACAAAGTTAACCAAAATAGACCTAATTATTATTAAATAAGTATTTTTCTAAAAAATCCCATGTAGGTTATTTATCAAGCTTAATTTAAGCTTAATGGCGTCCAGATTTAAAACAAATATCTCTTTTTCTATTGAAAAAAATTTCTGCTTCCGAACATTTTGCTAAAGAAAAATACAAAAACTCTTAAAAAAAAAACCTTTAGAAACCAATACACTTTTTAAAGAAAAAAGTAAAAAATTTGAATTCGGCCTTGCTTGAATGTATCAATATTAGAGATGGGCGCGTGAGTGATTTTTGACTCACACTCACTCACGCTCACGACAGAAATTTTTGAATCACGCACACTCACTCAAGAGCATATTTTTTCTACTCACTCACAATCACGTGAGTAAATTTAATACAACTCACACTCACGTGCACTCACGCAAGCTTCACTCACACTCACGAAACACTTATACAAAAAAAATTTCAATAACTAAAATTTCAAAAATCTTTCAAAATTTTCAGCAAAATTTAAAGTTCAGCGAAATTTTTATTTGCTTTTTTCGGGACGTAATATTAAACTAGCCCAAATTGTACAATTTTTTGTTGCTTTTTTTGGTACAACAGGAAATAAGAAGAGAAAATAAATTACGCAAACTCACGTAAAAAATCGACTCACGCACACTCACTCAAGCAAAAATCTAACTCACGCACACTCACTCACGCAATTTTTTTCTCCACTCACAATCACGTGAGTAAAATTGAAATCCCTTGTGCCCATTTCTAATTAATACCCTCCACAATCTCAAAAATATTATTTACAAAAAAAAAAAATTTGTAAAAAAAAAATTCCGCGGAAAGAAAAATTGGCTAAAATTTTTTTTGAAAAATAATATGTTCGTAAATGTTTAACTACTATTCGGTATCCAATTTTGTTTACATTTGTCGATCAGCAGCCGAATTAAAGCATTTTGTATTTTCAGATGGACATCGCTAGAATGTCTTAGAATCGATCACTCATACCGATATTTCGATGAGTTACAAACGGAGTATAAAAATCTTTTCAAAAATTAATTATTCGATTAATTTACATCAAAAAAATAGGTTAATCCGTTATTCGAAAATCGTCATTTAAAAATTTTCGAACAAGAGTTTGATTTTTTTTGATGTGTTATTTTTAATTTTAATAAGGTTTTATTAAATTTCAATTGTGCTTTTCCAAATTTTAATTAAGGACTTCTAAATTTCAACTGGGGTTTTTTGAAATTTAATTGTGCTTTTATGAAATTTATTCGTGCTTTTAAAGAATTTATTCGTTCAATTAGATTTTTCAGAATTTTAACGGAAAAAAGTTATAGTTTGCATAAAAATAAATATGTTTAACAAAATTGATTTCATCATAAAAAAACTTGTGTTGGCTTTTAAAAATGTAATTGTGAAATATGTTTTCACAACAAAATACATATTTATGACTCAACATTTTTTAAATCACTTAAAAAAAATCTGCACAAAAACTAATTTTTCTTTTTCATATTCTTACCTGTTTTAAAACATCACATAATTCCACCGAATAATCCACTTTGAATTTAGGGAATTTAACAACAACTTCTTCGGTATTCATTTTATCAGCCAAATCCACTAAATTAATTTCCTTTAATTTTTCAGCCAATGTCTTTAAACCATCAATTTCGTTGGGCAACAATACAAACATAGACAAATCGGAATCTTTATAGGGCATTTCCAAAGCTTGACAACCCAAATCATCAAAGTAACCATAACCGAATTTTGCTTTTTGATTCATATATGGTACTTGAATAGTATCTTCAACACCAACAGAGAAAGAATCTTCAGCTGTTTGTGATTCATCGAATTTATTTTCCCAATCACCCTTAAAATGTAAGGCGTTTAAGAGAACCAATCGGGTAAGTGAGCTAAAGCAATCACTGGTAACTAAATCGGTAATTTTACCAGCTGTTTGATCTTCAACCCAGGAGTTAATAGCTTGAGCGGCAGCTTCATTTTCAGCAAAATTTAATTCTTCAGCTTCGGCATGGTATTGTTCCTTGGTGGCAGTAGCATAGTCAGCCTTAAGGGTTTTACCTTCTTGTACATAAACCTTATTGGCAATTTTTAAGAGTTCACTACCCTTGTACTTTTCCAAAACAAATTGGAAAGTTTCAGCTACCTCTGGTGGGAAGTTGGAAACGAATCTCATAGCGGTAGCAATTTCTTCAGCGGTTTCACCTTGAGCACCGGCAAAAGCCAAGGCTAAACAATTTTGGATAGAGAATGGGGAGAAAACAAGATTTTCTTTAACACCACCGGCAGCTAATTTTTCAAATAATTCAACGGTGAATTGGGCACCACCACGAGCAAATTGTTCATTGAAATCAAACATTTTGTATTTATTTATTTTTTCGCACTGCAATTGAGAAACACTTGAATATAACTTTCCTTGACCACGGTCTGTTATGGAATGTTTTATAAATTTACTTGAGCCACAACAAAATTTACTTTTTTTTTAACGCCTTCTATTTGATTATTCCCTCATTCATTCAAATGACTCACGCATTGTTTATCTATCATACATGTCGCTGCTATCAGCTACGTTAGCGTCTCCCAAAAATTTAACATTTTGTTTTACATTTTCTTTCTTACCTTTTTCATTCTTCTATAGTTTACCGCCGCCTGTTCCATTCGGTTCTTTTTTTTGTGGGGGGAAGTACTTACCAAATATTTGTTTATTTTTTTTTCTTTTTATTTCATTTTACTGCTCTCAGCTAGTAAATATTTTTCTTGTTATTGGATATTTTGGATTTCTTTAAAAATTTAATCTTATCATTTCGATTAGAATTTTGAACTTTATAACTAAATAAAGTTAAATATATATTGTAAAGATTATTAAATTTTCTGGGACATGTTAATAATTTGGTTAAAAATAGTTAATTATTCAATTTTGTTTATCTGAAAAAATATATGTTTATTTTTCAATGGAATTTATTTGTTTACGTTTCTGTTGTTATACATTTTGAAATGTTACAGCTGTTAAAAACTAGAGATGTTAAAATTTTTTATTTTGATAAAGTAATCGATAAAATTTTACGGTTAATTTAACCCCCAGTTTCTGTAATACGGATGTCATTCGTCTTTGACGAATATTTTGATATATTTTGTTATTTGGGGGTTTACAAGTATGCAAAATAGCCAAATTTCAATAAAATGTACTTACGCCCAGTTTCTGTAACATGAACGCCATTTGTCTGCGACGAATTCCAATCAGCGCCTCGAAGGATTACAGTCCTTAATTCGATTTGGCTTGAATAAATTGAATGAATTCACTTTACTTTCATTCGATTTATAAATATCGAATGCATTCGATTTATTTTTCATTCGACTTTCAAAAATTGAATGAATTAAATTTTTTTTCAATCGAATTTTCATTCATACTAAACTCAAGTCCTTTGAATTCTCATACTGCACCTTTAAACGCAAAATTTTGATTCATCTTAAAGATAAAAATTTGTAAAGTTATTTTTTGTTTTATAGATTTTTTTGTTATGACATTTTTTTTTCTCGCTACTAAACAGTGTTTTTTCTCTTTTATTCTTTATTACTATTTTAAATTCTTTTTCTTCTTTCTATATGTTAATCTTAAATTTTCTGATCTTTAAAATATAAATTTAAGACATTTTTTATATAGAAAAATTCTCAGATTCTGGGACATTTTTTCTATAGAAAAGTTCTCAGATTGTGACACATTTTTTCTATAAAAAAATCATCAGATTCTGAGACATTTTTTCTATCGAAAAATTCTAAGACATTTTTTTCTATTAAAATTTTTTCTATAGAAAAATTCTCAGATTGTGACACATTTTTTCTATAGAAAAATTATCAGATTCTGAGACATTTTTTCTATCGAAAAATTCTCAGATTCTGAGACATTTTTTCTATCGAAATTTTAAATTTTTTTTTTTTTTTTTATTTTTGTTATTTATTTCAATTTTTATTTTTGATTATAAAATAACCGTTATTATATTTCAAATAATAAAAATCAAATTATTGATTGAATATATTAATTTTTAAAATAAAAATCGTTAACAAACTGTTTGATTTTTGTTGAAATTTTTAAATTTTAAAGTATTTCAAAGTAAGTAATTTTTTTAAATATAAATTGTAACCGTTATCTCCCTGTTTAAAATTCATTTGGGCAATTTTAAAATGTATTTGTACAATTTTTAAATACATTTGGAAAATTTTAAAATATATTTGGACAAATTCTGATTAATTTTTATTAAAAAATAAAAATTGTTTTATTCGACCTTTAAAATATTATATTTTGTGAGGATGTTTATTCTGGCTCGAGGTCATTATTTTCTTTACTAATTAAAACCATGATATTCTCATAGCATAATTTTCAAGAAAATTATTTTTTGTTTTAAATTTATTTATGTTGGTCATTTTTGCAAGACTTAATCGACACGTGGTTCGGAATTTGTCAGATTCCATTGTCAAGATTATTTAGCAAAAATAGAAACGATTTACTACAAAGTAGCAAACGAGTCTAATGACAAATCGTTTGTGCACAAACTAAAGTATTAATACATATTCGACTCTATCCACAATGTGAATTAGAAAGACGAAGAAATTGTACTATACTAGTAAAGCAACGATTGTCAATAACCAACAAAAATATTTAAAACATTTTACATACGATAGTCCAAATATATTTTAAAATGGTCCAAATGTATTTTAAAATTATCCAAATGAATTTTAAAATGGTCCAAATGTATTTTAAAATTATCTAAATGAATTTTAAAATGGTCCAAATGTATTTTAAAATTGTCCAAATATGTTTTAAAACTGTCCAAATATATTTCAAAATTGTCCAAATATATTTTGTGAGGATGTTTATTCTGGCTCGAGGTCATTATTTTCTTTACTAATTAAAACCATGATATTCTCATAGCATAATTTTCAAGAAAATTATTTTTTGTTTTAAATTTATTTATGTTGGTCATTTTTGCAAGACTTAATCGACACGTGTTTTGGAATTTGTCAGTCTTGCAAAAATGACCAACATAAATAAATTTAAAACAAAAAATAATTTTCTTGAAAATTATGCTATGAGAATATCATGGTTTTAATTAGTAAAGAAAATAATGACCTCGAGCCAGAATAAACATCCTCACAAAATATAATATTTTAAAGGTCGAATAAAATTTTTTTATTTTTTAATAAAAATTAATCAGAATTTGAACATAATGGTTGGCACGCCATAGTGATGAATAGCCCTAATATGGTATAACCCAGCAAAAACTTCGCTTACCAAGTAATTAACTTAATGGGTTAGCAAAAATATGAGTAATTAGTTACCTCCCAATTTCAATGTTAATTACTTTAACACGGTGATGTCATTGGAGGTAACCACATTTTGCCTTTTTTGGCGCAATGTAATGCTAATGGTAGGCAGGAAGGGGTACCCATTACCAAGTTTTTGCTGGGAATTTCATTCACAACAACAAAAAACATATTGTTGTAGTCCAATGGACTATCGTATGTAAAATGTTTTAAATATTTTGGTTGGTTATTGACAATCGTTGCTTTACTAGTATAGTACAATTTCTTCGTCTTTCTAATTCACATTGTGGATAGAGTCGAATATGTATTAATACTTTAGTTTGTGCACAAACGATTTGTCATTAGACTCGTTTGCTACTTTGTAGTAAATCGTTTCTATTTTTCCTAAATAATCTTGACAATGGAATCTGACAAATTCCGAAACACGTGCCGATTAAGTCTTGCAAAAATGACCAACATAAATAAATTTAAAACAAAAAAAAATTTCTTGAAAATTATGCTATGAGAATATCATGTTTTTAATTAGTAAAGAAAATAATGACCTCGAGCCAGAATAAACATCCTCACAAAATATATTTGGACAATTTTGAAATATATTTGGACAGTTTTAAAACATATTTGGACAATTTTAAAATACATTTGGACCATTTTAAAATTCATTTAGATAATTTTAAAATACATTTGGACAATTTTAAAATTCATTTGGATAATTTTAAAATACATTTGGACCATTTTAAAATATATTTGGACATTTTTTAAATACATTTGGACAATTTTAAAATACCTTTGAAACAATTTAAAATACAATTGAAAATGGTGTAGAAAAATGCAGGGGTTCACATACAAAATTTTGAGTTTGTTGGAGTCCAGAGAGTACGGAAATAGTAATAGTTTTTTGGTCTAAGAATTTTTCGGCTGAAAAACGTCCAAGAATCTGAGAATTTATCTATAGAAAAAAATACTCAGAATCTGAAAATTTTTCTATAGAAAAAATGTCTAAAAATCTAAGAATTTTTCTGCAAAAAAAATGTCCAAGAATTTGAGAATTTTTTTATACAAGAAATGTCTGAGTCTGAGAGTTTTTGTATAAAAAAATGTCTCACAATTTTTGTATAGGAAAAATGTCTCAGAATATGAAAATTTTTCTATGGAAAAAATATCTCAGCATTTGAGAATTTTTCTATAGATCCCGAATCTGAGACATTTTTTCTATAGAAAAACTCGCAAATTCTGAGATATTTTTTCCATAGAAAAATTCTGAGATTCTGAGACATTTTTCCTATGGAAAAAATTTCAGATTCCGACACATTTTTTTTATAGAAAAAATGTGTCAAAATTCGGTTCACTCAATCCATGTTTTTTATGTTATTTTTTTTTTTAATTAACGGTCAATTTTCTACACTTGGCAATGCTTTCTAAAATTATAAAATGTTATCGATAAATTATCGACAACAATATATGAACTAACTACCTATTATTAAACACCCTGTGTTACTAGCACAAATGCTTCTTCTAGAAAAACACAAAAACAAAAAACAGCTGATTGCATTGAACAACGAAAAAAAGTAAAAAAATGAATAATAATTTGATAATTTGTATTTGCTAAATAAAAAGAAAATTAAATAGTGTAAAGTACAGTAAATTTTTATTAAAATTCATAAAATACAAAGAAAAAGTATAATACAATTAACAAAAAATCTACGATATTAAAAATATCAAAATAAAATGCAACGCAAAAGAAGAAAATTACTAAATTAGCAAAGGTGATTTATTAGTTGAATAGATAGTGAACATACATTTTGGGAATAGTAAGAACTTATCTATTAATAAATAGTCTTAATAAACAAATTATAGATAAGAAACAATAACAATTAAAGAAAATAAATCCCCCACAATAATAAATAAACGATATAACAAAGACTACACCAACAACAAAAGCAAATATAGCAACAGTTCAAAAAACTTCCAACTATAGAGACTCCTCTTATTTGTGTAACGCTATAATTGTTGAGATAACCAAACAACCACAAAATCCACACATCACAGAATCTTATCTCAACAATGCGAGCATTGGCGTAGGAAGCCAACATTTCTGGGGGGGGCTAAAGCCCCCCTAGATTTTTTTGAATTTTTTGGTATTTTTTTTAATAGAAAAACCCAGACCTATTTCTGAAGTGTTCCCTTTAACATGCGTCTAGGTGTCCTAGAAGCGAATGCCCCCCTAAAGCGGTTAAAAAATTATATTTTTTTTTACCAATTTTGGATTTTTCGGAAATTTATAACTCCCAGATACGTTTCGAGAATGAAAGATTTTTAATGTTTTTCCTATAGTAAAATCATTATATTACTATGATTTTTTTTAAGAGAGAGTTCTAATAATTGAAAAGTTGATGATTATTAGTCAAAACTCTCAGATTCTTTCTTCCAATAACTTTTGTCTATAAAAAACCCCTTAGAATTTAAAAACTTTTTTAAATCAAAGAAGTTAAAATGTTTTCCTGAAGTTAAAACCCTAAGATTCGGTAAAGTTTTTATTACTGACAAAAACATCAGATTCATATAAAAACTTTTTCAATAATTCAGATTATTTTTCAATGGGAAAAACTATTAGTTCTAATATAATAATGATTACAAGTCCTTAAGACTCGTAGAAAAATCCAAACGAGTCCTAAAGGCTCATAATTATTATTTATTGTTGCAAAAATTAATGAAATCATTAAATTATTAAAAAAAAAATTGTCAATGATTAAAATTCTGGGGGGGGCTAAAATTTTTCTGGGGGGGGCTAAGCCCCCCCCAGACAGGGCTATCTACGCCGATGAATGCGAGGTATTGAGGGTAAAGTTGTTATACTAGGCTCAAGAGGTAAGTCGAACATATTTTGTTAATTCATTCATTAAAAAATTAATTTTTATATATTTTTTTATGGGATTTTTATATTTTATGAAACATTAATATTGTAATGCCTCGTCACAGAAATCGATAAGACGACAACACATAAATTTTTTGTGTTCAGTAAGCAAGTGTAGTGTTTCTTTTTTCTTCTGTATGTCGGTTTATAACCTTGAGGAAATCACTTTTGTTTAATAATATACTTATTCATACATGCAATTCTTGCACAGACATTTAAAGGAAATATTTCTTTGTTTTATAGAATTGGGATTGTTTTGTAAAAATTGACTTGAGCTGGTTTTACGGAAAAATGCCTAAAAATCTGGGACCATACTTGGGAACTGGGCATTAAGGCATTAGTTTTTTTTTTTTTGGCAAAATTGCAGTTTATGGGGCACACTGAAATCGAAAAAACTAAAAACGCCATCCGCTTTAGAATTAAAAAAGAAAAAAAAAAAACAAAATTATTGATTAGTGGCGCCGGAAACTTATTTTGGGGTCCTCTTTAATAGGGACATCCAGGAAAGGGACAACTTAAATTTTTTTTTTTTTGTTTTAAAATTTTTTTCTGCGTAGCCGGCCTTTGGCCGGGCTTAGGGATTACAAACTTCATAAATTAGTTTAGCGGCTTCGCTAAATAAAGTTTTTTTTGTGTATCAATCCTTTGGCCGGTTAAAATCAGTGCTCACTTCGCTACTTTGTGGGGGGCTTAGAGGTGCTTCCCGAGTCCGGCGCCACTAATCATTAATTTCGGTGTTTTTCTTTTTTAATTCTTGATCGGGTGGCGTTTTTAGTTTTTTTAATTTCCGTGTGCCCTATAAACTGCAATTCAGCCGTTTTTTTATGTAAAATGTTAATGCAAAAGCAGGCATTGGCATTGTTTTTTCATTCAAAAGTAATGCCAGGTCCCAAGTATGTCTGGGAATTTTTCAATATAAGAAAAATATCTCAGAATCTGGCTATGTCTTAGATTCTGAGACTTTTTCTGTATAGAAAAAATGTCTCAGAATCTGAGATTTTTTCTTAAAGAAAAAATGTCTCAGAATCTGAGATTTTTTTCTTAAAGAAAAAAATGTCTCAGAATCTGAGTTTTTTCTATAAAAAATGTCTTAGAATCTGAGATTTTTTCTATAGAAAAAATGTCTTAGAATCTGAGATTCTCTCTTTATACCCTCCAAATACAGTATGGGGGTATACTCACTTTGTCATTCCGTGTGTAACGCATCGAAATATCGGTCGGGGACCCCTAAAGTATATATCGTCACCTAAAATGCAAAACGCCCTAACTAACAAAAAATTCAAAATCGGTATTTTGATAGATTCTGGTGTCTTTTATTAACCTACACGTCCCCAAAGGGTATGCAGGAGCTAAAAGTTATAAAGTTGTTCACTTGGCTTTTTTGTGGGCTCAAAAATTGGACCAACATTTTCTATTTGTATACAAAAATTTCACTAATACTATCACATATTTAAATTAAAATAATAAGAAAATCTAATATGAATCACTAATACTGTCGCATTTTAGAACATTTTGTGACAAAAAATGTTGGTCCGAGATTTCTCCAAAAATTGAATAAGTCTCTACTGCCATCTCTTTCTTTATACTCTTTGCACGTCCCTACAAAATACTAGGGTCACTAGAGGTGTCCTTAAAAACGAAAATCACCTTTTTATACCTGGTAGGGTCCTATATTGTTCTTTAGTATCTAAAAATGAATGAGCCAAAATTTGGGGACAATCGGCTAAAAATAACTCGTGCCGAAAATGGATTGAAGTTTTGGGACATTCTTATAAGAACGAAAAACTCGTTTTTTCTAGTTTTTGGAAAAACATTGGTATTTAATATTTTTTGTTAAATTTTTTGTAAAATAATATGAAAATGGTACTAAATTACCTTTTCAAAACGACTAATAAAATTAAAATCGGATGAAAAATAAGCATTTTACGATTACATGCCCCAGACCATTGTATGGTTTTTAGAGCCAGAATTTCAAAATTTTCAAAATTTTTAGGCAAAAAAATAGTAAAAATTTAATTTTACTTTATGATCAAATTGAAAACATGTTTAAGATTAAAAATAGCAGATATGGTAGTCAAGCTTTTTTTTTATTTGGCGCGGGTAGTGATAAAATTTCCGCGGATTCCAAATAAAATGCGTTTTTCTACAATAATTAAGCAAATTTTTGAAAATTTGTGCTCTATTGTGCGGATCGAAGTGTAAAACGTAAATTCTGTAACTTTTGAGAAATCGCTTATATGCAGATATTTTGTATTATAGAAATGTATAACGTCTCAAATTTGTAATTTCACCTCGACGAAAAGGGGTTAAAGATGCCCGAATTCTCAAAAAATTTACAGAATTTATGTATTTCACTTCGTATAATACAATACAGAAAATTGTTTCCCATATTTGCTAAATTATTTTAGAAAAACTCATTTTCTTTGGAATCCGCGGAAATTATATCACTACCCACGCCAAATGAAAAAAAAGTTAGACTACCATATCTGTTAGTTTTTATCTATAACATGTATTTAATATAATTATAAAGTAAAATTTATTTTTTTTTATTTTTTTGCCTAAAAATTTTGAAAATTTTCAAATTTTGGCTTCAAAAACCATGCAATGGTCTGGGGCATGTAGGCGTAAAATGCTTATTTTTCATCAGATTTGAATTTCTTTAAGCTTTTTGGAAAGGTAATTTATTACCATTTTCATATTACTTAACAAAAAAATTAACAAAAAATATCATATACCAATATTTTTCAAAAAACTAGAAAAAACGGGTTTTTTCATCAGATAAGAGTGTCCCAAAACTTCAATCCATTTTCGGCACGAGTTATTTTTATCCGATTGTCTCCAAATTTTGGCTCACTCATTTTTAGATACAAAACTTCAATTTAGGACCCTACCACGTATTAAAAAGTGATTTTGAAAAATTACCTTAGTCGTTAGGACACCTTTAAGGGTCACATAATAAAAATTAGCGATTTTATGGCTAAAAATTAAAAACATGCTAAAAAAAAAAAAAAAAAAAAATATTCATAAAACGTACGTCTTCACAAAATTTTAGCCCAATTCAATCAAAACCAACAAAGTCATTAACAAATTAAAAATTTTACTCTATACTGTTTTTTGCTTCTCCTGTAAAATTAATAAAATGTTAGTTAGGGCCTTTTGCATTTTAGATGACGATATATTAATGATCAGTGATCGATTCTAATAGTGCGTTTACACTGGTCCTCTAAGCTAGCTTAAAGTAGATTGTGGCTCTAATCCAGTTTCAATCTATTAGATTGCCCATACAAATTTATTTTTTTCAATCTAGTAGTTTAGACTCTAATCGGCAAACGCAATCTGGTAAAGTTAGATACAACTCTGTATTTCTATTATTTGCATTTTCCAACACTGAAAAACACCGACACAAAGCCTGCCGTTTTGATAACGCCGCCAAGTATGTGTATGCCGCCGTCATTGTTATTTGTAAACGCCGTCACTGTCCTTGTTAATCATACGACGACTAATTACCGTCGCTGTCTTTTAACGCAGTCACACACATTTATTACCAACTTGTTGTTATAAATGCCAATCCTAATCTTCTCAAATGTAAAAAATGCCAATGTAAACGGTACAGATTGCAAAGTAGATTAAAATCGCAATTTACTAGATTAGAAATCCAATGTAAACGCACTATAAGACATTCTAGTGATGCCCGTCTGTCTGTCTGTCCGTCCGTCTGTAGTAACCACGATGCTGTCCAAAAAAAAAAGAGCTAGACTCTTCAAGTTTGGCAGGAATATGTCTTATAGTTAGTGTTTGGGGTCCGGGAGTTCCCGGGTCGGATTTCCCGGGAATTCCCGGGAAAACACTGACGGGAATTCCCGGGAATTTTTTTAATTTTTCCCGGGAAATCCGGGAATTTTGTAAAATAAACCTTTTTACATAATTTTCATTTAATTTTTACCATTTTTTTTACACACAGGTATAATTAAATTGATATTTTTGTATTTTTTTCTATTTGGAAGAACAGTGCAAATATATATTCATAGGAAAACTGACCAAGTGTAAAAAGTATGTTAATATCATGAAAAAAATTAAAAGTCAAAAAATATACGTCGGGTAATGATAATTTTGCTAAGACTGTCAAAAAAATATAAAAATTTTGAACCAAGAATTAACATTTCCAAAATAAATATTAAAAGTGCTGCCAACTATATTAGTTTTTTTTCTCGAATAACGCAGTTTTATTTTTTTTGCGATTTTTAGCTATTTTTTGCGATTTTTTGTAAAGGAAAAAGTTGCAATATTTTTTTTGGTTTGTTTTATTGTACTTCAGGATTTTTAACTTTTATGTTTTGATTTTTTATGCTTTAATTAATATTTTATCTTTTATAAAACTGTTTTAAATAAAAAGATAATCAAATTTTAAAGTTTTTTATGATTTACATTAATAATGAAAATAAATTAATTTTTTCCCGTTTCCCGGGAAATTGAAAAGTCCGGGAATTCCCAAACACTACTTATAGTCCTAGTAGTGTTGTAAATAGTCGATACTTTCAAATACTCAATACTACTCGATACTTTTGAATTGAGTACTCGATACTTTTCAAATTTGTTTAAAACTAACTTTTTTTTTATCAACAAAAGCATTTTATTTAATTATTTTTTCTTTGCAGAGTGTATCAAAAACAAAAGCTAATTAAAAACTATTAAACTAAAATCAATTTTTTAATAAAATAAATT
The DNA here is from genome assembly GCA_963921195.1 of Pegoplata infirma. Classification (NCBI taxonomy): domain Eukaryota; kingdom Metazoa; phylum Arthropoda; class Insecta; order Diptera; family Anthomyiidae; genus Pegoplata; species Pegoplata infirma. The sequence goes on from OY992538.1 coordinate 63,792,276, forward strand.
TTGAGATTTAAATTCAACAAAATTCATGTATTTTGTAGCAAGATTCATGCATTTTGTAGCAAAATTGTAGCATTTAAAAAAAAATCAACTTTTAGAGTATTGAGTAAGTACTTTTGAGTATTGAGTACCGGTAAAATTGATCGGTATCGAATATTCAATACCCAAAATACTCGATACATTTACAACACTAATTCCTAGGCAGGTTAAGTTCGGAAATAGGCAAAATCGGACCAGGGGATTAAAAAATTTCGATTTTTTCGGCCCGCCCCCTTTTGAGGGCGTGGATAAAAAATAATTTAAATAATAATAAAATTGTAATACTTAAGTGCACATCATAGAAAAAAATAGAATTGAAACAGAGTCGTATTTCGCTTGAATAAGTATTAGTGACAGCTAGTGTTTGGGAATTCCCGGACTTTTCAATTTCCCGGGAAACGGGAAAAAAATAATTTATTTCCCGGGATTCCCGGGAATCCCGGGAAATTTTTATTATTAATGTAAATCATAAAAAACATTAAAATTTGATTATCTTTTTATTAAAAACAGTTTTATTAGAGATAAACAATTAATTAAAACATAAAAAATCAAAACATAAAAGTTAAAAATCCCGAAATACAATAAAACAAACCAAAAAATATATTGCAACTTTTTCTTCACAAAAAATGGCAAAAAAATAGCTAAAAATCGCAAAAAAAATAAAACTGCGTTATTCGAGAAAAAACTAATATAGTTGGCAGCACTTTTAATATTTATTCTGGAAATGTTAATTCTAGGTTTAAAATTTTTATATTTTTTTGACAGTCTTCCTATGAATATATATTTGCACTGTTCTTCCAAATAGAAAAAATACAAAAAATATCAATTTAATTATACCTGTATGTAAAAAAAATGTAAAAATTTAAGTAAAATAAACGTTTTTATGTAAAAAGGTTTATTTTACAAAATTCCCGGATTTCCCGGGAAAAATTAAAAAAATTCCCGGGAATTCCCGTCAGTGTTTTCCCGGGAATTCCCGGGAAATCCGACCCGGGAATTCCCGGACCCCAAACACTAGTGACAGCACATTATGTAACTTTTGACGTTTAATAAAAACAATGCAACATAAAGGAGAACAACAACAAAGCAAACAACAAAAGAGAAAAAAAGTTTTTAAACTATCAATAGTGCGTATTATCTTTAAAAAAAATCTCAGATACTGAGACATTTTTTCTATATAGAAAAAATCTCAGATTCTGAGACATTTTTTCTATATAGAAAAAATCTCAGATTCTGAGACAATTTTTTTATATAGAAAAAGTCTCAGATTCTTAGACACTTTTTCTCAGTCTCAGATTCTGAGACATTTCTTTTATATAGAAAAAAATCTCAGATTCTGAAACATTTTATCTATATCTCAGATTCTGAGGCATTTTTTCTATATACAAAAAAATTCAGTTTCTAAAACATTTTTTCTGTATAAAAAAATCTCAGATTCTGAGACATTTTTTCTATATAGAAAAAATCTCAGATTCTGAGACATTTCTGAGATTTTTTCTATATAGAAAAAATGTCTCAGAATCTGAGATTTTTTCTATATAGAAAAAATGTCTCAGAATCTGAGATTTTTTCTATATATATCTGAGATTTTTTCTATATATATCTATATATCTGAGATTTTTTCTATATAGAAAAAATGTCTCAGAATCTGAGATTTTTTCTATATAGAAAAAATGTCTCAGAATCAGAGATTTTTTCTATATAGAAAAAATGTCTCAGAATCTGAGATTTTTTCTATATAGAAAAAATGTCTCAGAATCTGAGATTTTTTCTATATAGAAAAAATGTCTCAGAATCTGAAATTTTTTCTATATAGAAAAAATGTCTCAGAATCTGAAATTTTTTTATATAGAAAAAATGTCTTAGAATCTGAATTTTTATATATAGAAAAAATTTCTCAGAATCTGAGATTTTTTCTTTATAGAAAAAATGTCTCAGAATCTAAGAGTTTTTCTATATAGAAAAAATGTCTCAGAATCTGAGATTTGAACGTCTGAGACATTTTTTCTACATAGAAAAAATTTTAGAATCTGATACTTTTTCTATATACAGTCGAACCCGGTTATAACGAACTCCGAGGGACCTGTAAAAATAGTTCGTTATAAGCGAAGTTCGCTATAAGCGGGGTATATTTTATATCAACCAAGTTTTATTTTCAAAAAAAGTTCCAATTTTATTTACCGTTTTTTTAAGTAAACTACTTTTTGAGATGAAAGAATTAAAAATATTATCAAAATTATAATATTAACCAAAATTTTCTAACTTTATGTGAGTTTAGTAGAGTCCGACCGAATATTCGGTTTCGGTCTCGGTTTCGGCCGAATAATGCGGTTTCGGCCTCTATTCGGTATTCGGCAAAATTTTGGCCGAATATTAGCCGAAACCGAAACTTTTTCGTATTTTAAAAAATATGTAAAAAAGTCGCTGAATTTTTTGATTTCGTATTTCATTACACTTGTTTCAGTTCAATTGAAGAAAATGTTACAAGTTTATGCAATAAATGAAAAACTGTTTCAGTTCAAAAATTATTTTCTCCTAATTTACAAACGAAATATACAATTTTTTTAGAGTCCGACCGAATATTCGGTTTCGGTCTCGGCCGAATAATGGGGTTTCGGCCTCTATTCGGTATTCGGCAAAATTTTGGCCGAATATTAGCCGAAACCGAAACTTTTTGGTATTTTAAAAAATATGTAAAAAAGTCGGTGAATTTTTTGATTTCGTATTTCATTACACTTGTTTCAGTTCAATTGAAGAAAATGTTACAAGTTTATGCAATAAATGTAAAACTGCCTCAGTTCAAAAATTATTTTCTCCTAATCTACAAACGAAATAAAATTTTTTTTTGTAAGTTTTTCAAAAAACATATTTTTTTTCAAAAATACAACAATTCCTATGGTTTAAAAAGCATTATATGCTGTATATTTATCTTTAAGAACTTTTGAATAATTTTATTCATGCCATGCGGTAATTTTTTTTAAGTTTCGGTTTCGGTTCGGTTTCGGCCGAATATTACTTTTTCGGCCGAATATTCGGTTCGGTTTCGGTTCGGCCTCGAAAACTGGTTTCGGTCGGACTCTAGAGTTTAGTAAACATAATTGCCGCACATTTTAAAATATTTTTGGGAGTTCGTTATAAAGAGGTTAATATACATGAAATTTTGTTCGTGGGTCCATAATAAGTAGTTCGTTTTAACCGAGGATTCGTTATAACCGAGTTCGTTATAAAAAAAGTATTTTGTGTGAAAATTGTTGCCAAAACGTCGGGACTTTGAAATTAGTTCGTTATAACCGAGAATTCGTTATAACCGAGTTTGACTATAGAAAAAATGTCTGTCAGATTTTGATTAACTTCATTCTTTAACTCCCTGATTTTTGTGTATTGGATCGGTTTATCATTATTTTGCAGTGATTCATATAATGCACTTTTAAGGAGTATTTTTGTAATGCATTTTTTTATCATCTTCTTTTTAAATTCTGGGTTTATTGAATTGTTTTGTTTTGAAATAAATTAAACTTAACATAGATAATGAGTATTTGCTTTGTTTATTTGCGAAACGCCAATTCCATTACATCACCTAGTTTTGTACCATTTCAAACGCAATTAGAAAAATCAAATGGATTTTTTTTTATAAATCTTGAAATTACAATTGATATTTTAGAAAATACAATTGATCTTTTACGAATTACAATTTATATTTTACGAAATACAATTGATCTTTTACGAATTACAATTGATATTTTTCGAATTACAATTAACCTTTTGATCTTTTGCGAATTACAAATGGAATCTACGAACTACAAATAGAATCTTTGAATTACAAGTAGAATCTTCGAATTACAATCGAATCTTTGAAATACAGATGGAGTCTTCGAATTACATCTGTAAATGGTGACAATGAAGCTTTCTAATCAATGTTATTATTCTTTTATCTTCATTGTAATGATAAACTGATAGACTTCCAGCGAGAGCCCTACTTTCCCTTGTTAAAAATTGCGAATAAAAAAAGTTAGACACTCGATGTAATGCTCTCGTTTTTCATTTTGAATACGGCGCTAAGGCTTCAAATATCAGTCAAATTATTTAAAATTTTAAGCTTTTTCTCCAGGAAATTTTTTTCAAAATTTCAAAAAAATTTGAAGTTTTTTAAACCTTTTCTACAGGAATAAATTTTTAAAATTTATACAAAAAATCGAACTTAACAAAATCAAAATCCTAATTAATGATGCAAATCCGTCCTAAGTGTCTTGATAAAAAATTCCATAAATTTAAATTTTCTAATTTCATAATTTATTTTATTAATTTTATATTTCTTTGCATACTTTTAGGTGTTGGTAAAACATGCCTCGTAACCAAATACATTAAAAATACTCTACACAAAGATGTTGGACCAACAATAGCAGCTTCATTTTTTACTTGTAAGGTCATTTTGGAAGATGCTAAAGTAAAATTACAAGTGAGTAATTGAAAAGAAAAACAACAATACAAAAAACTAAGATTTTTTTTTATAAAAAATAACACACAAAAAATCCATTAAGATTATCAAAACATATTATTAACAATTATTTATACATTACGTTCTTTAAAAATATCTATTGCATAAAATATTAAAATATGCCTTAAGTTAATGATAATTGAGAAAAATAAGCTGCAAAAAAACTTTTAAAAATTAGACTTATTTTTAGTTTGGGGCAATTTTTATAAAGATATCGTTTAAATTAAAATCAATTTTATATAGACACCCAGTCAGAAAAATACAAACGGGCCAACGTTGGAATGAAGTTGGCGGCGACGGTACCAACGTTGGCATATCATACCCGTTTCTAAGTCTACGACGTCATTTCGAAGTTGAAATGATAACAGTGGCCAACGATCGGTCGACTTTTGTTTTGACGTTGGGTTAACATTGATTTTACAAATTTACAACATTGGATTTAACTTTTGCTTAGGGATGGATTGAAAATCTCGATGTAGGGCTTTTTAGTTACCATTTTGTACAAATTGGTTGAAAAAGCAACTACTTAAGTGTTCACTTAGATTAAAGAGTTGAGGTCTATGTAAATCAAAAACTTTTTTTAAAAAATAAAAATGTTAAACTTTTAAATTATAATCTATAGTGTAGTGTTTTATGTAAACACAAAGTTGTGCCAACACAATATTTTTAGTAAAACGGTTTTACATTATACAATGTTGTATTTTTGGCTAGCCCGATATTGTACCAACACAAAATTTTTGGTACGGTTGGCAATTTCTGACTGGGCAGATTCAATGTATTTGTTATTACACAAGAAAAAAAGAAATCTAAACATTTCAATTGGAAAATTAGTTTTAAATAAACAGCCTAAAGATACTGAGGAGGGCCACAATGTTAAAAATGATTATTGCAAAAAACCTATTTTGAAAAATAAATTTTGTAAAAAAAGATTTGATGAAAATGCGTTGTTAGAAAAAAAAATTGGTATAAGAAAATTATTATTATAGATTTTAAGAATTTTGCTATAGGAAAATTGTCTTAGATTCTAAGAATTTTTCTATAGGAAAATTGTCTCAGATTCTGAGAATTTTTCTAGAGGAAAAATATCGCACATTTTGAGAATTTTTTTTGGAAAAATGTCTCAGATTCTGAAAATTTTTCGATAGGAAAAATGTCTTAGATTCTGAAAATTTTTCTATAGGAAAAATGTCTTAGATCTGAGAATTCATTTCTACAGAAAAAATATCTCAGATTTTGAAAATTTTTCTATAGGAAAAATGTCTCAGATTCTGAGAATTTTTCTATAGGAAAAGTGTCTTAGATTTTCAGAATTTTTCTTTAGGAAAAATGTCTCAGATTCTGAGTATTTTTTTATAGGAAAATGTCTAAGATTCTGAGACATGTCTCAGATTCTTAGAATTTTCTGTAGGAAAAATGCCTCAGATTCTAAGAAATTTTCTATAGGATAAATGTCTCAGATTCTGAGAATTTTTCTACAGAAAAAATGTCTCAGATTATGAGAATTTTTCTATAGGAAAAATATCTCAGATTCTAAGAACTTTTCTATAGGAAAAATGTCTCAGATTCTAATAATTTTTCTATAGGAAAAATGTTTCAGATTCTGAGAATTTTTCTATAGGAAAAATGTCTCATATTCTGAGAATTTTTCTATAGGAAAAATGTTTCAGATTCTGAGAAATTTTCTATAGGAAAAAAAAATTCTCAGATTCTGAGAATTTTTCTAAAGGAAAAATTTCTCAGATTCTGAGAATTTTTCTACAGGAAAATTGTCTCAGAATCTAAAAATTTTTCCATAAGAAAAATGTCTCAGATTCTGAAAACTTTTCTATTGGAAAAATGTCTCAGATTCTAAGAATTTTTCTGTGGGAAAAATGTCTCAGATTCTGAGAATTTTTCTATAGAAAAATATCTCTGATTCTGAGAATTTTTCGATACGAAAAATTTCCCAGATTCTGAAAAATTTCCTTAAGGAAAAGTGTCTCAGATTCTGTGAATTTTTTTATAGGAAAAATATCTCAGATTCTGAGAACTTTTCTTGATTTCCCAGATTCTGAAAAATTTCCTTCTGAGAATTTTCCTATAGAAAAATTCTCAGAACCTGAGACATTTTTCCTATAGAAAAATTCTCAGATTCTGAAACATTTTTCCTTTTGAGACATTCTGAGAACTTTTTAATAGGAAAAATGTCTCAAATTCTGAGAATTTTTCTATAGGAAAAATGTCTCAGGTTCTGAGAATTTTTCTATAGGAAAAACGTCTCAGATTCTGAGAATTTTTCTATAGGAAAAATGTCTCAGATTCTGAGAATTTTTCTATAGGAAAAATGTCTCAGATTCTGAGAATTTTTCTATAGGAAAAATGTCTCAGATTCTGAGAATTTTTCTATAGGAAAAATGTCTCAGATTCTGAGAATTTTTCTGTAGGAAAAATGTCTCAGATTCTGAGAATTTTTCTATAGGAAAAATGTCTCAGATTCTGAGAATTTTTCTGTAGGAAAAATGTCTCAGATTCTGAGAATTTTTCTATAGAAAAATGTCTCTGATTCTAAGAATTTTTCGATACGAAAAATTTCCCAGATTCTGAAAAATTTCCTTAAGGAAAAGTGTTTTAGATTCTGTGAATTTTTTTTATAGGAAAAATGCTTCGCATTCAAAGAATTTTTCTATAGGGAAAATGTCTTTGATTCTTAAAATTTTTTTGAGAATTTTTTTATGTGCCTCAGATTCTGAGAATTTTCCTATAGAAAATTTCTCAGATTCTGAGACATTTTTCCTAAAGAAAAATTCTCAGATTTTGAGACATTTTTCCTTTTGAGACATTCTGAGAACTTTTTAATAGGAAAAATGTCTTAAATTCTGAGAACTTTTCTATAGGAAAAATGTCTCAGATTCTGAGAATTTTTCTATAGAAAAAATTCTTAGATTCTGAGAATTTTTTTATATAAAAAATGTCTCAGATTCTGAGACATGTCTTAGATTTTTAGAATTTTTCTATAGGAAAAATATTTCAGATTCTGAAAATTTTTCTATAAGAAAAATATCTCAGATTCTGAGAACTTTTCTATAGGAAAAATGCCTCAAATTCTGAAAATTTTTTTATAGGAAAAATTTCTCAAATTCTGAAAATTTTTTTATAGGAAAAATTTCTCAGATTCTGAGAATTTTTCTATAGGAATAATATCTCAGATTCTGTGAATTTTTCGATAGAAAAAATATCTTAGATTCGGAAAATTTTTTTTTTATTAAAATGTCTCAGATTCTGAGAATTTTTCTATGGGGAAAGTGTCTTCGGCAAGGACGAATTTATTTTTTTAATTTTTTTTTAATAAATATCTTTTATTTTCTTACTGTTTTTTAGATTTGGGATACTGCTGGCCAGGAACGTTTTAAAGCCGTTGCCCCTATGTACTATCGCAATGCCAATGCTGCCATATTAGTTTTTGATCTCTCTCAATATCGTACATTTAAAGAAATAAAATCATGGATACAAGAATTACATCGCAATGTACAAGATCCCTTGATACTAACCCTAGTGGGTAATAAACTTGATTTACATGCATCACGTGCCGTATCCAGAGAAGAGGCTAGCCTCTTTGCCAATTCAATGGGAGCAACATATTTTGAGACGTCCGCTGAAACTGATCAAGGCTTAGAACAAGTATTTGTTAGTACCGCTTTGGGTTTAGTAAGGCTGGCGAAAGAAGGCAAATGTCGTTCATTAAGACAATTTGATTCATGTGATTCTATATCAGCCTATACTAATAATAATACAGCTTTCAATCATTCATCGCGAGCTATAAGTAATCGAAATATTTATGAAAATGGTTCAATTATACATTTACCGTCGGTACCAATGGGTATACCCGTAGAGGGTGATCATATTAAAACAACAGCTGAGGGTCGTTTAGAGACTCCCTCATGGAGTATTGATCATATAGCATTGGGTGAAGTTGAACCGGTAAATTGGTGTTGTTAAAGAAAGAAACCCAAGGAATCTAAACAACCCAGAATAAAAAAATACAAAAAAACAATTGTGATTTTAATCAAAACAAAGCAATTTAAAGGCAAGAAAACAACAACAAGAATCGTTTATTCAAAGGATATTATTTTTAAAAATTTATTACATAAATTTTAAGATCAAGAAATACAAAAACAAATCAAAAAAAAAAAAAATTATTTACAATTTTTATTTTTAAAACTTTGATGTTGTAAAACTGTAACAAGATGCTTTTGATCGACCAAATATGCCCATCGAATTTTTAATTGTTTAATTTATTTTTTTATTAAAACAAAAAATAGGATTTTTTTACTGAATTTAATTAAACTGGTACTGATGTTTTTTGTTATATTTTTTTTTATTTTTTTTTAAATAATTTTAATTAATACAATAATTTTAATGTTTTTTTCCTCGATTTTTTTTCACTAACATGTGTACAAATATTAATACATATTCATTATGCAATGATAACATGTTTATTCATGTTTATTATTCTCATTTTTTTTTATATATATATTTTTTTTAATAGAGTTCTATGTTTCGCTTAGTTTTAAGCTTCTTTTTATTAAGTTCACGAATTAAATTAAAAAAAAAAATATTATCAAAAAATATTTTACGTTTCCTTTATAATAAATAAATATTTTATTTCAAATACATATTAGGCATGTATAAAATAAATAATTGTTTTAATTAAGACGACTCTAAAAACAAGTCTCTGAATCTAAAAAAAATTTCTATATAGAAAAAGTCGCAGATTCTGAGACGTTTTTTCTCTATTAAAAAAGTCTCTGAATCTAAGAAATTTTTTCTAATAAAAAAAGTCTCAGATTCTGAGACATTTTTTCTATATAAAAAAATCTCCGATTCTGAGACATTATTTCTATATAAAAAAAGTCTCAGATTCTGAGAAAATTTTTCTATATACAATCTCAGATTCTGATGCATTTTTTCTATATAAAAAAAGTCTCAGATTCTGAGACATTTTTTCTATATAAAAAAGTCTCAGATTCTGAGACATTTTTTCTATATAAAAAAGTCTCAGATTCTGAGACATTTTTTCTATATAATAAAAGTCTTAGATTCTGAGACATTTTTTCTATATAAAAAAAGTCTCAGATTCTGAAACATTTTTTCTATATAAAAAAAGTCTCAGATTCTGAGACATTTTTTCTATATAAAAAAAGTCTCAGATTCTGAGACATTTTTTCTATATAAAAAAGTCTCAGATTCTGAGACATTTTTTCTATATAAAAAAAGTCTCAGATTCTGAGACATTTTTTCTATATAAAAAAAGTCTCAGATTCTGAGACATTTTTTCTATATAAAAAAAGTCTCAGATTCTGAGACATTTTTTCTATATAAAAAAAGTCTCAGATTCTGAGACATTTTTTCTATATAAAAAAAGTCTCAGATTCTGAGACATTTTTTCTATATAAAAAAAGTCTCAGATTCTGAGACATTTTTTCTATATAAAAAAAGTCTCAGATTCTGAGACATTTTTTCTATATAAAAAAAGTCTCAGATTCTGAGACATTTTTTCTATATAAAAAAAGTCTCAGATTCTGAGACATTTTTTCTATATAAAAAAAGTCTCAGATTCTGAGACATTTTTTCTATATAAAAAAAGTCTCAGATTCTGAGACATTTTTTCTATATAAAAAAAGTCTCAGATTCTGAGACATTTTTTCTATATAAAAAAAGTCTCAGATTCTGAGACATTTTTTCTATATAAAAAAAGTCTCAGATTCTGAGAAATTTTTTCTATATAAAAAAGTCTCAGATTCTGAGACGTTTTTTCTATATAAAAAAAGTTTCAGATTCCGAGACATTTTTTCTATATAAAACAAGTAAGAAAGTTATAGTCGGTCAAGACCGACCATATGATACCCTACACCTGTTTTCCGGAAAATGGGTCCCAAGTCCAAACATGGACCGATTGGATCTGTCTTTTGTTAAATCTTTATTTAGTGTAGAAAACACACACAGATCAAATTTTAGTGGAATTGGTTTATTTTTTTGTCAATAGACCGATTTAACTGAATATCGGTCGAAATTTTTATAAGGGGACTAACAAGGGAAGTATCTCAACCCTTATGAACCGATTTGCCTGAAACTTAAAATATATATCAAAGAGACAATTCTAAGGTTGGGGTGTCTCGGCTTATCGGCCATATCGGGGATTTAGGGGTTCAAAACATGGGTCAAAAAATGGCGAAAAAATCGTGTTTTGGATTTTTCAGCCATTTCTTTTTAAGAAACTATATGATGTTTTCATATGAGAAGAACGGTTTTTTAATGCCTATCCAATGGTGGCATAACCTTGTAAAAATTCGGCTTCTTTCAATATTTTTTTCAGGAACATGTGTAAATTTTGGGGGGTACTTATGTGAAGAACTAGACCTACGATATCCATATGGATAAGAAATAATCTTTATTAAATTTTAGTCGACCCGTATTTTTGCCCTAGATGATATTCCTGTTAGTTCGGAAGCTATCAAAATTTTCCCGAAGGTCAACATGGTTTAATAAGGGGACAACGAAATTTTTAAACACCGATATGGCCGATAAGCCGAGACACCCCTACCTTAAAATCGTCTCTTTAATATATATTTCAAGTTTCAGGCAAATCGGTTCATAAGGGTTGAGATACTTTCCTTGTAAGTCCAAAAATGGTCCAATATTCCGATTTGATTAAGTTACTAAAGTACACGTTTAACACCTAAAACAAATTTGTATTAAATATTTCCATTGTTATGAATTTTGGGGGAATTATGTGAATATCGGGAGGGTGGTTTGTATAGGGACTACCAGAAGGTCTGACCCGATTCCTTTGAAATTTGGAATGATGATTCGTGCATACAAAATTTGATTACCTGCTAAATTTCAAAGCGATATCTATTATAATACGGTTATTAAAGTCATTTAAGCCGATTCCAAAGGGGGCGTTTGCATGGGAGTTAGGTCTTAACATGGAACGATTTTCTCCAATTTTTTTCTTCGTCCTTGGGCCAAAAGTTGCTTAAGTTTCAAATTTCAATTCAATTGATTGAAAATTGCGACCTGTATCGTGCTTAAACCGATAGATGGACAGACGGACGGACGGATATCGCTAAATCGACTCAAAAAGTAATTCTGAGTCGATCGGTATACTTAAAGGTAGGTCTGGGACCAATATTTCGGGTAGTTACAAACATCAGCACTAACTCATTATACCCTGTACCACAGAGTGGTGTAGGGTAAAATAAGTCTCAGATTCTGAGACATTTTGTCTATATAAAAAAAGTCTCAGATTCTGAGACATTTTTTATATAGAATTTTCTATATAGAATTTTTTTCATAAAAAAATTCGCAGATTCTTGGACATTTTTTTTTTAGATTCTGAGAAATTTTTTCTATATAGATGACAAAAATTTCAAAAAATCTATGAAAATTTTTATAAAATCTTTATGTGCCATTATTTCCTTAAATAAAAGAGATAGAGCAAAATATACAAAATCTGGGGATCACTACAAAAATTTCAAAAAATCTACTTTTGTATGAAATTTTTTATACATAAATTCAAAATTTTAAAAAATCTATTTTTCTGTGAAATTTTTTCCATTATTTCGTTAAATAAAAGAAATAGAGCAAAATGGAAGAAATCTAGGAATCACTTCAAAAACTTAAAAAATTTTTGATTTTCTATGAAATTTCTAAAAAATATTTGCCTTTATTTCGTAAAATAATAGAAAAATCTGGATATCATTAGAAAAATTTAAAAAAATCTGTTTTCTAAGAATTTTTATTTAAAATCTTTATTTGCCATTTTTTTTTCAAATACAAGAAATAGAGCAAAATACATATGCAAAATCTGGGGATCACTTCAAAAACTTAAGAAAACTGTTTTTCTATGAAATTTTTTATAAAAGTTTTATTTGGCATTGTTTTCTTAAATAAAATAGATAGAGCAAAATAGACGAAATCTGGGGATCACTACAAAAATTTAAAAAAAAAAATTTTGTGTATGAAATTTTTTATTAAATCTGAGATAGAGCAAAATCGAGGAAATCTGAAAATTTAAATAAATCTGTTTTTCTATGAAATTGTTTATAAAAACTTTATTTGCCATTATTTTCTTAAATACAATAAATAGAGCAAAATATACAAAATCTGGGAATTACCAAAGGGTGTCCACTCGTTCCAGGACTCAAATTTGCCCATTCACTAAAATACAAGTAAGCTCACTTTGAGGAACATTTGTCAATTATATTTGTTTCTACGCAATTCTAAATACGAAAAACGTGAAAGTATTAGTGATTTTGGTGGAAATACGAGTGTGTATTAGTGAAATTTTGGAAAGCGAATGAATTTATCAAAGCAAACGATGGCAAATACTCCACCGTGTTAGCTTATTTCCCGAGGGTTCATTTACTTTCCCATGTGAAACGTCTTCTTTAATAGTCTTTGGGAATTACTACAAAAATTTCAAAAAATGAGTTTTTTTTTTTTTTTAATTTTTTAAGAAATAGAGCAAAATAGACGATAGAGAAAAATAGACGAAATCTGGGGATCACTTCAAAAATTTCGAAAAATCTATTTTGTATGAATTTTTTTATAAAATCTTTATTTGCCATCATTTCCTAAAATAAAAGAGGTAGAGCAACATACACGAAACTGGGGATCACTTCAAAAATTTCAAAAAATCTGTTATGCTATAAAATTTTTTATAAAAAATTTATTTGCCATTATTTCCTTAAAAGAGATAGAGCAAAATAAACAAAATCTCGGGATCACTTCAAAAATTTCAAAAAATCAATTTTTCTATGAAATTTTTTATTTCTTTAAATAAAAGAGATAGAGCAAAATAAACGAAATCTGGGGATCACTTTAAACATTTAAATAAATCTGTTTTTCTATGAAATTGTTTATAAGATCTTTACTTGCCATTATTTCCTTAAATAAAAGAGATAAAGCAAAATCACTATAAAAATTTCAATATATATTTTTTTGTATACAATTTTTTAAAAAATCTTTATTTGCCCTTAATTTCTTAAATAAAAGAGATAGAGCAAAAAGACGCAATCTGGGGATCATTTCAAAAATTTAAAAAAAATCTATTTTTTTATGAAATTTTTTATAAAAACCTCATTTGCCATTATTTTGTTAAATAAAAGAGATAGAGCAAAATAGAAAAAATCTAGGAATCTCTTCAAAAACTTAAAAAAACCTGTTTTTCTATGAAATTTTTTATAAAAAATTTATAAAAAAAATAATAGAAAAATCTGGATATCACTACAAAAATTTCAAAAAATCTATTTTTCTAAGAAATTTTTTATAAAATCTTTATTTGCCCTTTTTTTTACAATACAAGAAATTTAGCTAAACATACAAAATCTGGGGATCACCTGAAAATTAAAAAAAAAAAAAAAAACAGTTTTTCTGTGAAATTTTTTAAAAAATTTTATTTTCCATGATTTTCCATTACTTCCTTAATAAAAGTGTTAGAGAAAAATAGACGAAATCTGGGGATCACTTAAAAAATTTGTTTTTCTGTATTTTTTTTTTAAATTTTTATTTGCCATTATTTCCTTAAATAAAAGAGATATAGCAAAATAGACGAAATCTGGGGATCGCTTTAAAAATTTAAATAAATCTGTTTTTCTATGAAATTTTTTAAAAAAATTTTATTTGTCATTATTTTCTTAAATAAAAGAGATAGAGCAAAATATTCGACATCTGGGAATCAAACAAAAATATCCAGAAATCTATTTTTCTATGAAATTTTTTATAAAAACTTTATTTGACATTTTTTCCTTACATAAAAGAGATAGAGCAAACTAGACGACATCTGGGGATCACTTCAAAAATTTCAAAAAATAAATTTTTGTATGAATTTTTTATAACCTCGTTTTTTTCAATAGAGCAAAATAAACGAAATCTGGGGATCACTTCAAACATATCAAAAAATTTGGTTTCCTATGAAACTTTTTATATAAAAAATTTATTTGCCATTTAGAGAAAAATAGACGACATCTGGGGATCACTTCGAAAATGTCAAAAATCAATTTTTCTATAATTTTTTTTTTAATCTTTATTTGCCATTATTTCTTTAAATAAAACAGATAGAGCAATATAGACGAAATTTGGGGATCACTTCAAAAATTTTAAAAAATCTGTTATGCTATGAAATTTTTTATAAACAATTTATTTGCCATTATTTCCTTAAAAGAGATAGAGCAAAATAGACGAAATCTCGGGATCACTTCAAAAAATTCAAAAAATCAATTTTTCTATTAACTTTTTTTATAAAATCTTAATTTGGCATTTTTTCCTTAAATAAAAGATATAGAGCAAAATAGACAAAATCTGAGGATCACTTCAAAAATTTCAAAAAAATTCGTTTTTCTATGAAATTTTTTACAAAAACTTTGTTTGCCATTATTTCCTTAAATAAAAGAGATAGAGCAAAATATACGAAATCTATATCGGAAATGTCTCAGAATCTTAGACTTATGTATATAGAAAAAATGTCTCAGAATCTGAAACTTTTTCTTAATAGGTCTTAGCTTCTGAGACTTTTTCCTTTATAGATTCTGAGACATGCTCTTATTTTTTTTAAGTTTTTTTAAATGTTATCATTTACAAGCCAACTCTTAAGCATTGCTTGTTTTTTAATATGAAAAATTTATGCTTTCACATAAATTTCAAATTATCGTGAAACAATACAGAATACTTTTTTTTTGTCTTCCTTTTTTTTATAAGAAAATCAATAGTCAAGATAAATTTTCCTTATATTAGGTAATATTTCGTTTTATGATTTATTTGATAACAAAAATTGTCTAAAGTTCCGGTTTTATAAATAAAAGTGTATAAATGTTGAAAAATATCGTAATCAACAAAACATAAATTGTATATTAAGGATATTTATCTATTATTATGATTGTATTTATCCGATAATACCCTTATAATGCCATCATAAAACATTGTTGGGCGACCAAAAAAAAAAAATTAAAAAACAAGAGAGAGTGTTAAATTCGGCTGTGCCGAATCTTTTATACCCTCCAACATGTTAAAAATAAAATTTCAGGGGTATTTTTTTGGGGGAGGGGGTGGGATGGTCTTTGGGGGCATCTCCCCTTTCGCAAAACATGTTTAATAATTCATTTATAATGATTTTTTCACTGAAGTAATACAATTTTATCATGATTTCATTTTTTTAATATATGCCCACAAAAGGGGGCGGGCCAAAATAAACGTCATTTTTTAATAAAATAATAATTCAAGTGCAGGACTGTAAACTTTTTCTAGCATAAAAATGTTTCATTTGTTTAGCAAAAATACAAAAAAACTGTTTTTTCAGAGAAAACAGATTTTTTTTTTTAAATTTTTTAAGTGATCCCCAGATTTTATCAATATTGCTCTATCTTTATGGAAATAACGGCAAATAAAGAATTCACAAAAAATTTCATAGAAAAACAAATAAAGATTTGAAAAAAAAATTTCATAGAAAAAAAAAATGTTTTGAAATTTTTGAAGTGATCCCCAGATTTTGTCCATTTTGCTCTATCTATTTTATTTAAGGATATAATGGCAAATTATAATTTAAAAAAATTTAATGCAAAAAATATTTTTTTTCTCTTTTATTTAAGGATATAATGGCAAATTATAATTTAAAAAAAAAAAATTAATACAAAAAAAGATTTTTTTACATTTTTGTAGCGATCCCCAGATTTCGTCTATTTTGCTTTATCTCTTTTAGTTAAGGAAATAATGGCAAATAAAGATTTCATAGAAAAATCGAATTTTTTGAATTTTTGTAGTGATATGCAGATTTCGTCTATTTTGCTCTCTCTTTTTTATTTAAGGAAATAATTTCAAATAAAGATTTCATTAAAAAAATCATACAAAAATCGATTCTTTGAAATTTTTGCAGTAATCCCCAGATTTTGTCTATTTTGCTCTTTCACTTTTCATAGAAAAACTTTTTTTTTTAATTTTTTAAGTGATCCCCAGATTTATTCAATTTTGTTCTATCTCTTTTATTTGAGGAAATAATGTCAAATAAAGATTTTATAAAAAATTATGTAGTAATATAGGCTTTTTGAAATTTTTGATCTCCAGATTTCGTCTATTTTGCTCTATCTATTTATAAAAAATTTCATAGATTTTTTGAAATTTTTGAAGTTATCCTCAGATTTCGTCTATTTTGCTCTTTCTCTAAAGTTTTTTTTATAAAGTTTTTATAAAAAATTTCATAGAAAAACAGATTTTTCGAAATTTTTGAAGTGATCCCCAGATTTCGTCTATTTCGCTCTATTTCTTTTATTTAAGGAAATAATGGCAAATGAAGTTGTTACAAAAAAATTTCATAGAAAAACAGATTTTTTTTGAAATTTTTTAAGAGATCCTCAGAACTTGTCTATTTTGCTCTACCTCTATTATTTTACGAAATAATGGCAAATAAATTTTTTATAAAAAATTTCATAAAAAAACAATTTTTTGAAGTTTTTGAAGTGATTCCTATATTTCGTGTATTTTGTTCTATCTCTTTTATTTAGGGAAATAATGGTAAATTAAGATTTTATAAAAAATTTCATACAAAAATATTTTTTTTTAAATTGCTGTAGTGATCCCCAGATTTCGTCTATTTTGTTCTGTCTCTTTTATTTAAGGAAATAATGGCAAATAAAGTTTTTATAAAAATTTCATAGAAAAGCAGATTTTTTGAAATTTTTTAAGTGATCCTCATATTTCGTCTATTTTGTCCTATCTCATTTGTTTAAGAAACTAATGGCAAATAAAGATTTCATAAAAAAATTTCGTAGAAAAACAGATTTTTTGAAATTTGAAAATTTTTTAAGTGATCCCCAGATTTCGTCTATTTTTCTCTATCTCTTTTACAGAAAATAATGGCAAAAAAAAAATTTTATAAAAAATTTCATAGAAAATAGTTTTTTTGAAATTTCGTCTATATTGCTATAATGGCAAATAAAGATTTAAAAAAAATTTCATAGAAAAACAGATTTTTGAAATTTAAGCATTATTGAAGTGATCCCCAGATTTCGTCTATTTTGCTCTATGATTTTTATTTGAAGAAATAATGGAAAATAAAAATATTATTAAAAATTTTATAGAAAAACTGATTTTTTGAAATTTGAAAATTTTTTAAGTGATCCCCAGATTTCGTCTATTTTGCTAACTTTTGTAGTGATCCCCAGATTTCGTCTGTTTTGCTCTATCTTTTTTTAAGAAAATAATGACAAATAAAGATTTTATAAAAAATTTCGTAGAAAAATGGAGTCCTTGAAAGTTTTGAAGTGATCCCCAGATTGCGTCTATTTTGCTCTATCTCCTTTATTTAAGGAAATAATGGCAAATAAAGATTTGAATGCCCATTTACGAACTTAACCTGCCTAGGACCATTTAACGTATTCGTGCCAAACTTCACGAGGCGGAAGGACAGATATTTCGATGCGTTACAAACGGAATGACAAAGTGAGTATACCCCCTTACTGCGGTTAAAGGGTATAAAAATAGTCATACAACAATCAGAACACCAAAATCCAAAAAAAAAAAAAACGATATACAATCATATAAACCTTTACGTAGGACATAGTTGTTAACGTATTGTTGTAACCATTTGAGAATTTTTCTTTTCTTAAAGGAGCGAAGGAATACACAGCCGACGTACCCTCATTCAATAACCATAAATTAGATTTATGGTTACTAATCTTAAAACGTGCTACAATGTTAGTGTATTGTTTTCTTGAGAAATTATATGTATATTGCGGTCGGACAAAGTCAATGTATAAAAAAAAGGATGTGCACGAGAGCACTCAGAGAAGTTATTTCTGTAACTTCATTTAAACAAGTGTATTTGTTTTAACTGTCATAAATAAAACTGAAATCGGTCAAGCGATATTCGAGATTTCGCGATTTGAAATTTTTCCAAAAAATTAGCCAAATCCGATCAAAGTTATTCTATGAGAATATCATGGTGTAATTAGTAAAGAAAAACGACCTCGAGCTAGAATAAATCTACTTAAAATATAATATTTTAAAGATCGAATAAACCGATTTGTATTGTTTAATAAAAATTAATCAGAAATTCAACAAAAAGGTGGCACGCCTAAGGTGGAGTATCCAATATATGGAATTACACTTGCAATAGCTCATATATTTGAGTTTCGCAAAAAACAAATGGTCTGTTTCACCTTATATTCCAGTTTTAGGGTCATTTCAGCCCTTTTTTCTATAGAAATGTCTCAGATTCTGTGACCATTTTTCTAGAAAAAAAAGTCTCAGATTCTGAGACCTTTTTTCTACAGAAAAGTTTTGGATTAGGAGACCTTTTTTCTATAGAAAAAGTCTCAGATTCGGAGACCTTTTTTCTAAAGAAAAAGTCTTAGATTATGAAAAAAATCACAGTTTCTGAGACATTTTTCTTATAGAAAAAGTCTCAGAATCTACGACCTTTTTTTTCTCAGATTCTTGGCCTTTTTCATATAGAAAAAGTTTCAGATTATGAGAAAAATCTCAGTTTCAGAGACATTTTTCCTATAGAAAAAGTCTCAGATCCTGTAGAAAAAATCTAAGATTCTGTTATAAAAAGTACCCGAATCTGAGTCCTTTTCCTATAGAAAAATGTTCTAAGATTCTGAGAACATTTCTCTACAAAGTAAGTCTCAGCTGCTAAACCTTTTTTCTATAGAAAAAGTCTCAGATTCTAAAAACCTTTTTTCTATAGAAATATGTCTGTGAATTTTGTACTCTTGCCCAAAATATTAAATCATGATAATGTTTTGCTTAAGATTTGGGTGTACTTCCCAAAGCTATATTTTTTAGGAAAAAAATAAGTTATATTCATCTGCCATTTCATGCAAAATGAATCGAAATATCGGTCGAGGACTCTACACACAAAAAAAACTTGTCAAATTACTAGAAAAAGTCTCATTTTACTAATATTTGACAGTTTTCCTTGACTTTTAACAAAAAATTTTCGATCGAAATTTAAATTTTTTTTGTAATTTTACAATTTTTTTTTGTAAATTTACAAATTTCCAAGTTTTTTTTACAAAAAAAATCTAGTAATTTCACGAGATTTCCTTGTAAGTATTATTGCTCCAAAAAATTTGTAAATTTACAATTTTATTGGTAAATTTCTTGTAAAATTACGAAAAATCTCTTAATTTTTACTAGAAATACTCGTAAAATAGGAGGTGGCAAAAAATCTAGTAAAGTTACGAACCTACTTGTAATTCTTATCGCGTAAAAAAAATTGCAAATTTACAATTATATTAGTAAAAAGCTTGTAAAATTACAAAATTATTGGTAATAAGCTTGTAAAATTACAAGGAATTTTTGTCAAATAGGAGGTAGCAAACAAAAAAGTTACAAACTTTTTTTTGTCGTTTTACAAGGTTTTTTTTGAGTGTGCCTATATCCATCCGTTTTTGATGAAAAAAAAAATTGTTAATAAAAAAACTTGATGAAAAAAAATGAAGAAAAAAAATTTTTGACGAAAAAAAAAATTTATGAAAAAAAAAAAAAATTTGATGTAATAAAAAATTTACTAAAAAAAATAAAATTTGATAAAAAATAAAAATTTGATGAAAAAAAAAAAAATGATGAAAAAAAAAAAATTTGGATGAGAAAAAAAAAATTAATGAAAAAAAAAAAAAAATTATGAAAAAAAAAAAAAAAATAAAAAAAAAAAAATTGTGAAAAAAAAATTTGATAAAAAAAAATTGATGAAAAAAAATAAGAAAAAAAAATTTGATAAAAAAAAATAAGAAAAAAAAATTTGATAAAAAAAAATTTATAAAAACAAATTTGATAAAAAAATTGATAAAAATTTAAAAAATATGAAATATGAAAAAAAATTTGATAAAAAAAAATTTGATGAAAAAAATTTTTTTTTGATAAAAAAAAAAAATAGTTATGTTACGTTTTATTCACCAGCTGGTGAAAAACGGTTTTATTCAGCAGCAGGTGAATTATTATCCAAGTTATAAAGCTTTTTGGTTTTAAGAAAATGAAAACAGTAATGCATCATTTTTAAAATTAGACACCAGCCTAAAAACATTATCATGTTAAAAGTTTCGGATTATGAGAAAAAGTCTAATTTTCTGCGACATTTTCTTATTGAAAAAGTCTCTGATTGTAAGACCTTTTTCCAATCACAGAAAAAATTTGAAACGAATTTCAATAAACAAAAACGCGGATTCAATCAATTTTTTGATTGAAATTCCTCCAATTAACAAAATTGTTATATCAATCATCAAATTGTAGGTGATTAATTGAACATTTTTTCAATCAAACATTTTTTCGATTTTGATCAAAAATTTGATTAATTTTTTATTTATAGTCAATCAAAATAATGATTGATTTAACAAACGAATTGTAAGCTTATGACAAAATTATCAAAAAATTCACCTTTTTTGCTTTCCAATACTATATTGCAAGCAATAAAAAAAGTAAAACCTGATTATTTTGTATAATTTTGAATTAATCTATTCAAATAAATTAAAACCAAAAAAAGTCTGGTATGTTGAAAATTTGTAATTCGACAGTTAAAGAAAATAACAATTTCAATCAAAACATTGATTGACTCATTTAAATATTGTTGATCAATAGATTTAATTGAAAATTTTTAGCCAATAATTTTTTGTGTAATAGAAAAAGTCTCAGATTCTGAGACCTTTTCACTAAGTCTCAGAGTCTGATACCTATTTTCTATAGGAAAAGTCTCAGATTCAGAGATCTTTTTTCTATAGACAAAGTCTCAGATTCTGAGACCTTATTTCTATAGAAAAAACCACAGATTCTGAGGTTTTTTTCTATAGAAAAAAGTCTCTGATTGTAAGACTTTTTCCTATAGTAAAAGTCTCAGATTCTGACACCTTTTCACTAAGTCTCAGAGTCTGATACCGTTTTTCTATAGGAAAAGTCTCAGATTCAGAGATCTTTTTCGATAGAAAAAGTCTCAGATTCTGAGACATTATTTCTATAGAAGAAACCTCAGATTCGGCGACTTTTTTCTATAGAAAAGGCCTCAGATTCTGAGACCTTTTTTTCTATAGTGAAATTCTCTGATTATGAGAAAAAATCTCTGTTTCTGAGACATTTTTCTTATAAAAAATGCGTGCGAATTTTGTACCCTTGCCCAAAACATTAAATCATGATAATGTTTTGAGGAAGAATTGGGTGTACTTGCCAAAGCAAAGTTTTTTTTTAGAAGAAATAATGTTATACTACCTTGCTATGCAATGCAAAAGGAATTGAAATATCAGTCGAGAATCCCATAAAAAAACCAAAAGAGCGGTACATTTCGTAAGTGAGTGCAAAAATAAGTGCAAGAAAGTGTTTTTACATTTTGGAGAGTATTATAGATTCGGCACCAATGAATATAACACTCTCACTTGTTTTATGTACATTTGATGAACAAATGGAAAATTTTTATGCGAAAAACTTAGACTTGGTGAAAAAGTAAATTTGGTAAAAAAAAATATTTTTTTTTTCACGAAAAACAAAATTATGTTAAAAAAAATTTAATGAACCCAAAATTTTTGATGAAAAAAAATTTTTATGAAAAAAAGGTTTTTAATGAATTTTTTTGATGAAAAGAAAAAATTTTTTGATGCAAAAAAAAAATATGAATAAAAAAAGTTTTTTTGGTGAGAAAAAAATTGATAATAAAAAATTTGATAAAAAAATTAGATGAAAAAAAAAATTATGAAAAAAAATTTTGATGAAAAAAAAAATTTGATGAGAAAAGAAAAATTAATGAAAAAAAAATGATGAAAAAAAAAAATTTGATGAAAAAAAAAAAAAATTGATAAAAAAAAAATTTGATGAAAAAAAAATTTGATAAAAAAAAATTTGATAAAAAAAAATTGATAAAAAAAATGGAAAAAAAAAGTTTGATTAAAATAAAAAAAATTTGATGAAAAAAAAAAAATTTATGAAAAAAAAATTTATGAAAAAAAAAAATTTGATAAAAAAAAAAATTGATAAAAAAAAAATGAAAAAAAATTATGAAAAATAAAAATTTTTGTTAAAAAAAAAAGTTTGATGAAAAAAAAATTTTTTTTTTGTTGAAAAAAACGTTTTTTTTGTTGAAAAATAATTATATTTTGAGGATGTTTATTCTGGCTCGAGGTCATTATTTTCTTTACTAATTAAAACCATGATATTCTCATAGCATAATTTTCAAGAAAATTATTTTTTTTATACCCTCCACTTAGTGATAGAGGGTATATATAAGTTTGTCATTCCGTTTGTAACTCATCGAAATATCGATCTGGGACCCCATAAAGTATATATATTCATGATGCCCGATCGATTTTAAGACATTCTAGCGATGTCCGTCTGTCCGTCTGTCCGTCTGTCCGTCTGTCTGTCTGTCTGTCTGTCTGTCTGTGGAAAATGCTGTCGCGGACAAAATATTGCACAGAGATGACTGAAACTTAAGATATTTATTGGAAGTTCTCCCGAGAAGTTTTGTATTGCATTTGAGCGATATCGGTTCAAAAGTTATGAACGAAAATGTAAGCACACCTCAAAAATTTCAGTACAATCAACATAACCTAAAAATACAAAATGCTTTAATTCGTCTTCTGGTTGGCATATGTGAACATAATTGAACCCCAAATGGTATTTAAACAAGTACGAACATATTTTTGGACAAAAAAAGAAAAAAATCGCGGATTTTTTTTACCAAAATTTTTTTTCGCGGAAATTTTTTTTTCAAATTTTTTTTTTTTTTTCAAAAGTAATTTCCTTTTAAATAAAGTTTTTTGCAATAATCTTTTTGAAATTGTGGAGGGTATCACTACATTCGGCAAGGCCGAATTTAACTTTTTTACTTGTTTGTTTTAAATTTATTTATGTTGGTCATTTTTGCAAGACTTAATCGACACGTGTTTCGGAATTTGTCAAGATTCCATTGTCATTATTTAGCAAAAATAGAAACGATTTACTACAAAGTAGCAAACGAGTCTAATGACAAATCGTTTGTGCACAAACTAGAATATTAATACATATTCGCCTCTATTCACAATGAGAATTAGAAAGACGAAGAAATTCTGTGGACGTTTGACAAAAGCACTTATTTTTTTTTTTAAATATTTTTTGACCTTTTTTTAAGAGACTGTAATGATAAGAACTAGATGATTTTCTCAAAGTTTATCAAGAGATCTGATAACCTGATATTTCCAATTGTTGAGATCTTAAAAAAAAATCATGGAAAAAGTGTTTGTTGTATCCGAAAAAGTCGATTTTAATATATATTTGACAAAAGAACTTAAATCGAAGTAAATGCTTTTGTCAAATCTCCACAGAATTGTTCTTCGTCTTTCTAATTCTCATTGTGAATAGAGGCGAATATGTATCAATATTCTAGTTTGTGCACAAACGATTTGTCATTAGACTCGTTTGCTACTTTGTAGTAAATCGTTTCTATTTTTGCTAAATAATCTTGACAATGGAATCTTGACAAATTCCGAAACACGTGTCGATTAAGTCTTGCAAAAATGACCAACATAAATAAATTTAAAACAAAAAAAAATAATTTTCTTGAAAATTATGCTATGAGAATATCATGGTTTTAATTAGTAAAGAAAATAATGACCTCGAGCCAGAATAAACATCCTCAAAATATAATATTTTAAAGGTCGAATAAAACAATTTTTATTTTTTAATAAAAATTAATCAGAATTTGAAAAATAATTATGTTACCTTTTATTCACCAGCTGGTGAAAAACGGTTATATTCACCACGAGGTGAATTATTATCCAAGTTACAAATCCAAGTTATTAAAATTTTTGGTTTTAAGAAAATGAAAATAGTAATTCTTGTTTTCTTTTTCGTTAATTGTTAGTTTATATAGAAAATTATGCTATGAGAATATCATGGTTTTAATTAGTAAAGAAAATAATGACCCCGAGCCAGAATAAACATCCTCAAAATATAATATTTTAAAGGTCGAATAAAACAATTTTTATTTTTTAAAAAAATTAATCAGAATTTGAAAAATAATTATGTTACCTTTTATTCACCAGCTGGTGAAAAACGGTTATATTCACCACGAGGCGAATTATTATCCAAGTTACAAACCCAAGTTATTAAAATGAAAATAGTAATTCTTGTTTTCTTTTTCATTAATTGTTAGTTTATATAGTCAAACTGAGGACACCAACCTAAAAACATTATCATGTTAAAAAGTCTCAACCCTTATGCGCCGATTTGCCTGAAACTTAAAATATGTATAAAAGAGACAATTCTAAGGTTGGGGTGTCTCGGCTTATCGGCCATATCGGGGATTTAGGGGTTCAAAACATGGGTCAAAAAATGGCGAAAAAATCGTTTTTTGGATTTTTCTGCTATTTCATTATTAGAAACTATATGATGTTTACATATGAAAAGAAAATTTTGAGGGGTATTTATATGAAGACATAGACCTACGATATCCATATGAATACGAAATAATCTTTATTAAATTTAAGTCGACACGTATTTTTGCTCTAGACGATATTCCTCTTAGTTCGGGAGTTATCGAAATTTTCCCAAAGGTCCACATTGTTTCATAAGGGGACACCGAAATTTTTAAACACTGATATGGCCGATAAGCCGAGACACCCCAACCTTAAAATCGTCTCTATATTATATATATTTTAAGTTTCGGGCAAATCGGTTCATATGGGTTGAGATACTTGTAAGACCTTTTTCCTATAAAAAAGGTCTCAGATTCTGAAACCATTTTCCTATAAAAAAGTCTCAGACTCTGATACCCTTTTCTTCTAGAAAAAGTCTCAGATTCTAAAACATTTTTCCTATAGAAAAAGTGTCTGAGAAAATGTCTCATTCTAATACCTTTTTGGTCTTTTACAACCCCTAGTGAAAATCGATGCAAAAAATTTGTTGTAGAACATTTTAACCCTTTAAACGCACGTTTTAGAGGTGTTCTATGAGGATATTGAAAAGAGCACTAAAACGACCCTAAAAATGAGAGATAAAGGGTTAATTTGTTCTAAAAAAATAACCGCCAACAAATTTAAAAATTTAATCAGAAATTCCATACACAACATTTTTGATCCCCGTAGTTAAAAACTATTTTATGAATCATCTTTATATTTAGTTTTAATATGCCCTTAGTTTACCTTTTAAGAGGTTTTATTATTTTTTTTGGCACAATCATACGGGTCATGCAGTCATAGTGTATAATATTTTTCTTTTTTTTCCAAAAAAAAAAAAAATAACAAAAGAAAAACATAATTTCATTTTCATTGTAACCATTCATACTTAGATTTTTACAAGATTTTACCAACATTATATTGCTTGAAAGCTAAATCTACAACTCATATTTCTTATTTCACCCCACTTCGCATCTATTCCGCCACTTTATTCTGTATATTCATTCAATTTTGGCTTTTGTTAAATACTTTAACTTTTTTTTTTATATATATATTTTGTATGTGTTATTTTTGGTGTTGCCCCATAATATTTTTAATGGTAAAAGTTTTATTTTACCAAAAATAATGGGGTGTTAAAAGGATACATGTTACATTATTTCAGTTTTGTATTTTTTATACCCTCCAACCATAGTATGGGGGTATACTCAATTTGTCATTTTGTGTGTAACTCATCAAAATATTGGGCAGGAACCCCATAAAGAATATATGTTATTAATCCAAGATCGATTCAAAGATATTTTATAAATGTCCATCCGCCCGTCCGTCTGTATATAACACTATGAAGTCCAAAATAAAAAAGTTAAACTCCTAAATTTTGGCGCAAATATGTCTTATGATTGTCCTAAGGCTAAGTTCGTAAATGCGCAAAATCGGACCAAGGGCAAAAAAGTTTTGCCTTAAAGAACAACCTCTGAAAAACAAAAATTTTTTAAAATGTTTTTTCGTATTTTTGTTAAACTAATGAAACATTTTTACATCAGACGAAGTTGAAAGTTTTGTTTTTTATGCCAATTTTTTCCAGTCCGCCCCAATTTGAGGGCGTGACTATAAAGAATTAATTTAAATTATAATAAAATTGTTGTACAACGTTATAACGTTATAACGCTATAGCGAAAAAGAAATAAAAATGAATTTGTTAACATTTATGGCAAGGGAAAGGTACCCCCAACTACCCCTATCCGCCCTCACCAACCCCCATTCCTCCACTCAAAAAAATGAAACTGTAAAGTTAACAATTTTTTTTTAGTTAAGTTGAGTTAACTGGCTTTTCAGCAAATTTTTAGTTAAAATCAGCGTTTTAACTACTTTTTTTAGTTAAGTTCAATTTACGAAAATACTAGTTTTGAACAAATTTTGAATTAATTTTTTTTGTTGACTTTAAAACTGAGTTAACGAATTTTTACTAATTAATTTGCTGATTTTTCGTAACATATTTGTTAAGTGAAAAGAGTGATTACTATTTAAGAAATTTCTTGTGTAGCCTCCTATGCAAATCTCATAAGTTCTACTTAAGCTGAACTTAGTGCTGTGAAAAAATAGAAAAAAATAAGTGAAGTGTTAGTGTTTAAAGTGTTCGGTGAAATATGTATAAAAAAAAATTCCAACCTAAAAATGTAAAAAAAAATTTACAAAATATTTTGTTAATTTTAGTTTACGAAAAGTAACAAAAATTTTAGCTGAATTCAACTAATTTTTTTGTAGATATGTACATAAAAATGTTACGAAATTTTCAGCTAAATTTTTAGTTAAAGTTACGGTTTTTTTTGCTACATTCATTCTACGAAAAGTTAGCTAAATATTTTTAGTTAAATTAACTAGAAATTTAGTAGGCCCAAAATCAGGTGCTTTTTTAGTCAAATTTAACTAAATTTTTTGCTAACTTTACAGTTTTTTTTTGAGTGTCCAATAAACAAAAACCCAATTCATTTTTTTTAAGCATGTTGAAGGGTATAAAATATTCGGCACAGCCGATTTGAACAATCATACTTGTTTTTATATTTTTTGGTATTGAAGTTGAAAGTTGAATGGGTTAAATTTAAATAAAAGATGTTTTTTTTCGTAATTTTTGAGAAGGGATTTATGTGAAATGCTTTTTAAAGTAACTCTTTAGTTATATTTTTGGCACACAAATGAACAATGAATGGATTTAAGAGGGGTTTTTTTTGTAAATTTTATAATAAATTTTAGCAAAAGGTTTAAATATTTTAAGTTGGTTATTTAAATTTGAAAAAGTTTTGTTTGCAATTTTTGAAAAGGAAGGCAAAGTTAACACTTATTGATATCACTTTCCTTTACCATCCTTAAAGTGTGCTTTAAAAATGCTCCAAAATATAAAAAACAAAAACAAAAGAGACATAAAAATTTTTGAGACAAAGTCTCAGATTCTGAGACAGTTTTATGTAAAAAAGTCTCAGATTTTGAAACAGTTTTTCTACAGAAAAAAGTCTGAGATTCTGAGAAAGTTTTTCTATAAAAAAAAGTCTCAGATTCTGAAACAGTTTTTCTATAGAAAAAAGTCTCAGATTCTGAGACAGTTTTTCTATAGAAAAAAAGTCTCAGATTCTGAGACAGTTTTTCTATAGAAAAAAAGTCTCAGATTCTGAGACAGTTTTTCTATAAAAAAAGTCTCAGATTCTGAGACAGTTTTTCTATAGAAAAAAAGTCTCAGATTCTGAAACAGTTAAAAATTCTCAGATTCTGAGACAGTTTTTCTGTAAAAAAAAAATCTCAGATTCTAGGACAGTTTTTCTATAGAAAAAAGTCTCAGATTCTGAAACAGTTTTTCTATAGAAAGAACTCTCAGAAAAAAAGTCTCTGATTCTGAAACAGTTTTTCTATAGAAAAAAACTCTCAGATTCTGAGACAGTTTTTTTATAGAAAAAATTCTCAGATTCTGAGACAGTTTTTCTATAGAAAAAAAGTCTCAGATTCTGAGACAGTTTTTCTATAGAAAAAAAGTCTCAGATTCTGAGACAGTTTTTCTATAGAAAAAAAGTTTCAGATTCTGAGACTGTTTTTCTATAGAAAAAAAGTCTCAGATTCTGAGACAGTTTTTCTATAGAAAAAAAGTCTCAGATTCTGAGACAGTTTTTCTATAGAAAAAAAGTCTCAGATTCTGAGACAGTTTTTCTATAGAAAAAAAGTCTCAGATTCTGAGACAGTTTTTCTATAGAAAAAAAGTCTCAGATTCTGAGACAGTTTTTCTATAGAAAAAAAGTCTCAGATTCTGAGACAGTTTTTCTATAGAAAAAAAGTCTCAGATTCTGAGACAGTTTTTCTATAGAAAAAAAGTCTCAGATTCTGAGACAGTTTTTCTATAGAAAAAAAGTCTCAGATTCTGAGACAGTTTTTCTATAGAAAAAAAGTCTCAGATTCTGAGACAGTTTTTCTATAGAAAAAAAGTCTCAGATTCTGAGACAGTTTTTCTATAGAAAAAAAGGTCTCAGATTCTGAGACAGTTTTTCTATAGAAAAAGGTCTCAGATTCTGAGACAGTTTTTCTATAGAAAAAAACTCTCAGATTCTGAGACAGTTTTTCTATAGAAAAAAATCTCAGATTCTGAGACAGTTTTTCTATAGAAAAAAGTCTCAGATTCTGAGACAGTTTTTCTATAGAAAAAAGTCTCAGATTCTGAGACAGTTTTTCTATAGAAAAAACTCTCAGATCCTGAGACAGGTTTTCAATAGAAAAAACTCTCAGATTCTGAGACAGTTTTTCTATAGAAAAAACTCTCAGATTCTGAGACAGTTTTTCTATAAAAAATAGTCTCAGATTCTGAGACAGTTTTTCTATAGAAAATAGTCTCAGATTCTGAGACAGTTTTTCTATAGAAAATAGTCTCAAATTCTGAGACAGTTTTTCTTTAGAAAAAAGTCTCAGATTCTGAGACAGTTTTTCTATAGCAAAAAAGTCTCAGATTCTGAGACAGTTTTTCTATAGAAAAAAGTCTCAGATTCTGAGACAGTTTTTCTATAGAAAAAAGTCTCAGATTCTGAGACAGTTTTTCTATAGAAAAAAAGTCTCAGATTCTGAGACAGTTTTTCTATAGAAAAAAAGTCTCAGATTCTGAGACAGTTTTTCTATAGAAAAAAAGTCTCAGATTCTGAGACAGTTTTTCTATAGAAAAAAAGTCTCAGATTCTGAGACAGTTTTTCTATAGAAAAAAAGTCTCAGATTCTGAGACAGTTTTTCTATAGAAAAAAAGTCTCAGATTCTGAGACAGTTTTTCTATAGAAAAAAAGTCTCAGATTCTGAGACAGTTTTTCTATAGAAAAAAAGTCTCAGATTCTGAGACAGTTTTTCTATAGAAAAAAAGTCTCAGATTCTGAGACAGTTTTTCTATAGAAAAAAAGTCTCAGATTCTGAGACAGTTTTTCTATAGAAAAAAAGTCTCAGATTCTGAGACAGTTTTTCTATAGAAAAAAAGTCTCAGATTCTGAGACAGTTTTTCTATAGAAAAAAAGTCTCAGATTCTGAAACAGTTTTTCTATAGAAAAAAGTCTCCGATTCTGAGACAGTTTTTCTATAGAAAAAAGTCTCCGATTCTGAGACAGTTTTTCTATAGAAAAAAAGTCTCAGATTCTGAGACAGTTTTTCTATAGAAAAAGTCTCAGATTCTGAGACAGTTTTTCTATAGAAAAAAAGTCTCAGATTCTGAGACAGTTTTTCTATAGAAAAAAAAGTCTCAGATTCTGAGACAGTTTTTCTATAGAAAAAAAAGTCTCAGATTCTGAGACAGTTTTTCTATAGAAAAAAAGTCTCAGATTCTGAGACAGTTTTTCTATAGAAAATATTCTCAGATTCTGAGACAGTTTTTCTATAGAAAATATTCTCAGATTCTGAGACAGTTTTTTTTAGAAAAAAAGTCTCAGATTCTGAAACAGGTTTTCTATAAAAAACCCTTAGATTCTGACACAGTTTTTCTATAGAAAAAAGTCTCAGATTCTGAGACAGTTTTTCTATAGAAAAAAGTCTCAGATTCTGAGACAGTTTTTCTATAGAAAATAGTCTCAGATTCTGAGACAGTTTTTCTTTAGAAAATAGTCTCAGATTCTGAGACAGTTTTTCTATAGAAAATAGTCTCAGATTCTGAGACAGTTTTTCTTTAGTAAAAGATTCTTACAAAAAAAAGTCTAAAATTCTGAGACAGTTTTTCTATAGAAAAAATGTCTCAGATTCTGAGACAGTTTTTATATAGAAAAATGTATCAGATTCTGAGACAGTTTTTCTATAGAAAAAAGTCTCCGATTCTGAGACAGTTTTTCTATAGAAAAAAGTCTCAGATTCTGAGACAGTTTTTCTATAGAAAAAAGTCCCAGATTCTGAGACAGTTTTTCTATAGAAAAAAGTCTCAGATTCTGAGACAGTTTTTCTGTAGAAAAAGTCTCAAATTCTGAGACAGTTTTTTATAGAAAAAAGTCTCAAAATCTGAGACAGTTAAGAAAATTTTAAAATTAATAGAAAAATTAGAAATAAATCAGAAAAACTTACGAAAATTTAAAAAAAAAAAATCATAAATTCAGAAAATGCTAGAAAAAAATAAAAAAGTGGACAAAAATATTTGAAAAATTAAACAAATTTAGAAAAATTAAGAAAATATATAAAATTTTCGGAAAATGCTGATAAAAAAATAACATTGAGAGAAATTTGTAAAATTCAAAAAATTTTAATAAAAAAATTGGGAAAAAATCTAAAAACTTCGGGAAATGCTAAAATGAGTTCAAAAGAATTCAGAGATAACGTTCAGAAAAAATCAGAAAAATTTTTGGAAAATTAAAAAATATTAAAAAAAAACAGGACATTAAACAAAAAAAAAAAAAAAAATTACAAATATATGAAAAATTTAGCAAACCTAAAGAAACATCAGACAAATTTAGAAAAAAATCAGAATAACTCTGAAAATTATCATACTTTAAAAAAATTCAGAAAAATTTAGATAATTACAGAAATGATTGTAATCAGAAAATGAAGAAAAAATGTAAAAAATGTTGGTAAGGGTTAAGGAAAACTAAGAGCATTTCAGAAATAAAATTAAGAAAAACTAAACATAACTCGAAAATTAAAAATTAATATATGATCATTAGGGTGGAGCAAAGTTAGCTTTTTTCGAATTTCGAAAATGTCGGGATCGGGAAAGTTGCCTTTTAGGGTCGAAATTAACATACAAAAATATTGGACCTGAAGGACAAAGGGCTTTGGGTTCCTTTTTAACTTGAAAATGGAAAGTTCCGAACAAAGTGAAAACTATTTTTTGTTTTACTTTTGTTAAAAAAAATTACTTTATATTCGGACAGTAATGTCCAAATATAAAGTAAAATTTTGAGCAAAAAAAAAAAAAAAAATTCAACAATTTTTTTTTTATTTTTCACTTTGCTCGGAGCTTTCCGATTTCCATTGTCCAATATTTTTGTGTATTAATATCGACCCTAAAAGGAAACTTTCCCGACGTTTTCAAAATTCGAAAAAAGTATAATTTGCTCCACTCTATTGATCATATATTAATTTTTAATTTTCGAGGGAAAAGGGTATTTTTCCTTACATGTTTTTAATTTTATATTTAATAGCCTGCGGTTCTTTTTTTAAACTCCTGACCACATTTGATAATTTTATCTTAAAAAATAGTATTCGCCATGCCATTTAAATATTTAATTAACGTTTTTTTTTCTTTATTCAATGTCTGATATTTTTTATATGTTGACACTATGGCAGACTATTGTTGAATTGGATTTTTCAATAATACGGACGACACCTATGGCATTGTTGAACAATTTCCGCATCATTAAATTCATTTTAACTATTGATATCGATGGTCGTTTGTTTTGTTTGATGATGTTCCAAAAAAAAAAAAACAAATAAAAAATAAATGCTAACAATGTTATCAGTTTAATGGAAAAGCAATGTTAATAAAAGCAAATTGATAACTTGAGTATGCCATCGCATACATAGTACTTAAATACATACATTAGAGTGTGCCTTATTTTGGAAATGTTGGAAATGTTGAGACGGTACCCCATCATTTTTTTCCTTTTGACTAAAAAATAACTCAGGAAAAATTTTACGCCCCTACGACCACGCCTTCCCTACGCGACGGGGCCTTAAAGAACAGGGCCTTAAAAATCATTTTTCCATACAAACCAAAAATTTTTTTTTTGATTTTAAATTTTTTTGTTATTAATTATAATATTACTTGGTTAGCTTATTCACGACAAAAAATTTTATTTTGGTGGGATGAGGCTTTCAGTTCTAAAAAATTTTTCGAAAAAAAAAATTTAGAGCTTTTGGGGTCCTACAGTAAAAATTGTTTAAAAATTTTTTTTTTTTAGTTTTGACAAGCAACGGTTTTAGTTGTAATGTTGCTTTTAATGATATATATTCATAAAAAAATATTATTCATATCTGTGACATCTTGATCGTGTATCGAAAAACATCAAAAATGCATTTTTTACCCTTTTTTAGATCACGATAAAGATGTCACAGATAGGAATAATATTTTTTTATGAAAATATATCATTAAAAGCAACAATTCAACTAAAACGGTTGCTTGTCAAAACTAAAAAAAAATATTTTTTAAAAAATTTTTACTGTAGGACCCCAAAAGCTCTAAATTTTTTTTTTCGAAAAATTTTTTAGATCTGAAAGCCTCATCCCACCAAAATCAAATTTTTTGTTGTGAATAAGCTAACCAAGTAATATTATAATTCATAACAAAAAAATTTAAAATAAAAAAAAATTTTTTTGCTTTGTATGGAAAAATGATTTTAAAGGCCCCGCTCTTTACGGCCCCGTCGCGTAGGGAAGGCGTGGTCGTAGGGGCGTAAAATTTTTCCTGAGTTATTTTTTAGTCAAAAGGAAAAAAATGAGGGGGTACCGTCTCAACATTTCCAACATTTCCAAAATAAGGGACACTCTAACATACATATACATTAGAGTGGCATTTTTTTCTTCAATTTTTATTTTCTCAAGTTTCAGGGTAAATTTTTATTCTACTACACCATTTACAGATGTAATTCGTAAAAAAAACAATTGTAATTCGAAGATTCTATTTGTAATTCGAAGATTTCATTTGTAATTCGAAGATTCCATTTGTAATTCGAATACTCCAATTGTAATTCGAAGATTCCATTTGTAATTCGAAGATTCCAATTGTAATTCGAAAAAGATCAGTTGTAATTCGAAAAAGATCAATTGTAATTCGAAAAAGATCAATTGTAATTCGAAAAAGATCAATTGTAATTCGTAAAAGATCAATTGTAATTCGTAAAAGATCAATTGTAATTCGAAGATTCCAATTGTAATTCGAAAAATATCAACTGTATTTCCATTGATATTTTTCGAATTACAATTGGAATCTTCGAATTACAATTGATCTTTTACGAATTACAATTGATCTTTTACGAATTACCATTGATCTTTTTCGAATAACAATTGATCTTTTTCGAATTACAATTGATCTTTTTCGAATTACAATTGATCTTTTTCGAATTATAATTGGAATCTTCGAATTACAAATGGAATCTTCGAATTACAATTGGAGTATTCGAATTACAAATGGAATCTTCGAATTACAAATGGAATCTTCGAATTACAAATGGAATCTTCGAATTACAAATAGAATCTTCGAATTACAATTGATCTTTTTCGAACTACATCTGTAAATGGTGTAGACCTAAAAATTATGTGGCACAAATTTAAAGCCAATCGGATTAAATTAATTAATGACGTCAGGCGATCTTAGTATTGGATTTATTAGTTTTGATGCACTAAACAAGAATATAAAAAAAAAAAAATTTAAAATCGTTTAATCGGTTTTTTGAAATATCGCCATTTGAATTTTCAAAAATTCTGATTTGGCTCAAATTAAGTTTAAATTAAATTTTGTCTCAAGCTCTATAAAACAGTTAATGAAGGGAATTTAAAGATTTTTTTTTAAAATTTCCTAAAGGAAGAAAAAACCATAATTTTTGGAATTTTTTTTACAAATTTCAAATGGTAATACATACATATGTGGATAACCTTTCGACCGATTTTACAAATTTTTTGATATTCGTATCCAGCATGCTAAAATAAATAAAAACAAAGTGTCGCAAAATATTTTTTTTTTAAACTTTTCAAAAATCCAAAATTTTTTAAAATTTCAAAAATTTTATAGAAGCCCGATTAAAAAAGTTCCTATATAGTTGTATATAATTTTATAAACATCATATATGATTAAATAGAATTATATAGAATTTGATGCGAAAAATGAGTCGATAAAACTATATAAAATTTGATCAATGTTTCATATATTTTGATAAATTTTTTATATAATTTTATGCGAAATTTGGACCCCTATTTTTATATAATAATAGCAAAATTATATAATTAGATATAATTATATAAAAATATATAAAATTGTATAAAACTGTATAAAACTATATAAAGTTACATAAAATTATATATAATTATATATAATTAAAACAAAATTTTATGATTTATATAAAACTTGATATAATTTTATATAACTTTATAAAATTATATATTGTTTTATATAATTTGATATAGTTGTATATAATTATATCTGATTATATAAATTTGCTTTTGTTATATAAAAATAGGGGTCCAAATTTCGCATAAAATTATATAAAAAATTTATCAAAACATAAGTAACATTGATAAAATTTTATATGGTTTTATCGACTCATTTTTCGCATCAAATTCTATATAATTCTATTTAATCATATATAATGTTTATAAAATTATATACAACTATATAGGAACTTTTTTACTCGGGAGGGCACAGCGGGTTAAAATGATCGGATTTAGCTCAAATTGAGTTTACATGAAATATTGTATCAAGCTCTATGAAAGGGTCAAGGGAAAGACATTTTTATTTTTTTTTTTAATTTAAAAAACGTACACTCAAAAAAAAAAAAAAATGGTAAAACGCCGGGTTAAATGCCTTGTTATCCCGTTCTACCAACAATTTTCCTTGTTTTTTAACAAAAAATCTTGTACTTTGCTCAAACGAGAACTACAGTTTTATTGGTAATTTTACAAATTTATTTTCGTAATTGTATTCTACCATTTTGAAAGGTTATTTTCCAAAAAAAAACTGTAATTTTAAAACAAAGTTTTGATTACGAGGATTCTACACCATTTACAGATGTAATTCGAAAAAGATCAATTGTAATTCGAAGATTCTATTTGTAATTCGAAGATTCCATTTGTAATTCGAAGATTTCATTTGTAATTCGAAGATTCCATTTGTAATTCGAATACTCCAATTGTAATTCGAAAAATATCAACTGTATTTCCATTGATATTTTTCGAATTACAATTGGAATCTTCGAATTACAATTGATCTTTTACGAATTACAATTGATCTTTTACGAATTACCATTGATCTTTTTCGAATTACAATTGATCTTTTTCGAATTACAATTGATCTTTTTCGAATTACAATTGATCTTTTTCGAATTACAATTGGAATCTTCGAATTACAAATGGAATCTTCGAATTACAATTGGAGTATTCGAATTACAAATGGAATCTTCGAATTACAAATGGAATCTTCGAATTACAAATGGAATCTTCGAATTACAAATAGAATCTTCGAATTACAATTGATCTTTATCGAATTACATCTGTAAATGGTGTAGTTGATTTAAAAAAAAAACTGTTATTTTACAAAAATTATAATAATTATTGTACTTTTGTAAATTCTAAATACTCCAACGTTGAGTTCCAGTACCATTACGAATTTGGTTTTCCTAAGGGGAGCACGCTTACAAAGTGAAAATACGCCGTAGGTATGTTCGGAAAAAATGTGGGGGGCAAAAACTAATGTGGGTAAGTCTGAATTCCCTATCCCTAAGATCTGATTTTATAAAAAAAATAAAAAAATGTGTGGGTCCCCCTTAAGGATTAAAAATAGAGGGTAGGTATGTTTGGGGAAAATGTTGGGGCTGAAAAAATATTGGGGGTCAGTCATACATCTAACTTCTCTAGGGTCAACCCTGCGCCAGTTATAGCGGTAGGAGCAAATTTTATAAAAATGTCATTTTGTGTGGGAGACCCCTTAGGAATTACAGATAGGGAAGTGGTATATTCAGAAGAAATATTGGGGGCGGAAAATAGGAGGCACCATTGGACCGGTAGGAGCTGATGTAATAAAACAAATTAAGAAAAAATAAAAAAAATTTATGGGGACCACCCTAAGGGTTAAAGATAGAGGGTAGGTATGTTCTAAGAAAATGTTGGGGTTGAAAAAATATTACAAGATTCCAATTGTAATTCGAAAAATATCAATGGAAATACAGTTGATATTTTTCGAATTACAATTGGAATCTTCGAATTACAATTGATCTTTTACGAATTACAATTGATTTTTTACGAATTACAATTGATCTTTTTCGAATTACAATTGATCTTTTTCGAATTACAATTGATCTTTTTCGAATTACAATTGATCTTTTTCGAATTACAATTGGAATCTTCGAATTACAAATGGAATCTTCGAATTACAATTGGAGTATTCGAATTACAAATGGAATCTTCGAATTACAAATGGAATCTTCGAATTACAAATGGAATCTTCGAGTTACAAATAGAATCTTCGAATTACAATTGATCTTTTTCGAATTA
The DNA here is from genome assembly GCA_963921195.1 of Pegoplata infirma. Lineage (NCBI taxonomy): Eukaryota > Metazoa > Arthropoda > Insecta > Diptera > Anthomyiidae > Pegoplata > Pegoplata infirma. The sequence goes on from OY992538.1 coordinate 63,829,377, forward strand.
CATCTGTAAATGGCGTAGTCGGTTTACGGTTATACAACGTCTACAGTATGAAATATAGCACGAACTACAACTGGGTTCTCGTTGTTTTAGTCAGCCAAACTTTGTCATTTGAAATTTTGTTTTATAAAATTTTTAAAATTGTGAAAAAGTAGTTTTGAGCTCCATGCTAAAAATGCGAGTTTTTTTGGACTCACGTTCGGGTGGGTTATCGATATCCAAAAAAAAAAAAAATAAAAAAAAAAATCGTCTGAATTAATCTGAATTACAAAAATTTTTATTTTTTTTTTTAAATTATGTAAATTTTTTCAAAAACCTCAATTTTGAGCCGCGATGCGCGAACAGAAAACATGGATTGATTTTGATTATTTTGGTTTTAAAATGCTTGTATTTACTTGAACTAATTTTTTCGCACTATTAATAGTTGATCTGAGCAATTCATTGGAACACGAACACCCTAATGATCATATTATATATACAATTTAATATATGTCCATATATATTTCATATATTTACATATCAGTATCCATATGCAAATTTTTTACCGGGTACTTAAAAACATTTAAACATTGGGGAGGGTATTTATGGTTTTATCTATTTTTCTTCAGAATTACAGTTCTGTTTTAATTTTTTTAAGGTTAGGTCACACACATTCCTTGCTTGTACTTAAACAATTTGTTGTGTTGTGGTTGAGTTTGTATTTATTTTTAACTTTAAATTGAATTTAATTCATTAAATTCACATTTATTTTATATCTGAGGTTTTTTTTGTTTTGTTTTGCAATGTTCCATAGACCATAGAAATGTGGCATCTGTAGATACAGTTTAAAAGAAAAACTGTGTGATGCAGCATAGAGGCATTTCACACCAAATGTTCCACTACAGAAAAACATGTCGCCCATGAATTTCTGAATGGGTTGTATTGATAGTACTTACAATAAGATACAATTAAGAAAGCTGCGTTTTTGGTTGTTTTCTTTTTAAAAACCTGGGCTTGATGAGGCTTGGCTAAATATTGAAGAAATGGCAAAATTTGTGTCGAGTTGCCTTGATTAAATTTTTATCAAATAAAAACGGAATGCACCATATTTTTAAAAATTTGCATATTTGTATATTTTTATATGGCCTATCGATAAAAAATTTTATTTTTAAAAATTTTCAGAACCCTTTCTGAAATTTCCCATTTTTTTAAAAAAAGTGAATTTATAAAAATTCTGTTCACTTTTTTTTCTATTTTTTTTAAGTTTAGATGATTGCCTATCCACACAAAAAAATCAAAAAATTAGTGGGTCTAGTTTCTGGGTCAGAATCTTTTTTTATTTTTTGTTGGGCTGTGTAATTACATGAATTTAAAATTGTTCCTTCTATGAAAATTTCATGAACTATTTTTAAGGAATTTTCTTTCCAAAATCTTAGTTATGTCTTTTTTTTGAGTGTATGAAATATTAAGTATTTTAGAAATACTCACAATATGGCTAATAAACAAAATTTTTAGGGAGTTATAACACGTATAAGTATTTTTTTTTGCTATTCCCAATATTACTCATACGTATATTAGTTTTTGCATTTTAACGGCACTAATTTAACTAATTTTAACGGCACTAAGACGTAATTTTTTCAGTTTTTTTCGATTATCTCATATTTTATGCAAAGAATAAAATATGAAAGGTCTTTAGAAAACCTATCTAAATGTGCAAAAAACGTGCAAAGACGTGAACAACTTTTTGTCATATTGAATAAAATACCAACATTTTGGGAGATTTTTGTTAATAAGTCGAGGTAGGCATTTTAAATACCTTTAATCTGATACTTAACATGCCTATGTTCATTTTGATTGAATAGGCGAAAATCATAAAAAACTGAATAAGGTTGACCTTACTCAGTTTTTTTTATCGATTCTCTAGAAAATTTTATACAATTTTCTATAGAAAATTTTAAATTATCGATATATCGATAATTATACAATTTTCTATAGAAAATTTTAAATTATCGATATATCGATAACTATACAATTTTCTATAGAAAATTTTAAATTATTGATATATCGATAACTATACAATTTTCTATAGAAAATTTTCAATTATCGATAAATCGATAACGTAACAATTTTTTATAAAAAAATAACTATACAATTTTCTATAGAAAATTTTAAATTATCGATACATCGATAACTATACAATTTTCTATAGAAAATTTTAAATTATCGATATATCGACAACTATACAATTTTCTATAGAAAATTTTAAATAATCGATATATCGATAACTATACAATTTTCTATAGAAAATTTTAAATGATCGATACATCGATAACTATACAATTTTCTATAGAAAGTTTTGAATTATCGATATACCGATAACTATAGAATTCTCTATAGAAAGTTTTGAATTATCGATAACTAAATTATCGATATATCGATAACTATACAATTTTCTATCGAAAATTTTAAATTATCGATATGACGATAACTATACAATTTTCTATAGAAACTATTAAATTATCAATATATCGAAACTATACAATTTTCTATAGAAAATTTCAAATTATCTATATATCGATAACTATACAATTTTCTATAGAAAATTTCAAATTATCTATATATCGATAACTATACAATTTTCTATAGAAAATTTTAAATTGTCAATATATCGATAACTATACAATTTTCTATAGAAAATTTTAAATTATCGATATATCGATAACTGTACAATTTTTTATAGACAATTTTAAATTATCGATACATCGATAACTATACAATTTTCTATAGAAAATTCTAAATCGATAACTATACAATTTTCAATAGAAAATTTTAAATTATCGATATATCGAAAACTATAAAATTTTCTATAGAAAATTTTAAATTATCGATGTATCGATAACTATACAATTTTCTAAAGAAAATTTTAAATTATCGATAACTATACAATTTTCTATAGAAAATTTTAAATTATCGATATATCGATAACTATACAATTTTCTATAGAAAATTTTAAATTATCGATATATCGATAACTATTCAATTTTCTATAGAAAATTTTAAATTATCGATATATCGATAACTATACAATTTTCTATAGAAAATTTTAAATTATCGATATATCGATAACTATACAATTTTCTATAGAAAATTTTAAATTATCGATATATCGATAACTATACAATTTTCTATAGAAAATTTTAAATTATCAATGTATCGATAACTATAGAATTTTCTATAGAAAATTTTAAATTATCGAAACATCGATAACTATATGATTTTCTATAGAAAATTTTGTATCATCGAAATCATTACAATTTTTTAAAGAAAGTTTTGTATAATCGATATATCTGCAACTACACAATTTTGTTTGAAACATTTTCTGTTATCGATATATCAATAATTCAATAAGTTACTACAGGATTTTTCCTGTTATCGATATCGGTAATTATACAAATTTCAATAGAAAATAATAGAAACATAATTTTGTAGACTTTAAAAATTAATCTATAAAATGTTCTGTTATCGATAAATATTTTTTTTGTTATCGATATATCAAAAACTATAGAAATAGAAATGTTTTAATTTAAATTAAAAAAAAATATGGAACACCTCTGTGTATACGCATGTGTGAGTACATAAGCATGCATTTCTAATATTTTTGTAGAAGAAAAATAGAAATGAATTCAATTTTCCTAAAAGGTATTTTTCTTTTTTTGGTTTTAAAATAAATATTGATAACAACAATAATAACTTACTACATACAAACACACACGAAATTTATTCACATACATATTAATGCAAACACTCATGCATTGCATTCATATATGAATAAATTTATAACACACATTCACACAAAAATGCATAAATGAATAAATTCATTTCCGTTTACGGTTTAAAAAAAAATTTTGTGAAAGTTTTGAAAAATTTCTTAAAATATTCAAACTTTTACTGCATAGTTACTACTTACTACTCTCCTATGAGTAGAAGTTTTTGATGATAATAATCATCATTATTATCACAACCACCTTCATCATCATTCTGTTTGTTTATTAAGGTTAAAGTGCTTTAGTAATATTTATGTTCCTTTCACACTTTTTTACAATAAAAACACAAGAAAAACTGACATTCTTACACACATGTAGAAAAAAAAACAAACAAAAGCCGTGTCGATTTATTGCGTAAAAAATTTTTTATTTTATATGAAGAACTTTTTTGGTAAAAGTAAAAAATATATATTAGAGTATAAAAGAATAATTTATAAATAGCATATAAATCTTAAGATACTGCCAAAATACTCCAACAGATAACAGAGAATGTTAAGGTATTAATCATTTTTAATGTAACATTTGATATGTGGGAGTTTCGTTTTGGATAAAAGAAGGCTGTTTCAACTTTTAACGAGGCCATGATTTGAGTTCAATGTAATTTACATATTAATTTTTAAATAAACCAAAATAACAAAAATTTGAGATCACCCATATATTTTTTTACAAATATACCAAATTTTGTTATCTCCCATTTTTTAGGTCAACCAACCATAAATCTGAGGTTTTTTAATAAACCGATATAGAAAATTGCATATTTATCTATTTAGCGATAATTTAAAATTTTCTTTAGGAAATTCTATAGTTATCGATTTATCGATAATATAAGATTTCTATAAAAACTTGCCTAGATATCGATTTATGGATAATATAAAATTTTCTATAAAAAATTATATAGTTATCGATATATCGAGAATATAAAATTTTCTCTAGAAAATTGTGTAGTTATCGATATATGGATAATTTCAAATATTCCCTAGAAACATATATTGTTATCGATAATTTAAAATTCTTTAAAAAAATTGTATAGATATCGATAATTTAAAATTTTTTGTAAAAAAATTGTTTAGTTATCGATATATCGATAATTTAAAATTTTCTATAGATAATTGTTTAGTTATCGATATATCGATAATTTAAAATTTTCTGTAGAAAATTGTTTAGCTATCGATATATTGATAATTTAAAATTTTCTACAGAAAATTGTATAATCATCGATATATGAATAATTTAAAATTTTCTATAGAAAATTGTTTATTTATCGATATATCGGTAATTTAAAATTTTCTATAGAAAATTGTTTAGTTATTAATATATCGATAATTTAAAATTTTCTATAGAAATTTGTTAAGTTATCTATGTATCGATAATTTAAAATTTTCTATAGAAAATTGTATAGTTATTGATATAGAAAATTGTTTAGTTATCGATATATCGATAATTTAAAATTTTCTATAGAAAATTGTTTAGTTATCGATATATCGATAATTTAAAATTTTCTATAGAAAATTGTTTGGTTATCGATATATCGATAATTCAAAATTTTCTATAGAAAATTGTTTAGTTATCGATATATCGATAATTTAAAATTTTATATAGACAAGTGTTTAGTTATCGATATATCGATAATTTAAAATTTTCTATAGAAAATTGTTTAGTTATCGATATATTGATAATTTAAAATTTTCTATAGAAAATTGTTTAGTTATCGATATATCGATAATTTAAAATTTTCCATTGAAAATTGTTTAGTAATCGATGTATCGATAATTAAAACTTTTCTATAGAAAATTGTTTAGTTATCGATAATTTAAAATATTCTGTAGAAAATTGTTTAGTTATCGATATATCGATAATTTAAAATTTTCTATAGAAAATTGTTTAGTTATCGATTTATCGATAATTTAAAATTTTCTATAGAAAATTGTTTAGTTATCGATATATCGGTAATTTATAATTTTCTATAAAAAATTGTTTAGTTATCGATACATCGATAATTTAAAATTTTCTATAAAAAAATTGTTTAGATATCGATATATCGATAATTTAAAATTTTCTATAGAAAATAGTTTACACTCAAAAAAAAGAATAAACTTAAAGTTTGGAAAATTTTACTTCATAATAGTTTTAAATTTTCCCACAATTTAGTTAAAATTAACTAAAAGTTGGGAAATTTTCCTAACTTTTAGGAAAATATTTTAGTTCATGGACTGTTAAATAGGCCATAATTTTCCTTAAATGGAATTCCCTAATACGTGGAAGAAATTCTTGCGGCCAAAGAAATTTTCCCTAAATAATTGAAAAAAAATCTTTATTTTTAAGACATATTTCTTAAAACAAAATTTAGTTCAAAAAATTAAGTTTTAGGACGTAATTTACTACCAGTTAGTTCATCATATTTATCTTCTTTAATTTGAGGAAGTTTTTTCCACAAGTTTTGTAAATTTTTCATAACTTGAAATTGTTTTGTTGATTTATTATTTTTTTTTCATGCTTGCTTGTAGTTCACATTTTGTTTATTATTTGTAGTACATGAATACAAAAAGTTTGATCTTGTATAACAAGTAATAAATTTAATATTTAAATTTTTTTTCTACACATGTATGTGTTAGAAAAAAAATAATATTTTAATCACAACAAAGACCTTGGATTTGGCGTGTTTTCCCATAGTCTGGGAACAAACGTCAATTACAAAGTTTTTGTTGTAATTTAACTAAAAAAACTAATGAAATTTATTACTTGACTATACGAAACAAACGTTTCTTTATATTTATAATAAAATATGTACCCAATGAGAGTTATGTGTGTATTCACATGCTATTCTATAAATAAACCATTAAAAAAAAATATAAAATTAAATAATTTTATATATATTCGATTAGAGTTTTATTCTAGTTCGAGGCCCAAAAATATTTCTATTCATGATATTGTCATAATAGAGTATTTTTAATTTATTGCTTTAAAAAAGTTACTATCTCATAGTATGTCTGTACTGATCAGTTTCATCCCCACTAAAGGAATCTTCAGCAGACTTTAGAGAATCATCGTTGGTCAATCAAACATCAAACCAGACATAATATTTGATATATTTCCCAAGTTATATGAGAAATACTATTATAAATAGTACTATTATGAAGGTCCGAAATCTGTTTTCCAACAAAAATAACTCTTTTAAAGCAAAAATTGTATATATTAAATCACCGTCGGTAACTATTAATATATGTGTTGCTGTTATTTTACAATAACAACAGTGCCTAACCAAACAATAGTGTTGGTAGGATAAGTCGTACTAAACTTTGTGTTAAATGTTGTTTTTTTATTTTTAGTACCAAAAGGTACATAAAAATAAAATGTATTTATTCGGCCTTTATATATGTATATATATTCGATTAGAGTTTTATTCTAGTTCGAGGCCCAAAAATATTTCTTTTCATGATATTGTCATAATAGAGTATTTTTAATTTATTGCTTTAAAAAAGTTACTATCTCATAGTATGTCTGTACTGATCAGTTTCATCCCCACTAAAGGAATCTTCAGCAGACTTTAGAGAATCATCGTTGGTCAATCAAACATCAAACCAGACATAATATTTGATATATTTCCCAAGTTATATGAGAAGTACTATTATGAAGGTCCGAAATCTGTTTTCCAACAAAAGCAATAAATTAAAAATACTCTATTATGACAATATCATGAATAGAAATATTTTTGGGCCTCGAACTAGAATAAAACTCTAATCGAATATATATACATTAGAGTGTCCCTTATTTTGAAAATGTTGGAAATCTTGAGACGGTACCCGCTCATTTTTTTCCTTTTGACTTAAAAATAACTCAGGAAAAATTTTACGCCCCTAGGACCACGCCTTCCCTACGCGACGGGGCCTTAAAGAGCGGGGCCTAAAAAATCATTTTTCCATACAAACCAAAAAATTTTTTTTTTGATTTTTAATTTTTTTGTTATTAATTATTATATTACTTGGTTTGCTTATTCACGACAAAAAATTTGATTTTGGAGGGATAAGTCTTTCAGCGCTAAAAAATTTTTCGCAAAAAAAAAATTTGGGCGGCCGGGGTCCTACAGTAAAAAATTTTTAAAAAATATTTTTTTTTAGTTTTGACCAGCAACGGTTTTAGCTGCTATGTTGCTTTAAATGATATATATTCCAAAAAAAAAATTATTCATATCTGTGACATCTTTATCTTTTTCGAAAAAAAAAATTTTGAGCCGTAGGAATCCTACGGTAAAAAATTTTTAAAAAATATTTTTTTTTAGTTTTGAAAAGCAATGGTTTTAGTTTTTATGTTGTTTTTAATGATATATATTCCAAAAAAAATATTATTCATATTTGTGACATTTTTATCGTGTATCGAAAAAAATCATCAATGCATTTTTTACCCTTTTTTAGAACACGATTAAGATGTCACAGATACAAAAAATATTTTTTTATGAATATATATCATTTAAAGCAACATAGCAGCTAAAACCGTTGCTGGTCAAAACTAAAAAAAAATATTTTTTAAAAATTTTTTACTGTAGGACCCCGGCGGCTCAAAATTTTTTTTTGCGAAAAATTTTTTAGCGCTGAAAGACTTATCCCACCAAAATCAAATTTTTTGTTGTGAATAAGCAAACCAAGTAATATAATAAATAATAACAAAAAAATTAAAAATCAAAAAAAAAATTTTTTGGTTTGTATGGAAAAATGATTTTTTAGGCCCCGCTCTTTAAGGGCCCGTCGCGTAGGGAAGGCGTGGTCCTAGGGGCGTAAAATTTTTCCTGAGTTATTTTTAAGTCAAAAGGAAAAAAATGAGCGGGTACCGTCTCAAGATTTCCAACATTTCCAAAATAAGGGACACTCTAATATACATATATAAAGGCCGAATAAATACATTTTATTTTTATGTACCTTTTGGTACTAAAAATAAAAAAACAACATTTAACACAAAGTTTAGTACGACTTATCCTACCAACACTATTGTTTGGTTAGGCACTGTTGTTATTGTAAAATAACAGCAACACATATATTAATAGTTACCGACGGTGATTTAATATATACAATTTTTGCTTTAAAAGAGTTATTTTTGTTGGAAAACAGATTTCGGACCTTCATAATAGTACTTCTCATATAACTTGGGAAATATATCAAATATTATGTCTGGTTTGATGTTTGATTGACCAACGATGATTCTCTAAAGTCTGCTGAAGATTCCTTTAGTGGGGATGAAACTGATCAGTACAGACATACTATGAGATAGTAACTTTTTTAAAGCAATAAATTAAAAATACTCTATTATGACAATATCATGAATAGAAATATTTTTGGGCCTCGAACTAGAATAAAACTCTAATCGAACATATATACATATATAAAGGCCGAATAAATACATTTTATTTTTATGTACCTTTTGGTACTAAAAATAAAAAAACAACAATTAAATAATTTTTAGGAAAAATTTCCTTATCAGAAATGTTTTTTTTTACCAAAAAATGGGAAATTTTTTCCCATTTTCTAGTTCAAATTTGTCCTTCTTTTAAAGAAAAAATGTCTGCGAAGTTTGTACTCGCGCCCAAACCATTGAATCATGATAATGTTTTGCTGTATAAGTAGGTGTTCTTTCCAAAGCAAAATTTTTCTATTAAAAATAACGCTATATTAATTTGTCATTATATGCAAAATGCATTGAAATATCGGTCGAGGACCCCATTATTTTTATATATTATTGATCCGTAAAGCTTTCTAAGACATTCTAGTGATATCCATCTATCTGTTTGTCTCTGTTTGTAAATAGCAAAAAGTTTTTGATAAAAAAAAGGGTTTTAATGAAAAAATTTTATTGATAAAAATAAATATTTAATGAAAAAAAAAAATTATGAAAAAAAAAATATTGATTAAGAAAAAATATTGATGAAAAAAAAATTTAGGGGAAAAAAAATATTGATGAAAAAAAAATATTGATGAAAAAAAAATATTGATGCAAAAAAAAAATATTGATGAAAAAAAAAAATATTGATGAAAAAAAAATATTGATGAAAAAAAAAAATATTGATGAAAAAAAAGAATATTGATGAAAAATAAATATTGATGAAAAAAAAAAAATATTGATGAAAAAAAAAAAAAATTATTGATGAAAAAAAAAATATTGATGAAAAAAAAAAAAATATTGAAGAAAAAAAAAAATTTTTGATGAAAAAAAAAATATTGATGAAAAAAAAATATTGATGAAAAAAAAATATTGATGAAAAAAAAATATTGATGAAAAAAAAAATGATGAAAAATAATTATGTTACGTTTTATTCACCAGCTGGTGAATATTTTTGTTATTCACCACGAGGTGAATTATTATCCAAGTTACAAACCCAAGTTAGTAAAATTTTGGGTTTTAAGAAAATGAAAACAGTAATTCCAATTTTCTTTTTTGTTAGTCGTTAGCTTATATAGTCAAACTGAGGTGGCGTCCTGCAACTTTTTTAAAATTAGACACCAGCCTAAAAACATTATCATGTTAATATGTACTAAAAAGTAGGAACACATGGCAATGGAGCTAAATCATTATCAATTTTCCTTGCATTTAGTTAATTTTCCCATTTTTTAGTTAGTTTTTTTTCTGAGTGTAGTTATGGATATATCTATAATTTAAAATTTTCTATAGAAAGTTGTTTAGTTATCGATATATTGATAATTTAAAATTTTCTATAGAAAATTGTTTAGTTGTCGAAAATTGTGTAGTTATATCGAAAATTGTGTAGTTATACATCGATATATCGATAATTAAAAATTTTCTATAGAAAATTATTTAGTTATCGATATATCGAAAGTTTAAAATTTTCTATAGAAAATTGTTTAGTTAATGATATATCGATAATTTAAAATTTTCTATAGAAGATTGTTTAGTTAATGGTATATCGATAATTAAAAATTTCTATAGAAAATTGTATGATTATCGATATATCGATAATTTAAAATTTTCTATAGAAAATTGTTTAGTTATCGATACATCGATAAGTTAAAATTTTCTATAGAAAATTGTTTAGTTATCGATATATCGATAATTTAAAATATTTTATAGAAAATTGTTTAGTTATCGATTTTTTATAGAAAATTATTTAGTTATCGATATGTCGATAATTTAAAATTTTCTGTAGAAAATTATTTAGTTATCGATATGTCGATAATTTAAAATTTTCTATAGAAAATTGTTTAGTTATCGATATGTCGATAATTTAAAATTTTCTATAGAAAATTGTTTAGTTTTGATGTATCGATAGTTTAAAATTTTCTATAGAAAATTGTTTAGTTATCGATATATCGATATATCGATAATTTAAAATTTTCTACAGAAAATTGTTTAGTTACCGATGTATCGATAATTTAAAATTTTCTATAGAAAATTGTTTAGTTATCCATGTATCGATAATTTAAAATTTTCTATAAAAAATTGTTTAGTTATCGATGTATCGATAATTTAAAATTTTCTATAGAAAATTGTTTAGTTATCGATATATTGATGATTTAATATTTTCTATAGAAAATTGTTTAGTTATCGATATATCGATAATTTAAAATTTTCTATAGAAAATTGTTTAGTTATCGAAAATTGTGTAGTTATCGATAATTTAACAATTTCTATAGAAAATTGTTTAGTTATCGATATATCAATATTTCTATAGAAAATTGTATAATCATTTATGTAGTTATCGATTTATCGAAAATATTTTAAATATTTCAAAAAACGTTCTGCAGAAAATGCATTTTTTTAAAAAATAATTTCATTTCAATAAAAAAAAATTTCCATTTTTCTTTTAATCCATTTTAAAAAATTTGTTGACAATTTTTCAAGTATTTTTTCGCTTTATAAAAAAATATGCATATATTTTCAAACTTTTTTTCAGCTTTATAAAGCCAATATTGTTTGGTGATGATGTTTGGATGTTTTTTGGGTCCTTTTTTGCATATGGCTTTAATGACCTTCACTCGTTATAAAACGATTTGTTATACGGATGTCATCATATGATGCAAATAGAAAAAAAAAATACTCAAAAGAACAACTGTCTAATAAAACGTGCAATTTTTAAAAAGACAGCTGTTGCAGGTCACTTTAACCATCAACCAAGAACATCTGCATATGGATAAGAAAATGGGGCTGCATATATTTCAAGAAAATAAAATAATGGTTTTTGAAGAATCTTTTAAGAAACGCTTTCGATATTAAAAAATCTTATTTTTTTCCCATCTGCTTTTTATCATGAAAATTTTTTTTTATTTGAAATTTTTTTGCTCGTCAAACATATTTTTTCATTTAAAACAATGATTCCCTACCTATTTTACGCCACGCCCCACTTTTAAGTCAAAAATTGCCAAAAAATTCGCCCCTAAACTCAAGAAAAATTTGTTGATTTTTTTTAATTTTTGTTTCTAATGAAAAGTTATTACTGGTATAGCAGAGTTTTTGTAAAGTAAGCATTTAAACTAAGTTTTTAGTAAAAACTTTAAGCAATTAACAAAATTTTTGTAATTAATTTTCCTAAAAAAATAGTTTTTGTAGTAAATTTGACTAAAAAAAATTTTTTCTTGGCTCGTTGCCCCCCCCCCCTGGAACCTTCAAATTGTCCCCCAGTGGGGCGAGAATCAAAGGTTTGGAACCATTGATCTAAAATTTTTTTTCTCTCCTAAAATTTTTTTTATATCAAAAACATTTTTTTTTTCATCCAAAATTTGTTTTATCTACTTATTTTTTTTTTTCCAGCAAAAAAAATTTTTTTTATTTTTTTAAATTTTTTTTTTACCAAAATTGTTTCAGTTTCTTTTTCACTGCGTCTGAACTTTTTCTGACATAAAAATGCTTTATTTATTTTCAAAAAAAAAAACAAGTGTGAAAGTTAAAAGTTTTTTTTTTGTAAAAAAAAAATTATCATTATTTAAATAACTTTTTTTTTAATTCAAGCCCTCCAAAAGGGCGGATATAGTTTTTAGACGATTGATTCAAAAACGACCATTTGCTTGGAAATCGCAGCCTTATCAAAAAAAACTATTTAAATACCTCAAATAAATGTTACCCTAACGATTAAACAATGTATGAGTTTAAAAAAGTTGCCTGAGAAATAACACAAAAAACTTTATATGCAAATATTCTTTTGTGGCTTCAATTTGCAGTATAACTGAAAAATTAGTTTTTCATATATAGTTGAAAAATATATAACCTTTTTTCCATTTCAGGCTTTAGTGTTCTTATACAAACTTAAAGTTTTAGAGAAAAATTAAATCGGTCCAAACATGTCTTGAATAAATTCGTTTTTATTAAACTTTAGATTAAAATAATAAAACTTTTTAAGCAGATTTTTATAAAATGATTCAATTATAATTATATTTTGTTAAAGCAGACAATAAATTAAGTTTATTCAAAAATGTTATATACATATTGCTTATTTACTAGAAGACTGACATACGTCAAAAAACTTGATTAAACAGAAAATGTGTTAAAACTCCAAAATTATCTATTGAAATAAATTCAAATCAAAAAAAAATGTTGTTTGTACTACGAAAAAACTTAGAAAATTTTCCAAAAAAATTTTAAAAATTGTAAAAATTAAAAAAAAAATTTTTTGAAGTAATTCTGATTACAGAATTACTTCAAAACTGAAAAAACAAAAATGCCAAAAATCAAAAAAAAATTACTAAAGCGTTTTAAATTAATTTTTTACTCTAAAATATTTTTTGTTTAGGACAAAAAAATATTTTTTTTTTTCTAAAATCATTTTTTTGACGTTTTACGTCAGCACACGTAGACTCTGAGGTCCATTGTGTTACCATGGGAATGTAATACGTTCCCTACTGGTCCCTGCCTTTAAACCAATTTGAGCTTCTTATGAAACTCCTAAGATATTGAATTATGACATCGTATAAATCAGAAAGATTTGCCCATCTCTGATTAGTCTCCGTCGTGGAACAAAGCCGTAGGTTTTGCTTGCAAGTTTCTAGAGGCATGCCAACACATTCCAATTCGGTTGGAACCTGTAAGGTAGTTCCCAGTCTTGCAAGCTCATCGGCTTTAAGTTTAATATAATGAAGATTTTTTTATTTGTTTTCTGTTTCTACCAGCACAAAAAAGTCACGCAAACTCATCAAAAATTACTCACGTACGCTCCCACACGAAACTATTTTGTAAAATTAAATTTCACTCACGATCTTGCGTAACTGATGCATAAAATAAACTTCCCAGCTGGTGCATAAAGCGTAACATAAATATTTTTAACCAAAATTTTTTTTTCAAAATTATTTTCTTATACCCTCCACTCTGGTGATAGAGGGTATGTATAAATTTGTCATTCCGTATGTAACACATTGAAATATTGGTTTAGGACCCCATAAAGTATATATATTCATGATCCTTGCTCGATTTTAAGTCGATCTAACGATGTCCGTCTGTCTGTCTGTCCGTCCGTCTGTCTGTCTGTTGAAATCACGTTTTTGGCAATAATCCGGAACCGATTTAAACGCTTGGGATACCAAAAGTTGCGGAATTTATCCAGGAAGAAACTGATGTATATTTTTTTTGAAATCGGTTAAGTATTTTAAAAGTTATGAGTGAATTTCTGAAAAAACTCTTAGATGTTTTCAACAAAACCATAAATTAACTCATATTTTGTGTAGATACTACATAACAAAGAATACGGAAATGAAAAAAAAAACGGAGAGAAAGAAAAAATTCTTTACAAAAAAACTTTAAAATAAAAAAAAAATTTAATTAAAAAAAAGTTCGTTAAGTAATAATAAAAAAATTAATTGTTAATTTTATGTACATAGCATGTGTGTGTGTGTGTCCATTTTTGCTTCGTCATATTAACGGGGTTGCCAGACTTTTTTTTGGCTTTGTCGCCAAATCGGATGTAAAATATCGCCAAAAATTCAATTTTGTTCAGATTTCTTAAAAAAAAAATATTTTTATTTAAAAAAATAAATTTTGTTAAATAATAAAACACAGAAATAAACTTTATGGCAAAAATCGCCCAAACCCGGAAAATCTATATATATAAATATGCCTCTTCGTTTACCTTACTACAATCTACTCATTTTTACTACTTTTACTACAGCTGGAAATTTTCAGTACAAAAAGTAAACAAAAATTTCCAGTTGTAGTAAAAGTAGTAAGAAATTTAAGTAAACAAACAGACCTACTATAAGAGTAATGTGACTGACTGACATACTCATTCATCATCGCCCAGCCCAAACCGCTGAAGTTAGAGACTTGAAATTTGGACTGTAGGTTGACCTCCCGGAATAAAGATCCGCTAAGGCTGGATTTTTGCCAATGTTGATTCTAAGGGGGTAAAAAGGGTAAAAAACTGTACTTTTGGTACTTTTTATATCTCCCGATATAATGGTCATAGAGACTTGAAATTTGGACTGTATGTTACCCTCCCGCAATATAGATCCACTATGGCTGGAGTTTTGCCAACGGTAAGGGGGTAAAAAGTGTAAAAAACTGTAATTTTGGTACTTTTTAAATCTCCTGATATAATGATCATAGAGACTTGAAATTTGGACTGTATGTTCACCTCCCGGAATATAGATCCATCAAGGCTAGATTTTTGCCAGTGTTGATTCTAAAAGTACCTTTTATAAAAAGTACCTTTTATAAAAAGTACCTTTTATAAAAAGTGCCATTTATAAAAAGTACCTTTTATAAAAAGTACCTTTTATAAAAAGTACCTTTTATAAAAAGTACATTTTATAAAAAGTACCTTTTATAAAAAGTACCTTTTATAAAAAGTACTTTTATAAAAAGACCTTTTATAAAAAGTACCTTTTATAAAAAGTACCTTTTATAAAAAGTACCTTTTATAAAAAGTGCCATTTATAAAAAGAACCTTTTATAAAAAGTACCTTTTATAAAAAGTACCTTTTATAAAAAGTACCTTTTATAAAAAGTAACTTTTATAAAAAGTACCTTTTATAAAAAGTACCTTTTATAAAAAGTACCTTTTATGAAAAGTACCTTTTATAAAAAGTACCTTTTATAAAAAGTACCTTTTATAAAAAGTACCTTTTATAAAAGGTACCTTTTATAAAAAGTACCTTTTATAAAAAGTACCTTTTATAAAAAGAACCTTTTATAAAAAGTACCTTTTATAAAAAGTGCCTTTTATAAAAAGTACCTTTTATAAAAAGTACCTTTTATAAAAAGTACCTTTTATAAAAAGTACATTTTATAAAAAGTACCTTTTATAAAAAGTACCTTTTATAAAAAGTACTTTTATAAAAAGACCTTTTATAAAAAGTACCTTTTATAAAAAGTACCTTTATAAAAAGTACCTTTTATAAAAAGTACCTTTTATAAAAAGTACCTTTTATAAAAATTACCTTTTATAATAGGTACCCTATTATTATATGCCACCTTTCCATCACCAGCACTCCTTCGATTGCCACACACTTAATGTGTGTCAGATTAAAATTAGCCATTTAAATGAAACTTTTGAAGAAATTAAGAATTGGAATTACTCCTCTTTGTGTTGAATAACCCGTATTCACCATCAATTCGTGTTGTAATTATTTGGCAGAAACTTAATCCATCTTAACTTTTTTAACAGAGTTGTATTTTTCCCATTGTTAACCCTTAGTAGGACTTTTCAAGTCTTGAAAAATGTCCGTTTGGTTTGAATTTTTGTTTCATATTTCTAATTCTTAGAAATATTACTACACTCAGAAAATTATTGCAGTTACTACATGACGGTTGTTTGTGTAGTAAGTAGTAGCTGTTGTTTTTAACTACAATTTCGGTCGTTTTTGTGTGAAAAAATCTCAACCAACTTTTTTTTGTAGTAGTTTCAAAAAATAAATACAAAAAATATACTACACTGTAGTAATAGTTGATTTATGTAGTTGTTTTTAGTTTTTTTTCTAAAAACTCGTTTTTTTTCTAGAAATTTTTATTGCAAACGAATGTGTCGAACGAGTTGGTCGTGCGGGGTGCGGAAGGAATTATTTTTATACCAAATAAATAATATCTAAATAAATTAAATTACAACCCAGCAAAAAAAAATCGAAGTGGTGCAAAAAGAATAAGTGATTCACTACATACATAGTAGCTATATGTGCCGATCTTCATATTCCATAAGAAGTACTTTTATAAGCACTTCCAAAACTGCTAAAAAAAATGCCAAATTAACAACTTTCACCAGTTCTTTCCTCAATGATTTAGAAGTACCATTTTCATATGTGTTTACAAATGCAATTGAAAAGTACAAATTTGTGGCACTTATGTATTGGATTTGTTTTGTTGAATATTTTTTTTTTATAATTTTCTCTGATTTAAAAAAAAGATAAATTTTATAAATGAATTAACTTGATATGCCGCAAAAGCGAATTTGTTATGTAAATTATGTTATAAAAAAATACAGTTTCCAGATTTTTGTTAAAATTACACTGTAAGTAAAATTTAAACATTTGAAATGACACACAAAAACGCCGAGACACCCCAACTTATTTTTGGGTCATAGAATCCAGTGGTATACTCCGTTTTAAAAAGTTAGCTTAAAAAAACGAGATATTTCGATTTTAAATTTGCAAATGTAAGAGTAAAAATTGAATAAATCCAAAAAAAATTATAAAATTCATCAAAATAAGAGCAAGTATTGCTGCATGTCCGATTGAAAATGGACGTCCATTATTTCCTAGATATAAATTTTGATAAATAACAAGTTTTTAACAATTTTTTTAAGTTTTTTTATTCAAATAAAATGAAAAATTGCCTTAAATCTACTAAAAATTTAAAATCGAAATATCTCGGGATTTTGAGCTAACTTTTCAAAACGGGGTACAGCACTGGATTCTACGGCCCAAAATTAAGTTGACGTGTCTCGGCGTTTTGGTGTGTCATTTTCACCTACTTACAGTGTTATCAAATGACTCAAGAAGTGCTAAAAAGATAACAAAAAAACTGTTAGCCCTTAAAAAAGACAAGGGTTAAATATAACCAAAAAAGAGCTAAGTTGGTATTGCCGTTTAAAGGTATAAAAACTCTTCTAAAAATATACGATATCTGATTTAAAATGAGAGAATTACTTTTTTTTATATCTTCATTTTGTTTATTGGATGTTTTTTTTTAACTACATGTATAAAAACATTTTTTTTTTATAATTTTTGGAGTTGTTTTGTAAATTATGTACAAAAAAAAACAATAAAAAGTTTCCAGATTATGGTAAAAATTATCAAATGATTTAAAAAGTGCTTAAAGGGCTAAAAAAGATAACCGAAAAAAGGTGGTAGCCTTTAAAAAAAAAGGGCTGAATATAGCCACAAAATGACTAAGTTGGTATCGCTGTTGAAAGGTATAAAAACTCTTCTAAACATTAGGGTATTCAATTAATCGAGGTTTTGGTTTAATCGGCTAATCGGGCAAATAATTAATCGGGGTTGAGATTTAATCGGTTAATAATCGGATAAATTTGAACTATTCGGTTAACCGAATAATAAAAATTTTAATTGAATATAAAACTCAGAACTCTATGTACTTTTAAGAATTTTATTAATTTTATTTAAAATAAATCTTTATCCGATATGGCGAAGCTCTATAATGTTAGCCCAAATAAAGATTTTTTGTATGGCACCCTGAAAATTTACCCTAAAATTGATACCCAAATTGATGCCGGGCTTAGATGCACCTCTAATAGAGTTTCGAATTCGGTACTATTATATATCAACAAGAGAAATTGGTTGGTTTTCAAATTTATTTTCTTTTATTTTTTAGGGCCGAAATTGCAATAATTTTATTGGTCGATATCTCCGTAATGAAAAAAGATATCTTAAGGATTGCAAAAGTAATTTGAAGAATAAATGAAGTATTTTTAGATGTGCTGAACTAATTATACATCATAAAATAATTCTCGGTTTTATAAGGTCCCGAACATTGCGAATATCTGAGTTTATGCAGTACTGTCAATCGAAAATCTAAATATCTCAAAATAAGATAAATCACTTCTAAGGCCAGATTCGGATTAAGCGCATGAAAAACTATTAGAAAAATATATACATCCACATTTAATTAATAATTCCTATTAGCTAAACTAAATTATTAAAAACATCGATTTAATCTTAACAATTTCAAGTCTAAATATTACATAATAAATATTATACATTGTTAAGCATATCGTTTTGGTTTTAATTATTATTAGTGTAAATACTAAAAAAAAACTCTTAAAATCAATCCCAAAAAGTCATGAAATATGTACTTATCAAGAAGTGATGAAAAAATCACTTCTAAATCACCATATAAAAATTACATAATCACATCCAAAATGCGAAGAAATATATACTTCTAAAGAAGTGATGAAAAAAGCACTTCCAAAAGGTCAAGTTATATTAACATCCCGATCACTACTTCAGAAGTTGTGATAAAGATGTTAATATATATGTACATACTAAACACTAGTGATATTGTGTGTCACGCCCATATAAAATTCATCAGTGTTTCAGCTGAAGAAGAAGTACATCTGGTTCATAAGTTGTGGTGAATTTTGTAGTGAATGGTAAGCTCTTTTTTTGCTGGGAATTTATTAAATTTAATTATAACAAAAAATATGTTTTTGGAAAAATATCCTTGAGCGAAAGATAAGTGGATAAATGAGATAACAAGTGTGTATAATATAGCGCTCACATAAGCGTGTGTAAAAACCAATCGGAAAAAAACAAAATACAATGTATGCAGTGTCTTGTTTTCTTATGAGCGTGCCATCTTTCTTTTCTTTGTATACACAACAGAACAGGTACATACTTTTTTGAAACATTGCAAATTAATTCTTTTTTTTTATAAATCAATTTTGCCAAAGCATTTCGTTTTTTTTTATTCCAGACAAATTTTGATCAGTAGCGGTGAAAATTTGAAATGAACTATTAAAAAAACAAAGGTAAATACAATCAATTTATTTTGTTTAACATTTTATTAATATAATTTTTTTCTTCTATAATTCCAGATAAATACACCAAAAAATTTTAATTTCATGTCGAAATTCTATGCAACCAACTGAAATGTATTGCTTTTTAAATAAATAAAAATCAATCACTTAAACGTTTAAAAAATTTTTTAAATAAAATTTCAGGCAAGTGTAGTAAAAACAACTGTATACCGTCTTTTGTAGTAGTTTTTACTACATTTTGTAGTTGAAAATCAATAGTTAAAAACAACAACATATTCAGTTGTTTTTACCGTAATGTGTAGTGGACGCCTTTTCAACAACAAAATGTAGTCAAAAAACTGTCTTTTGTAGTAGATTTTACCAACATACTTTTTTGAGTGTAAATTGCAATGTACCTTATGAGTTGTGTATTAATTGTGTTTATATATTGTTGGACTGTATATTTGAATACGGGTGTATTGGAGTAATTCCAATTCTTAATTTCTTCAAAAGTTTCATTTAAATGGCTAATTTTAATCTGACACACATTAAGTGTGTGGCAATCGAAGGAGTGCTGATGATGAAAGGGTGGCATCTTCCGAAAGCTGTCGACATCTCCACTTATCCTGTGTTGTCACTTGATTTTTTTCAGATTTTCTCATTGTACATCAATTATTATTTCTCAGAAATAATTAATATGGACTCAAACCGAACTAAATAAAAATTCAGTTATAAAATATACAGTCCAACAATATATAAACACAATTAATACACAACTCATAAGGTACATTGCAATTTAGTAATATTTCTAAGAATTAGAAATATGAAACAAAAATTCAAACCTAACGGACATTTTTCAAGACTTGAAAAGTCCTACTAAAGGTGGGTAAGTTGCTCGGTTTTCACGTGAAAATCTGTCAAACTCCATATAAAAAAAACATAAATTTCACACTGGCTCAGTGTTGCCAGTGGATTTTTTTGAAAGTACCTACGCTTATGAAAAAAAATCCCTTTTTTCCCTACATTCGAAAAAAATGTCCCCTACAATTTATCCCTACATTAAAAATGGACAAATTTCATTTAAAAAATTTAAGTTCCAATAATTTCCTTTAATCTATAATATTAACAGATCATCGCCCAGCTAAATATTGGATTGCAAAGACCCGGTGTGGAAAAACTTATTCTCCCACAAAACCTGTTCTACTTCTGGTGCTACACCGATGTTTTTTGTATAGCGATTGTCACGAAAGTAACAGGTGTTTGTAAGAAAAAGTAAAACTTGTTTTTTTAATTCGGAATCCTATTTTAGAACAGATGTTGTCAGAAGCGGTTCTAAAAAATGTTTCTGGGTGTTTTCGGTTATTTTTCTCACAAGTCTACTATATTTTTAATCAATAAAAATTTATAAGAAAATACTTGAGTTGCTTAATATTATTCGAAATCATAAGATTTCCTCTTTATAATACCTCTTTTTCTACTTTAATATGTAAAACGAGTAAAGTTTCGTACTATAAATAGGAAAATTTCTATTAATTTCGAGTAGATTACAGAGTTTGTTAAAATTTACCGAATAAATATAGGTACCTTTTTAGTTAGAGTGTACAAAAGATTTAAAAAAATCACATTCTAAGAATTTATTTTTAATCCCTCTATGAAAAGTACAGTTTTTTACTAAAATTCAAGGTTTTGGACAACTTTTAGCTATATTTTGAAAAAGTACCTACATTTGAAAAATTTTAAAAATCTGTCCGTTTTTCCCTACGCTACAATTTTGAGAACAAAAATACCTACATGTAGGGATTTTCCCCTACTTCTGGCAACACTGCACTGGCTTTACAAAAGCGTAAAAATTTCGCTGAAGAGGTATTCTGTTCACTGGTGAAAAACCGGCAAAATAACCCGGTATATGTTGCATCATTACGCATCAACACTATAAGCAACATTTTTTTAAATTGTACAGACCATTTAAAAAGCGGTGAAATTTAACATTCAGATGTAAAATGAAGTAATTATAAGTGTTTGGGACTGTAAACATTAATAATATCACATAACTTACCAAAAAATATTATTTAAAGTTATTTTATGTATTCTGACGCACAAAACATAACCAAACATATGACTGTCAAATTTTCGCTACAAATTAATTGATGTTTCGAAACATTTTTTTTCACCGGTGAACAACTTACTTAGCTTAAGGGTTAACAATGGGAAAAATACAACCCTGTTAAAAAAGTTAAGATGGATTAAGTTTCTGCCAAATGAATACAACACGAATTGATGGTGAATACGGGTAATTCAACACAAAGAGGAGTAATTCCAATTCTTAATTTCTTCAAAAGTTTCATTTAAATGGCTAATTTTAATCTGACACACATTAAGTGTGTGGCAATCGAAGGAGTGCTGATGATGGAAGGGTGGCATCTTCCGAAAGCTGTCGACATCTCCACTTAGCCTGTGTTGTCACTTGATTTTTGTCAGATTTTCTCATTGTACAACAATTATTATTTCTCAGAAATAATTAATATGGACTCAAACCGAACTAAATAAAAATTCAGTTATAATTCTTATTAATTTCATCAAACACTTTTTTGAGGAAAAAAATTTTTTTTTTCATCAAGAATTAATTATTCGTGCTATCCTAATGCTCATAAAACTTTTTTTAATCAATTTTTTTTTTAAATCAAAATTTTTATTTTCATCAAATTTTTTTTTCATCAAAATTTTGTATTTTCATTACCATTTTTTTCTAAATTTGTTTGTCATTTAAAAATGATTTTTTCATCAAAAACATTTTCCTATTAAAAACTTTTATTTTCATCAAACAAATTTTTTTTTCATCAAAAATTTTTTTCTAGCAAAAATCTTTTTTTTTAATATTTTTTTATCA
This sequence comes from Pegoplata infirma, assembly GCA_963921195.1. Lineage (NCBI taxonomy): Eukaryota > Metazoa > Arthropoda > Insecta > Diptera > Anthomyiidae > Pegoplata > Pegoplata infirma. The sequence goes on from OY992538.1 coordinate 63,851,956, forward strand.
AAAACTTTTTTCCAATCAAATTTTTTTTTTAACCAAATTTTTTTATTCAAGAAAAATTTTATTTTAACAAATTTTTTTTTTATTCAAGATTTTATTTTTTTTTAATAAAATAATTTATTTTTATCAAAACTTTTTTTTACAAACCATTATTTTTTAATTTTGTTTAAACATTTTTTTCCAACACTTTTTTTTGACATAAAAATGTTCAAAAACTTTTTTTGATCAAAAAATTTTTTCCATAATTTTTTTTTTTTTTTTCAAAAAACTTTTTTAATATTTTTTTTTCATAATTTTTTTCACTAAATCTAAACTTCTGACACAAAAATGTTCCATTTGCTTAAGAAAAGTAGAAAAAAATTAAGAGTGTTAAATTAAATAGAATTAAATAACAAAAAAATAAAATATAACTGAAGTTTTATTTATTTCGGTTTGAGTCCATATTTATTATTTCTGAGAAATAATTATTTTTGTTGTATTGTACAGAAAATCTAAAAAAAAATTGACAACACATACTAACAATAAGTGGAGATGTCACCAGCTTTCGGAAGAAGCCACCCTTCCTTTGTCAGCACTAGGGATGCCAAACGGGAAATCCCGAATCCCGAAATCCCGGGATTTTTCGGGATTGACAAATCCCGAATCCCGGGATTTATTTTTTTCAATCCCGGGATTTTTCGGGATTTTCCGGGATTGACAAATCCCGAAAAATACCGGGATTTCGGGATTTTTTTGTTAAATTTCATAATGAAAATTGACTATTTCTTCAGTATTTGTTTTACATTTTAAACAAAATTGATATTGTTTGAAAGGTCTTTATCTTTCAAATGAGGCATGTTGGGCTTAAATTCTCTTGCTCTTTGGGAGGTAAATCACATTTTTAGGGCGGATTACTCAATACACAGATTTTATGAAACAGTTAAATTTCGCCGTGAGTTATTCTATAACGCAGCTTTTAGTATTCCAGCTGTAAAGTTTATATTCAACAGTTTTTGTTCTTATTTGAGCGTTATAAGTTAGGAAATTGAATATATCTCTCCGATCCAATTTTTGTTAGAAACAGCAGAGAAAAAAATTGAACAGGGGTGTGTTTTGCGATGGCGTCGGGGTCAGACACTGGGGACAACTTACCCTTGCCAAAAATGTTAACAACTTTATTAATAAAATTTTGTATTTATTTAAAGAAATATTTTATTAATTTTCAAATACCATACCCTGTAACTTAAAACTTTGACATCAAAATAAATGTTTAAAAAAGTTACGTTTTTCAAAAGTTAATTTAAATCCAAATAGGGAAAATTGTTTCCCAATGTCTGCTTTTGCCCTTTAACGAACTAATGACCATAAGAAATAAACTGCAGGGTCTAGCTCTTTTGGTTTGGACTGCATCGTGTCTTTCACAGACTTGGAGCAGTACCAGTTGAGTTAAGTTGTTCCTAAATGCTGACCCAGATGCCGTTAAGTGGCTGAAGAATATTGACATCAATATCTAATTCTTATCTATATTCTTTTTCATCAAAATATGCTAAACTTTGTTGTAGAATCTGTTAAACTCGTAATGCTTATATTTCTAAAATTATAATCGTTTTGTATCAGTGCAATACGATAAATAAGTAATTAAATATTAAATTATATAGTAGTATATTTTTTTTAAATATAACGTTAAAAAGTTTAATTTTAATAAATCCCGAAAAATCCCGAAATCCCGAAAAATCCCGGGATCCCGAAAAATCCCGAAATCCCGAAAAATCCCGGGATCCCGGGATTACGATTTCAAAATCCCGAATCCCGGGATTTGTAAATGTCAATCCCGTTTGGCATCCCTAGTCAGCACTCTTCGATTGTCACTGTAAGTGTATCAGATTGAAGTCAGCTATTTTAAATCAATCAATTTTTAACTTTTTCTAAAAAATACGTAATTTCTTACACTGTAGTAGATTTTCTCAAGGTTATAACCCTTAGTAGGACTTGTCAAGTCTTGAAAAATGTCCGTTAAGTTTGAAGTTTTATTTCACATTTCTTATTCTTAAAAAAAAAAAAAAATTTTTTGCATCAAAAAAAATTTTTTTGTATCAAAACTTTTTCATCAACTATTTTTTTATCATAAAAAATTTTTTTTTTCAAAATTTTTTTTTAATTTACACTCTCAACTGTTTTTTGTACTTATGTTAAACAAATGGAATATTTTTATGTCAGAAAATGTTCAGACTTTTGCACTGTGGTTCCGATTCCAAAACTAGGTGGACAAAAGTATTTAACCATTATATTTTACTTATATAAGGGTTCAAGTTAAAAAAATGCAGAAGAAAAATTGAATTTCTAAAAATTATAAACATTTCTGGTATTTCCTATACCGGTTTCAAACACCCCAGTTAGTGTCATCATCAGTAGGATTTTAAATGTCGGTTTGTCTTGTTAATGAAAACTGTTTTTTATATATGTGAATATTTATAGTTTCTACAGAATAAATTTTGACAGTTTCCAACACTACAATTCTATTTCCAGCAATCTCAACCTCACTTCATACTTTCTTTCAACTTTTTTGTCTCTTACATTATTTCGCAAGGGTTACCAACATGATCTGGAATTGCAGACACAAATGAAGGAATTTGCATTTTCTGTTTCGGAGACGTGCCTAATGGCGACATATTTTGTCAGTAATTTTATTTGATTTTTTCTGTAAGAACAGATCGAGCACGGGCTCTAATTATATTTGTTATAAGGGTTCAAGTTGAAAAAATGCAGAAGAAAAATTGAATTTCTAAAAATTATAGACATTTCTGGTATTTCCTATACCGGTTCCAAAATTATGTTTTTGGAGTCGCTGATTTCAAAAAAAATATTTAAAAAATGGTAGCTCTAGTATTTTTGAAAATACAGTGGGTTTCACTATAATAACTACAACTAAAGTGGACTTTTCGCTACAACTAAAAAAGTTAAATACATTTTGCTGCTTTTGGTATCTAAATTTAATGGAATTATAAAAAAAAAGATATAAAAAGCCATTCTGAGTTTTACAGTAAAGTCCAGCTATGTCGAACTACTTTTAATATGTACTTTTTTTTTCTAGAATAGTCGAATTTAATCATTTTTTTGCTTCTGGAGTTGCGGGAAAACAAAAATGTGTGATGTAGCTACACTCTAATCAAAATTTGTTGAAATTTACCCAATTTATAGTAGGAAACTGGACTCCTACTATAAATTGGGTAATTTTACTCTAAATGTGTAAATTGACACATGTGGTCAATTTAAATAAAAAAGAGGTGAATAAATATAACAAAAAAACCAAAAAAAAAACATTCGGCGCCAGCCAGCATCGAACTCGACACCTTCCGATTTGAAAGTACACTTCTTAGCCACTACGCTACGGAAGCTTATACTTTTATCTGGCGTTTTAGTTATTTAACATGTGTGTATGTATGTAGTTCGACAATTTTATTTACGCATTTGTGTGTAAAATATTTGAATTAACGGATAATATTTTTAGTTTTCTGTGTTTAATTGGTTTGAATTTATTATACGCATTTAGTGTTTATATTAACACATAATGCGTGCTATTCAACAAAAATTTACCCAATTTATAATAGTAAGTTTACATGCGTTTTTTTAGAGTGTATTGTAGAAAATACTGTTAAGTTATTTGTTACAAAAATATGTGCAGAAGATCTTGAATATTAGTCCCATTTTTTGGTGAGTTCTAAAAATTGCATAAAAAAATCGCTTTTTTAAAAGCGCTATAAAAAATGCAGCTGGACGCCGCTGGATGAGATGAGTGATAAAACATACTCTCTGATAGTTACTTTAAGAGATGTATAAAGTGGCTTGCCCGCAACTTGGAGCGGGTTTTTTCGGCAAGCTTTGAAAGATTAATAATCTAATTTTTTTTTTTATTTACTTATGACCCTAACTTTAAAAACCGATATCAAGATAACACGAAAGATTTACGAACCAATGAAAATTTTTTAAATAAGTATATACCCATGGCTATATTAAATATAATCCACGGAAATCTCCTGGAAATAATTCACTTGTTATAAGCTACTTAGTTTTGTATTGATTTCCTTAATTTTCAAATACAAAAATTTCGGTGAACAAACATTGATGTTCTAGTTCTGCTGAGACAAAGTTAAAGACCTTATATAATGAAATTATTTTGCGTTTAGTCTAGGCATGTTGTTAGCTATTTAAAACACCTATTTTTTTTTAATTTAAAGATTCAAACTTTTTAGACTTTTGTCCACCTAGATTTGGATTTGGAACCACAGTGTTTTGGGAGAAAAATTAAGAAAAAATGCCGCAGAGTTTTGTACTCTTGCCCAAAATATTAAATCATGATAATGTTTTATTTAATAAAAACTTTTTACGAATAACCCTCACATATTTGCAAAAAAATATGTAAGGGTTAAAAAAATATTCAGAAAAAGAACCTCCAAGAAATTTCTCAAATTTATTCAATATTCACAAAAAATTTGGAAAACTATGAACAAATAAAGAAAATAGAAAAAATAAGTCAGAAAAATGCAGATATATTCAGAAAAAATTACAAAATTCAGAAAGAAAAACAACTAAAAAAATTTAGAAAAAACTGAAAAACTTTATAATTAAATAAAAAAGTATAAAGAATTAATGCAAACAAATTTTACCATAACAAAAAGAAATGTACAAGCTAAAAAAAACTAAATAAAAAAAAAATAAGTTGTCAGATCACGGATTCGATCACCGGACCTTCTGTTTTCCAGTCTGGCTCAATTCACCTAGGACACCGTAGCTTATTTAAATAATGATTTACATTTTGTTATGTTTCTCTTGTTTGTAGATTTTCGATTTTCAAATATACTGGTTAATGTTGCCATGTGGTAATATTTTATTGAAAAAAATTTGCGATGATGGTAACTAATCTAATTGGAAATGCGATATTTGGTATGGCAATACTGCATTAATCGAGTGACACCTAGCGCCGATAGTTTGTGTCTATGCTATGTCACAATGATCTGCCAAAAGCTGTGTGTGTGTTTGTAGAAAACAAATATTTTGTTTATTTACAAAAATGAAGCGTTATATAACCAAGTGTTAGTTGACGAGATTTTTCTTCTTTGGTGGCGTTGATAGCTAAGGCGTCGACAATTACCACTTCAGCCGGTAGGTCTTGGGTTCGAGCCCCGGTCAGGGCAGCAATGATATTTTTTTTAATGTGTTTTTATACCCTCCACTCTGGTGATAGAGGGTATATATAAGTTTGTCATTCCGTATGTAACACATTGAAATATTGGTTTAGGACCCCATAAAGTATATATATTCATGATCCTTGATCGATTTTAAGTCGATCTAACGATGTCCGTCTGTCTGTCTGTCTGTCTGTCTGTCTGTCCGTCCGTCTGTCTGTCTGTTGAAATCACGTTTTTGGCAATAATCCGGAACCGATTTTAACGCTTGGGATACCAAAAGTTGCGGAATTTATCCAGGCAAAAACTAGTGTATTTTTTTTTGAAATCGGTTAAGTACTTTAAAAGTTATGAGTGAATTACTGAAAAAACTCTTAGTGATTTTCATCATAACCCTAAATTAATTCATATTTTGTGTAGATACATACATAACAAAGAATACGGAAATGAAAAAAAAAACGGAGAAAAAGAAAAAAATGTTTACAAAAAAACTTTAAAATATGTAAAACAAAATCTAAATTTAATTAAAAAAAAGTTCGTTAAGTAATAATAAAAAAAATAATTGTTATTTTTATGTACAAAGCATGTGTGTGTGCCCGTTTTTTTGCTTCGTCATATTAACTCGGATGTAAAATATCGCCAAAATTCAATTTTGTTCAGATTTCTTAAAAAAAAAATATTTTTATTTAAAAAAAATAAATTTTGTTAAATAATAAAAGACAGAAATAAACTTTATGGCAAAAATCGCCCAAATCCGGAAAATCTATATATATAAAAGAGTAATGTGACTGACTGACATACTCATTCATCATCGCCCAGCCCAAACCGCTAAAGTTAGAAACTTGAAATTTGGACTGTAGGTTGACGTCCCGGAATAAAGATCCACTAAGGCTGGATTTTTGCCAATGTTGATTCTAAGGGGGTAAAATGGGTAAAAAACTGTACTTTTGGTACTTTTTATATCTCCCGATATAATGGTCATAGAAACTTGAAATTTGGACTGTATGTTACCCTCCCGCAATATAGATCCACTATGGCTGGAGTTTTGCCAATGGTAAGGGGGTAAAAAGGGTAAAAAACTGTACTTTTGGTACTTTTTAAATCTCCTGATATAATGATCATAGAGACTTGAAATTTGGACTGTATGTTCACCTCCCGGAATATAGATCCATTAAGGCTGGATTTTTGCCAGTGTTGATTCTAAGGGGGTCAAAAGGGTAAAAAAAATACTTTTGGTGCTTTTAATATCTCCTGAAATAATGGTCATAGAAACTTGAAATTTGGACAGTATGTTCACATCCTAGAATATATGTAGATCCAGTACGGCTGGATTATTGCCAATGTTGATTCTAAGAGGGTAAAAAGGGAAAAAATCTGTACTTTTGGTACCTTTTATATTTCCTTAAAAAATTGTCACATAGACTTGAAATTGGGACTGTATGTTCACCTCCCGGAATATAGATCCCCTAAGGCTGGGTTTTTGCCAATGATGTTTCTAATAGGGTAAAAAGGGTAAACATATGTACTTTTGTTACATTTTATATTTCCTTAAATAATGGTACTAGAAAATTGAAATTTGCAATGTCGGTTTACCTTCCGGAAAAAAGATTCACTAAGGCTCGGGTTTTGTCAATGTTGATTCTACGGGGGTAAAATGGGTAAAATAGTACTTTTGGTACTTTTTTTTTATTTACTGAAATAATGGTTATTCAAACCTGAAATTTAGAATGTAGGATCCTTTAGTGAAATAAAACATTTTGGAACAAGTACTTTCTGAAAATTCAGTACCGTTTTCAAAAAGTACCTTTTATAAAAGGTTCCTTTATAAAAAGTACTTTTTATAAAAAGAACCTTTTATGAAAAATACCTTTTATAAAAAGTACCTTTTATAAAAAGTGCCTTTGATACAAAGTACCTTTTATAAAAAGTACCTTTAATAAAATGTATCTTTTATAGAAAGTGCCTTTTATTAAAAGTACCTTTTATAAAAAGTACCTTTTATAAAAAGTACCTTTTAAAAAAAGTACCTTTTAAAAAAAGTACCTTTTATAAAAAGTACCTTCCCGGGTAAAAATGAAATATATATGATCATATATGAAGATATATGGATCATATATGGATTTATATAACCATATATTATCATATATGCCTCCATATATGTTCATATATGATCTGATCCGAAAATTGGCCCGATATGACCTCATACCGGGCCAATTTTCGGATCAGATCATATATGAACATATATGGAGGCATATATAATAATATATGGTTATATAAATCCATATATGATCCATATATCTTCATGTATGATCATATATATTTCATTTTTACCCGGGTTTTATAAAAAATACCTTTTATAAAAAGTACCTTTTATAAAAAGTACGTTTTATAAAAAGTTCCTTTTATAAAAAGTACCTTTTATAAAAAGTACCTTTTATAAAAAGTAGCTTTTAAAAAAGTAGCTTTTAAAAAAAGTAGCTTTTAAAAAAAGTACCTTTTATAAAAAGTACCTTTTATAAAAAGTACATTTTATTAAAAGTACCTTTTATAAAAAGTACCTTTTATAAAAAGTACCTTTTATAAAAAGTACCTTTTATAAAAAGTACCTTTTATAAAAAGTACCTTTTATAAAAAGTACCTTTTATAAAATTACTTTTTATAAAAAGTACCATTTATAAAAGTACCTTTTATAATAAGTACCTTTTATAAAAAGTAAATTTTTTTATAAAAAGTACCTTTTTTTATAAAAAGTACATTTTTTTATAAAAAGTACCTTTTTTTATAAAAAGTACTTTTTATAAAAAGTACCTCTCACAAAAAGTACCTTATATAAAAAGTACCTTTTATAAAAAGTACCTTTCATTAAAAGTACCGAAAGTACACTTTTTGGTACTTTTTTATTTCTTGAGGTATAAATAAAACAAACTTTTTTGTTTTTAAATCATTACATTGGTGGAGGGTATTTAAAAATTCGGCACAGCCGAATATAGCTTTCTTACTTGTTTATTTTTTTTTTTTTTATTTTTTTAATAAATTTATTCAAGTATTTTAATTATTGTGACATTATTTTAATTATTAAAAAAATTAAAAGGCATATTGATGGCATTTTCTTCTATGAATGACATTCATTATTTATATGAATTTAATAAAATCTATGAATAAAATTCTATGAAATATTTTATAATACTAATGAATATTCATTCATTCAATACTCATTCAATGAATTGTTTCATAGATTCTATGAATTTGGTTTAATGAAATTTGTTCATTGATATAATGAACAATAATTCTTTTAGTGTGAACAGATGGACTAAACCACTAATAAAGTGATTCTTATTTGATCGTCATACTTGAAGGTTGGACCAATAGAACCAATATTTCGGGTAGTTACAATCATCAGTTATGTAGGGTTTAATTTATAATAATTTTTTAATAATTAATTTAATTATTATAATTTAATTATTCACAAAATTAATTGTTTTTTATTTTTTAAATAAAGATTAAATTCAAAGAACCGATTTGGACACAAATTAATTCATTTATTAAAATTTTTATAATAATGCGTTGAATGGTGAAATTAATTTTTGAAGGTCTGGTTAATGCTAAGTAATCTAAACACGACACCCTTATATAGTCAAATTGAGGTGGCGTCCTGCAACTTTTTTAAAATTAGACCCCAGTCTAAAAACATTATCATGTTAAAAAAAAAAAAATTGACAAATCACGGATTCGATCACCCGACCTTCTGTTTTACAGTCTGGCTCACTTCAGCAAGGCCACTGTAGCTTATTTACCCAGTTGGAAAATGTGTCACTGAGGAATTTTCCACAGTGATTCCTTGAGGAAATGTCTTCAGGTTCTGACAAATCTGTACGCGGAATTACTTTTAAATAATACACGTACTACGAATGTTTGTAAGACACTGACTATTTTATTAAAATTAAAAACCTTAAGAACTAACTACAATAATCTTAAATCTAACCTAGAACTAGAATATTCCCTACCTGCCGGGCGCATGTGTGCCAGCAATATCTTTATTAAATAAACATGTGTTATGTTATCTTTTTCCTATCTACATCCTTAAGTATTAACCTTGAAAACATGATCATAAAAAGTAACATATCACACTTTGGGAATTTTGGTCATTATAATAAAAAGAACACAATCCTATTTAAACAATACTAATCAGTTTTGTGGAAAATCCAAAACTAGATTATAAAATATCGTGTTCATATTTGAACATTCTGCCGGGCACTAAATGACAATTGATCATAAAAATCTACTTTTACTACTAATAATATTTATCTTTAACATAAATGCAGAATAATTCTAAATACCAAACATAAATTAAATTAAATATGCGTGCCGATATCTTGTGTTGTTGTTGAAATGTCGAAGTTCATTGGTGTTGCCTTATCTCTTCTTCTTCGAATATTATCAGAGGCCATACTTTATGAATGGACCGCTAAAGCACACTATTGCTCTGAAGTTTCAACGTTGCTACTCTTACTTTTCCGTCTCGGCCATCATGAACTTCGGTAATAACGACTGCACCTTCTTTCAAATTGATTTTGGAATGCCTCTGACGATGTTGTAGGGTTGTCAAATACTTTTCTTTCCATCGGATCCATAAGTATTTCTGGATTAACTTCCATCTATCGAAGCAAATAACATTTGTAAAGGAAGTATACTTTGGGCAGTCATATATTGGCGTAGGATGTTTAACCGACTTTACACCAGCCTCCCAAATCCCTCGAACAGGAGGGGCTGCCGGGGGAATAAACTTGAAGATCTTTCTGGATGCTAATAATGGTAAATTTGAATTTTTTAATTGACCACGAAGCATACCATATTTGTGCGTAAAAGGATAAAAACTAACGATTTTGTTGTTTTTATTAACAATTCCATGCCTTTTAAATTTTGTGAGCTCATGATGAAATATTTGTTTTTGATGATATATGATGATCATATTTTTCGCAACCTTCAGTTTTAATACTGATTGAACCTTTTGTTGCTCTCTTTGAGCTGGCTGACTTACAGCTTTTTGCTGCTTATGTTGAGTGACATCAAGATTTTGTGGCAATGGCTCCCCCACATTTAAATCTGATACTTCGTTTGGAGCTTTTTCTATCTCATTTACAGTCCTTAGCTGTTTCCGTTGAGTCTCATCAAGTTTCTGTAGCAATTGTTCCCCTACATTTGAAACTGATACCTCATGTTGAGCTATTTCTAACTTTCTCTGAGCATTTTCTTGCTCTCCCTGAGCTTTTTCTTGCTCACTTAAAGACTTTTGCTGCTTTTGTTGAGTCTCATCAAGTTTCTGTAGCAATGGATCCCCTACATTTGAAACTGATACCTCGTTTTGAGCTATTTCTAACTCTTTCTGAGCTTGCTCATTTACAGCTTTTTGCTGTTCAAGTTGAGTCTCATCCTGCTTCTGTGGCAATTGTTCCCCCACATTTGAAACGGTTTCCTCGTTTTGAGCCTTTTCTTGTTTTTCTCGAGCTTTTTCTTGCTCTCTCTGAGCTTTTACTTGCTCATTTACAGCCTTTTGCTGTTTCCTTTGAGTCTCATCCTGTTTCTGTGGCAATTGTTCCCCCACATTTGAAACGGTTTCCTCGTTTTGAGCCTTTTCTAGTTTTTCTCGAGCTTTTTCTTGCTCCCTCTGAGCTTTTACTTGCTCATTTACAGCCTTTTGCTGTTTCTTTTGAGTCTCATCCTGTTTCTGTGGCAATTGTTCCCCCACATTTGAAACTGTTTCCTCATTATTTTGTTTTTGTCCACCAGAGTTCATTACCAACATTAATCTGCTAAAAAACTGATCCATTTTTGCATCGAATTTATTGGAAAATTGGAGTATTCTTTCATCGTATTCATCGGACATCTGCTGCAACATTTCCTCCATATTACAATGAAAAGGATTTTATTTTTCTTCTAGGATCTTTTTAGTTCACAATGTTGGCTCTTTTGTCCAGTCTCTTAATTTCATTTGCCAGCAACTTTTGCTCTTCTTTAAGCAAAGCTACTGCAGTTGCTTCCTATGCTCAAAACCCACAAAGGTTTTGTCGATGGAACGCTTGTTGGACTAGAATTTCCCAGTGGATCCGGTTCGAAGGACCAAATGTACGCGGAATTACTATTAAATAATACACGTACTACGAATGTTTGTAAGACACTGACTATTTTATTAAAATTAAAAACCTTAAGAACTAACTACAATAATCTTAAATCTAACCTAGAACTAGAATATTCCCTACCTGCCGGGCGCATGTGTGCCAGCAATATCTTTATTAAATAAACATGTGTTATGTTATCTTTTTCCTATCTACATCCTTAAGTATTAACCTTGAAAACATGATCATAAAAAGTAACATATCACACTTTGGGAATTTTGGTCATTATAATAAAAAGAACACAATCCTATTTAAACAATACTAATCAGTTTTGTGGAAAATCCAAAACTAGATTATAAAATATCGTGTTCATATTTGAACAAAATCATAGGTAATCCTTGATGACATGTCCTAACATTGTCAGCACTGAATGTTTGCTTTAAGAGTGTGGACAATTCCTCTAAGACGTCTAAAAGGAAATGTCTTCAGAATAGCAGTATATTAAATTAGAATTTAGAATCTGGGCAACTCCTCAATTTCCAAGAAAAAGATGGCAATATTATCAATTTATTTAAAATAAAATCAAAATCTAACAAGTAGAATAAAAGTAATAAATAGACAAACAATTTTCAAAATAAAGTTTGGAACAAGTAGTTAGGCGTGGGACTAATAAACTGGAGGTTCCAGGTTCAAATCCAGTTGGGACTAAAAAAGGCGAAAAGTTTTTTCTAAATATGAGAAAGATAATTTATAAAGGAAAATGGATAAAAGTAAAAACTAAAGAATATACGAAATTTTTTTGTATTTTCGCATGACCTACGTCAGACATTTCCCCAAAGAAGTTTTAGGTAACATGTCCCCAGAAGGTCAGCCCTGACCACTGCTGACTTTGAGAGAGGACATTTTGAAAATTTGTATGAAACTGTCCTCAACTCAGTACATAGAGATGTCTTGTGGATGTCAGCAGTGACTCTGACATGTCACCGTTTCGTCACCGAGGATGGCTCGAGGACGTTGCCAACTGGGTAAATATTGATTAAAATTTTGTTATGTTTCACTTGCTTGGAGACAGACATTCGATTTTCAAATATACTGGTTAGTTTTGCGATGTGGTAATATTTTATTGAAAAAAATTTGCGATGATGGTAACTAATCTAATTGGAAATGCGATATTTGGTATGGCAATACTGCGTTAATCGAGTAGCGGCGCTAGGTGTCGCTACCAGAACTATGTATTTTTATTTTATTTATTAATTTTAAATTATTGTCGAAGTTTTAGGTTGTAATAAAATGAAAACTGTAATTCTCATTTTCTTTTTTGTTTAATCGTTAGCTTATATAGTCAAACTGAGGTGGCGTCCTGCAACTTTTTTAAAATTAGACCCCAGCCTAAAAACATTATCATGTTAAAACGTTTGATTAAAAAGTTTTTAATAAAACAAAGTATTGATGAAAAACAAAAATTTTTATAAAAAAAAAGAAAAATATTTTATAAAAAATTTTTGATTACAAAAATGTTTTTGTTAAAAAATTATTTAAAATTAATGATCATAAATTATTTTTAAATATTTTTGTTTTTAATCAAAACTTTTTTTCGATCAAAGTTTTTTTTTTGCATCAAAGATTTTTTTTCATAAAAAGTTTTTATTTCTTAAAAAAAAATGCTTTTAGTTTTTTTATCACATTTTTTTTTTTATAAAAATTTTTATTTATTTTCAAAATTATTTTTTTAGTTAATTCAATAAAATTAAAAATCAAAATATTTTTTCTATAATTTTTTCTTTCATCAACATTTTTTCATTAAATTTTTTTTTTTTATCAAAATTTTTTTTTTCGTTTCACCAAAAACTTTTTTTTTATCAAAAACTTTTTTTGCTCAACACTTTTGTTTTTCATCAATAATTTCTTTTTTAAATTTTTTTTTTTCATCAAAAACTTTAATTTTTATCAAAACTTTTTTCGATCAAAAATTTTTTAGCATGAAAAATTTTTTTTATAAACTTTTTTTCAAAATTTTTGTTTTTTATTCAAAAAAATTTATCTTTGGCAATGTTTTTTAAAGCAAAACATTCTCATGATTATTTGTTTTGGGCAAGACTAAAAAACTCGCAGGAATGTTTGTTACAGTGCTTTCAGAACGTATCTTTTTTTTAAGAACCGTCATCAATATCTGCTTAGAGGTTTTTAAATGAAATGTTGCAATTAAATAATTTAATTAACACAAGTTGAAACATTTTATAACATAGAATTCTGCATCATTTATTAAAAATCGCATTGTTTTCACTTATGACAGTCTTCAAGTTATTAAGCGATATGTACTTAAGAACTCATCTACATATTTAGTACGTTATCAAACAATATAATAATTAGAGTAGTCATGTGGACACACTATAATTAATTTACCCAAACCACCCCCCCCCCCCAAATTTTGGTTTTCATCTTAAAAACCCATCATGTGTAATATTGTTTTGCAAAGATAGATGCCAGTGCAAGTGTCGCTGGAATGAACTATTTTGATGGTCGCATGAAATAAGATAAATCCATATAAGTTTTCATATGATTGTGGCCAAAAACATTTGTAAAGTTTAATTTGAGTTTGTCTAATGACATTTTCTAAACCACATGAACTGAAAATGTGTGGTTAAATTGTGATAGGATTGTATGTAACAATCGATGCTATATAATGCATAATATTACATAATACAAGAGATGAGAGTGTGATTGATATTCGATATTCAATAAACCAGCGGTTACCAACCTATGGTACGCGTACCACTAGGGGGTACGCGAAACTGTCCGCGGGGGTACGCAAAATTTTAGTAATTTTTACATTTGTTTTAGATTCACCTTTCAATGCTGGTTCCGCATCTGGCTTCCAAAGTTTTCCATAACGTCAGGTTTTTAAGAAAGTTGAGGTGAAAGTTTACAAAAAAACGTATTTTTGTGCAATTTATACCCAATTCACATCTGAGGTGAAATCTCGTTCGAATGAGATTTCGATCACATGGTTGTGTATAAAATGATACAGACCATATGATCAAAATCTCGTTCGAACGAGATTTCACCTCAGGTGTGAATAGACCTTTAGAGACCATTTTTTGCGTTATTTTGAGATCTGACCACTTGTTTTCGATTAACCTTTCGATGCTGATTCCGAATATGATTCCCAAATTTTTCTAAGATGTCAGGCTTTTGAGAAAATGTATACGGTTTCTGATAGAGTGGAAGTTTTGGTACCATTTTGTTAAGCTCAAAATGTCGTTTCATTGTACATATCTACAGGGGTGTTTCATTCGAAAAGTCACGGAATTGTTGATCTGCCCTTGTATTAAAAAACATTTAAAAAAAAATCAAAAACATTATATTTCCGCTCTGATGTGTTTTTGGAACTTTTTTAGGAGAACCACGCTCTTTGTCTCCCACTCTTAAAATTTTGGAACTTGATAACAGAAGGTACGAAAACTGTTAGACGAGGAAAATACGATAATGTTAAATTAACATTGTTGGTTTGACAAATAATGCTAACTTTTTATAGCGAAAAGCGCTTAATAAATTTTGAAAAAATGTATCAATTTATAATTATTATGGTAATATTATTTAAGAAATACCTTTAAAAGTGTTTAAAACAAATTGTCAGCAAATAAAAAGTCATTGGATTTCCCGATATTCCACAAAAAAAAACTTTTTTTACAGCTAGAAGAAAAAAAACGCTAGCTTTAGTCTGAAAATCGCCAAATTGTAACACTTTTTCTTTTTTTATATCGAACTTAAGGGATTTTTTTTGGTTTGATCAAACGTCCAGTTCGATGGCGGACTTAGCAAAGGGAATTTAAGAGAGGGTTTAACAGAAGAAGGGAGACTTAACATATCTTTAAGTATTGATAGTCTTTGGGAGAACAAAAAACGTCCGTTGCTTTAAATTTTGGTGTAGAATCGACTGGTGAAACCAGGTTTGCAATATTTTTAGCTGTTTTTGCTCTGCAAAAAAATCAGCTCAAAATCCGCGTTTTTAGATGCATTGAACCACCCCAAGGAGCGAAAATTTTTCCCAAAAAATACCACCATTATTTTGATCTTCCGCAGATCAAAAATTTCAAAATTAACTCTTATATTTATATGAGAAGTTTTTTAACGAAAACAAAAACTCGTTTGGGGGTACGCGGCTGACAAAATTCAAAATTAGGGGTACGCGAGCCAAAAAGGTTGGTAACCGCTGCAATAAACCACAAATACTCGTCTTCTTTATAAGGATTTTATGACTTTTGATTTTTGAGCCATTTTCGTATAGAAAATGTATAAGATTCTAAAATATTTTTCCTATAGAAAGAGTTAGAGATTTTTCCTGTAGACAAAGTCTCAGACTCTGAAACATTTTTTGTATAGAAACAGTCTCTGAATTTGAGATTTTTTCCTATAAAGAAGGTATTGTATTTTGAGATTTTTTCCTATAAAAAAGGTATTGTATTTTGAGGCATTTTTCCAATATAGAAAAGTCTTAGATTCTGTGACATTTTCACAGATTCTAAGACATTTTTCCTATAGGAAAACTCTCAGAATCTGAAACATTTTTCCTATAGAAAAAGTCTCAGATTTTAGGAAATTTTTCCTTTAGAAAAAGTTTCAGATTTTAGGAAACTTATCCTATAGAAAAGGTCTCAGATTCTGTAGAAAATTTTTCAGATTCTGAGACATCTTTTCTATAGAAAAATTTTAAGTTCTGAGACTTTTTTCTATCGACAAATTTTCAGATTCTAAGACATTTTTCTTAAAGAGTGACAATTTTTCTATTATGAAAATATCTCAGTATTTGAAATTTTTTTTATTATAAAAATTCTCAGATTCTAAGACATTTTTCTTAAAGAAACATTTTTAGATTCTGAGAGATTTTTATAATAAAAAAAGTTTTCATATTCGATATATTTTTCTAATAGAAAAATTTTCAGTTTCTGAGACATTTTTCCAATTAAAAAGTTTTTAATTTTTCCATTTTTCCTATAAGAAAGTCTCAGATTCTGCCACATTCTTTTTTTAGAAAAAGATTCTAAGGTATTTTTGCTATAGAAAAGGTCTCGGATTCTGAAACGTTTTTTCTATAGAAAAATTCTCAGATTCTGAGACATTTTTTCTATAGAAAAATTTTCAGAATTGAAGACATATTTTCTAACGTAAAATTCTCAGAATCTGAGACATTTTTTCTAAAGAAAAAAAAAAAAATTATCTGATTCTGAAACATTTTTGCTACAGAAAAATTCTCAGATTCTTAGATATTTATACCCTACACCACTCTGTGGTACAGGGTATAATGAGTTTGTGCTGATGTTTGTAACTACCCGAAATATTGGTCCTAGACCTACCTTCAAGCATACCGATCGACTCAGAATGACTTTTTGAGTCGATTTAGCGATGTCCGTCCGTCCGTCCGTATGTCCGTCCGTCCGTCCGTCTGTCCATCTATCGGTTTAAGCACGATACAGGTCGCAATTTTCAATCAATTGACTTGAAATTTAAAACTTAAGCATCTTTTGACCCAAGGACGAAGCCTATTGAAATTGGAGAAAATCGGGCCATGTTAAGACCTAGCCCCCATACAAACGCCCCCTTTGGATTCGGTTTAAATGACTCTAATAACCGTTTTTTAATAGATATCGCTTTGAAAGCAGGAAATCAAATTTTGTATATACAAATCATCAATCTAAATTTCAAAGGAATCGGGTCAGTTATTCTGGTAGTCCCCATACAAACCACCCTCCCGATATTCACATAAGTTCCTCAAAATTCATAAAAATGGAAATATTTTATAAAAGTTTTATTTTTAGATGTTAAACGTGTACTTTAGCAACCTAATCAAATCGGAATATAATTGGACCATTTTTGGACTTATTCCAAATATTCAGTTAAATCCGTCTATTGACAAAAAATATACCAATTCCACTAAAATTTGATCTGTGTGTGTTTTCTACACTAAATAAAGATCTAACAAAAAACAGATCCAATCGGTCCATGTTTGGACTTGGGACCCATTTTCAGGAAAACAATAGTGTATCATATGGTCGGTGTTGACCGACTATTCTTACTTGTTTTGCTATAGAAAAATTCCCAAATTCTGAGACATTTTTTCTTTAGAAAAATTCTCACATTCTGAGATATAGAAAAATTCTCATATTTTGAGACCTTTTTCCTAAAAAAGAGGTCTCAGATTCTGAGACAAATTCTCAAATTCTGGGATATTTTTCCTATAGAAAAATCGTCAGATTCTGAGACATTTTTCCCATAGAAAAAGTCTTAGACTCTCAGACATTTTTCTTATCGAAAAATTCTCAGATTCTCAGACATTTTTTCTATAGAGAATGTCTCTTATTCTGAGCCAATTTCTCTATAGAAAAAGTCTCTGATTCTGAGACAATTTCCTTATCGAAAAAGTCTCAAATTCTGAGACATATTTCCTATGTAAAAACTCTTAGATTCTGAAATATTTTTCTTATAGAAAAATTCTCAGATGCTGGAACGTTTTTCTTAACGAAAAATTCTTAGGTTCTGCGACATTTTTCTTATGCATAAATTCTTAAACTCTGAGACATTTTTCTTATAAAAAAATTTCTTAGACTCTGAGACATTTTTCCTTTAAAATAATTCTCTGATTCTGGGATGTACATATTTCTTAGAATTTTAGAATTTTTTTAAAAGAAAAATGTCTCAGAATCTGAGAGTTTTTGAATAAGAGAATGTCTCAGAATTTTAGAGTTTTTCTATAAGAAAAATGACTCAGAATCAATTTTTCTCTAGCAAAAATGTATCAGAATCTGAGAATTTTTCTATAGAAACATTTTTCAAAAATCTGAGAATTTTTCTATATGAAAAAGTCTGAGAATTTTTCTATGGAAAATTTTTTTAGAATGTCTCAGTATCTGAGAATTTTCTACAACAAAAATGTCTTAGAATCTAAGATTTTTTCTTTAAGAAAAATGCTCAGAATCTGAAAATTTTTCTATAATTTTTTTTTTTTAGAATCTGAGAATTTTTCTGTTACAAAAAATTTCTCAAAATCTAAGAACTTTTCCATAAGAAAAATGTCTCAGATTATGATAATTTTTCTATAAGAAAAATCTCCCAGTATCTGAGAATTTGTCTATAAGAAAAGTGTTTTAGGATCTGAGAATTTTTCTGTAAGAAAACTGTCTTAAAATCTGAGAATTTTTCTATAAGAAAAATGTCTTAGAATATCAGACTTTTTCTATAAGAAAAATGTATCAGAATCTCCGAATTTTTCTATAGAAAAATTTTTTAAAATCTGAGAATTTTCTATATGAAAAAATCTGAGAACTTTTCTATAGAAAATTTATTTCAGAATCTGAGATTTTTTCTATTAGAAAAATGTCTAAGAATCTTAAAATTTTCTATTTGAAAAATGTCTCAGAATCTAAGAATTTTTCTATAAGAAAAATATTTCAGAATCTTAGAATTTTTCTGTAGAAATTTTTTTTTCAGAATGTCTCAGAATCTGAGAATTTTTCTACAACAAAAATGTCTTAGAATCTAAGGCCTCTGTTCTGTCTTTCACAACTTTTCAATTCACATGAAAATTTACAATTCACAAGTTAAGTGTTTTGTTGATCAAGTTTTCAATCAAAGTTGAAATCGAATAATTAAAATTTAAAAAAATATAAGGAAAAAAGTGCATTCGTTTTACTTTCACCAAATTTTATGTATGAGAAACAAAACGAAAAAGAAATTCGGATGTGAAATCTAGAACGCCAAAAAAATTCCGAAATTTTCATTTTCACATTTTTTATGTGAATTATTTTTTTTTGGAACAGCGGTCTAAGATTTTTTCTTTAAGAAAAATGCTCAGAATCTGAAAGTTTTTTTATATTTTTTTTTTTTTAGAATCTGAGAATTTTTCTGATAGAAAAAATTTCTCAAAAATGTCTCAGATTATGATAATTTTTCTATAAGAAAAATCTCCCAGTATCTGAGAATTTGTCTATAAGAAAAGTGTCTTAGGATCTGAGAATTTTTCTGTAAGAAAAATGTCTTAAAATCTTAGAATTTTTCTATAAGAAAAATGTTTCAGAATATCAGAAATTTTTTTATAGAACATTTTTTCAAAATCTGAGAATTTTTTATATGAAAAAGTCTGAGAATTTTTCTATAGAAAATTTATTTCAGACTCTGAGAATTTTTCTATTAGAAAAATGTCTCAGAATCTGAGAATTTTTCTATTAGACAAATGTCTCAGAATATGAGAATTTTTCTATTTGAAAAATGTCTCAGAATCTGAGAATTTTTCTATTAGAGAAATGTCTCAGAATCAGAGAATTTTTCTATTAGAAAAACGTCTCAGAATCTGAGAATTTTTCTATTAGAAAAATGTCTCAGAATCTTAAAATTTTTCTATTAGAGAAATGTCTCAGAATCTGAGAATTTTTCTACAGAAAATATTTTCAAAATCTGAGAATTTTGCTATAAGAAAAATGTCATAGAATCTAAGAATTTTTCTATAAGAAAATTGTTTCAGAATCTTAGAATTTTTCTGTATGAGAAAGTTTCACTATCTTAGAATTGTTCGATAGAAAAAATGTTTTAGAATCTGAGACTTTTTCTATACGAAAACTATCTCAGCAACTGACACTTTACAAATTTAATATTTGTTCAAATTTCAATCAGATTAAAGTTTGCTTAAAACTTCTTAGCACACAGAATTTATGAAAAAAAAATCTGAAAAATGTATTTTATCTTAAATCTATTGAAAAAAAGCACAACCAATATTAAAAATCACACTTAAAGGACACCATAAAATTGCAAAAAGAACACAAAAAAATACAGCAAACTGAATTTCCTTGTAAAAAAGAAACAGAATTTTTAGAAAAAAAGGACAATTTAAATGATGAACAACATACAATGAATCAGAATTTGGAATAACAGACAAGTTTAGCAATAAAAGTTGTTATTTTGTTGGGGGCCGTTATTATATGAAAATCAAATTAGGGTGACAGTTATGAGAAGTTTAAAATAATTTGAAAAAAAATTTAATATGTTTTAAGAAAAGTTGTAATTTTCTATATTAAGTAATGGGTTCTTTATCGTCCCTTGAGCCTATAAACTTTTCAATAATAAACTGCAGGCAGACAATCGTAGAAAATTTAAATAATTTCTTGAAAATTGCTTAAAATCAAACTGCCCCAGCAAAAACTTCTGTTACCAAATAATTAAATTAAGGCCATGTCATGGGAGTTAAGTACTTTTTTTTCATTTTGTTGTGCAAAGTAATGCTGATTGTAATTAGTTCTCATTACCAGGTAATCCAGTTGGTAATAAGTACTGATTACCAAATTTTTGCTGGGTAGATTAATATTTTTAAAGTAAATGATTTTTCGAATTCAAAAAAAATAATTGACGCCTTTATAAAAATACACATTGCAGTAGTTTGGTTTTTTTCGTATTCTAACTTTTGCTCCCTCACATCGTCAGAGCAGGCATAAAATTTATAAAAAAAAACTTCAATACCCTAAAGGCATTTACACAATTTTTTTTTGTAAAAGTAAAACTTTTGTTTTTATACCCTCCACTCTGGTGATAGAGGGTATATATAAGTTTGTCATTCCGTATGTAACACATTGAAATATTGGTTTAGGATCCCATAAAGTATATATATTTATGATCCTTGATCGATTTTAAGTCGATCTAGCGATGTCCGTCTGTCTGTCTGTCTGTCTGTCTGTCTGTCTGTCTGTCTGTCTGTCTGTCTGTCTGTCTGTCTGTCTGTCTGTCTGTCTGTCTGTCTGTCTGTCTGTCTGTCTGTCTGTCTGTCTGTCTGTCTGTCTGTCTGTCTGTCTGTCTGTCTGTCTGTCTGTCTGTCTGTCTGTCTGTCTGTCTGTCTGTCTGTCTGTCTGTCTGTCTGTCTGTCTGTCTGTCTGTCTGTCTGTCTGTCTGTCTGTCCGTCCGTCTATCTGTCTGTCTGTTGAAATCACGTTTTTGGCAATAATCCGGAACCGATTTAAACCAATGATGGGTACCAATACCTTTTCGATACCAATACCCGTTAATACCAATTCAAATTGAAAACCAATACCAATTAAAAACCAATACCTTTATTTGTGCGATACCAATACCGATTAAAAACCAATACTGATTCCCCACTACCAATACCAATTAAAAACCAATACTTTTATTCTTCAAAACCAATACCAATAAAAAACCAATACCAATTCATTTTTTTCTACTTTCGTATCGGTTTTGTTTCGGTTTTTGTATTCTTATTTTCGTTTGTTTTAATTATGAATTCACATTATTGGGTTTTACCTGACTAACGAATTGCAAAAGATGTTCACAAAAGATGTTACATCGATCAGTAATCGTTGCGTGTAATGTCATATAACAAAAAGGAGTTAGCTACTTGAATTTAAAAGCCATAAAAACATAAAACAATTTTTTTGGTCACGTACCATATCCTTATTTTTAACCCAATTTATGACCCCTAATAAAAGTAGATCTTAAAAAATTAAGACCTTTTCTGTGATACATTTTTTATATTGATAATTGAAATTTGGTTTTACCTGACTAACGAATTGCTAAAGATGTTCACAAAAGATGTTACATCGATCAGTAATCGTTTGCATGCAATGTCATAAAACAAAAAGGAGTTAGCTACTTGAATTTAAAAAGCCATAAAAACATAAAAAATAATATTTTTTTTTACTTCTTTTTAACCAAATTAGATTTTTATGACCCCTAATAAAAGTAGATCTTAAAAAATTTTGACCTTTTCTGTGATGAAATTTTTTCTTTTGCAAACATTGTTTATATTTGATATACATTAAATGTCACTGCACTGTTCTTTGGGTTGTAAAAAAATACTAATGCCCTTTTTTGGAAATTCCAATTAAGCAGTCGTTACAAAATTTTATGTCACAACACCAAAATCCAAAAAAAAATTTTTTTGTTTTATTAGAGGCACACTGTGCCGGGAACAGTCATATTATATAAGAATTTATTTTATTTTAGTGTGCGGTTCACACTTGCTATTTTTGAGAGTTTAAGGGCTACGTGTTTAAAAAAATCTTTGTTCTGTATCCATTACGTTTTTATTCTGCAAAACGATGTTCGCATTCATTTTTAACTACCCAGGCAGAAACTGCAAACCGTTCCACAAAAAAAGTTTCGGCAAAGCACTTTATTTTTTGTGTATAAGGTAGTATAAAAAATGCTATGGAAGCGCTTTGCCAATGTTTTCTATTTAAATCCGTTCAAAGTATAATTTGTAATTAAAATTTATTAATTTTCAAATCAATTGGAATATTTTTCATTTCCCTGCAGTATTAGTAATGGGTCCTTGATAGCTCTCGTGATATGTCACTTAGACACAATGCCTATCACAAACTTGACACCTTTTATATAAAAACACGTTTCTTTTGTGAGGAAGTGTCTTAAACTCCGGATACATCACATGTGAAATGCCACTGGGTCTATCCCTTTGGAAAACAACACGTTTCGGTTTAATACATCACTTTTCGGGACTTTTGCTAAAAGGTTAATCTAGGATTATTATTTCGGGCAGTTTCAAACATAAGCATAAACTCGTTATACCCTGTACCACAAGACGCTTTAAAATATCAACGGCATACCGTTTACCGTGGTTATCATTTTGGACGCTGGGAGAGTACTAAACTGTGATGCTTTCCCAGCACACAATCGACCATAAAAGGTACTTTGCCAGCGCTCTCCCGTTCGTATTTTTCTGCCTGGGTAGTTTATTGGTTTTCCCCATACAATTTAAACGTCAAAATAAATCACCGTTTTATTTAGACAGATAATCACAATGGACCTCAGAGTCTACGTGTGTTGACGTAAAACGTCAGCAGCCACTTACAACCTAGACAGATAAAGTGTTTAAAACTGAATGGGGAAGACACATAATTAAACTAGTTTAAATGAATGCGAATATGGTATTACTGGTGTTTTGATAAACAACTTGCTTAAGGTTGTAAGTTTGAACCCCATATAAGAAAACTATTATCCGTGTAATCGCAATTACTAAAAGATATAAAATCGAAAAAGGGGCCTCCACGATAACCTATTTCGATCACCTTTTCTACAAAATATTTATGTACTAGCTGTTTTGCACCCGGCGTTGCCCGGGTTGAAAAAATATTCTACAATGAATGATAGTTAGTAATGCCCCATGGTTCCATCCTCGGTTAGCACTACATCTGGTGAAAATTAAAATTTCGCATCATTTCACAACACCTCTATCCGATCGCGCGCTGATATGGCCCATTGTTCCCGCCTCGGTTAGTACTCGACTTTTAAGCGTGATTACCCAATAGGCAGAAATAACTTTCAATATATTACAGAGGCGTGTGGTAATTTACGTCTCTTTGTACAATCGCATGCTGATATGGCCCCGCATCGGTTAGTCAGTTGTAAAAATTGGCTCAGCCATTTTGCGTGATTGCGGAACTGTCAAAAATAATTTTCAAATAGTGCAAGGGGGTGCAGCATTCTACAACGCCTTTGCCCAAACACGCGATAATATGGCATACTGTTACCGCCTCGGTTAGTACTATATGTTGTGGAAGTTTTGTTAAAATCAGTTTAGACGCTTAAGCGTTATTACGGAACAGACAGAAAAAGCTTTTAGTGTGGTGCAAAGAAGCGTGGCAACTTACGCCTCGCGATCTATTATGGTTTATAGTTCCCGCTTCGGAAGTACTATATGTGATGAATATTCCATTAAAATCGGTTAAGGCGTTTAAGCATGATTATGGAACAGGCAGAAATAACTTTCAATGTAATACAAAAGATCGTGGGATTTTACTCCTCTTTGTCAAATCGCACTCATTTACGGCCTATAGTTCCCGCCTCGGTTAGTACTGTCTGTGTGTGGAAATTTCTTCTAAACCAGTTTAGCCGAAAAAGCGTGATTGTGAAAAAGGCGAAAAGAACGTGCAATAAGTTTAACAGGGGTGTCATTTAATGCCTCTTTGTCTGATCGCTCATTTTCTGTCCTATAGTTCCCGCCTCGTTTACTATTTGTTGCAAAAATTTTGTGTTAATAGGTTCAGCCGTTGATGCGTCATTGCGGAACTGACAGAAACAACTTTTAGTATAGTACAAAGAAGCGTTGCAACTAATGCCTCTTTTTCCAAACGCGCTTTATTATAGCAGCATTAGTAATTTTGAATTAGTACAACGCCCTTGCCCAATCACGTGCTGAAATGGCATATTGTTCCCGCTTCTGTTAGTACTATCTGTGTTAAAAATTTCAATAAAATCTGTTCAGACGTTTATAAGAGATTACGGAATATGCAGAAATAACTTCCAATGTAGGGGAGTGGACTTATACGATAAAGGGGAGTGGACTTATACGCCCATCCGTCAGAGCGCCCTCCTTATATACCCTATAGTGCCCGCCTGGGTTAGTACTATGTGTGGTGAAATTTTCATTAAAACCGGTTCAGACGTTTAAGCGTGATTACGGAACAGGTAGAAATAACTTTCCATGTAATACAAATGGGCGTGGCATTTCCACCCCTTTGTCTGTCCCCGTCCTATTATGAACTATATTTCCCGTTTGTATTAGTACTATATGTGGTGAAAATTTCTTTAAAATTGGTTCAGCCGTTTAAACGTAATTGCTGAAAAGGCAGAAATAACGTTCAATGTAATACAAAGGGGCGTGGCATTTTACACCCACTTGGCCGATCGGTATCTCTTTTTACCCACCTCAGTTAGTACTATCTGTGGTTAAAATTTCATGTAAATCGGTTTAGCCGTTTATCCTTGGTTGTGAACCAGATAGAAAAAAAACCAAAGGATGCCACGCCCCTTTGTGAGGATATTATATTTACAAAAAGTGGGCGTAAAAGGAGGCGTGGCTTCCAATCAAGACGCGGGATTTCCTTGCAAAAAACACCATATTAATATGCCAAATTTCATGCTAATCTGTAACAAACATCCAAATACAGTAACAAACAACCAAATATATTGAAAAATCTGAAATTCACAAAAATTGGGCGTATAAGGGGGCGGGGCATCCAATCGAGATGCCATTGGTCGCATTTTTCATTCCAGAAAATTCTCTATCTACATGCCAAATTTCATTTCAATCGGTTCAGTAGTTTTCTTCTGAAAGCGACACAAACAAACAAACAAACAAACAAACCAACATGTCATTTTTATATATATACTAGCTGTTTCGCACCCGGCGTTGCCCGGGTTGAAAAAAATATTATATAATGAATAACAGTTTGTAATACCCTATGGTTGTATCCTCGGTTAGCACTACATCTGGTGAAAATTTCAATTTCGCATTACTTTACACCACCTCTGTCCGATCGCGCGCTGATATGACCCATTATTCCCGCCTTGTTTAGTACTCGACGTTTAAGCGTGATAACCGAACTTCACGGTCCGTGAAGTTGTCACTGGGTGTTCTCTAATTTTTAAAAACAGCAAATTTAAGTATAAAATTCATGTTTTCCTGGACCTAACGCATGTCCGAGAGAGATAAAGATCCGATGTTATTAGTTTTGTATATTTTTGAGTAAGATGCAGCCCGAATTCTTTTTTATTGCCGTTTTGTTGGCTCACCACATCGTCAATTAACAAAAAGCATTATTTCGCAAATAAATGGAGCACAAAAGTGAATTTTGACTGCATGTCAATAAAAAATAATAAAACTGAGACTTTGTTAATCGCGGGAACGTGTTACCGCCAGAAAAACGTACATTATATTCATAATTTTGATTTTTAAATAAGTAGAGAACACCCAGTGACAACTTCACGGACCGTGACTGCTTTCAATATATTATAAATGGGTGTGGCAATTTACGTCCCTTTGTTCGATCGCACACTGATATGGGCCCGCATCGGTTAGTCAGTTATTAAAAATTGGCTGAGCCGTTTTTGCGTGATTGCGGAACTGGCAAAAATACACGCCTTTGCCCAATCACGCGCTAATATGGCATATTGTTCCCGCCTCGGTTAGTAAGTACTATATGTGTTAAAAGTTTGTTAAAATAAGTTTAGGCGCTTAAGCGTAATTACGGAACAGACAGAAAATAACTTTCAGTGTGGTGCAAAGGGCCGTTACAACTTACGCCCCGTGGTCTAAACACGCTCTATTATGGATTATTATTCCCGCTTCGGAAGTACTATATGTGGTGAAAAACCCATTAAAATCGTTTAAGCCGTTTAAGCATGATTATGGGACACGCAGAAATAACTTTCAATGTAATACAAAAGAGCGTGGGATTTTACTCCCCTTTGTCAAAGCGCACTCTTTTGTGGGCTATAGTTCCTGCCTCGGTTAGTACTATCTGCGGTGGAAATTTCTTCAAAAGCAGTTAAGCCAAATAAGCGTGATTGCGAAAAAGGCAGAAAGGAGTTGCAATAAATTTAACAGGGCGTGTCATTTTATGCCCCTTTGTCCGATCGCTCATTTTATGTTCTATAGTTCCCGCTCGTTTAGTACTATCTGTTGCGAAAATTTCATGTTAATTGATTCAGCTGTGATGCGTAATTGCGGAACTGACAGACACGGTTGGGAAATGTGTCACAATAGTGCCATTTTTGGCACTATTCAATGTTCAGTGGCACCATAAAAAACTGTTTTGGCCCTTTTTCATTCTCACCTAATATTGGTAAATTTTTTTTTTAAATAAACTAAAAAATTTGTTTTAGGAAAATTGAATGAGTTTCCAAAAGTCAAAAAGTACCACATTTCCCCCACAGAATCATACTTTTTATTTTTCTTTAACCCTTTAACGACCACTTGCGAGTATACTTGATTGAGGGTTTTAGCGATTAATTTTTTTTTCCGGTAAAAGATAAGTTCCAAAATAGGAATTTTGAAAAGTGTTAGTAAGAAGTGTTCAAAAAGTCTCTCATTAGATCCCCTTACCCACTCTAAGTCCGCAAAGATTGTAAACTAAAATTGATACCTAGGGACAAAAGGATCATTACTTGTCAAGAGAAATTTAGCTCAAAAAGCGGGTTAAGAGATCCGATATTTTAAAGAATAACAATTTTTGAATAGATCTTAATAACAACAGCGAAATAAAAAGAAAAACAAAATCGCTTTGGCCAAAAATGTATGGTAAAATTTGTTTAGCCCTTTCAATCCATTTTGGCCCTTTTTAGACTTCAACTTGGCACTAATCAAAAATTCTCAAATACCAACACTGCTGACAGAAACAACTTTTAGTATATTACAAAAGAGCGATGCAACTAATGCCTCTTTGTCCAAACGCTCTTTATTATGGCAGTCAAAAATAATTTGAAATTAATACAAAGAGCGGCATTTTAAAACGCCTTTGCCCAATAACGTGCTGATATGACATATTGTTCCCGCTTTGGTTAGTACTATCTGTGTTGAAAATTGCAACAAAATCTGTTCAGACGACTAAGAGTGATTACGGAACTGGCAGAAATAACTTTCAATGTAATACAAAGGGGCGTGGACTTTTACGCCAATCCGTCAGAGCGCCCTCCTATTATAACCTATAGTGCCCGCCTGGGTTAGTACTATGTGTGGTGAAATTTTCATTAAAATCGGTTCAGACGTTTAAGCGTGATTACGGGACAGATAGAAATAACTTTCAATGAAGTACAAAGGGGCGTGGCATTTCCGCCCCTTTGTGTGATCGCCGCCCTATTATTAACTATATTTCCCGCTTGGATTAGTACTGTGTGGTGAAAATTTCTTTAAAATCGGTTCAGCCGTTTAAGTGTAATTGCTGAAAAGGCAGAAATAATGTTCAATATAATATAAAGTGGCGTGGCATTTTACGCCCACTTGGCCGATCGGTCTCTCTTATGGCCTATAGTTCCCGTCTCGGTTAGTACTATCTGTGGTGAAAATTTCATGTAAATCGGTTCAGCCGTTTATCCTCGATTGTGGACAGACAGACAGAAAATCCAAAGGATGCCACGCCCCTTTGTAAGGATCTTAAAAAGAGGCGTTGCTTCTAATCAAGATGCGGGATGGCATATATTTCCTTGCAATAAACGCCTTATTAGTATGCCAAATTGTATTTTTATCGGTAACAAACATCCAAATATAGTACAACAACCAAATATATTGAAAAATCTGAAATTCACAAAAAGTGGGCGTAAAAGGAGGCGGGGCATCCAATCGAGATGCCATTGGTACCATTTTTCATTCCAGGAAACGTACTATCTACATGCCAAATTTCATTTGAATCGGTTCAGTAGTTTTTTTCTGAAAGCGGCACAAACAAACAAACATACAAACAAACAAACTAACATGTCATTTTTATATATATATAAGGATGAAAAGGATAAATATCAGGTATATTTTATAACGAATGTTAAGTCTCAACTTTCTGCAATTAAAAATATCTCTCCTTGGCCACAGCAATTTATATGTGCATTAAATGCTTTCACTTTCTACGACTTAGGAGTGAGTGAAACAACAAAATCCGATCTTGCATCCATTTTTCTAATGGCGCGTTGTATTAACTTTCTCTTTCTAACCTAATTCGTAGAATAATTGGAAAAAATTAACCATATGGTTAAGAACTACCTTTTTGACACCTGTCACTTATGTCGAGTCTGTATTAGTCTGTGGTATGGGGGTATAATCACTTTTTCATTCCGTGTGTAACGCATCAAAATATCGGTCTAGGACCCATAAATTATATATATTTATTATCAGTGATCGATTCTAAGACATTCTAACGATGTCCATCCGTCTGTAATTAACACGCACAAATATGTCTTATATTCCTAGGCGGGGTTAGTTCGTAAATGAGCGAAATCGGACCAGGTGGAAAAAAGTTCCCCCTTGAAGAACTAAACCAACCTCTAAAAAACATAATTTTTTACATGATTTTTTGTGTTTTTCTTTTACAAATGCAACATTTTTGTGCTACAAGAAGATCAAAGTCCTGCATTTGGAACTTGAGAATTAGAAAACGTGGTTTTTTTCGGTCCGCCTTTAATGGGGGTGGAATTATTTTTTTTTAATTATGGTAAACTTTCATTTCTTTAGTGCCAGAAGCATAAGAATGCATTTTTAAACACATATTACAAAGAAAATTCCCCCCCCCTTCAACTGCCACTACCGACCCGCCCACAAAAAAAAAAAAAACAACCAATCAGAAAAAAATAAACACCCAAAAACAATCACTACTGCGACTTAAAATTTTAAATATAAATTCGATTATTAAAAATATATTTTAAAAGTCGATTTTATCGATTTTTTGAGGACTTGTGGTGAGGCTGTTTGAATTTGAATCTTACTCACGCACACTCACTCAATTTTTTTCTCCACTCACAATCACGTGAATAATATTGAATTCAGTCACACTCACGCGTGAATCACGCTCTAATCTGCTCATGAGCCCATCTCTACTTAATATAAGAAACATAAAAAAAAATCATTATTCAAAAATCCACCATGTCCGATCGATGGCTTAAAATCAAAATTAAACTCGGTTAAAAATTGCATATAAACGCATATTTTTCTCCATTAAGGGGCGGACGGAAAGACGACGTACGTTAAATTAATTAATATTAACGACAAAACCTTTTGCATACAAATTCCAAAACCGATATAAGATAAATACCAATACTTTTTAAAAACCGATACCGATTCGAGGCTAAAACCAATACCAATACCCAATACCTAAATAATTCAAAACCAATACCGAAACCTATACCAATTCAACAAAAAATGAAAACCAATACCTATACCAATACTAATATAATTTTAAAAACCAATACCAATACCAATACTTTTATCGAATTGGTACCCATCCTTGATTTAAACGCTTGGGGTACCAAAAGTTGCGGAATTTATCCAGGAAGAAACTCATGTATTTTTTTTTGAAATCGGTTAAGTATTTTAAAAGTTATGAGTAAGTTTCTGAAAAAACTCTTATGTGTTTTCAACATAACCCAAAATTAACTCGTATTTTGTGTAGATACATAACAAAGAAAACGGAAATGAAAAAAAATAACAAAAAGGAAAAAAAAAGAAAAAAATCTTTACAAAAAAACTTTAAAATATGTAAAACAAAATCTAAATTTAATTAAAAAAAAGTTCGTTAGTTATTGTTATATTTATTTTTATGTTCGTTGATCCACTATGGCTGATGTTTTGCCAATGGTAAAGGAGTAAAAAGGGTAAAAAAACTGTACTTTTGGTACTTTTTAAATCTCCTGATATAATGATAATAGAGACTTGAAATTTGGACTGTATGTTCACCTCCCGGAATATAGATCCCCTAAGGATCCCCTAAGTACATTTTATAAAAAGTACCTTTTATAAAAAGTACCTTTTATAAAAAGTACCATTTATAAAAAGTACCTTTTATAAAAAGTACCTTTTATAAAAAGTACCTTTTATAAAAAGTACCTTTTATAAAAAGTACCTTTTATAAAAAGTAACTTTTATAAAAAGTACCTTTTATAAAAAGTAACTTTTATAGAAAGTACCTTTTATTAAAAGAACCTTTTATAAAAAGTACCTTTTATAAAAAGTACCTTTTATAAAAAGTACCTTTTATAAAAAGTACCTTTTATAAAAAGTACCTTTTATAAAAAGTACCTTTTATAAAAAGTACCTTTTATAAAAAGTACCTTTTATAAAAAGTACCTTTTATAAAAAGTACCTCTCATAAAAAGTACCTTTTATAAAAAGTACCTTTTATTAAAAGTACCGAAAGTACACTTTTTGGTACTTTTTAATTTCCTGAGGTATAAATAAAACGAACTTTTTTGTTTTTTAAATCATTACATTGGTGGAGGGTATTTAAAGATTCGGCACAGCCGAATATAGCTTTCTTACTTGTTTTTTATTTATTTTGTTTTGGCAAACACAAACAAAAATATTACATCTTTTCAAATCTTTGGTAAACAAATTTGAAAACTTTTTTTTACAATTTTTTCTGGATATCGATGATGATGAACATGACCATGATTATCATAATCATTATAATCGAATCTTGAATGACAATGTTTTCTATATGGTTTAGATTGGTAAACTTTTTTTTTGGTTATTTTGGGGGTAGGGAATATGTATAGTATTCTCACTTAAGGAAACAAAAACAACATCAATGAATACAAAAAAATTAAATGGTCAAGATAAAGGCCAATAATAAGGTTATACCCTACAATCTGCAAAAAATTTGAGATTTTTTTTTTACACAAAAACTTTTTTAGAATTTGAAAATTTTCTTGATCCATGATTCTATGTTTTTTAATTTTTTTTTAGAATCAGAGAACTTTTTCACAGGCAAAATGTCTTAGATTCTGAGACTTTTTCTATAGAAAAACTGTCTCAGAATCTGAGACTTTTTCTATAGAAAAACTGTCTCAGAATCTGAGACTTTTCTATAGAAAAACTGTCTCAGAATCTGAGACTTTTTCTATAGAAAAACTGTCTCAGAATCTGAGACTTTTTCTATAGAAAAACTGTCTCAGAATCTGAGACTTTTTCTATAGAAAAGCTGTCTCAGAATCTGAGACTTTTTCTATAGAAAAACTGTCTCAGAATCTGAGACTTTTTCTATAGAAAAACTGTCTCAGAATCTGAGACTTTTTCTATAGAAAAACTGTCTCAGAATCTGAGACTTTTTCTATAGAAAAACTGTCTCAGAATCTGAGACTTTTTCTATAGAAAAACTGTCTCAGAATCTGAGACTTTTTCTATAGAAAAACTGTCTCAGAATCTGAGACTTTTTCTATAGAAAAACTGTCTCAGAATCTGAGACTTTTTCTATAGAAAAACTGTCTCAGAATCTGAGACTTTTTCTATAGAAAAACTGTCTCAGAATCTGAGACTTTTTCTATAGAAAAACTGTCTCAGAATCTGAGACTTTTTCTATAGAAAAACTGTCTCAGAATCTGAGACTTTTTCTATAGAAAAACTGTCTCAGAATCTGAGACTTTTTCTATAGAAAAACTGTCTCAGAATCTGAGACTTTTTCTATAGAAAAACTGTCTCAGAATCTGAGACTTTTTCTATAGAAAAACTGTCTCAGAATCTGAGACTTTTTCTATAGAAAAACTGTCTCAGAATCTGAGACTTTTTCTATAGAAAAACTGTCTCAGAATCTGAGACTTTTTCTATAGAAAAACTGTCTCAGAATCTGAGACTTTTTCTATAGAAAAACTGTCTCAGAATCTGAGACTTTTTCTATAGAAAAACTGTCTCAGAATCTGAGACTTTTTCTATAGAAAAACTGTCTCAGAATCTGAGACTTTTTCTATAGAAAAACTGTCTCAGAATCTGAGACTTTTTCTATAGAAAAACTGTCTCAGAATCTGAGACTTTTTCTATAGAAAAACTGTCTCAGAATCTGAGACTTTTTCTATAGAAAAACTGTCTCAGAATCTGAGACTTTTTCTATAGAAAAACTGTCTCAGAATCTGAGACTTTTTCTATAGAAAAACTGTCTCAGAATCTGAGACTTTTTCTATAGAAAAACTGTCTCAGAATCTGAGACTTTTTCTATAGAAAAACTGTCTCAGAATCTGAGACATTTTCTACAGAAAAACTGTCTCAGAATCTGAGACTTTTTCTATAGAAAAACTGTCTCAGAAAAATGTCTCAGAATTTAAAATAGGAAATCGCTTGATAGTCTTTGAAATGATATTTTATAATCTACGACGTCTTTCGCCGATATTTCAAGGTGTTACAAATGGAATGACAAACTTTAATGTACACTTGACCATAAGTGGAGGGTATATTAAGAAATCATAAAATGATGATATTTTTTGTTTATACATATTATTTGATAAAAAAATAGTTTGTAAATATTTTGTATGTGTAGTCCTTGTTAAAAAAAAATCTTTATAAAAATTTCCTAAAAACTTTTTTTTTCAACGAATTGTTAGAAAAAAAGGTACAAATATCTGTCAATTAGCGTGTCCCGAAACCAGAAAAATATCGGATTTATTTAGGGCATACCTTAAAAAATGATTACACAGTGATACAAAATCAAACTTTCCAAATCGGAATGGTATGAAACCAAAAGCAAATGAAAGTTGATATTTTATATAACAAAACCTTCAAGGCGTTTTTTTTAGTTATGAGCTAGATTTTTTTTACACGCATTTAAATTTGGGGATTTTAAAGTCTTTAAATTTTACGAAATTACGTTAGCTATAAACGATATAAATTTCGCTGCAATCGGTCCAGTACCTACTTACTGAATAGCCAAATTATTAAAAATAAACCACTGTGCACCGTTGCGTATGATTGTTATTTAAAGGCAATTACAAAATTAAGCATACGCCACTTATACAGTTTTCAAGCAATTATTATTATAATTATTATAAAAATTTAACAATTCATTTAAAAAAAAAGCCTAGCGCTGAACTAAAAAAAAGTCTTAAGGGCTTTGCTATGGAATATATCAACTTTCATTTGCTTTTGTTTTCATCCCATTCTGATTTGGGTTGTTGCACCGTGTTATTAAAGAGCTAATTACAGGCAAACCACATTTTTTTTAAGTTATCTTTGAAACATAAGCAGCGCTGAAATTCTACGTACTTTAAGCGCTGGTCGAGCCCTGAAGATGGCCTTTCATTTTGTCCCCTTATTCAGCTCTGTAATACGCATTATTTTTAAGGTAAACCATTTTTTTTCATATATATTCAGGACACCCTTAAGTTCATGTTTCTGTTCATTTTTTGGTCTGTTCATTTTTCTGTCTGTCCATCCTTCTGTCTGTCTCTGAATCTTTTTTTTTCTTTCTAAGGGCCATTTTAAAGCAGCCAATATTCAAAATGTTTATTAAAAACATTTTGTGGCAATTTGCTATAAGCTTTTGTAAATTTCTTTTCAAAGTTGTTAATAAAATAAAGGTAATCAAATAGATTTAAAATAATTTGATTATCGATACATAAAAGGGGATTTTGTGTTTTTGTTAAAACATATTTACGACCAAAATCTAAACCCAAATAACATAAAAGGTATTCTTTTGATATTTTCTGGGAAATTGAAGAAAAGTTACATATGTATGAAAAAAATATATATATCTTATGGTTATTGTTTGTAAAATTATTGCAAAAATATGTCAATTATTTTTTTAATATGCATAAATTTTTAAACCTTTAGAAAATTGATTTTTTTTAGTTATTTCTTGGAAAGGCGGCAAACTTGAATAAGGATAAATTGAAAAAAAAAAGAGTAAAGAAAATTTGAATTAAAAACAAGTAGAAAAATCAAATTCGACTTGGTCGAATCTATGAATACCCTCCACAATGTTATCTGATAGTAATTTTCTAAAAAAAATTTAAAAAAATTGCATTACAAATTTTTTATTAAAAATATGTATATTATTTTGAGTCAAACTTTCTTTTAATCAATTAAATTTTTTTGAGTGTAAAATTTTTTTGACTGTCAACATTTTTTTGAGTCTGCCATTTCATAAACAAAAAAAAAAAAATATAATGTGTACATTTTTTTTTTGAGTGTACATTTTTTTTTTAGTGTACAATTTCTTTGAGTAACAAATTACTTTGTAAAATATTTTTACTATTTCACATATTTTCCTCTTTTTTTTTATATTACCATCCTCTTCTTTAAAAACCAAAAACAAATTAACATTCAATCATACTCATACTTTATTTGATTTTTTCCCGTTACATACAGTTACACTAACAATAACAAAACAATAACAAATATTTACTTGTCTAACAACTAAACTGCACCCCACGACAAGAAAACAAACAACAACAAGTTTTACAAAACTGGTATTTCACCATGCTTTTAAAACTTGTTTAACGAGTTTTCAACAGTTTAAGGCAGGGTTGGCAACCGATACGCACCTAGAATAACGGTATTTGGCTATTGTACCGCAACCAATAAAGATATGGACATTTTCAAAAGCGATTATGAAAGCTGATGAAATTTCTCGTATTTTAAATGTGTCACTTCGTGTATGTACTGGTTCGTTTTAGTTATATAGGACAATACCGTTATAATACCGTTTCAAACGGTTTTATAAAGGTATTGACCTATATTTCGAAAACGAACCGGTAGAAACACGAAGTGACAGATTTAAAATACTAGAAATTTCATCAGCTTTCAGAATCGCTTTTGAAAATGTCCATATTTTTATTGGTTGCGGTACAATAGCCAAATACCGTTATTCTAGGTGGATATCGGTTGCCAACCCTGGTTTAAGGTGAAACAAATCTGAAATTCAGTGCTTTGCTTATAACTTTTGAACCACTGAACCGATTTTGCTGAAATTCAAAACCAAACAGCCATGAGGAACGACAAATATATATGCTAAGCTTCAGCCCCCTCAGGATTGTCTTTCGAAAGTTAAAGTGGTTTTAATCTTGTAAATTCAAAAAATGCCCTTGCCGAAATTTACTCTTTTGCTCATAACTTTTGAACCACTGGACCGATTTCGCTGGATTGCAATACCAACCTGACCCGGTAAATGGAGAACATATATGTCAAACTTCAGGAGCCTCCGTAAAGTCTTTCAAAAGTTAGCGTGTTTTCAACGGACAGACAGACAGACGGACGGACGGACGGACGGACATCGCTAGATCGACTTAAAATCGATCAAGGATCATGAATATATATACTTTATGGGGTCCTAGACCAATATTTCGATGTGTTACAAACGGAATGACAAACTTATATATACCCTCTATCACTAGAGTGGAGGGTATAACAAGTAGGAAAGTTAAATTCGACTTTGCCGAATCTATGAATACCCTCCACAATGCCTTTTTAAAGGATAGTACATTTTTTAACGTGAAAAAAATTAACAATTTTAAGTAGAAATACTTTATTTTGAGTAAGAATCTTTTTTTTTTGTAATTTAAAAAAAAAATTACAAATTTTTTTTAGTGTACATTTTTTTCGAGTGTAATGTTTTTTTTTACTGTAAAGATATTTCTGAGTGAATGCACGTACGTATGTACTCAAAATATTATAATTTTTGTAAAAAAAACTAACTTTTTTTTGAGTGTAAAATTTTTTTTGAGTGTAATTTTTAAATTACCAATGCTTTTAAAACTAAACAAGCTTAAAAAGCATTGCTTCAAAACTAAACAAGTTTGAAAAGCATTGTTAAGTTACCACCAATGCTTTTAAAACTTGTTTAACACGTGGCATTTAAGAGGAAACCAATCTGAAATTCAGGGTTTTGCTTATAACTTTTGAACCACTGGACCGATTGAGCTGAAATTCAATATCGAATAGACCTGGGGAACAGCAAAGATATTTGCCCGTTTTCAGTAGTCTCATTATTTTCTTTCGAAAGTTATCGTGTTTTTTTATCTGGAAAATTCGCAAAATACCCTTGCCGAAATTTACTCTTTTGCTCATAACTTTTGAACCACTGGACCGATTTCGCTGGATTGCAATACCAAACTGACCCGGAGCCTCCGTAAAGTCTTTCAAATGTTAGCGTGTTTCCAACGGACAGACAGACAGACGGACGGACGGACATCGCTAGATCGACTTAAAATCGATCAAGGATCATGAATATATATGGGGCCTTCCATGCCAAATCGGACACTTTGAAAAACTTTTTTTTTAGATTTTCCTAATTTGTTTACAGTTTTTAATACCCTTCAAAAACTCCTTCGTGGTAAATTTTCCGATTTTTTTGATGACCCGTTCAAAAGATATCGAATTTTTAAAAATTGGTAGTTTGTTCCTTTATTCAAACTTCTTTTAATCATAACTTCTTCAATAATGGTCCAAATTTCAATTTTTTTTTTCAAAATTTTTGTTTTTTTACGTACTTTAAAAAAAAAATCCCAAAAAATTCTTAAAAGCGCTCTAGTATGCGATTTTTAAGTTTTAAAATTTAAATCTCATTTTTGAAAATGTTTGTACTCTTCGATTTTTTTGAAATTTTTTTGTGTAAAACTTCTATCAATTCTACAAATTTTTTGCCCAGGAGGATCGCGGGATAATGATTATTACTATTTGTTAAAATTTTTTTAAAAAAATTTATTGTAATTTTCCAATCTTAAAATCATTTCTACTGCTCTAATGGTGCGTCATAGAGGGGTCATTTATATGACCGAACCCCATTAAGTTTTACGTCTTAACATTTCTTTGGAACAAACTAATACCCTATCTCCAATTTCTAAGGGGGCTCCCACACAAAACGACATTTTTTAAAATTTGTTGCAACCGCTCTAACTGCCCTAATATTTTTAGTCCAAACATTTTCTCTAAACACACCTACCCTCTTTAATCTTTAATTGTTAAGGCGGTCCCCATACATTTTTTTTTATTTTTTGTAAATTTGTTTTATTTACTCAGCTTCTACCGGTCCAATGGTGCGTCCGAGAATGGTCACTAGTGAGACCGACCCCCATTTATTTTTACAATACAACATTTTTTCAAAATATACCTACGCCCTATCACAACTCCCTAAGTAGGCTCCCATACAAAATTACATTTTTATAAAATTTGCTCCAACTGTTATTTGTATGGGAGCCTACTTAGGGAGTGGAGATAGGGCGTAGGTATGTTTTGAAAAAATGTTGTAGGGTAAAAATAAAAGGGGGTCGGTCTCACTAATAATCCCTCTCGGACGCACCATTGGACCGGTAGAAGCTGAGTAAATAAAACAAATTTACAAAAATTAAAAAAAATTGTATGGGGACCGCCTTAACAGTTAAAGATAGAGGGTAGGTGTGTTCAGAGAAAATGTTTGGACTAAAAAAATATTGTGGGTCGGTCATACATTTTGTTGCTCTAAGGGCACTATTAGGGCAGTTAGAGCGGTTGGAACAAATTTTAAAAAATGTCGTTTTGTGTGGGAGCCCCCTTAGAAATTGGAGATAGGGTATTAGTTTGTTCCAATGAAATGTTAAGACGTAAAAACTAATGGGGGTCGGTCATATAAGTGACCCCTCCATGACGCACCATTGGAGCAGTAGAAATGATTTTAAGATTGGAAAATTACAATAAATTTTTTTAAAAAAATTTAAAAAAATAGTAATAATCGTTATCCCACGTCCTCCTGGGCAAAAAATTTGTAGAATCGATAGAAGTTTTACACAAAAAAATTTCAAAAAAATCGAAGAGTACAAACATTTTCAAAAATGAGATTTAAATTTAAAATCTTAAAAATCGCATACTAGAACGCTATTAAGAATTTTGTGGGATTATTTTTTTAGAAAGTACGCAAAAAAACAAAAATTTTGAAGAAAAAAAATTTGAAATTTGGACCATTATTGAAGAAGTTATGAGTAAAAGCAGTTTGAGTAAAGGAACAAACTACCAATTTTTAAAAATTCGATATCTTTTGAAGGGGTCATCAAAAAAATCTGAAAATTTACCACGAAGGAGTTTTCAAAGGGTACTAAAAACTGTAAACAAATTGGGAAAATCTAAAAAAAAAGTTTTTCAAAGTGTCTGATTTCACATGGAATGCCCCATATACTTTATGGGGTCCTAGACCAATATTTGGATGTGTTACAAACGGAATGACAAACTTATATATACCCTCTATCACTAGAGTAGAGGGTATAAAAAATATTTGAAATAAAAAAATGTTTGGAGAGCCATTTTAAAAAGTTAAATTTTCAATTTTGACCTATCCTGCTCCAGTTTGTTGCCAAAGGAGCGGCCACATTAAGTCCGATTTATTTCAAACAATTTTATTTGAAAACTAGACTAGGCTGTCCCAAAAAATAAAATTTAAAGTATGTAGTGTAGTGTATTTTGTCAACAAAAAATAACTTTTGTTTTGGCCGAAAGCAATAAATTAAAAATAACACCGCCTAACACTCATTTTCCGGTTTGAATTTTGATGATCAATTTTAGTAGGATTTGATCTCCTGATTCCAAATGGGCCATTCCAGAAAATTTAGCTCAAATTTTAGTCATTTTTGGAAATGGTGTCTCAGATTAATTTGAACCTTGACACATAGATAGCCCTCATAAATATGATATATGTACCATATATCGTTTTTTTACATTTGGTGTATGTAACGAATTATGGCGGGTCAAAGATTGACTTTTTAAGCAAAAGTAAGAAAAATACATCACGTTTAAAGAGCTGTAACTTCTTAACCAATGACCCGATTTTCACAAATTTAGGCTCATGTGAAAGCTGGAGTTCTTCTTTTAGAAAATAATTTTAAAATAACACAGTTTTTTTTACAGAAATGATGCAAAAATGCAAAAACATTTTTTCTTTTCGAATATTTAAAAAAACACATCTTCGATTTTTTTTAAAAAAATTCTGGTGAAAAATAACAATGTTTTGTATAACATATTCAAAATTCAGAGTGGGATCTCCATGGGATCAAAAACTATTCTGTTTTAAGTACGAGGTTCTCATATTTTTCCCTTAGAAAATTTAAATTTCTAATGTTTTGAATGTTTTTCAAAATTTTAATAGTATAATTTTCTTTGAAAATTTAAATTTTTATATAGAAGAAACATAAAATTTTAATTTTCTAAGGTAAAATTTAAGAACTTCGTACTAAAACCAAAATAATTTTTGATCCCATTGGGATCCCACTCTGAATTTTGGATATGTTGTACAAAACAGTATTGTTTATCACCAAACTTTTTTTTAAAAAAAATCGAAGATGTGTTTTTTTAAATATTCGCAAAAAAAAAAAATCCTAAAAGAAGAAGAATTAAGCTTTCATATGAGCCATTACTTGTGATAATCGGATTACTAGTTAAAAAGTTAGAGCACGATAAACGTCATGTATTTTTCTGACTTTTGCTAAAAAAGTCGAACTTTGACCCGCGATAATTTGAAAACTACAGCAAATTTTGAAAATCCAAAAATGCAACATATCTTCTCATAATAAAGTAGTTGCGTGACTGACTGATGACTGACTGACATACTAATCACGCATCATCCCACAGCCCAAACCACTGAAGCTAGGGTCTTGAAATTTGGATTGTAGTTTCACCTCCTGGAATACATATCCACTAAGGCTGGGTTTTTGGAAATGTTGATTTTAAGGGGTAAAAACGAAGGGTTGAAAAAGGGGAAAAAGCGAGTACTTTGGTACTTTTTATTTTTTCTGAAAAAAATTCAATTATTTTAAATTTGAAATTTAGGATCCTCTAACGGAAAAACATTCCCAAAAAAAGAACTTTCTGGAAATTCGGATTCCTAAGAGTTAAAAGGGGTAAAAAATGGTACTTTGGTACTTTTTATATTTTTGAAATTAAGGGCCCACAAAAATATTAAAATTTGCAATGGTGGTTCCAACAACGGAAAAAATTCTGAAAACGTACATTTTCGAAATTCCGATTCTAAGGGGGGTAAAAAAACGAGTACTTTGGTACTTTTAATTTTTTCTGAAAAAAAAATCCTATTAATTCGAAAATTGGAATGTAGGATCCTCTAACGGAAAAACATTCCAAAAAAAAAGTACTTTCTGGAAATTCGGATTCCTACGGGTAAAAAGGGGTAAAAAATTGTACTTTGGTACTTTTTATATTTTTTTAAATTAAAGTCCTACAAAAAAATTAAAATTTGCATTGTTGTGTCCAACAATGAAAAAAATTATGAAGAAGTACTTTTTCGAAATACCGATTCTAAGGGGGGTAAAAAGTGAAAAAAAATCCTATTAATTTGAAAATTGGAATGCAGGATACTCTAACGGATAAACATTCCCAAAAAAAGTACTTTCTGGAAATTCGGACTCCTAAGGGTAAAAAGTGGTAAAAAAATTTACTTTGGTACTTTCTAAATTTTTTGAAATTAAGGTCCAACAAAAAAATTTTAAAATGTTAGTTCCAACAACGGGAAAATTTTTTAAAAAGTACTTTTTCGAAATTCCGATCTAAGGGGGGTAAAAAAGTGTACTTTGGTACTTATTATAATTCCTGAAATAATGGTCCTGGAAACTTTAAATTTGGAATGCAGGGTCACTTACAAGGGAAGTCTCCCTAGTGTCACCCGCGGATCTTTATGGAATTGGTTTTATTTTGTAGAGCAGAAAAAATAAAGGGACACGTATTTTTTTATAGCGGCCCAAATTCATATTTAGGGGGTAAAAAGGAGGGGGGAAGACAAGGCCATTTTTCAGTTTTTTTCGTTTATCTCCTATATTATGCAAAGAAACCTAGTATCTCATATAAACGTGGATATCTATATATATATATGAACATTTCCATTTAACTTTTGATTTTAAGATTTGAAAAATATTAAAATTTTTTTGAAGGCACATCAAAATCATTTAGTACGCGTATAAACATGCATTTAGTAAGTTCAAATCCATTCGCGTGAAAAACTTTCAGCTGACGGCGCGAAAGTTATGGCGGTTTAAAGATTTTAATTGAAAACAAAAAATCTCAAAATTACAATTATTATTAGAATTTAACAAAATCAACGTTAATTAACGTTTTATACTATCCCCAATAAAAACCGGATAAATTACGTCCATTAACGTGGATATACAGTCAGATTTTTACGTTAAAAGTTTGTTTTAAAAAGTTACTTTCTTAATACTTGATATGCAATTTACGCGAAATCTAATGACGATGGACCAAATTAAAGGTCATATTCGGATTTAGCACCCTCAAATTAGTTAAGAAACTTGTGCATTATGCTAAATTGTGAATTTTTAAAAGTGATGCAATTTCTGATTAATGAAATTTTGAAAGATGCATAAAATCCACAATCTTCAAAATTCAT
This sequence comes from Pegoplata infirma, assembly GCA_963921195.1. Lineage (NCBI taxonomy): Eukaryota > Metazoa > Arthropoda > Insecta > Diptera > Anthomyiidae > Pegoplata > Pegoplata infirma. The sequence continues at coordinate 63,893,860 of OY992538.1, forward strand.
TAATGCCGCTCAGTTTTGGGATACAGCTTTATAAGTTCCAGCAATTGCCATTTATAGAAATTAATTTCTATTAGCGGTTTGGGTGTGCCCTACTGGTTTATCTGGAGACAAAATTGGCGCGTTTCCAGCGTACAGTTACATTAAGTCCCAATTTTTACACACGATCCATAATACGCATTACAAGCAACGGTCTGACGGGTATATTTTAAATCTAAATTCTTTTCGCGTGAAAATACAAGCAAAAGTTTAAAATCGTGAAATGACAGATTTTTGCAAAATTTTTGCTAATCAAAATTTTAACACGCTATATCGATTTTATTATAAAAAATCAAAAAATATTTGGATCACGCGATGTGCTGGCCACTTTTAAGAAATATTGCGAATGTGCCTCGCAAAAAAGTGGATTTTTTATGACTTTCACGTTTTGTCTCTCAACTTTTGTCTAGCTAGTACTCCGCTCCTATTGAGGGCACATTCATGGGATCAGTTTTAAACTGTAGGGAATTACAACAGCTATCATTCTTTGTATTAGCTTTTGAAAAGTATGAAGCGGCGCAAATTTCCTGATCAAAAAATGACGAAAAATTGAAAATGAAGAAATTTTAATTTCAAACCGTTACCACCAAATAACTTTTTTATTATTGATGGCACATCAAATTCATAAATACATCTTTTTTGAACAATTATAGTGACCATATATTTTAAATCTTCGGAGAATACGTTGGACGGCGCAAGTACAATAGGCCAAAGAGTACATAATTTTTATGAAATTTCAATCGACTTTTCAACATTTCGGAACTTTGATTGTCGCTAACTACCGCAAATTAAGATGTTTGGCCTCAAGTGTTTGTAAGCTAATTGCATTAGAAGTCCTTTATGCATTTCCATCAGTAGATAGCCATTTGAATGCAAATCAAAAAAGTTTTTGCCAAAAAACAAAAATTTCAAAGAAATGAAAAGTTAAATGGAAATGTCCATATATATGTCCTTTATTTATCTAAATATAAATAGAATTACATTTCTGAACACCATAAATACTTAAATAAAGTTCAGTGTGAACATAGGGCGTCAACAAATTCTCTCCATCTGATTCTATCTCTGGCAATTGTTTTTGTTTGATTCCAGGATACTCGAGCAAGTAAGCATTCTTGTTTAAGGCAACGAACCCAGGTGTTACGGGGCCTACCTTGGCGGCGTTGTCCTTGGGGGTTCCAGTCGAGGGCTGTTCTTGCAATTTCTGTTTGCGGTCTTCGCAATATGTGGCCTACCCACGTCCACTTCCGTTTACGAATATCAATGTGTACTGGCAGGGAGTTTGCTTTTTGGAGCAGAGCTTCATTTGAAATACGATCTGGCCAGTAGATGTTAAAGATCTGTCTTAGACATTTGTTGATGAACGTTTGAATTTTTCTAGTGGTAACTTGCGTTAAGCTCCATGTGGTGCAGCCGTAAAGTAATACTGACTTCACACTGCAGTTAAAAATGCGTATTTTTGTTTTCCGTGAAATATTATTTCTTCGCCAAATTTTTGATAAGGAAAAAATGGCTACTCGAGCTTTATTAATGCGATCGGCAACGTCAGCATTTGAACCACCATCCTTAGTTATCTTGCTACCAAACGTGGATATCTATGAGCCAAATTCTCAGTGGCGTCCAAAGGCATGTTTCCGAACAGTGGGGCGAAAATTTTTGGAATTACCCAAATCTGTTCTCAAAATTTTCCCATCACGTCCAGATGTTTAGTTATTCACGGTTGATATTTTTCAAAGAAAAACTCCAAAAAAATAAATATTTTACAAAATTAAGCTTTCTGTGTTATTTTTTGGATAAACCGGAAGATATCTTGAATGGATTTAAAAGTCTATAAGAAATAATGAACTTTTGGCTAAATTTTAAGCTCATCGCAGTAAAGATTGACTATCTGGTTTTTGTTTTAGAGCCTTTTAAAAATGGTGCTATTTCTAATTTTTTTGACAGTGTTTTTTTAAAATGCATATTTGGCCAATAATAGTGCAACAACTTAAAATTTGTTTGATCATATTTTTGAGATCATAGTTCAATTCTACTCTCACGCTTTATACCAGATTTTAATTCCACCCAGCGGCTGCTGTGCAGGCTTTCAAAAAAGTCAAAAATCGCATTTTTTTGCATTTTCAACCGCGAATAATAAAATTCTAGACATGATGGAAAAATTTGGAGCACGGATTTGGAATCATTTGTTGAGCGGTGTAATCTATTATGACAATATCATAAATAGAAATATTTTTGGGCCTCAAACTAGAATAATACTCTAACCGAATAGAAATGCTCTTTCTACAGGAAAAGTGTCACCAAATCTGAGACTTCTCATTTACGAAAAATGAACCTCAGGATCTCAGACTTGTTTCCTATAGAAAAATTTTCGGATTCTCAGAAATTTTTTTTCACAGAAAAAGCCTCAGATTCTTAAACCTTTTACAATAGAATAAGTCTCATACTCTAAAAAGCTTTTATTTTTAGTTTGTTTTTCTATCGAAAAAGTCTCAGACTCTGCGACCTTTTTAATGCAAACAAGTCTCAAATTCTTTTTTTCTAAAAAAAAGTTTCAGATTTTGGGGCATTTTTCCTATAGAAAAAGTCTCAGGTGCTGAGACAATTTTCCTATAGAAAAAGTCTCAGATTCTGAGACCCTGCAAAATGTTAATTTTTCGAATTACTCGGATAGCGATAAAAATATTCGATTTTCTTGGATCAACTTGGTGAAAAAATAATTTTGGTAAAAAAAAAAAATTAAAAAAAATAAATAAAAAAAAATGTTGATGAAAAAAGATTTTAGATACACAAAAAGATTTTAAAATAAACAAAAAAAAAAAATTTTTGATTAAAAAAATTCATTTTTTTTTTTATCAAAAAATTTTTTTCATTAACATTTTTTTTAATTACATATAAAAAAAAGTTTTATTTTTCATATGAAAAATCTTTTTTCATTAAAAATTGTTTTTTGTTTTCATTGAAATTTTTTTTTTTTATCAAAACATTTTTTTTTATTATTTTTCTAAATTTCTTTTCACGAAATTTTTTTTCCCTTCCTTTTTTTATCATTTTTTTTTATCAATCTCACGAAAATAGGAAATATTTGCATACAATTTTGTTTGTTTGTGATTTACGTGTACACTAGGGTGGCTCGTTTTTGGGCTTTTCTCTCTGATCAAATTCTAATACCCGCCAAAGTGTCGGTCCCCTAAGGGTAACTCACATGCAAATATCACTCCGATCGGAGTTTATCTTCTGTATCCACTTTGAGCCTCAAAATTGGGGTTTTTGAAAAAAAGGACTTTTTAAAAAAAAAAAAAAAAAATTAAATTTTTTTATTAAAATAATTAAAAAATTATTTTTGTATAATATTTGATCGTAAATACTTAAATATGAAATTTAAAGATTTTATGATATCATTAACCCGTTCAATGGGTCATTTTTGACCCCCTACCAAAAAGGGTTAACGATTTTTTCAAAAGATAATATATTAAAACGAAATAATAGTTGGAGTACAAAACACAAAAGCCGTTTTATACTTGTTTATAGCACAAAATATAAGCTTTAAACTTCAAATTTTCTGCAGGGGTCATTTTTGACCCCCAGCCAATATGGGTTTAAGACGTCCTAGATCGGTAAGATTTCATGACAGACTTACAGTTATCTAATAGAATGCTACGACACCAAAAAACCGTTAATTTACCCAAAAATTAAATTTATAAGATTTTATTAATCCAAATTATTGATAAAACCAACATTTCCTTGAAATCCGCTAACTTCCCCCCGCGATTCCCGAAAAGTGGCCCGACGGATATCCGCCATATTTCACATTTTTCTTCTCCAAGGTGTTCTTAATGAATTCAGTAAGAAAAAATTATATATTTAAAATTTTTTTTTAACAAAATTTTCAAATTTTGAAAAAAGGTGTTTTGAGAATGCTCCTAAAATCATGGCATTTTTTTGGTATCAAGTTTGAACGGGTTAATGATATCGTAAAATCTTTAAATTTCATATTTAAGTATTTACGATCAAATATTATACAAAAATAATTTTTAAATTATTTTAATAAAAAAATTTTAATTTTTTTTTTTTTTTTTAAAAAGTCCTTTTTTTCAAAAACCCCAATTTTGAGGCTCAAAGTGGAGACAGAAGATAAACTCCGATCGGAGTGATATTTTGCATGTGAATTACCCTTAGGGGACCGACACTTTTGGCGGTTTTTAGAATTTGATCAGAGAGAAAAGCCCAAAAACGAGCCACCCTAGTGTACACAACGAAAAAAAATCGTATTGTTGGCTCTTTTTAACTAATACGTTGTTATATTAACAAACAATTTAATTGTATTGACAAATTGTGTTGTTGAATAAAGTGTCAATTATTTTCTTTGTCAAAACAATTAAATTGTTTGTTAATACAACAACGATCTAATAGAAAATGAGCCTCTACTGATAAAATCTAACTTTTTTACAAATAAAAAAAAAAAAATGCAATTCACGACATTTTGCATTTTTTTTTCACGTAAAGTCTCGTGTTGAATCTAAAAATTAAGTCGAAGGTTTCAAAAGTGGAACAGTTTTAAAGGTATTCCTAAGTTGTAAAACTTTTCAACTCCTTAAAAAATGCTGCAGGGAAGTTAGTTCAAATTAAGTAAAATTGTTTTTTCCTTTAGCGATTAATAAAACAATCAACATGTACCTTCATCTCCCTAATAACATCTTCATTAACGGAATACACCAACAAAGTTCTTATAATTTGTTGAGACTTTTCAAATAAAAATAGTCAGAAAACACTACTCCTTAAATAACACCACTTAACAAATCAAAGGTTTTTGGCTTCGGTTTGAAGTTTCATATAAAATTTTAAAAGACTTTGAATCTGTGCTCCAAATTTTTCCCTCACGTCTTGAATTTTAATTATTCGCGGTTGAAAATGCGAAAAAATGCGATTTTGCTTTTTTGTATTCCACTGAATGGCTGCTGTGCAGGCTTTCAAATAATGCAAAAATCGTAATTTTTCGCATTTTCAAGCGTGAATAACTAAAAATCTGGACGTGATGTAAAAATTTGGAGAACAGATGAGGAATCAGGAGATGAAAGTCTACTAAAATTGATCACCAGAATTCAAACCGGAAAATGAATGTTGAGCGGTGTAATTCATATTTGATAGAGCATTTCATTAAGTTTTATTTTTTTTTTTCTTCTCTAATACAAGTCCATCTCCATTTATTTGTAACAACACTTTCTTTATGAGACTGATTTATTTCACGTACGTGATTTCATTTTAACATGCAAACCATCAAGGCACCTGTTGTCAGCATAAAAATCTGACCTTCCTTCATCTACTCTGCCAAAAAAAAAAAAAAATTATAGCTGAAACAACAAATAGATGAAATGAAAGTTAAACAGATTGCGTGAGACGAAATCTTTATTAAATTAACACAAACACTCACATGCAGGAAAATTTATATAAACATGTAGTTAATGAGGATTTTTGGGATATTCTACTATAAATATATCAGGAATTTATTTTAATTTTATTCGGCCTTTTTTATTAAGGAGCCCTAGGACCATTTTTGGTTCTCGGGCTCCCCATAGTATCGCCGGTCCTCTTCACATGTGTGGACCCTAATGGGTCCTAACTTTGGATCCAAAAAAGTTCGCATTCCCGAAAATTTTAAAATGCTCATATCTTGGTAAATATTGCCGACACAACAAAAAGTCCAAAAGCAAAAATTTGCTGATTTTGAACCCACAATTTTTTGGCAAAAGTTAGCAAAAATGTTTAGCCAATAATTAGTTAAATTAATTTGTTTTTTTTTTTGAACTTAGTTCATACACATCTGAGGACCCCATTGGGTTCGGACCCGATAGGTCCAGACCCCGATGGGCCTAGACCTAGTTGGGTTCCTTAAAAGTCGTCATAGTTTCTGATCCAAAATTTGTGTCCGTTTCGCTCTACCTTGCTTAGTTTTTGAGTTACGTGATTATAAAGGACCACTGGGGTCTTGAGAATTAAAAAACTCGATAACTTCAAAAATATTACTCGGAGAGCTTTTGACTATTTTGCGGTCTTGTTCTACGTGTTGAGAGCTACAAAAATGCTTTTGGACTTTTTGTTTTGTCGGCAATATTTACCGAGATATGAGCATTTTAAAATTTTCGGGAATGTTAACTTTTTTGGATCCAAAGTTAGGGCCCATTAGGGTCCACACATGTGAAGAGGACCGGCGATACTACGGAGAGCCCGAAAACCAAAAATGGCCTCCATTTTGCTCTATCTGGCTTAGTTTCCGAGATAGCGCCATTTTAAGTTTTCTGAAAATAAAAAAAAATTTAACATTTATTTTGCTAACATTAGCAAAAAAGCTTGTAAAAATTTGGTCAACTCAATTCTAAATCTAGCAAAAAAAATTAGTTCAAATTTTGTTTAAAATTGCTAATGCGCTAAATGAAGTTTACAGGATATTTTTGCTAACATGCTAATCTCAACTAAAAATCACGTATCTCAAAAACTAAACAAGGTAGAGCGAAACGGACACAAATTTTGGATCAAAAACTATGACGATTTTTAAGGAACCCAACTAGGTCTAGGCCCATCGGGGTGTGGACCTATCGGGTCCGAACCCAATGGGGTCCTCAAATGTATATGAACTAAGTTGAAATAAAAAAATTTCAGTTAACTAATTTTTAGCAAAACGTTTTTGCTAACTTTACCAAAAAAATTGTGGATTCAAAATCAGAAAATTTTCTTGTTGGTTTACAAGCTTTTTTTGCTAACCTTACAGTTTTTTTTTGAGTGTAGAAAAAGAAATAAATAATTAAATTTTCCCAATTTCTATTTGATTTCATAAATTTTTAAACATTTATTTGATATTTATTTTTAAGTTTCAAAATTTCCATAAAAGCTTTCATTCGTTATTTCAATTTTACTCTACTCTACTCTCCTATAATTGGTGAGCTCGACACTTGAATTTGTATTAACCGACTGTAATTTTCTTGTTTTTAATAAAGTATTTTTAAATTTGATTTAATTACACAGGACGACAAAATTTTAAAAAAGTCAAAACTCCAGGATCTGTACTCAGAATTTCTCCATCACATCAGGTTTTTGAGATATCATAGCTTAACGTTAGAAAAATCCCTGTTTTTTCGTTTTATTTGCGCAAATTCATATTTATTTATAAAACCTGATATGTCATCTGTAAGTCCAACCAATTACCTTTAAAATAAATATTTAACCTCAGTAATATCTTGTTTCTTCTTTGAAATATCTTAACATGAAATTTGAAAATTCGGGTTTTCGGTTAGTTTTTGCTATTAATGCAAATTCGACAGTTTCTTCGCCTTTATTTTACGCCAAAATTAGAAAAGTCTTAAATTTCCAATTTAAAGAAAAAATGCTTTTAGAATTGTTTAGATATCCTTTTTATTTCCTCAGATATTGTCCGTTGAATTTTTATACGGTGTGTTTGATGAATACATACTACCACTGTCAGCCGAATCCAGAGTCACGAAACGAGGACAAACTTCAGGTTGAGATATCTCAGAGATGAAATATGATTTTACAAAGGTTAAACATTAATTTTAAAGGTAATTTAAAATCTCGAATATGGCAAAAAACGCTTTTTTTTTGTTCATTTCAAACTACACTCAAAAAAATACGTTAGTAGATTTACTAATTTTTTTTTGCTAATGCTAGTTAGCTAACTTTTAGCAAATTTTTAGTTGAGATTAGCATGTTAGCAAAAAATTCTTGTAAACTTCATTTAGCACATTAGCAATTTAAAAAAAACTTTGAACTAATTTCTTTTGCTAAATTTGAAATTGAGTTGACAACACTTTTACAAGATTTTTTGCTAACATTAGCAAAAATAAATGGTAAATTTTTTTTATTTTCAGAAAACTTAAAATGGCGCTATCTCGGAAACTAAGCCAGATAGAGCAAAATGGAGGGCATTTTTGGTTCTTAGAATCACCATACTTTCGCGGGTCCTCTTCACATGTGTGGACCCTAATGGGACCTAACTTTGGATCCAAAAAAGTTAGCATTCCCGAAAATTTTAAAATGCTCATATCCCGGTAAATATTGCCGACACAACAAAAAGTCCAAAAGCATTTTTGTAGCTCTTAACACGTAGAACAAGACCGCAAAATAACCAAAAGTTCTCCGAGTAATATTCTTAAAGTTATCGAGTTTTTTAATTCTCAAGACCCCAGTGATCCACTAAAATCACGTATCTCAAAAACTAAGCAAGGTAGAGCGAAACGAACACAAATTTTGGATCAAAAACTATGACGATTTTTAAGAAACCCAACTAGGTCTAGGCCCATCGGGGTCTGGACCTTTTGGGTCCGAACCCAATGGGGTCCTCAAATGTGTATAAACTAAGTTAAAATAAAAATTATTTCAGTTAACTAATTTTTAGCAAAACGTTTTTGCTAACTTTACCAAAAAAATTGTGGGTTCAAAATCAGCAAATTTTCTTGTAGGTTTACAAGCTTTTTTTGCTAACTTTACAGTTTTTTTTTTTGAGTGTAAGATGCCAAGTAAACATGTGAAGGATCAGTACTGATCCGAAAAATGGATCACTAAGATTAGATCAGTTTTAATCGGACGGATACAATTTCATCGAAAAATGGGTTTATCTAATTATATAAACCTATTTTTCGGATGACATTGTATCCGTCCGATTAAAACAGATCTAATCTTAGCGATCCATTTTTCGGATCAGTACTGATCTTTCAAATCTCGGATCAGAATTGATTTAACTTGGATCAGTACTGATCATTTAAATCTCGAATAAGATGTGATATATAAGAATATATCTAAACATTTTTACACGGGATGTGGGAAACCTGATGTGATATGCAAATTCTGAGATCAGATTAATATTCAGCGCAACTAAAACTCTTAGATAAGTATACTCTATTCTATGTGTTAAAAATTTGTTGGCCTATGTTATCATAATTAATGACAACATTTCAGATGAAATTCCTCATATATTTCGAGTGAAATACCTAGAAAACTATATGTGCCTAGCCAGAATGCTGATGATGTTGAAATGATGGTTTGTTTGGTTAACTGGTTGGGTTATATTGGTTGAGTCGTTTGGTGTTGAGTCGTAGTGGCAGTAAATTCTTATCATGGTCTCCTTTACATACATAGGGTAAGTTGGGGTAATGTGGAATGTAAGGATTACACTTTTATTTGCCAAAGTAATTTTTATTTGTCAAATTGACATAATGAGACGTTTTTAAATATAATCAGAGTCATTAGCTTTTAATAAGTTAATTTAATTTAATGATGACCGTCCGTCAGTCTGTTGAAATCATGGTAACACTTGAAGGAAATGTTTAAGGGTGCCGATTAGAGTAGAGTTTCTGAATAACCGATAAATGTAGTAACCGCGGTTTCGGTTATCTAAAATTGAATATCCGATCGGTTTCGGTTATTTTCGGTTATAAATAAAAATTTTATTCCGGTGGAAAAACTTTATTTTTGAATAGTTTTTTATTAGAATCGAATTCACTTTAAATTCCCATTTTGGTTTAGCTTCCGCTTACACTCAAAAAAATTATGTTAGTAAAATCAACTGAAAATGTCAGTTAAAATAACTACTTTGTAAGTTGTTTTCGGGTAAACTACTTTTTCAGTTAAATCACTAACAATGTTAGTTATTTTAACTGACAAAAAACAACTGACTTATGTAGTAAAAACTACTTACATTTGTAGTCAAAACAACTAAAATGTAGTCAAAATAAAATAATCAATAATTTTTTTTTTTTCAAAAAAATTTTCAGAAAAAAAATTTAAGACAGAAATTTAATGACAAATAAAAAAAAAAAACAAAAATTTTTAACATGATAATGTTTTTAGGCTGGTGTCTAATTTTAAAAAAGTTGCAGGACGCCACCTCAGTTTGACTATATAAGCTAACAATTAACGAAAAAGAAAACAAGAATTACTATTTTCATTTTCTTAAAACCAATAATTTTAATAACTTGGGTTTGTAACTTGGATAATAATTCACCTCGTGGTGAATAAAACCGTTTTTCACCAGCTGGTGAATAAAAAGTAACATAATTATTTTTCAACAAAGAAATTTTTTTTTTTTTCATGAAAATTTTTTTTTCGTCAAATTTTTTTTTTCCATCAAATTTTTTTTTCATCAAAATTTTTTTTTTACAAAATTTTTTTTTTTTTTTCATCAATTTTTTTTTTCATCAAATTTTTTTTTTTCATCAATTTTTTTTTTAATCAAAAAAAATTTTTTTTTCATAAAAATTTTTTTTTATAAATTTTTTCATCAATTTTTTTTCATTATTTTTTTTTTTTTCATCAAATTTTTTTTTCATAAATTTTTTTTTTTTATCATATTTTTTTTCATCAAATTTTTTTATCAAATTTTTTATTATCAACTTTTTTTCGTCAATTTTTTTTACATCAAAAAATTTTTCTTTTCATCATAAAAATTCATCAAAAACTTTTTTCATCAAAATTTTTTTTCACCAAAAATTTTGGGTTCATTAAATTTTTTTTTACATCCCCAGTAAAAATCATTTCGTATATAGCCATGTATAAATTTATACGAAAATATCTTTTTATACATATTAAGATCTTATTATATTTAATTATATAAAAAAATCAATCAGATAAGACCAAAATTCGTATCAAATTATATAAAATTTTATACGAATTTTGATCTTATCCCGACTAAAAAAAAAATAATACGGCGCCATATATCATTTGATCCCAATAATGGAGGATCCAAAAATATATTTATAATTAGATCCCAAAAATGGAACGGTAAATATTATCTAATTTGATATTATAAAAAATGAAATCTAATAAGATATAATTATATCTTATTAGATCTAATATGATCTTCAATATCAAATTATATGAAATTTGCCGTTGCATTTTTGGAATCTAAATATATCCAATTATATAATATTTTATCTAATAAGATATAATCGTATATTTTTGGATCCTCCATATTTGGGATCAAATGATAGATTAATTAATATATGGGGCATTCCATGTGAAATCGGACACTTTGAAAAACTTTTTTTTTAGATTTTCCCAATTTGTTTACAGTTTTTAGTACCCTTCGAAAACTCCTTCGTGGTAAATTTTCAGATTTTTTTGATGACCCGTTCAAAAGATATCGAATTTTTAAAAATTGGTAGTTTGTTCCTTTACTCAAACTTCTTTTACTCACAACTTCTTTAAAAATGGTCCAAATTTCAATTTTTTTTTTTTTCAAAATTTTTGTTTTTTTACGTACTTTAAAAAAACAAATTCCAAAAAAATTCTTAAAAGCGATCTAGTATGCGATTGTTAAGTTTTAAAATTTAAATATCATTTTTGAAAATGTTTGTACTCTTCGATTTTTTTGAAATTTTTTTGTGTTAAACTTCTATCAATTCTACAAATTTTTTGCCCAGGAAGATCGTGGGATAACGATTATTACTATTTTTTAAAATTTTTTGAAAAAATTTTATTGTAATTTTCCAATCCTAAAATCATTTCTACTGCTTCAATGGTGCGTCATAGAGGGGTCCTTTATAAGACCGACCCCCATTAATTTTTACGTCTTAACATTTCTTTGGAACAAACTAATATCCTATCTCCAATTTCTAAGGGGGCTCCCACACAAAACGACATTTTTTAAAATTTGTTCCAACCGCTCTAACTGCCCTAATAGTGCCCTTAGAGCAACAAAATGTATGACCGACCCACAATATTTTTTTAGTATAAACTTTTTTTCTGAACACACCTACCCTCTATCTTTAACTGTTAAGGCGGTCCCCATACAATTTTTTTTATTTTTTGTAAATTTGGTTTATTTAATCAGCTTCTACCGGTCCAATGGTGCGTCCGAGAGGGGTCATTAGTGAGACCGACCCCCATTTATTTTTATCCTACAACATTTTTTCAAAACATACCTACGCCCTATCTCCACTCCCTAAGTAGGCTCCCATACAAATAACAGTTGGAGCAAATTTTATAAAAATGTTATTTTGTATGGGAGCCTACTTAGGGAGTGGAGATAGGGCGTAGGTATGTTTTGAAAAAATGTTGTAGGGTAAAAATAAATGGGGGTCGGTCTCAGTAATGACCCCTCTCGGACGCATCATTGGACCGGTAGAAGCTGATTAAATAAAACAAATTTACAAAAAATAAAAAAAATTGTATGGGGGGGGGACCACCTTAACAGTTAAAGATAGAGGGTAAGTGTGTTCAGAGAAAATGTTTAAATAAAACAAATTTACAAAAAATAAAAAAAATTGTATGGGGGGGGGACCACCTTAACAGTTAAAGATAGAGGGTAAGTGTGTTCAGAGAAAATGTTTGGACAAAACCATTTTTACTATGGATAATTTTGTTTTTCGTGAAAAAAAAATATTTTTTTTTACCAAAACTACTTTTCCACCAAGTCTGAGCTTTTCGCATAAAAATTTTCCATTTAAGCAACATAAAACAGGTGAGAGTGGTATATTCGTAGGTGCCGAATCTTTTATACTCTCCAAAATATAAAAACACTTTTTTGCACTTATTTTTGCACTCACTTACGAAATGTACAGCTCTTTTGGTTTTTTAATGGGGTCCTCGACTGATATTTCAATTCGTTTTGCATGGAATAGCAAAGTAATATAACATTATTTTTTCTAAAAAACTTCGCTTTGGCAAGTACGCCCAAATCTTCCGCAAAACATTATCATGATTTTTTGTTTTGGGCAAGAGTACAAAATTCGCAGGCATTTTTTTTGGAAAAAAAACTTTGAAAATTTTTCAGAGATAAAAAAAAAATAAAATTAACTACTTTAAATAACTGTAACTACATCACAGTACTTTTTTGTTAGTTATTCAAAAAAACTACTTAAAATAACTAACACAAATAGTTGTTTGATATTTTTCATACAAAAACAACTGACTTTGTAGTTGAAAACAACTAACTACTGTAAAATATACAAACAACTAACATGTAGTAACTTACATAATTTTAAGACATACAGTGGGCGACAATACATTGGAAACTTTTTTATAGTAGATGAAATTTGTTAAAAACAAAGTTAACAAAACTAAACGTTATAATTATCAAACAAGTAATATAAAAAAACCAACTGTAGGTAATTTATCAAGCTTTAATTTAAGCTTAATAGCGTCCAGATTGGGAAAATAATGAATGTGTTACGAGGGTCGATGTGGAAAATGAAAAAATGTATAGACATTTTTCAGAACATTTTTAAAAAATATTTGCGAGTCGATTTTTTCCAAGTTAAAACATTAGAAATTTAAAAAAAAGTCCAATAGTTTTTATTCAGTGATCAAGTAATTTTTCCAACAACCCAAACAGACAGTGGAATTTTTTAAGTACAGTAGCAAAAATCCACATTTTTTGACCTCCAATTCTTTTGACCACCAATTTTTTATAAACAAAGAAAAGATGTTATTGTTTATTAATTTTAGTACACTTAAGTATATGCTAAGGATATATTAAGATAATTTTAATTTCTCATTGTTAACAAAAAATTGGTGGTCAAAAGAATTGGAGGTCAAAAAATGCGGATTTTTGCTACTGTACTTAAAAATTTCCACTGTTTGTTTGGGTTGTTGGAAAAATTATTTGATCACTGAATAAAAACTATTGGACCTTTTTTTAAATTTCTAATGTTTTAACTTGGAAAAAATCTACTCGGAAATATTTTTTAAAAATGTTCTGAAATATGTCTATAAATTTTTTCATTTTCCACATCGACCCTCGTAACACATTCATTATTTTCCCAATCTGGACGCTATTAAGCTTTAATTAAAGCTTGATAAATTACCTACATCACATTTTTTTATAATACTTGTTTGATAATTATAACGTTTAGTTTTGTTAACTTTGTCTTTAACAAATTTCATCTATTATAAAAAAGTTTCCAATGTATTGTCGCCCACTGTATATGTCTTTTAAGAAGCTGAATTTAATTCATCTACCAAAGATTGAGAAATTGAACCACTAATTTTTTCAATTTTGAATCTGAAAAAAAAAGAGATTAGGCTGTAACGGCTACAGGCGCGGATCCACAGGGGGCAAAAAAGGAAATTCCCCCCCCCCCCCCCCCCCCAAACCGAATTCGAAAGAAGAAAAAAAGGAAAAAAGAAAAAAAAAGGAAAAAAGGAAAAGAAAGGAAAGGAAAAGAAAAGAAAGGAAAAAAGGAAAGAAGAAAAATGGAGAGGAAAAAAGGAAAAGAAAATAATCTCAAAATTTTTTCGATGAAAAATTCTTCTTAAGGAGAAATGTCTCAAATGTTAGATTTTTCTATATAAAAAAATTTGAGAATTTTTTTACAGAAAAATTTGAGAATTTTTCATTATGAAAAAATTGAGAATTTTCCTAAAGAAATAAATGAAAATTTTTCTATAGGAAAAACATTAGAATTTTTTTCGGAAAATCTTGGAATATTTAAAATTTTCTTTAGAAAAATACTATCCTTTTTTAGACGAAAAATTTGGAAATTTTTCTAGACGAAAAATTTAGAAATTTTTCTATAGGAAAAATTTAAGAACTTTTCTAAGAATTATAAATTTTTGATAATTCTTCTTTCGAGAAGATGGGTAAAAAGTAAAAAGAAAATGAAATTATGTGAACATTTTTTCTATAAAAAATGCTCAAGAATCTCAAAATTTTTCTATAGGAAGAATGTTTTTGAATCCTCGGAATCTTTAAACTTTTCTCTCGGAATCTTTAAATTTTTAGGAAAATCAAGAAAAATTTCTTAAGGGAAAATTTGAGAATTTTTCTATAGAAAAAATTTATTAGAATCTAAGACTTTTGCTATAGACAAATTAAGCAGAATCTGGAACTTTTTAATAGGAAAAATGTTTCGGAATCTCAGATTTTTTATTTAAAAATATCTCAGAATCAAAGACTTTTTCTTTAGGACAAATGTCTCATACACTGAGATAATATCTCAGAATCTGAAATTATTTCTATTTGAAATATGTCTCAGAATCTAAGACTTTTTAATAATAAAAGCTTAAATCTTAAAAAATCTCAGACTTTTTCGATAGGAAAAATACATACCTTAGAATTTGTGAGTTTTTATAGAAAAAATTTTCTATAATCTGAGACTCAGAATATGAGAATTTTTATATAGGAAAAACCTAGAATCTGAGATTTTAGGAAAATGTCCCAGAATCTAAGAAAATATCTTAAATTCTGAGAGTTTCTCCATTTGAAAAATGTTTCAGAATCTTTTTCTGTGAGAAAATGTCTTAGACTCAGAATCTGAGACTCCTTCTATTGGAAAAATGTCTCGGAAGCTGAGACCTGTTCTGTAGGAAAAATGTTTCAGAATCTTTTTTTTGTATGAAAAATTTCTTAGATTCTCAGACTTTTTAATAAAAAATATGTCCTAGGAAATGTTGAGAATCTTAGACTTTTTCTAAGGAAAAGTGTCTCACCTTTACTTTTTCTTTAGAAAAATGTCTCATAATCTAGGAAATTGACTCAAAAATTTTTTAAAGACTCTAAAGTATTTAAGTTTTCTTATCTCAGGTACTTTCGGGTTTTAGTTTTTTAAAACCTACAAATTTTGGCGAAGAAATAACGTTTCGGTGGAAAAATAGAATAGAAAAACATATATCAGAACCTTAGAGGTTTTCTAAGGTAAAAAAAGTCACTAAATCTAATCGAAATTTTTTCTTCTAAAATAGGAATTTTTTGGTGGGAAAATTGTTTTTGAACATTTTCTATTTGTATCTGAATATAAAAAATTTTCAAGAGCGAGAATTTTATAAATTCTTAAAACTTTTCTGTAGCAAAATTGCTCAGAACCTCAAAAGTTGTCTAATAAATAATAATTTGATCCAATGATCAGTCCTTTATTTTATTTTTCCAATTTAATTACAAATAATTTTTAATAATTTTAACCTACACGAGAACTGGTAACAATGACCGTCGCACAGTGGCGCCTTTTGACTTTTTTCGTTGCAAAAATCATAACTTTTGAACTAATGAAGATATTTTAAAAATTTAAAAAGCAGTCAAAAGAAGACTCCCTTAGCTTCATAATATATGAGCCGCAAGGTAATAGGCCAGCCGCGGCACTGTGCACAGTGTCGTATTTTGACTTTTTTCGTTGTAAGCATTATTCATTTTTAAGTAATAAAGTAAATAAAATTATCAAGATTTATAAAGCATTTAAAAGAAACCCCTTCAGCTTAAAAATAAGTAACTACCATGGACATTGGCCCACTGCAGCACAGTGCATCGTCTTGACTTTTTTACGTTGCAAAAATCATAAGTTTTAAAGTTACCAAGACATTTTTAATCTTTAAAACTCACTTGAATTTTATCTCCTTTAGCTTCAAGAAAAGCGCATCCGCATTGTAATAGGCCCGCTTCGGCACTGTGCACAGTGACACCTTTTGACCTCTTTTGTTATAAATTGTAAATCTAAAAATCATTTAAAATGTAACTTCTTGAGTCAATCCGCACGCTGATATTCTCGTTAAGCATTTTTAACTTGCCGATTAGACTTAGCGCAACAATAATCACAATTCATATTAAAAGTCTCGAAAAAATACCACTGTAATATGACAGAGCAAAAATAATAAAAAAAATTAAGGAAATTTTTAACGGTATTGAGTAAAATATTACTCAATTTTGCACCAGAAAACCTATTGATATTTGAAATTTAATAAATGTTACCAACAAATTTGAGTAAATTTTCAATTTACAAAACTAAAATTTTACTTGAAATTTTTTTGTTTTTTATACCCTCCACTCTAGTGATAGAGGGTATATATAAGTTTGTCATTCCGTTTGTAACACATCGAAATATTGGTCTAGGACCCCATAAAGTATATATATTTATGATCCTTGATCGATTGTAAGTCGATCTAGCGATGTCCGTCCGTCCGTCCGTCCGTCCGTCCGTCCGTCCGTCCGTCTGTCTGTCTGTCTGTATGTCTGTCTGTCTGTCCGTTGAAAACACGCTAACTTTTGAAAGACTTTACGGAGGCTCCTGAAGTTTGACATATATGTTCTTCATTTACCGGGTCAGGTTGGTATTGCAATCCAGCGAAATCGGTCAAGTGGTTCAAAAGTTATGAGCAAAAGAGTAAATTTCGGCAAGGGTATTTTTCGAATTTACAAGATTAAAACTACTATAACTTTCGAAAGACAATTCTGAGGGGGCTGAAGCTTAGCATATATATTTGTTGTTCCCCAAGGCTGTTTGGTTTAAAATTTCAGCAAAATCGGTTCAGTGGTTAAAAAGTTATAAGCAAAGCACTGAATTTCAGATTTGTTTCACCTTTAACTGTTGAAAACTCGTTAAACAAGTTGTAAAAGCATGGTGAAATACCAGTTTTTTAAAACTTGTTGTTGTTTGTTGTCTTGTCGTGGGATGCAGTTTAGTTGTTAGACAAGTAAATATTTGTTATTGTTTTTGTAACTGTATGTAACGGTGTATAGTAAGAATTTTTGGAAAAAAAATCAAATGAAGTAAAATAAAAAGTGGGAAATATGTGAAATATTTTTTTTTTGTATTGCATATAGGTATAAAACAACAAAAATATTTTACAAAGTAATTTTATTACTCAAAGAAATTGTACACTAAAAAAATGTTACACTCAAAAAAAATGTATACATATTTTTTTTTTTAATGAAATGTCACACTCAAAAAAATGCTGACAGTCAAAAAAAATTTTACACTCAAAAAAATTTGATTGATTAAAAAAAAGTTTTACTCAAAATAATAGGTATATTTCTAATAAAAAATTTGTGATGCAATTTTTTTTAGAAAATTACTATCAGATGACATTGTGGAGGGTATTCATAGATTCGACCAAGTCGAACATAATTTTTCTACTTGTTTTTTAAATAATTTTTTAATTGTGTCAAGTAAAAGTTTACTTAAAATTTATGGCCCATACCACAAGAAAACAAAAAGTCTATTTTAACAAAAGTTTTATTTTAAATTTCAAATTTTCAATACATTTTTTGAAAGTCGATTTTAAAAACAAAAACAATTTGTATGGAAATTAAATTAAAAGCTCATTTTAAATATATTTTATTTTAACATGATAATGTTTTTAGGCTGGTGTCTAATTTTAAAAAAGTTGCAGGACGCCACCTCAGTTTGACTATATAAGCTAACGACTAACAAAAAAGAAAATTGGAATTACTGTTTTCGTTTTCTTAAAACAAAAAATTTTACTAACTTGGGTTTGTTACTTGGATAATAATTCACCTCGTGGTGAATAACAAAAATATTCACCAGCTGGTGAATAAAACGTAACATAATTATTTTCATCAATATTTTTTTTTTCATCAATATTTTTTTTTCATCAATATTTTTTTTTCATCAATATTTTTTTTTTTCAATATTTTTTTTTTTCATCAATATTTTTTTTTTTCATAATTTTTTTTTTTTTTTTCATAAATATTTTTTTTTTTTCATCAATATTTTTTTTTTTCATCAATATTTTTTTTTTTTTCATCAATATTTTTTTTTTCATCAATATTTTATTTTTCATCAAAAATTTTTTTTTTCATCAATATTTTTTTTTTTTATCAATATTTTTTTTTTTCATCAATATTTTTTTTTCATCAATATTTTTTTTTTTTCATCAATATTTTTTTTTTTTCATCAATATTTTTTTTTTTTTTTATCAATATTTTTTTTTTCATCAATATTTTTTTTTTCATCAATATTTTTTTTTTTCATCAATATTTTATTTTTCATCAAAAATTGTTTTTTCATCAATATTTTTTTTTTCATCAATACTTTTTTTTTTCATCAATATTTTTTTTTTTCATCTAAATTTTTTTTTTTTCATCAATATTTTTTTTTTTCATCAATATTTTTTTTTCATCAATATATTTTTTTTTCATCAATATTTTTTTTCATCAATATTTTTTTTCATCAATATTTTTTTTTTTCATCAAATTTTTTTTTTCATCAATTTTTTTTTTTTTTTTTTTCATCAATATTTTTTTTTTCATCAATATTTTTTTTTTTTTCATCAATATTTTTTTTTTTATCAATATTTTTTTTCATCAATATTTTTTTTTTCATCAATATTTTTTTTTCATCAATATTTTTTTTTTCATCAATATATTTTTTTCATCAAAAAAATTTTTTTTTTCATCAATATTTTTTTTTTCATCAATATTTTTTTTTTTCATCAATATTTTTTTTCATAAATTTTTTTTTTCATTAAATATTTATTTTTACCAATAAAATTTTTTCATTAAAACCCTTTTCTTCATCAAACACTTTTAGTTATCGAAAAACATAGACAAACAGATAAATGGATATCACTAGAATGGCTTAGAAAGCTTTACGGATCAATAATATATACACATAATGGCGTCCTCGACCGATATTTCAATGCATTTTGCATATAATGACAAATTAATAAAGCGTTATTTTTCCTAGAAAAATTTTGCTTTGGAAAGAACACCTACTTGTACAGCAAAACATTATCATGATTCAATGGTTTGGGCACGAGTACAAACTTCGCAGACATTTTTCTATGGTAAGGCTGTATATATTTAAAAAAAGTTTCACCTTTTAAACTAACCAAGTATATTTATATCTTGAAGACATAAGCAAATTTTAAAAAGATGATTAGAAACTTTCAAATACATAAAGAAAGAACTATTAACTCAATGAGAATTCAAAACACTAATTTAATTTTTTTGTAATTAGCTGTAGGTTCAATTTTAACAGATCATTCACTAGGGTAAAAAAAAAATTATGACTTTTTTAATTAAAAACTTATTAAAAATCATGTTAGATAACGTTTGTTTCTTTTTTGTACATTTAAAAATTTCTTCCTTTGTCTATTTAAAAAATTCTTAAAAATTCCGAGATGACACATACGTTTTTCGCAATTTTTATGTTTTACTTTGTTTTATTAAAAATACAAAATTTTAACTTTAAAAATATCTTAATTCGTTCAGGAGTTACAGCTTGTCAAAGTGGTTACTTATAGAAAAAAAAATTCCGCTAGGGGGCGTTATAAGCAAATAAAAAAGCAAAAAAAAAAATGAAATAATAAATTAAAGACCAATACATCTACTAAGCTTGGTGAAAAATTCCAGTGGATCTCAAAACTGCCCAAAATCTGTAAGGATATTTTAAAAATATCTCCTTTTCGTAGTAAAAGTTATTACAGTTTCTTTGTTTTTTCATGTACACGGGCAAGTACGGGCACCCAATTTTTGTTGAATAAGTTAGAGTATTAAATACTAAACATCCTCTGTCTAATAGTTCCCGTCACAAACCGTCACTTTTTTAGTTCCATTCTATCAAATGTAAAAAAATACCGAAATATGGTGTGTTTGCAAAACTGCGCCTAAAAATAAAGTATTCGACCAAATAACCCTTTTTTTATATCGTTTCATTTGAATTAATATGCCTTTCAAACGACACCAAAAAAATAATGATCGGTTGTATAGTTTGCCTGAAATTCAATTAAAAGAATGATATATTTTTCTTAAGTTTTAACTTTTTTCTGCAGACTGAAAAATTGCCAACTTTGGGTGGCTCTATAATTCATAATTTTCATCCGACTTCAAAAATGTTTTTGGATTCTTAATTAGGGATTAGTTTTCTATTAGATGTAATCATTCATTTTATCAAATTCTTCTGTCAATTTTTGGATTTTTGCAACGCTTTTATGGAAAAGGCGCCACAGTGCGTCGTCTCGTTGTAGCGAAATCGACCAAGGGTTTTTGTGGGAATCGAACCCACGACCCCCTGTTTCATAGGCTAGCACGCTACCAACTAACCTACAGGGGTCCCCTGTCTATTGGGATAATGTCCCAGATTCATAAACTTTTTCTTTAAGTAAATGACTCTAAAAAAATTTAAAATCAGGAAACTTTTTTTGAATTAAATATGTCGCAAATCTGATATAATATATTTTCTAATGAAAATTTTTTCACATTTTGGGTCTTTTGCTTAGAACTTTTTGGGGAGGCATTTTTTTAAATATGAAACATTTTCTTAAATTGTAAAATCTTTTTTACGGGAATACATTTTTAAAAATTCGAAATGTTTCCACAGAAAAAATTATAATAAACAAGAGGAAAACACTAAAAAATTCTTAACTAATGATTCAAATCCAAACTAACGTTCCCTGCAAAAAAAAAATTTTTAGTAAAAAAAATTTTTTCGAGTAAAAAAAATTCCCCCCCCCCCCAAACTCAAGTGCTGGATCCGCGCCTGAACGGCTATAATCATAACAAAAAACGTGTAATTAACTTCTTCACACTCATTTTAATAAAAAGGGAAAACTTGGCACTCGATTTTAGTAACTTTTTTCTTTATTATAAAAATAAAACGAATGCCTTACTTTGCCTTACTAAAAATTGTGAGTAAAAATGTTGGCAGTTCTCTTAAATGTGTAAAAAATCTATAATATTAATAAAAAGCCCATAAACGAACAAATATGGGTCGGTTTCGGATTCGGTTTTCGTCTTGAATAACCGCGGTTTCGGTTACGGTTATAACCGAAACAGAAACTCTAGATTAGAGTGCTCAGAATTTTTTTTTTATATTTTTTTTTGAAGGTCTTACCTTTTTGTTCTAGAGGTCGCGTTTGCGGCTTTTTTACGAAAATATACGAATATAAGATTCTTAAATTATTTAAAAAAATAGAATTACGCTAAAAATATGTATCCCGGTGTACCGATTTCATCCGGAGATATTTTTATTTAAGTAAAAATTGAGAATTTAAAAAGTTAACAATATATCAAAAACTGTTCTACTTTTGACCTTATTATTAGTTGGACCTTATTATCAGTTTCAGCGCGAGATTTTACATAAAAAATAAATAAAAAATGTCGTGGGTCAAAATCTCTGTAAACTAGCATTATTTAGTCTTTTTTTTTTTTTTATCAAAAACACAGTTTTTTCATTAAAATTTTTTTTGCTTTAAAACACTTTTCACTGAAAATATTTTGTAAATTTCCTATATTTATGTAAACAATGCCGTCACTTGAATTAACTTGTATTTAAAATGTTTTGGATATTGTGGGTAGTATTCAGAGATTTGGTTACATCGAATAAAGAGTTTTACTTGTTTGAATTTAAAAATATTTTTTTTTTACACTTTTACTCTTTCTGAGTTTTATCGTTTTTATTTATGAGATAAACTTAAGAAACAAATTGTGTGTTCCATATTATCCCCATTTACCCTATAAAAACACGTACACAAATATATAAATATATGTAGTTGTTGGTGATGTATGTGTCTTGTTGTTGTGCCAAAGGTTTATTTATTATTTACCCGTACCGGAATTGTGTTTTTATATCCTGAACTCATTCGACCATTTGTGTGAATAAATAAAATGTGTACACTCAAAATAATTACTCTGTTAAGTTCTCTGTAAAATGACTGTAATCTTAATTCGACAGATATTTGACAAAGTTATCTGTCGAAATACAGATTTTAAGAAAATACTTTGAATTTTCTTGTGACCGAAAAACAAAATTTTATATGTAATTTTACTTTTTACTTTGTAATCTCTACACACAAAAAATTATTGGCTAAAAAATTTCAATTAAATCTATTGATTAACAAAATTTAAAGAAGTCAATTATTGTTTTGATCAACATTTTTGTTATTTTCTTTAACTATCAAATTACAAATTTTCAACATACCAGATTTTTTTTTCGCTTCAATTTATTTGAATACATTAATTCAAAAATATACTTTGTACTACGGTTTTACTTTTTTTATTGTCGGCAACATATTGGAAAGCAAAAAATATTAATTTCTTCATAATTTTTCTATAAGCGTGAAATTCATTTGTTTTGGATCAAAATCGAAAAAATGATTAATTAAAATAAAAATCAATTAATCACCTACAATTTGGTGATTGAAATAATAATTTTCTTTATCGGAGGAGTTTCAATTAAAAAATTAATTGAATCCGCGTTTTTGTTGATTGACTTTCGTTTTCAATTCTTTCTGTGTATTTTACAGATAAAAAATAGAGTTTTTTTTGTTAAAATACGGATTTTAGAAAAATACCTTGTTTTTTCTCGTAACCAAAATAATAAATTTCAATCGTAATTTTACTTATTGCTCTGTAGAAATAAAAATCACTTCAAAAAACTTCTAAACATGACCGATGAACCCCTCTTTATAAAGTGTCTTAAATAACAATAAAAACTGTTAAATTTTACGAGGATGAAGTGTGAAATTGGAGTTGTTAAAAACTCGTAATATTCACAAAAATAAAAAAATTTACAATATGGAAGAATTAAAGCGTTCAAATTTAACAAAATTTAAATTTTAATTAATTAATTTTAATTAATGTTTTTTATGCAGAGAAGTTTTACTCATAAAATGGATTTAACTAAAACTTTGTAAATATACAGAGTTTTTTTGTAAAATTTTGAACTCATAAAATGCATTTAACTAAAACTTTGTAAATTTACAGAGTTTTTTTGGTAAAATTCTTTTCGGTTTTATCAATATTTTACAGATAATTCTGTAAATTTACAGTTATTTTTTTAACGAAATCATTTTACAGAGTTTTCTTTGTAAAATAACAAAAAATATTGCTGGTTGGAAATCTATGGTATTTTCTGCTGGCTCAGCAGAGTATCTCTGTAATTTAACAGAGTGATTATTTTGAGTGTATAAATGTTAAGCAAATGAAAAAAAAAAAGAAAAATACTTTCGAATATATTCTATATATATTTTACTATTTTATACTACTAACATGTCAATCATTGTTAAATGTTAATGAATTGCTTTTTATAGAAATTTAGCTGGTGTAAGTACCTTAAACATAATATCAATGTATGTTAGATAAATAAATGGTAGACCAAAAGGGTGGCACTTAAATTAAACCTTTGGATAATTTTTTCAATGATTAAAAATAATAAAATTTTTTTCAAAACTTTTTTAAACACTGATTTAATGCAAATTTCATTATAACTGCTTAACTATAGATCATGAGTCAAGAAGAGCAAATCCATGGAAAAATTTATCTGGCGAATCGCCGATTTTTTTAATTTTTTGTTATTTGATAGAGCTTTATAAATTACTAGCTTACCATCCCGGTACTTCGTTACCGGTTGTATTGAATACCGGATAATATAAAGATCCAAATTACTCTATCGATTTAAAAAAATCCTCTACATAGTTTTTGTTTTATTTACTTGTGGACGTTTAAGTCTTTCATAAAATAATATTTTAATGAATAATTAAAACAATAAAACTTAAATAACTTCGCTGGTACGTCATCATGCTCGTTTCGGTGAAAAAATATATTGACAATTTTCGAGCCCTTATATCGGGTTTTAAGATTTTGAGTGAATAAATACTTCAGTGAAAAAAAAAATTGGAATAATAATAAGTTTGAGTGGAAAAACATATAGAGAGAACAAATATGGAGTCAAAAAAGTTAAATACGTAAAATTTAAGTAAAAAGTATCATTCCATATTGTTCCCAGCTCTATTCCACTTCGTTCCCCGTTCTATTCCATTTCACTTCCAAGTCCATTTCCTTTCGCTCCATGTAAGTTTCATTCCTCTCCGTATAATATGCGTTAAAAAAATAAAAAGTGCTGTTGTCTCTATATTGTAGATATGAAAAGTACCATTTTACACCACTGTTACCAGGTACCCCTTTTTACCCTAAAATTTTAAAATATGTCCATGTCTTGGGTGTTATTTCTGCGGCTTTTAGTTCAATAGTTAGATATCTCAAAATAACCATTTGTCCCCTTTTCCCCGTAAAATTATATTTTCCAAAAACTGTTTTTTTGTGCTAGGTGATCCTTTATTTAAAACATCAAGTTTCTGAACCATTATTTCAAGAAATATAAGAATAACCAAATTTGCACTTTTTATCCCCTTTACGATCGGTCGCGACCCTTAGAAACAGAATTTCCAAAAATAACTTTTTAGAGCATTCAAAATTTCAGTGCCTAGAATAATTACTTCATGAAATATAAAAAGTATCAAAAAACACTTTTTTACAGCTCTAGAAACAGAATTTTTTGAAAATACTTTAGCAGAATGTTTTTTTCACCGAAGTCCCCTACATTCCAAAATTCAAGCTTCAACGGTCATTATTATAGGAACAAAAAAAAAAGTACCGAAAGTACACTTTCTTACCCCCGTTAGAAAAAAAAATTCAAAAAAAGTATTTCTTCCAGAAGGTTTTTTTCTTCACCGAAAAACCCTACATTCCTTTTTGTAAAAGGTACTTTTTATAAAAGGTACTTTTTATAAAAGGTATTTTTATAAAAGGTACTTTTTATAAAAGGTACTTTTTATAAAAGGTACTTTTTATAAAAGGTACTTTTTATAAAAGGTACTTTTTATAAAAGGTACTTTTTATAAAAGGTACTTATTATAAAAGGTACTTTTTATAAAAGGTACTTTTTATAAAAGGTACTGTTTGTAAAAGATACTTTTTATAAAAGGTACTTTTTATAAAATGTACTTTTTATAAAAGGTACTTTTTATAAAAGGTACTTTTAATAAAAGGTACTTTTTATAAAAGGTACTTTTTATAAAAGGTACTTTTTATAAAAGGTACTTTTTATAAAAGGTACTTTTTATAAAAGGTACTTTTTATAAAAGGTACTTTTTATAAAAGGTACTTTTTATAAAAGGTACTTTTTATAAAAGGTACTTTTTATAAAAGGTACTTTTTATAAAAGGTACTTTTTATAAAAGGTACTTTTTATAAAAGGTACTTTTTATAAAAGGTACTTTTTATAAAAGTTACTTTTTATAAAAGGTACTTATTATAAAAGCTACTTTTTATAAAAGGTACTTTTTAAAAAGGTAATTTTTTACCTTTTTACCCCCGTAGAATCAACATTGGCAAAAACCCAGCCTTATTGAATCTTTTTTTCGGAAGGTGAACCTACATTACAAATTTCAAGTTTCTAGTACCATTATTTAAGTAAATGTAAAAGGTACCAAAAGTACAGTTTTTTACCCTTTTTCCCCCTTAGAATCATCATTGGCAAAAATCCAGCCTAACTGGATCTTTGTTCCGAGAGGTTAACATACAGTCCAATTTTCAAGTCTCTATGACTATTATTTCAGGAGATATAAAAAGTACCAAAAGTACACTTTTTACCCATTTTACCCCCGTAGAATCAACATTGGCAAAAACCCAGCCTTAGCGATTTTTGTTTCCGGAAGGTAAACCTTCATTGCAAATTTCAAGTTTCTAATACCAATATTTAAGGAAATAAAAAAGGTACCAAAAGTACAGTTTTTTACCCTTTTTACCCCCTTAGAATCATTATTGTCGAAAATCCAGCCTTAGTGAATCTATAGTCTGGGAGGTGAACATACAGTCCAAATTTCAAGTCTCTGTGAGAATTATTTCAGAAAATATAAAAGGTACCAAAAGTACAGTTTTTTTACCCTTTTTACCCCCTTAGAATCAACATTGGCAAAAGTCCAGCCTTACAGGATCTACATTCCGGGAGGTGAACATACGGTCCAAATTTCAAGTCTCTATGACCATTATTTCATGAGATATAAAAAGTACCAAAAGTACAGTTTTTTACCCTTTTTACCCCCTTAGAATCAACACTGGCAAAAATCCGGCCTTAGTGTATCTATGTTCCGGGAGGTGGACATACAGTCCAAATTTCAAGTCTCTATGACCATTATTTCAGGAGATATAAAAAGTACCAAAAGTACAGTTTTTTACCCTTTTTACCCCCTTAGAATCAACACTGGCAAAAATCCGGCCTTAGTGTATCTATGTTCCGGGAGGTGGCCATACAGTCCAAATTTCAAGTCTCTATGACCTTTATTTTAGGAGATATAAAAAGTACCAAAAGTACAGTTTTTTACCCTTTTTACCCCCTTAGAATCAACACTGGCAAAAATCCAGCCTTAGTGGATCTATATTCCGGGAGGTGAACCTACAGTCCAAATTTCAAGTCTCTAGCTTCAGCGGTTTGGGCTGGGCGATGATGAGTCAGTCAGTCAGTCAGTCAGTCAGTCACGTTACTCTTTTATATATATAGATTAAAAACCGTAATTTTGTTATACCCTCCACTCTGGTGATAGAGGGTATATATAAGTTTGTCATTCCGTATGTAACACATTGAAATATTGGTTTAGGACCCCATAAAGTATATATATTCATGATCCTTGATCGATTTTAAGTCGATCTAACGATGTCCGTCTGTCTGTCTGTCTGTCTGTCTGTCCGTCCGTCTGTCTGTCTGTCTGTTGAAATCACGTTTTTGGCAATAATCCGGAACCGATTTTAACGCTTGGGGTACCAAAAGTTGCGGAATTTATCCAGGCAAAAACTAGTGTATTTTTTTTTTAAATCGGTTAAGTACTTTAAAAGTTATGAGTGAATTACTGAAAAAACTCTTAGTGATTTTCATCATAACCCTAAATTAATTCATATTTTGTGTAGATACATACATACATAACAAAGAATACGGAAATGAAAAAAAAAACGGAGAAAAAGAAAAAAATGTTTACAAAAAAACTTTAAAATATGTAAAACAAAATCTAAATTTAATTAAAAAAAAGTTCGTTAAGTAATAATAAAAAAATTAATTGTTATTTTTATGTACAAAGCATGTGTGTGTGTCCGTTTTTTTGCTTCGTCATATTAACGGGGTTGCCAGACTTTTTTTGGCTTTGTCGCAAACTCGGATGTAAAATATCGCCAAAATTCAGTTTTGTTCAGATTTCTTAAAAAAAAATATTTTTATTTAAAAAAAATAAATTTTGTTAAATAATAAAAGACAGAAATAAACTTTATGGCAAAAATCGCCCAAATCCGGTAATTTCTATATATATAAAAGAGTAATGTGACTGACTGACATACTCATTCATCATCGCCCAGCCCAAACCGCTAAAGTTAGAAACTTGAAATTTGGACTGTAGGTTGACGTCCCGGAATAAAGATCCACTAAGGCTGGATTTTTGCCAATGTTGATTCTAAGGGGGTAAAATGGGTAAAAAAACTGTACTTTTGGTACTTTTTATATCTCCCGATATAATGGTCATAGAAACTTGAAATTTGGACTGTATATTACCCTCCCGCAATATAGATCCACTATGGCTGGAGTTTTGCCAATGGTAAGGGGGTAAAAAGGGTAAAAAACTGTACTTTTGGTACTTTTTAAATCTCCTGATATAATGATCATAGAGACTTGAAATTTGGACTGTATGTTCACCTCCCGGAATATAGATCCATTAAGGCTGGATTTTTGCCAGTGTTGATTCTAAGGGGGTCAAAAGGGTAAAAAAAATACTTTTGGTGCTTTTAATATCTCCTGAAATAATGGTCATAGAAACTTGAAATTTGGACAGTATGTTCACATCCTAGAATATATGTAGATCCAGTACGGCTGGAATATTGCCAATATTGATTCTAAGAGGGTAAAAAGGGAAAAAATCTGTACTTTTGGTACCTTTTATATTTCCTTAAAAAATTGTCACATAGACTTGAAATTGGGACTGTATGTTCACTTCCCGGAATATAGATCCCCTAAGGCTGGGTTTTTGCCAATGATGTTTCTAATAGGGTAAAAAGGGTAAACATATGTACATTTTATATTTCCTTAAATAATGGTACTAGAAAATTGAAATTTGCAATGTCGGTTTACCTTCCGGAAAAAAGATTCACTAAGGCTCGGGTTTTGTCAATGTTGATTATACGGGGGTAAAATGGGTAAAATAGTACTTTTGGTACTTTTTTTTTATTTACTGAAATAATGGTTATTCAAACCTGAAATTTAGAATGTAGGATCCTTTAGTGAAATAAAACATTTTGGAACAAGTACTTTCTGAAAATTCAGTACCGTTTTCAAAAAGTACCTTTTATAAAAGGTTCCTTTATAAAAAGTACTTTTTATAAAAAGAACCTTTTATGAAAAATACCTTTTATAAAAAGTACCTTTTATAAAAAGTGCCTTTGATACAAAGTACCTTTTATAAAAAGTACCTTTTATAAAAAGTACCTTTAATAAAATGTATCTTTTATAGAAAGTACCTTTTATTAAAAGTACCTTTTATAAAAGTACCTTTTATAAAAAGTACCTTTTAAAAAAAGTACCTTTTAAAAAAAGTACCTTTTATAAAAAGTACCTTTTATAAAAAGTACCTTTTATAAAAAGTACCTTTTATAAAAAGTACCTTTTATAAAAAGTACCCTTTATAAAAAGTTCCTTTTATAAAAAGTACCTTTTATAAAAAGTACCTTTTATAAAAAGAAGCTTTTAAAAAAGTAGCTTTTAAAAAAAGTAGCTTTTAAAAAAAGTACCTTTTATAAAAAGTACCTTTTATAAAAAGTACATTTTATTAAAAGTACCTTTTATAAAAAGTACCTTTTATAAAAAGTACCTTTTATAAAAAGTACCTTTTATAAAATTACTTTTTATAAAAAGTACCATTTATAAAAGTACCTTTTATAATAAGTACCTTTTATAAAAAGTACCTTTTTTTATAAAAAGTACCTTTTTTTATAAAAAGTACCTTTTTTTATAAAAAGTACATTTTTTTATAAAAAGTACTTTTTATAAAAAGTACCTCTCATAAAAAGTACCTTATATAAAAAGTACCTTTTATAAAAAGTACCTTTCATTAAAAGTACCTTTTATTAAAAGTACCGAAAGTACACTTTTTGGTACTTTTTTATTTCTTGAGGTATAAATAAAACAAACTTTTTTGTTTTTAAATCATTACATTGGTGGAGGGTATTTAAAGATTCGGCACAGCCGAATATAGCTTTCTTACTTGTTTTTTTTTTTTTTTGATCAATACTTTGGAAGATATGGGCGTTTAAATAGGCGCTTTTTTGGCCATATTGATGTTTAGACAGTTTTTTACAATTTGTTTACTCGGAAACCGTAAGTCGTACGAAAAAACTTATAAACACAATATTGTAGATAAAATTATACAGAATTAAAATTAAGAAAACAATAATTTTTTTTCAAAAAAATTTTAACAAAAAATGTTAAAAATCATATTTATAAAATCATACATATGAAATGTCATACATATAAAATGTTAAAAATCATATTTGAATGTCCTTTTTTCCTGGCAAGGACACCATGGATTTCCAAAGCCAAAATTTTGTATTAAAGTTTAGTATGTCCTTTTAACGCTGTTAAAATTTCAGAGGGGCGTTTTTTCGCATTGTTGAGTAATAAATTTTTAAAGTTTATTGAGAGCCAAATATTTGTTTTTTTTTCAAAAATTAAAAAAAAATGCCTGCGAATTTTGTACTCTTGCCCAAAACATTAAATCATGATAATGTTTTGCGGAAGATTTGCGTGTACTTGCCAAAGCAAAGTTTTTTTTAGAAAAAATAATGTTATATTACTTTGCTATTTCATTCAAAACGAATTGAAATATCAGTCGAGGACCCCATTAAAAAACCAAAAGAGCTGTACATTTCGTAAGTGAGTGCAAAAATAAGTGCAAAAAGGTGTTTTTACATTTTGGAGAGTATAAAAGATTCGGCACCAAAGAATATACCACTCTCACTTGTTTTATGTAAAAAAATTTTTATGCGAAAAGCTTAGACTTGGTGAAAAAGAAGTTTTTGTAAAAAAAAAAAAATATTTTTTTTTTCACGAAAAACAAAAATTTTTATGAAAAAATTTGATGAAAAAAAGTTGATGAAAAAAAATATGATAAAAAAAATTTACGAAAAAAAAATTTTATGAAAATAAAAATTGAAAATTTTTAAGCGAAAAGCTTAAATTTGGTGAAAAAGTAGTTTTTGTAAAAAAAAAATATTTTTTCACGAAAACAAAAATTTTGATGAAAAAAAGTTTTTGATGAAAAGAAAAATTTTTTGATGTAAAAAAAATTGATGAAAAAAAAATATGAAAAAAAAAAATTTGTTGTGAGAAAAAAATTGATAATAAAAAATTAGATAAAAAAATTTGATGAAAAAAATATGATAAAAAAATTTACGAAAAAAAAAATTTTTGATTTAAAAAAAATGATGAAAAAAAAATATGAAAAAAAAAAATTTTAGTGAGAAAAAATTGATAATAAAAAATTAGATAAAAAAATTTGATGAAAAAAATTTGTTGAAAAAAATATGATAAAAATGCCGCAGAGTTTTGTACTCTTGCCCAAAATATTAAATCATGATAATGTTTTATTTAATAAAAAGTTGTTACGAATAAACATCACATATTTCCAAAAACGATATTTTCTCAGAAAAAAATAACTCCAAGTAATTTCTTAAATACACTTGCAGCATTAATTCAATATTCAGAAAAAAAATTAAAAACTAAGAAACAATCCAGACAAAACCAAAAATTAGTCAAAAAAATGCAGATAAATTCAGAAAAATCACAAAATTTAAAACAAAAACTACTGGAAAATTTAGAGAAACCTGAATATATAACATTTTAACTGATTTATAAGATTCTAATTATTTTTTTTTATTATTTTGATAAGCTTTTATTTATTCCTTTTTTTTATACAAATCAAATAGTCTTTTAATTTTAAATTATACTTAACAATGACCAATACTTAAAACAATACCTTTTTCTAACTTTTTTTATAATTTAATAAAAAAAAGTATAAAGGTTTAAAAAAAATTTGGTCTTAACAAAAAAAAAAATAAACAAGCTAAAAAAAACGAAATTTAAAAAAATATGTTGACTGATCACGGAGACGATCCCCGGACCCACTGTTTCCGAGTCTGACACACTTCAGCTAGGCTACCGCATAATATTTAAATGCCAACATAAACAGTGTTATGTTCTTGCTTGTGGTTATCCGACAATATTATAGACACATACTACAAAATAGAGATGGGCGCGTGAGTGATTTTGACTTACTCACGCACACGAAATAAAAGTATTGCTCACTTACAAAATAGTTTTTTCTGCTTACGTTTACACTCGCTCACGTGAGTAGCTAAAATTTTTGTCACGCTCACGAAATAATCACGCTTACAAAGACTCACGAAAATAAAATAAACTAAATTTTATTTGACTTTATGTCAAATTCTTGTACAAAAGGTATTTAATTTCCTAAAATTAATCATAAAAGCTTATTTTAATCACAATTTTGTATTAGTTACCCTTTAAATTCAATATGATGACGATTTTCTTACTACACCATTTACAGATGTAATTTGAAAAAGATCAATTGTAATTCGAAGATTCTATTTGTAATTCGAAGATTCCATTTGTAATTCGAAGATTTCATTTGTAATTCGAAGATTCCATTTGTAATTAGAATACTCCAATTGTAATTCGAATATTCCATTTGTTATTCGAAGACTCCAATTGTAATTCGTAAATGATCAATTGTAATTCGTAACAGATCAATTTTAATTCGTAAAAGATCAATTGTAATTCGTAAAAGATCAATTGTAATTCGTAAAAGATCAATTGTAATTCGAAAAAGATCAATTGTAATTCGTAAAAGATCAATTGTAATTCGAAAAAGATCAATTGTAATTCGAAGATTCCAATTGTAATTCGTAAAAGATCAATTGTAATTCGAAAAAGATCAATTGTAATTCGAAGATTCCAATTGTAATTCGTAAAAGATCAATTGTAATTCGAAAAGATCAATTGTAATTCGTAAAATATCATTTCTAATTCGAAAAAGATCAATTGTAATTCGTAAAAGATCAATTGTAATTCGTAAAAGATCAATTGTAATTCGAAGATTCCAATTGTAATTCGAAAAACATCAACTGAATTTCCATGGATAATTTACGAATTACAATTGGAATCTTCGAATAACAATTGATCTTTTACGAATTACAATTGATCTTTTACGAATTACAATTGATCTTTTTCGAATTACAATTGATCTTTTACGAATTACAATTGATCTTTTTTGAATTACAATTGATCTTTTACGAATTACAATTGATCTTTTTCGAATTACAATTGATCTTTTACGAATTACAATTGATCTTTTTCGAATTACAATTGATCTTTTACGAATTACAATTGGAATCTTCGAATTACAATTGATCTTTTTTTAATTACAATTGATCTTTTACGAATTACAATTGGAATCTTCGAATTACAATTGATCTTTTACGAATTACAATTGATCTTTTACGAATTACAATTGGAATCTTCGAATTACAATTGATCTTTTTTTAATTACAATTGATCTTTTACGAATTACAATTGGAATCTTCGAATTACAATTGATCTTTTACGAATTACAATTGATCTTTTACGAATTACAATTGATCTTTTTCGAATTATAATTGATCTTTTACGAATTACAATTGATCTTTTACGAATTACAATTGATCTTTTACGAATTACAATTGATCTTTTACGAATTACAATTGGAATCTTCGAATTACAAATGGAATCTTCGAGTTACAATTGGAGTATTCGAATTACAAATGGAATCTTCGAATTACAAATGGAATCTTCGAATTACAAACGGAATCTTCGAATTACAAATATAATCTTCGAATAACAATTGATCTTTTTCGAATTTCATCTGTAAATGGTGTAGTTTTCTGTTTTAGACAGCACACAACAATCACGCAAACTGACGAAGCCAAAATTACTCACGCAATCTCACGCACGAAATTTTTTTTTTAATCAAGCGTAAATTTCACTCATGATCACGCGTAATCACGTGTCACGTTCGCATCTCTACTACAAAAAACGTAGTATGTAGTTCTGCATGTAGATATTCTATTTTCAAATATACTGGTTAGTTTTGCGATGATGGTAACTAATCTAATTGGAAATGCGATATTTGGTATGGCAATACTGCGTTAATCGAGTAGCGGCGCCTAAAAGTATGTGTTTTTTTATTTTATTTATTAATTTTAAATAATTATCGAAGTTTAAGGTTGTAATAAAATGAAAACTGTAATTCTCATTTTCTTTTTTGTGTAATCGTTAGCTTATATAGTCAAACTGAGGTGGCGTCCTGCAACTTTTTTAAAATTAGACCCCAGCCTAAAAACATTATCATGTTAAAAAAAAATTACGAAAAAAACTTTATGAAAAAAAAAATTAATGAAAAAAAAAATTGATAAAAAAAATTATGAAAAAAAAAGTTTGAAAAAATTTATGAAAAAATTTATGAAAAAATTTATGAAAAGAAAATTGATGAAAAAAAAATTTTTTAAAAAAAATTTTTTTTGTGAAAAATAATTATGTTACTTTTTTATTCACCACCTGGTGAAAAGCGGTTTTATGCACCACGAGGTGAAATATTATCCAAGTTACAAACCCAAGTTATTAAAATTGTTGGTTTTAAGAAAATGAAAATAATAATTCTTGTTTTCTTTTTCGTTAATTGTTAACTTATATAGTCAAACCGAGGCGTCAAATAGTTGGGTCTAGACAGTTTTTTGTGTATTTTTTTTAATCGGAAACCGTACGTTGTATAAAAAAACAATCTGTGACAATATTGTTGATAAAATTATGGAGATTTAAAATTTATAAAAAAAAAATTAAAAAAAATTTCAACATAAAATTTTGAAAGCAATATTGGAATGTCCTTTTTTCCTGGCAAGGACATCAAGAATTTCCAAAAACAAAATTTTTTATTAAAGTTTAGTGGTTTTTCGCCAAAATTTCGAAAAGAGTCATATATTTGGCTATCTAACAAATTTTGAAAATTAATTACTAAACAATAAGAAAAAACAACCCTCTGAAATTTTTATAGCGTTAAAAGTACATTCTAAGCTTTAACACAAAATTTTGTTTTTGGAAATCCAAGGTGCCCTTGCCAGGAAAAAGGACATTCAAATATTGTTTTCAAAATTTGTTGTTGAAATTTTTTTGAAAACACTTATTTTTTTTCTAAATTTCAAATCTTTTTAATTTTATCCACAATATTATTTTTATAAGTTTTTTCGTTAACTTACGGTTTCCGCGTACAAAAATGGTAAAGAACTGTCTAAAAGTCAATATTGCCAAAAAGCGCTGTTTTAAACGCCCATATCTTTCAAAGTATTGATCGAAAAAAATTAGTAAAAAAGTTGTAGTCGGTCCAGACTTTAACTTTTGCCTTGGGCCAAAAGAAGGTTAATTTTCAAATTTCAGCCAAATCGGTTGATAAGTGCATACATAATACGGTTATTAGAGCCATTTGTGCCAAATTCAAAGGGGACATTTGTATGGGGGCTAGAATTTAACATGGAACGACTTTTTCAATAGGCTTCTGCCTAAAAGAAGGTTAATTGTCGAATTTCAACCAAATCGGTTGATAAGTGCGATCTGTATAGTGCGCAGAAATTTACATGGACAGACAGACATCGCTAAATCGACTCAAAAAGTGATTCTGAGTTGATCGGTATACTTGAGGGTGGGTCTAGGACCAATACTTAGTTAGTAGTTACAAACATCAGCACAAACTCTTATACACTCAAAATAATTCTACAGTAAAAGGTTTAGTAAGTGATTTTGTACTTATATCTACTAATAATTTACTAATTACAGTAGTACAGTAGTTTTTTAGTATCTTCAAAGTACTAAAATTAGTAATTTTTACTAGTTTTGAAAAATATTAGTAAACAAATTTAGTATTGATTACCAACGCCTGCACTAGATCATTTTGGACTAAAAAATTAGTACTTTAGTTAAATTTTTAGTTATGAATACGAACGTTTTTCTTGAGTGTACTGTATACCACAGTAGGGTAGGGAGTAGGGTATAAAAATTGTTTTCAAATTTCCTCTCGAATAGGTGTTTAAAAATTCATTCTTATGCTTTTTGCACTAAAGAAATACAAGTTTATCATTACTTAAAATTTTTTTTATTCCACGCCCATAAATAGGGGGCGGACCGAAAAAAACACATTTTCTAATTCTTCGGATCCAAATACAGGAAGGACTTTGAACTTCTTTTACCATAAAAATGTTGCAGTTAAACAAAATCACAAATAATCATGTAAAAAATGGTAAATTTCAGAGGTTGGTTTAGTTTTTCAAGGGGGAACTTTTCCCCCCTGGTCCGATTTGCTCATTTACGAACTAAACCTGCCTAGGAACATAAGACATATTAGTGCCAAATGTCGGGAGTCCAGCTCTTTTATTTTGGACTGCATCGTGTTAACTACAGACGGACAGACGGACGGATGGACGGACATCGCTAGAATGTCTTAGAATCGATCACTGATCATAAATATATATGAGGGGCTCAAAGCACAAGGGGTTCAAGTGACTTTTTTAAAAAAATTGAGTTAGCATATGGAATTAGTAGGTGAAGTTCACAGAAGTTCAGAGCCATAGAGAAACATAGAGGCGAAGGTGAAAGAAAAAACAATATTGCTATCTTTTTCTAATTTCTCACACGTACGTTGTCGATGTGAATTCACCACACAATACATGTTTACAAGTCGTACTTTGTCAACAAATACATGTATACAAGTTGTACTTTGACAACTCAATTTTTGACGCCTTCGCCTCTATGCTTCTCTATGTTCAGAGCACAAGAGGTGAATTTGAAATTCTCATCCGTTAGCGAGATATGGCGACCATTTTTAGTTCTTGTTATTAAAATACCTGTTTTGCTTGGAGCACAAGGGGTATATAAGCACTTAAACCCCTTGTGCTCCAAGCAATTATTAAAATTTAATTTTTCACGTGGACAAATTGGTTGAATTCCGAGAAGTTCGTGTATTAATAGTAATAAAATTTTGCAAGAACATCTTAAGTCGGTAGCCAGCGGTCAAAGTATGAAAAAATGGCGTTTTTCGACCAAAATTTATGTCCAAATTTTTCATCAAATCCGGCTCAAAAATTAGGAAATGTTGTTACTTTATACGAAAAATATAAAAAAAAAATACAAAAAATAAATGTTGGTCCACAGATGCTGATTTTTAAACATAAAAATATTTTTTTTATCCAAATTGGTCCCAAAAGTTGGAAAATGTAAAGCATTTTATCTAAAAAATACTAAAAAAAAATTAAAAAAACATGATTTTAGTTCAAAAGTGCTGATCAAAGATTTTGGTCCACAGATGCTACACAGAAAAAAATATGGGGAAAAACAATTTGAGTAATCACTTGTTTAAATTTAAAAAAAGTTTTGAGTAATTTTTTAATTGACGCAATTAAAAATTTACTCAAAAATTTAAAAACAAATTGAGTAAATAATTTAATAAGAATTTAATAGCTTTTTTAATTTTTTTTTGGAATTTTCTTAGTTTTTTTAATTCTCGTTTAGTTTATAGTTTTTTGTATATCGTCGCTGCGCCTAAAAATGGAGTCATGTGTAGTTTTTTAAATTTTTTTTTATTACATCTTTATGATCCCCTATTGGTCATACGTTTACTCACTAAACCGTTTTAACATGATAATGTTTTTAGGCTGGGGTCTAATTTTAAAAAAGTAGCAGGACGCCACCTCAGTTTGACTATATAAGCTAACGATTACACAAAAAAGAAAATGAGAATTACAGTTTTCATTTTATTACAACCTTAAACTTCGATAATTATTTAAAATTAATAAATAAAATAAAACAACACATAGTTCTAGGCGCCGCTACTCGATTAACGCAGTATTGCCATACCAAATATCGCATTTCCAATTAGATTAGTTACCATCATCGCAAAACTAACCAGTATATTTGAAAATAGAATATCTAAAAGCAAGAACAACATAAAAAGCGCCGCCTGGCGGAAATTTTATAAGTGTTCGTTTTTTGTAGTAGAGATGCGAACGTGACACGTGATTACGCGTGATCATGAGTGAAATTTACGCTTGATTAAAAAAAAAAATTTCGTGCGTGAGATTGCGTGAGTAATTTTGGCTTCGTCAGTTTGCGTGATTGTTGTGTGCTGTCTAAAACAGAAAACTACACCATTTACAGATGAAATTCGAAAAAGATCAATTGTTATTCGAAGATTATATTTGTAATTCGAAGATTCCATTTGTAATTCGAAGATTCCATTTGTAATTCGAAGATTCCATTTGTAATTCGAATACTCCAATTGTAACTCGAAGATTCCATTTGTAATTCGAAGATTCCAATTGTAATTCGTAAAAGATAAATTTTAATTCGTAAAAGATCAATTGTAATTCGTAAAAGATCAATTGTAATTCGAAAAAGATCAATTGAATAGTTCATGCGAATAAAGACGAATAGACCATTTGTAGAATTTTACAGGGGACAATAAAAACGCAGGAAACGGTTAAAAAATAATATTTTTGTCAACTTTTTGGTATTAGCTTAAAGATTTAGGTCACATCTACCTATATACAAAATTTTAGTAAGGTATTCGAAAGAGAACTTGCCAAAAATTGGACTTCAATTTTTTGCTTAAATGGAAAAAGGGCGAATATCCAAAAAAATGTATTGAAATTTGAATAAAAATGTGTTATTTTGCAGCAGATTTTGACTACATTTTCATGAGACTTGCAATACTTGACGAACTATGGTTGGTATTTGTTTGTAACACTTTAAGGACTTCAAGGATACACTTTTTAAGGATTGCCAGGACATGCAAAAAAATTTTTTTTTGTTAATTTTTTTTTAATATTCCTGCCATTTGATGCAGTAGTAATTCTTTATGACACTAAATACATTTTTATGAATTATAATATTAACCCTTGACTGCATATTACGACGTAACATAAAAGGACATGAAAAAATTTTTGTTTTTTATTCATGACATTGGATGCAGTATTATCACTAAAATTTTGTATGTGCTAAGATTGTTTTTTTTTGTGTACAATTTCAAATTTAAGCTAATATCAAT
This sequence comes from Pegoplata infirma, assembly GCA_963921195.1. Lineage (NCBI taxonomy): Eukaryota > Metazoa > Arthropoda > Insecta > Diptera > Anthomyiidae > Pegoplata > Pegoplata infirma. The sequence goes on from OY992538.1 coordinate 63,932,581, forward strand.
TTTAAACTCGCAGCTAAATAATTTTTATATAATATTTTGTTAAGGATGGATATTCGCCCTTTTTGCTTTCCACACTTTAAAGTCTTATAACTCAAGAACGGTAAAATTGTTTCCCAATATAATAAGTGTTGTTTGTTCCTCGTAATGTTCTTTTAACACATTGTTACCGAAAGTGAAATTTTTGTATGTTTTTGTGTTGTATTTAATCAAAATTGTGCGTTAGTTCACTCCCAATTTAAACAAAAATATAGAAATATACGAATTATTGCACTTTCAAAGTAATTTTTTTAGCCTTGAAAGTCAAAATTTCCCCAAAATATCTGCATAGGATTGTAGGGCTCTGCTAATAAAATGCATTTATGCAAAAAAACGTGTTTGCGAAAAAGTGGTCTATTCGTCCTTATTCGCATGAACTATTCAATTGTAATTCGTAAAAGATCAATTGTAATTCGTAAAAGATCAATTGTAATTCGAAGATTCCAATTGTAATTCGTAAAAGATCAATTGTAACTAAAAAAAGATCAATTGTAATTCGAAGATTCCAATTGTAATTCGTAAAAGATCAATTGTAATTCGAAAAAGATCAATTGTAATTCGTAAAAGATCAATTGTAATTCGTAAAAGATCAATTGTAATTCGTAAAAGATCAATTGTAATGTGAAAAAGATAAATTTTAATTCGAAAAAGATCAATTGTAATTCTAAAAAGATCAATTGTAATTCGTAAAAGATCAATTGTAATTCGAAAAAGATCAATTGTAATTCGAAAAAGATCAATTGTTATTCGAAAAAGATCAATTGTAATTCAAAAAAGATCAATTGTAATTCGTAAAATATCAATTGTAATTCGTAAAAGATCAATTGTAATTAGAAAAAGATCAATTGTAATTTGAAAAAGATCAATTTTAATTCGAAAAAGATCAATTGTAATTCGTAAAAGATCAATTGTAATTCGTTAAAGATCAATTGTAATTCGAAAAAGATCAATTGTAATTCGAAGATTCCAATTGTAATTCGTAAAAGATCAATTGTAATTCTAAAAAGATCAATTGTAATTCGAAAAAGATCAATTGTAATTCGAAAAAGATCAATTGTAATTCGTAAAAGATCAATTGTAATTCGAAAAAGATCAATTGTAATTCGAAAAAGTTTAATTGTAATTCGTAAAAGATCAATTGTAATTCGAAAAAGATCAATTGTTATTCGAAAAAGATCAATTGTAATTCGAAAAAGATCAATTGTAATTCGTAAAATATCAATTGTAATTCGTAAAAGATCAATTGTAATTCAAAAAAGATCAATTGTAATTTGAAAAATATCAATTTTAATTCGAAAAAGATCAATTGTAATTCGTAAAAGATCAATTGTAATTCGTAAAAGATCAATTGTAATTCGAAAAAGATCAATTGTAATTCGAAGATTCCAATTGTAATTCGTAAAAGATCAATTGTAATTCTAAAAAGATCAATTGTAATTCGAAAAAGATCAATTGTAATTCGAAAAAGATCAATTGTAATTCGTAAAAGATCAATTGTAATTCGAAAAAGATCAATTGTAATTCGTAAAAGATCAATTGTAATTCGTAAAAGATCAATTTTAATTCGAAAAAGATCAATTGTAATGTGAAAAAGATAAATTTTAATTCGAAAAAGATCAATTGTAATTCTAAAAAGATCAATTGTAATTCGTAAAAGATCAATTGTAATTCGAAAAAGATCAATTGTAATTCGTAAAAGATCAATTGTAATTCGAAAAAGATCAATTGTTATTCGTAAAAGATCAATTGTAATTCGTAAAAGATCAATTGTTATTCGAAGATTCCAATTGTAATTCGTAAATTATCCATGGAAATTCAGTTGATGTTTTTCGAATTACAATTGGAATCTTCGAATTACAATTAATCTTTTACAAATTACAATTGATCTTTTACGAATTACAATTGATCTTTTTCGAATGACAAATGATCTTTTACGAATTACAATTGATCTTTTCGAATTACAATTGATCTTTTACGAATTACAATTGGAATCTTCGAATTACAATTGATCTTTTTCGAATTACAATTGATCTTTTACGAATTACAATTGGAATCTTCGAATTACAATTGATCTTTTACGAATTACAATTGATCTTTTACGAATTACAATTGATCTTTTTCGAATTACAATTGATCTTTTACGAATTACAATTGATCTTTTACGAATTATAATTGATCTTTTACGAATTACAATTGATCTTTTACGAATTACAATTGATCATTTACGAATTACAATTGGAGTCTTCGAATTACAAATGGAATATTCGAATTACAATTGGAGTATTCTAATTACAAATGGAATCTTCGAATTACAAATGGAATCTTCGAATTACAAATAGAATCATCGAATTACAATTGATCTTTTTCGAATTACATCTGTAAATGGTGTAGTAGGAAAATCGTCATCATATTGAATTTAAAGGGTAACTAATACAAAATTGTGATTAAAATAAGCTTTTCTGATTAATTTTAGGAAATTAAATACCTCTTGTACGAGAATTTGACATAAAGTCAAATAAAATTCAGTTTATTTTATTTTCGTGAGTCTTTGTAAGCGTGATTATTTCGTGAGCGTGACAAAAATTTTACCTACTCACGTGAGCGTGCGGAAACGTAAGCAGAAAAAACAATTTTGTAAGTGAGCAATACTTTTATTTCGTGTGCGTGAGTAAGTCAAAATTCACTCACGCGCCCATCTCTATTTTGTAGTATGTATCTATAATATTGTCGGATAACCACAAGCAAGAACAAAACACTGTTTATGTTGGCATTTAAATATTATGCGGTAGCCTAGCTGAAGTGTGTCAGACTCGGAAACAGTGGGTCCGGGGATCGTCTCCGTGATCAGTCAACTTATTTTTTTAAATTTCGTTTTTTTTAGCTTGTTTTTTTTTTTTTTGTTAAGACCAAATTTTTTTTAAACCTTTATACTTTTTTTTATTAAATTATAAAAAAAGTTAGAAAAAGGTATTGTTTTAAGTATTGGTCATTGTTAAGTATAATTTAAAATTAAAAGACTATTTGATTTGAATAAAAAAAGGAATAAATAAAAGCTTATTAAAAGAATAAAAAAAAGTAATTAAGTGATTAGAATCTTATAAATCAGTTAAAATGTTATATATTCAGGTTTCTCTAAATTTTCCAGTAGTTTTTGTTTTAAATTTTGTGATTTTTCTGAATTTATCTGCATTTTTTTGACTAATTTTTTGTTTAGTCTGGATTTTTTCTTAGTTTTTAATTTTTCTTTCTGAATATTGAATAAATCCTGCAAGTGTATTTAAGAAATTTCTTGGAGTTATTTTTTTCTGAGAAAATATCGTTTTTGGAAATATGTGATGTTTATTCGTAACAACTTTTTATTAAATAAAACATTATCATGATTTAACATTTTGGGCAAGAGTACAAAACTCTGCGGCATTTTTTGATATCTTGCTTGGTTCAAAAGTTAGTAAAAGGAGCTATGTGTTCGTCATACTAAAAAAAGGTCTGAAAAGGAGTTATGTGTTAAGCTACACATAACTTTTTTGATAAAAATGTAACAGAACGTGACAAAATGGACCGCTATTTTAGTAATATGAGGTTCACAGATAGCATCCAAGTATTTTGAATGAATTGTTCAAGATTTTTTGCAAAATATTTGCAAATTTTCATCCTCTTATCTAAATCCTAAATGGCGGGTAATAAAGCCTTCTGAAAGCAATTAAAGCATTGACGGCGGAAAATTTTAGTATCTAAAGTACAGCATCTTTCGCAGATGTCAATTTATGTCGAAGCTGTTGAATATTTACAAGAAAAACAAAAAATCAGCACCAGTTTTGCGAAAAATCTGTTGTTCGCTGTTTAGTGAAGAGCTTTTAAATATCAAAAGTTTAAGGACCTTGTCTAACTAATGTCGCTTTAAACCGCCAATAAACTATATTTAGTCTTTGTCCCTCTCGAAAAGAAATTAACAATAAGAATGGTTTCATAAGCAAAAGGAGTTATGTGTAAAAAATATTTCCATTTCTTTAAATTTTGTTCCAAAAAGTACTTAAAAAAGGAGTTATGTGTATGTTTTTTGAAAATTTCTGCACCACTGGAAAACCGCTAAATGTTTCATAATTTTTTTGCAGTATGTGGATAGCATATCGGAACAAGAATTTTTTATAGAACAAACTTTTAAAAAATATCGCGAAGGGACGAAAATAAACAGTTTTTTTGCTCTCCTGAACACTTGCCCCAAAACACATGACTCCATTTTTAGGCGCAGCGACGATATATACATGAAAGTTTGTAATCATATTTATAAAATTTTTTTATGTCTTTAAGACAAAAATATATTTGGTAAAGTTTGAAAAAACATGTTTTTTTTTCTTTGTAAAAAAATATGAAATTTTTTTAAACTTTGTTTTTTTTAGAGTAGAAACAGAATAAGCCCGGCACGACTTTTTCCATACGGTTTGGCAGATTAAACCGGTGGCCGGCGCCGATGTGAAATAAAACTTGTTCTGTTTTTAAAAGGTGGTGCTTCTTGTTCTGTTCCTGCACTTAATAGTGTCAATTAAAAATTTACTCAAATTTTTTTGGCAAAAATTTAATAAATTTTTATTAAAAATTTACTCAATACTATTAAATCGTTTACTGGTGGAAAATTGAGTAATTTTTTACTCAATAGTATTAAAAATTTGCTCAATTTTTTTTTTTATTTCTTTCTGTGTAATTAGCATTTTTGGACCAAAATCTTGTTTTTATTTATTTTTTTTTATATTTTTCACACATAATACTAAACATTTCTCGACTTTTAAGACAAATTTGGTTAAAAAATATTTTTTATGTTTGAAAATCAGCGTCAGTGGACCAAAATCGCTATTTTGGAATTTTCTAAATATTTTTCTAATAAAGTACCCAAAAGTTCCTTATTTTGAGCCAGATTTGGTTAAATAATTCGGATACGAATTTTGGTCCAAAAACGTAATTTTTTTAAACTTTGGCCGTTGGTTGCCGACTAAACTATAGATGACCTTGCAAAAATGTTTCATAAATTTTCCCACAATTACACAGAAAGAAATAAAAAAAAAATTGAGTAAATTTTTAATACTATTGAGTAAAAAATTACTCAATTTTCCACCAGTAAACGATTTAATAGTATTGAGTAAATTTTTAATAAAAATTTATTAAATTTTTGCCAAAAAAATTTGAGTAAATTTTTAATTGACACTATTAAGTGCAGGAACAGAACAAGAAGCACCACCTTTTAAAAACAGAACAAGTTTTATTTCACATCGGCGCCGGCCACCGGTTTAATCTGCCAAACCGTATGGAAAAAGTCGTGCCGGGCTTATTCTGTTTCTACTCTAAAAAAACAAAGTTTAAAAAAATTTCATATTTTTTTACAAAGAAAAAAAAACATGTTTTTTCAAACTTTACCAAATATATTTTTGTCTTAAAGACATAAAAAAATTTTATAAATATGATTACAAACTTTCATGTATATATACAAAAAACTATAAACTAAACGAGAATTAAAAAAACTAAGAAAATTCCAAAAAAAAATTAAAAAAGCTATTAAATTCTTATTAAATTATTTACTCAATTTGTTTTTAAATTTTTAATTGCGTCAATTAAAAAATTACTCAAAACTTTTTTTAAATTTAAACAAGTGATTACTCAAATTGTTTTTCCCCATATTTTTTTCTGTGTAGCTACTCCGTGGCCATCGTTCTGCAGGTATTACGGCACGAAATTTAAAAGTTTAGATTTGACGGGACGCCCTAATGAAGATGAGGATGAGCCCGATGATGTCATGAAAACTGATTATGACGACTTAAAAATGAAACAAAGAACCATTAAAGATTTTCATAACAAAATGTTGTAACAAAATATGTTTTATTTCATTATTTTCATAAATTTAGAAATTTATAAAAAAAGTTAGAGCACAAGCGGTATAAGTGCGACTTACTTACTTTAAGGGCAATTTTTGGGTGCTTGTAGTCGCAAAAGATGGTATTTTTTTAACTTGTTAGATTAATATATATCTCAGGATCTCTATTAACTAAAAAATAATATTCTAAGTAGCATCTAACATTTTTTATTGCAATTTAACTTTAACCTCTTTTTTCTCATTAATAAATATAAGGCACTTGAACCCCTTGTGCTCTAACCCATTCATATATTTTATGGGGTCCTAGACCGATATTTTAATGCGTTACACACGGAATAACAAAGTGAGTATACCACCATACTGTAGTTGGAGGGTATAAAAAAATAAAAAAAAATGCATGTGTTGACACATCATACTTATTAATTTTGATGCATTCAAAATTGGAAGAAAACTTTTTTCCATACAAAAAAATTCCGCTCCATTGAGCATATATAAATGTACTCTTAATATCCTTGTGAAAGTAAATGTTATCCCAAGTCCTTTGCTTTATTTTTGGCTTAAGATCACACACTTGAACTGACGTTTCTTTCCATGCCATTTTACGTTCTTGTTATTGCATGTTGAAAGTATATTTTGACAGGCATAAAGCATCTGCTTACCAAGTTTTCTAATTTACACACTACGTCAGGTGTAGTGGTTAAATGAGTTTGTTTAAAACTATGTAACGTATGACTCATTGCGAAGTGAATTCATTATTTCAAGTCAAGAAATCTTTTTGCAGGAAAGGTGTCAAATTCTGAGATATTTTTTTTACATTGACACATTTTTCCCCAAAAAAAATGTTGAGATTCTGACAAATTTTTCCTATAAAACAAACAAATGGTTCAAAAGTTATGAGCAAAAGACTGAATTTCGGCAAGGGTTTTTCGTGAATTTACGAGATAAAAAACACGCTAACTTTCAAAAGGCAATTCTGAGTATGGTGAAGCTTAGCATATATATTTGTCGTTCCCCTGGACTGGTTCGTATTGAATTTCAGCCACATCGGTCCAGTGGTTCAAAAGTTATTAGCAATACCGTGAATATCAGATTAGTTCATCTTAAATTCAATTGTTGAAAACCCGTTAAACATGTTTAAAAACATTGGTTAGTCACAAAAATATTTTACAACACATTTTTGTCACTCAAAAATATTTTTACACTAAAACAAAAAAATAACACCTCAGCACTAAGGGTGGGATAGTGTTGTGTGAGATTTTAAGCAGCAATATTTGGAAGCGCTAGAACCACTCATTTTGTGAGGTTGGTAAAAAAAGTGTATGAGCCAAAAAATGGGGGAGGTCGGATAGGATCTAGGGGTCGCTCATCGGGGTCAAAGTTGGGCGTAGAGGGGAAAAAATCCACAAAAAGCCCCAAAACTCCCCTGGTTTTGCTCCTAGAGGGGTCAAATGTGAGACCGGCCCCCATTATTTTTTCCCCCTGAACACTTTTGCCAAACATACCTAAGCCCTATCTCCAATCCCTAAGGGGGGTCCCATACAAAGGTTAAATTTTTAAAAAATCTTGCTCCTACCGCTCTAGCTGTCCTAGAAGTTACCCTAGAGGAATCAAATGTATGACCGACCCCCAATATTTTTTCAACCCCAACATTTTCTTAGAACATACCTACCCCCTATCTTCAATCCTTAGGGTGGTCCCCATACATTTTTTTTATTTTTTCTTAAATTCTCACATTAAATCAGCTCCTACCGGTCCAATGGTGCCTCCTAGAGGGGTCATTATCAAGACCAACCCCCATTAATTTTTAGCCCCCAACACTTCTTCTGAACATACCAATTCCATATCTCCAATTCCTAAGGGGTCTCCCACACAAAACGACATTTTTGTAAATCTTGCTCCCACCGCTCTAACTATTGCAGGGGTGACCCTAGAGAAGTTAAATGTGTGACCGACCCCCAATATTTTTTCAGCCCCAACATTTTCCCCAAACACACCTACCCTCTATTTTTAAGCCTTAAGGGTGTCCCCACACAATTTTTTTTTTTTTTTAATTTTTTTTTTATAAAATTTGCGCCTACCGCTCCCACTGTGCCTTTTAGGGACGGGAAATGCAGACTGACCCCCATTAATTTTTGTCCCCTACATTTTTTCTGAACATACCTACGCCGTATTTCCACTTTGTAGGGGTGCTCCCCTGGGGAAAACTAAGTGTTTGAAACCAAATTCGGCAAAACGTCTGGACCAGGAGTGCTAATGTTTGCGCGTTTTAAAGAGCAGTGGGAAAATATAAAAGACAATCCGTACAGTCTTGGCATATACGATGAGGAAGTGGCAGGCAACATACCAGCTCAAGTCCAAACTGATATCAAGTTGTTTTGCTGGGCTCAAATAAAAGAATAGCAACCCAGAGACGACTACAAGGAGTTTCTTGAAATTGTTTTATTATACCTTGGCGAAAATATTCCTAATAAGCATTTTAGCCCACCAGGACCCATCAGTCATGCTCGATGGATGGCAAAAAAATATATCGGTTTGGCCAAAAAAGAATTAAATGCACTTCTTGATGTGACCGTTTTCATCATAACAATTTACGTAAAAGCTTGGTTTAGCGTTACCAAAGCAATAGAAGCTCCAAATAATGATTTGAATTTTTTGAAAGCGATTGCCAATTATGCTTCAATTGTTAAGATTCTGCCGCAACGATTGGTCAAGAGATTCTGTGGACATCTCTGGTATCTCAGTGGCGAAGCTGTTGCTCTCGCAATATTTAATCCGAATATCTCTTGTGAAATAAAACGAAAAATGTCGAATGCAATTCGTATATTTGCAGAAGAGAAAGAGGAATTGGAGGAAGAGTTATCTGACGATGAGATGGACGAATCGTCTTACGAAGACAGCGAGGAAGAAGAAGACGATGATATCGGGGAAGAAGATGCCTCAGAGGATAGCGGCGACAGTGGCAACAAGGATTGTAATCCTCCAGTACATGTTGTTGGATTCGAAGGTGTGAAAAGAATTAACATGGCATCGAAACAAGTGAATCAAGAACTCTTGAAAACTGATTTAATCCACTACGTCACACCTGAGACTCCAAAATTTTTTGCACGCTTCGGAATAACAACAAATTTCATTGCTTCCGATCCAAATACTTGGGAAAATCGTCAGGACTACCAGCGAGCGCTGCAAATATTACGTAAATTACATGTTGTCAACGACGCTGCCGAAAGAGGCGTAAAATTAATAGAAGACTATAGCAACGTGTTGTGCCGTAACGATGAGGAAAAAATAAAATTCAGGTCGTGGCCGAAAATCGGAATTAATATCCATCACACAATAAAAATAAATTAATTTGATTTATAGTTATATTATTTATCATTTTTTATTATTTTCAAGTTAAAAAAAATATTTTTTTACGCTTAACAAAAGTTACTATTAAATTACAAATTAAAGACCTTGGATTTCTCGATAAAATAAATAAAAAAATTGTGGGGTAACACCTTGAAGATAGAGGGTAGGTATGTTTGAAGAAAACGTTTTGGCTAAAAAAATATATGGGCAGGTCTTACATTTGACTTCTCTACATACATTACTAATTCAGTTTTCCCCAGGGGAGCACCCCTACAAAGTGTAAATACGGCGTAGGTATGTTCAGAAAAAATGTAGGGGGCAAAAATTAATGGGGGTCAGTCTGAATTTACCGTTCCTAAAAGGCAGAATGGGAGCGGTAGGCGCAGATTTTATAAAAAAATTAAAAAATAAAAAAAAATGTGTGGGGACAACCTAAAGGCTTTAAAATAGAGGGTAGGTTTGTTTGGGGAAAATGTTGGGGCTGAAAAAATATTGGAGGTCGGACACACATTTAACTTCTCTAGGGTCACCCCTGCGATAGTTAGAGCGGTGAGAGCAAGTTTTACAAAAATGTCATTTTGTGTGGGAGACCCTTTAGGAATTGGAGATATGGAATTGGTATGTTCAGAAGAAGTGTTGGGGGCTAAAAATTAATGGGGGTTGGTCTTGATAATGACCCCTCTAGGAGGCACCATTGGACCGGTAGGAGCTGATTTAATATGATAATTTAAGAAAAAATAAAAAAAAATGTATGGGGACCACCCTAAGGATTGAAGATAGGGGGTAGGCATGTTCTAAGAAAATGTTGGGGTTGAAAAAATATTGGGGGTCGGTCATACATTTGATTCCTCTAGGGTGACTTCTAGGACAGCTAGAGCGGTAGGAGCAAGATTTTTTTAAAATTGAACCTTTGTATGGGACCCCCCTTAGGGATTGGAGATAGGGCTTAGGTATGTTTGGCAAAAGTGTTCAGGGGGAAAAAATAATGGGGGCCGGTCTCACATTTGACCCCTCTAGGTGCAAAACCAGAGGAGTTTTGGGATTTTTTGTGGATTTTTTACCCTCTACGCCCAACTTTGACCCCGATGAGCGACCCCTAGATCCTATCCGATCTGCCCCATTTTTTGGCCCATGCATTTTTTTTACGAACCTCACAAAATAAGCGGTTCTAGCGTGTCGAAATCGAAAACTCGTGCACTATCCCACCCCTACTCAGCACACAGGGCCAGCATGATCCAATTCCGGCCAAAAGTCTATCGTTGTTGGATCCGTCTGAAAATGTGCTTCTAGAGGAATTCGATGTCGCTGATTTCAAAATTTAGCTTAAAACCAAAAAAATCAAAATGGCGGATCCTATATGGCGGACAATTTTTTTTAAAAATTGTCTGATTGAACTCAAATTTTGTTTTATGCGGGTCTTGGAGTTACTGAATAAGAATTGTTACTCCGAATTTTGAAAAACAAAATGGCGTACTAAATATGCTTCTTAAAGTTTAAAGAATGATCTAACTCCGGCCAAAAGTCTTTATCGTTGTTGGATCCGGCTGAAAATGTGCTTCTATAGTATTTTGGGGTCGCTGATTTCAAAATTTAACTAAAAACTAAAAAAATCAAAATGGCGCATCCAATATGGCGGACAAATTTTTTTAATAATTGTCCGATTCAACTCAAATTTTGTTTAAAGGGAATTACTGGCGTGAATTTTGAAAAACAAAATGGCGGACTAAATATGCTTAGTAAAGTTTGTTAGAAGCAGTGTTGCCATTTTTTTAAAAGAAAAAAACCTACACATATTAAAAAAAATGTCTGCGAAGTTTGTACTCGTGCCCAAACCATTGAATCATGATAATGTTTTGCTGTACAAGTAGGTGTTCTTTCCAAAGCAAAATTTTTCTAGGAAAAATATTGCTATACTAATTTGTCATTATATGCAAAATGCATTGAAATATCGGTCGAGGACGCCATGTTTATATATTATTGATCCATAAAGATTTCTAAGACATTCTAGTGATATCCATCTATCTGTTTGTCTATGTTTTTCGATAACTAAAAGTGTTTGATGAATAAAAGGGTTTTAATGAAAAAATTTTATCAATAAAAATAAATATTTAATGAAAAAAAATTTATGAAAAAAAATATTGATGAAAAAAAAATTTTTTTTGATGAAAAAAATATATTGATGAAAAAAAAAATATTGATGAAAAAAAAAAAAATATTGATGAAAAAAATATATTGATGAAAAAAAAAAATATTGATGAAAAAAAAAATATTGATGAAAAAAAAAAATATTGATGAAAAAAAAAAAATATTGATGAAAAAAAAATATATTGATGAAAAAAAAATATTGATGAAAAAAAAAAAATATTGATGAAAAAAAAAAAATATTGATGAAAAAAAAAATATTGATGAAAAAAAAAAAATATTGATGAAAAAAAAAATTTTTGATGAAAAAAAAATATTGATGAAAAAAATATTGATGAAAAAAAAAATATTGATGAAAAATAAATATTGATGACAAAAAAAAATATTGATAAAAAAAAAAAATATTGATGAAAAAAAAAATATTGATAAAAAAAAAAAATATTGATGAAAAAAAAAATATTGATGAAAAAAAAAAAATATTGATGAAAAAAAAAATATTGATGAAAAAAAAAAATATTGATGAAAAAAAAATATTGAGGAAAAAAAGATATTGATGAAAAAAAAAAAAAATATTGATGAAAAAAAAAAAAAATATTGATGAAAAAAAAAATTTTTGATGAAAAAAAATATTGATGAAAAAAAAAAATATGATGAAAAAAAAATATTGATGAAAAAAAATATTGATGAAAAAAAAATATTGATGAAAAATAATTATGTTACATTTTATTCACCAGCTGGTGAATATTTTTGTTATTCACCACGAGGTGAATTATTATCCAAGTTACAAACCCAAGTTTGTAAAATTTTTGGTTTTAAGAAAACGAAAACAGTAATTCCAATTTTCTTTTTCGTTAGTCGTTAGCTTATATAGTCAAACTGAGGTGGCGTCCTGCAACTTTTTTAAAATTAGACACCAGCCTAAAAACATTATCATGTTAAAAATCCCTTTTCTCCCTACATTTTCAAAAAAAAAATCCCTACGTTTATCCATACGTTTTAGCAGCTTAAATGTTTAAAACAAAACCAAATTTTATTCACTTTTTGGACATTTAATGTAAAATAAAAGTTCAAATACTAAATGTGAGTTTTTGATACGTCAGTTATATTTGTTTTAAGTTTAAACGAAGTTACAACTAAAAATTTTGTTCAAATTCTGATAAATTTTTAAATAAAAATTATTTTATCAACCATTTTCAAGAAAATTATTTTTTTTTTAACATGATAATGTTTTTAGGCTGGGGTCTAATTTTAAAAAAGTTGCAGGACGCCACCTCAGTTTGACTATATAAGCTAACTATTAAACAAAAAAGAAAATGAGAATTACAGTATTCATTTTATTACAACCTAAAACTTCGACAATAATTTAAAATTAATAAATAAAATAAAAAAAACACATAATTCTGGTAGCGACACCTAGCGCCGCTACTCGATTAACGCAGTATTGCCATACCAACTATCATATTTCCAATTAGATTAGTTACCATCATCGCAAATTTTTTCAAATAAAATATTACCACATCGCAAAACTAACCAGTATATTTGAAAATCGAATATCTACAACATGACAAAATTATGTTAGAATTTAGATTAACATTTAAAACGCCGACAGTAGGCTAGCTGAAGTGTGTCAGACTACCACGCTGAGGGTACTGGGATCAAGTCAAATTTTTTTTTATTTTTTTTTAGCTTACATATTATTTGATATAACAATTCTTTTTTTTAATAATTTACATTGGTCCTAAACCAATATTTCAATGTGTTACATACGGAATGACAAACTTATATATACCCTCTATCACCAGAGTGGAGGGTATAAAAATGTGTTACAAATAAACATCACATATTTCCAAAAAATTATATTTTTTCAGAAAAAATTAACTCCAAGAAATTTCTCAAATACACTAGCAGGATTTATTCAATATTCAGAAAAAAAAATTTAAAAACTAAGAAAATATCAAGAAAATACAAAAAATTAGTCAGAAAAATGCAGAAAATTCAGAAAAAATCACAAAATGTAAAACAAAAACAACTGGAAAATTTAGAAAAACCTGAATATATAACATTTTAACTTATTTATAAGATTTTAATTATTTGTTTATTATTTTAATAAGCTTTTATTTATATCTTTTTTATTCAAATCAAATAGTCTTTTAATTTTCTAACTTTTTTTATAATTTAATAAAAAAAGTATAAAGGTTTAAAAAAAGTCTTAACAAAAAAAAATTAAACAAGCTAAAAAAAAAAAAAAACAAAATTTAAAAAATAAGTTGACTGATATCAGGGACGATCCCCGGACCCTCTGTTTTCCAGTCTGACACACTTCAGCTAGGCTACCATACGATATTTAAACCCCAACATAAACGGTGTTATGTTCTTGCTTGTGGTTATTCGACAATATTATAGATACATACTATAAAATAGAGATGGGCGCGTGAGTGCCGACGACTTACGCATGAAATAATAACGCTTACAACGACTCACGAAAATAAAATAATCAAAATTTTATTTATATTTTTTATTTTATTTTGACAATTTGTATTTTAAAATTGTTGAACATTACACATTTAATGTTTAATATTGAAAATTAAACACTTAATGTTTACAATAAACATTAAATGTGTAATTTTAAAAATTTTGTGTTTATAATTTTAAAAATATATTTATAAACTCACAAAATACTATATAATGTGCGTAATATTAAAATTTTTGTGTGTAAACTAAAATTTTAAACACTTGGTGCTCAATTTTAGGCGTTGTGTGTTATTTTACATAAAAATTTACCCACTTTATAGTAGTATTTTTACAAGGACTTTTTAGAGTGTAACTTCATTTCAAATTCTTGCACAAAAGGTGTTTAATTTCCTAAAATTTATCATAAAAACTTATTTTAATAACAATTTTGTATTAATTCAATATGATGACGATTTTCTTACTAGTTTTCTGTTTTAGACAGCACAAAACAATCACGCAAACTTACGAAACCAAAATTACCCACGCAATCTCACGCACGAAAATATTTTTTCTAATCAAGCGTATATTTCACTCATGATCACGCGTAATCACGTGTCACGCTCGCATCTCTACTACAAAAAACTAATACTTATAAAACTTCCGATACTGACAGCCAGACGGCGCTTGTCGTAACAGACCTTTGAAGAATAAATTCTATTGGAAAATTAGTTGACATTATTTTTTTTATTTAATTAATTCATTGTTGAATGAATTTTGAATTATTTTAAAAAATATAGTAGTATATATTACTAATATTGTTAATAATTCGATTATAATTATTGAATTAATTTATTTCCAATTAATTCTTTATAAATCATTTTATTTTAAATAAATTCTTAATAATCTATATAAATAAAAATCAATTGTCGTTCGTTGGTAACAGCATCAGTCGAGAACGGCTGGACCGATTTGGACAATTTTTTTTTTGAAATTTCCGTCATAGTCCAACTTAGGTTTTTACGTAAAGAAAAATTGACCACGCCCACTTTTACGTCCACTTTTTTGGATTTATCTAAAATCGGAAAACGGCTACACCGATTAAGGAAATTTTTTATTTAAATGTTCGTAGTAATCCAATTTAAGTTTTTACCGAAAGAAAAATCGACCACGCCCACTTTTACGCCCACTTTTTCAATTTATCTAAAATCTAGGAATGGCTGGACCGATTTGACAATTTTTTTTTTTTAGAAATTTTCATCATATTCCATCTTTGGTTTTACGGGAAAAGAAATTGACTTTGGCTAATTTTATTTTGAAAATTTTCGTCACAGTTCAGCTAAGGTTTTTACAGATAGTAAAATTTCCCACGCCCACTTTTTTCTATTTAATGAACGAACTATAACGGCTAGACCGATTTGGGGTTAGTCCGAAAAGATTTTTAAGGAAAGAATAAATTTCCACACCTACTTTAACGCTCACATTTCCCGATGTATATTAAATCATGGAATGGTTGGATCAATTTGTCTAATTTTTTTTAATGTTCGTCATTGTCCAATCAAAAAGAACAAGTTTTCATTTCTACGCCCACTTTTGAATGGATGGACCGAGTTGGTTAAATTCAAATAAGGTTTTTACGGTAATCGCATCACTTGAGAACTGCCCGATTTGGATAATATTTTTTTTAGATATTCGTCTTATTTTTTTTTTAACATGATAATGTTTTTAGGCTGGGGTCTAATTTTAAAAAAGTTGCAGGACGCCACCTCAGTTTGACTATATAAGCTAACGACTAACAAAAAAGAAAATTGGAATTACTGTTTTCATTTTCTTAAAACCAAAAATTTTACTAACTTGGGTTTGTAACTTGGATAATAATTCACCTCGTGGTGAATAACAAAAATATTCACCAGCTGGTGAATAAAACGTAAAATAATTATTTTTCATCAATATTTTTTTTCATCAATATTTTTTTTTCATCAATATTTTTTTTTTCATCAATATTTTTTTTTTTTTTTTCATCAATATTTTTTTTTTTTCATCAATATTTTTTTTTTTTTCATCAATATTTTTTTTTTTTTCATCAATATTTTTTTTTTCATCAATATTTTTTTTTTTCATCAATATATTTTTTTTTATCAATATTTTTTTTTTTTTCATCAACATTTTTTTTTCATCAATATTTTTTTTTTTTTTCAACAATATTTTTTTTTTTCATCAATATTTTTTTTTTTTCATCAATATTTTTTTTTTTTTCATCAATATTTTTTTTTCATCAATATTTTTTTTTTTCATCAATATTTTTTTTTTTCATCAATATTTTTTTTTTTTTTTTATCAATATTTTTTTTTTCATCAATATTTTTTTTCATCAATATTTTTTTTTTATCAATATATTTTATTTTCATCAATATTTTTTTAATCAATATTTTTTTTCTTAAATTTTATTTTCATTAATTTTTTTTTTTCATTAAATATTTATTTTTATCAATAAAATTTTTTCATTAAAACCCTTTTTTTCATCAAAAACTTTTTGTTATCGACAAACATAGACAAACAGATAGATCACTAGAATGTCTGAGAAAGCTTTACAGATCAATAATATATAAACATAATGGGGTCCTCGACCGATATTTCAATGCATTTTGAATATAATGACAAATTAATATAGCGTTATGTTTCCTAGAAAAATTTTGCTTTGGAAAGAACACCTACTTATACAGCAAAACATTATCATGATTCAATGGTTTGGGCACGAGTACAAACTTCGCAGACATTTTTCATAGAAGAATTTCTATAAAAAATTTCTCCTATAGAAAAATTTGTAGAACCCCGAGTAAAAAAGTTCCTATATAGTTGTATATAATTTTATAAACATCATATATGATTAAATAGAATTATATAGAATTTGATGCGAAAAATGAGTCGATAAAACTATATAAAATTTGATCAATGTTTCATATATTTTGATAAATTTTTTATATAATTTTATGCGAAATTTGGACCCCTATTTTTATATAACAACAGCAAATTTATATAATTAGATATAATTATATAAAAAAATATAAAATTGTATAAAACTGTATAAAACTATATAAAGTTACATAAAATTATATATAATTATATATAATTAAAACAACATTTTATGATTTATATAAAACTTGATATAATTTTATGTAACTTTATATAGTTTTATACAGTTTTATACAATTTTATATATTTTTATATAATTATATCTAATTATATAATTTTGCTATTATTATATAAAAATAGGGGTCCAAATTTCGCATAAAATTACATAAAAAATTTATCAAAATATATGAAACATTGATAAAATTTTATATAGTTTTATCGACTCATTTTTATGTTCGTCTTAGGTTTTTTCGGAAAACAAATTAATCACGCCCACGTTTACGCTTCCTCCTTTCGGAATATCTAAAATCGGAGAACGGTTGGATCGATTTGACAAAACTTTAAAATAGAAGAACGGAAGGGCCGATTTGGCTGTTAGTAGTATTTGTTGACGTTCGTGGTGGTACAACTAAAGTTTTTACGAAAAGAAAAATTGTTCACTCCCACTTTTTTCAATACATCTATAATCGGAGAACGACTGGCCTGATTTGGTTAATTTTTTCTTTAATGATTATTATTGTCGATGTTACGAAAATAATTATTGGCCTCTCACACTTCAAAGCCCACATTTTTCAATATTCTTAAAATATGCTACACAGAAAGAAATAAAAAAAAAATATGCTACACAGAAAGAAATAAAAAGGGTGGAAAGAATAAAAATGAATTGACTTTTTATTTACATTTGGAAACAAATAGCTGACCATAATTAGCCCGTAAGGTAACCCCTTTTATAAATAAAATTGAGTAAATTTTTAATACTATTGAGTAAAAAATTACTCAATTTTCCACCAGTAAACGATTTAATAGTATTGAGTAAATTTTTAATAAAAATTTATTAAATTTTTGCCAAAAAAATTTGAGTAAATTTTTAATTGACACTATTAAGTGCAGGAACAGAACAAGAAGCACCACCTTTTAAAAACAGAACAAGTTTTATTTCACATCGGCGCCGGCCACCGGTTTAATCTGCCAAACCGTATGGAAAAAGTCGTGCCGGGCTTATTCTGTTTCTACTCTAAAAAAAAACAAAGTTTAAAAAAATTTCATATTTTTTTACAAAGAAAAAAAAACATGTTTTTTCAAACTTTACCAAATATATTAACATGATAATGTTTTTAGGCTGGTGTCTAATTTTAAAAAAGTTGCAGGACGCCACCTCAGTTTGACTATATAAGCTAACGACTAACAAAAAAGAAAATTGGAATTACTGTTTTCGTTTTCTTAAAACCAAAAATTTTAATAACTTGGGTTTGTAACTTGGATGATAATTTACCTCGTGGTGAATAACAAAAATATTCACCAGCTGGTGAATAAAACGTAACATAATTATTTTTATCAACATTTTTTTTTTTCATCAATATTTTTTTTTTTTTCATCAATATTTTTTTTCATCAATATTTTTTTTTTCATCAATATTTTTTTTTCATCAAAAAATTTTTTTTTTCATTAATATTTTTTTTTTTCATCAACATTTTTTTTTTCA
Organism: Pegoplata infirma; assembly: GCA_963921195.1. Lineage (NCBI taxonomy): Eukaryota > Metazoa > Arthropoda > Insecta > Diptera > Anthomyiidae > Pegoplata > Pegoplata infirma. The sequence goes on from OY992538.1 coordinate 63,951,029, forward strand.
TCAATATTTTTTCTTCATCAATATTTTTTTTTCATCAATATATTTTTTTTTCATCAATATTTTTTTTTTCATCAATATATTTTTTTTTTCATCAATATATTTTTTTCATCAAAAAAATTTTTTTTTTCATCAATATTTTTTTTTTCATCAATTTTTTTTTTTCATAAATTTTTTTTTCATTAAATATTTATTTTTATCAATAAAATTTTTTCATTAAAACCCTTTTCTTCATCAAACACTTTTATTTATCGAAAAACATAGACAAACAGATAGATGGATATCACTAGAATTCTTAGAAAGCTTTACGGATCAATAATATATAAACATAATGGCGTCCTCGACCGATATTTCAATGCATTTTTCATATAATGACAAATTAATATAGCGTTATTTTTCCTAGAAAAATTTTGCTTTGGAAAGAACACCTACTTGTACAGCAAAACATTATCATGATTCAATGGTTTGGGCACGAGTACAAACTTCGCAGACATTTTTTTGTCTTAAAGACATAAAAAAATTTTATAAATATGATTACAAACTTTCATGTATATTAGACTGCCCAGAAAAAAAGCGAAGTTTTTATTTTCTTGGGGGATACCTGCAAATTTTGTTCCTTTTTGTGCAAAAAAATTTCTGTTTTTTTTTGGGATTTTTAAAATAATATCTAGAGGTCGCGATCTCGCGTTTTATAACGATTTATTTTTTTTGAGTTTTTTATTATTTTAAATTGTTAAATATGATTAATATGATAAAATATTAATAATTTCAGACAAAAAAAAAATTAAATTAAAAATTAAATATCGCTCATTCCATGAGATGTCTCCCAGCATCTAATCAAATGATCTTTAATTTATTTCAAATTTTGCACACATGAACACTATGAAGCTATTAAAATAAATCAGTTGTTAGTTCCGAGAAAATCCGTGAATTCGCGAATATATTCGCGTTCGCGAATTCGTGGATTTTCGCGAAACTAAAAACGAATTTATTTTAATTGCTCCATAGTGTACCTGTGTGCGAAATTTCAAATAAATTAAAGAACATTTTATTAGATGCTGGGAGACATCTCATGGAATGAGCGATATTTAATTTTTAATTTAATTTTTTTTTTGTCTGAAATTATTAATAATTTATCATATTAATCATATTTAACAATTTAAAATAATAAAAAACTCAAAAAAAATAAATCGTTATAAAACGCGAGATCGCGACCTCTAGATATTATTTTAAAAATCCCAAAAAAAAAACAAAATTTTTTTGCACAAAAAGGAACAAAATTTGCAGGTATCCCCCAAGAAAATAACAACTTTGTTTTTTTCTGGGCAGTCTAATGTATATATACAAAAAACTATAAACTAAACGAGAATTAAAAAAACTAAGAAAATTCCAAAAAAAAATTAAAAAAGCTATTAAATTCTTATTAAATTATTTACTCAATTTGTTTTTAAATTTTTGAGTAAATTTTTAATTGCGTCAATTAAAAAATTACTCAAAACTTTTTTTAAATTTAAACAAGTGATTACTCAAATTGTTTTTCCCCATATTTTTTTCTGTGTACATTTGAGACCGCCTGGACCAATTTGGCTAATTTTTTTGTTTTAAATGTTCGTAATAGTCCATATAATTGTTCGGAAAGAAAAATTGTCTAAAATTAATTTTTACTCTAATTCGGTCTATTTAAAAAAATATTTCTTAACAGATTCCGCTTAAACTTGGTACAAATGATTTTAAATCCTCGGGTATTGTTACCATATGTACAAGTTTAACTTACAACACAAATTTTATGTGTTGTGTTAATGACCGGACCGATTTTTTATGTTAATTATAGTTCGAATTAGGTTTTTAAGGAAATGTAAATAAGAAAGTGTCCCGGAAAAATGGAAAATTCGGGAAAACTTTAAAGGTTTGCTTAAACTCAAGGCAATAGCCCACGATAAGAACGAAGGATATGCATAATTTTTTTTGTGTTTTTCGTAATGATACTAAAGAAGTTTTAAATTTTTACAGTTCGCAAAGTCGAAGACATGGTATTTTTTTTTAAGTTCCTGCAATTAAATTTAAAGATGATCATCTGCCTAATCGGGTCTTTTAATCAACACCCACAAATTTTTTTAAGCCAAGAAAAAGCGAGACAAAATATAGCACTTATCTTATATTTGGGCCAGCAACGCGGACCGGGCCAGCTAGTTTAAGGAATAAATAAAAGCTTATTAAAAAAATAAAAAAAAAAAAATAATTAAAATCTAATAAATCAGTTAAAATGTTATATATTCAGGTTTCTCTCAATTTTCCAGTAGTTTTTGTTTTAAATTTTGTGATTTTTTCTGAATTTATCTGCATTTTTTTTGACTAATTTTTTGTATTGTCTTGATTTGTTCTTAGTTTTTAGATTTTTTTTCTGAATATTGAATAAATCCTCCAAGTGTATTTAAGAAATTTCTTGGAGTTATTTTTTTCTTAAAAAATATCGTTTTTGGAATTTATTCGTAACAACTTTTTATTAAATAAAACATTATCATAATTTAATATTTTGGGCAAGAGTACAAAATTCTGCGGCATTTTTAATTTAAAAAGATAAACCTCAACTACTTTGGGCAAGTAAGTTGTTCGCTTTTTATGTGAAAATATGTCAAAAAACATAAAATTTAAACTGGCTTGACAAAAAGGTTCTAAATTTCTCTAAAGGGGTATTTCATTCTCTGGTGAAGATCCGTAAAATAACCCGTTTATATGTATGTATCAGGATATTTTTATTTAAAATTTTAAAACAGCTGAAGAGCAAAACATAACCAAACATGAGACCTGCAAATTTTCGCTTCAAATTTATGTTTTGAACCATTTTTATACTGCTGAACAACTTACAGGGCTTAAATAATGTCGTTTTATTAACCAATTTTAAAAACAAAATATTTGGTACCATTTTTTCTTTGCCAAATCGTTTAATATTAAAAATATCTTTTTTAAAAAGTACCTACATTTTGATCAAAAAAGAAAATCTGTCCCTTTTCCCCTACGCTATCTTTTTTTATGAAAAAAAACCTATTTGTAGGGATTTCCCCCTACTATTGGCAACACTGGTTACAAGTAATTAAAAAATAGTTATATTCCTTTTCCTTGTTGAAGCTAGCTGAAAGTGTGGCCTAGTAAATTTCCGGGTCTGTTATCTTAAAATCGAACTGATAAAATTCAATATGGCGGAAACAATATGGCGGCTAGATTTTTTAACTTTGTCTGATCTCACTTAAAATTAGTTTTAAGAGTATTAAGAGTGTCTGAAGTTAAATCTACGTACATAATTTTCAGAAAAGCTTTTGGATATGATGACCACAAATTATTCAATTTTTTCCTTTATTTTGGAAATGGTGTAACTGATATTTTCCATAATTCTACAAAAAAACTAGAAATGTAGATATTTTTGTTTCCTACACTTAAGGCACTCTCTGACGATAAAAAAAACTAATCAAGCCGTAAAACATTATTTTGGGTTAAATTATTTTTTTTAACATGATAATGTTTTTAGGCTGGGGTCTAATTTTAAAAAAGTTGCAGGACGCCACCTCAGTTTGACTATATAAGCTAACGATTACACAAAAAAGAAAATGAGAATTACAGTTTTCATTTTATTACAACCTTAAACTTCGATAATTATTTAAAATTAATAAATAAAATAAAAAAACACATACTTTTAGGCGCCGCTACTCGATTAACGCAGTATTGCCATACCAAATATCGCATTTCCAATTAGATTAGTTACCATCATCGCAAAACTAACCAGTATATTTGAAAATAGAATATCTACATGCAGAACTACATACTACGTTTTTTGTAGTAGAGATGCGAACGTGACACGTGATTACGCGTGATCATGAGTGAAATTTACGCTTGATTAAAAAAAAAATTTCGTGCGTGAGATTGCGTGAGTAATTTTGGCTTCGTCAGTTTGCGTGATTGTTGTGTGCTGTCTAAAACAGAAAACTACACCATTTACAGATGAAATTCGAAAAAGATCAATTGTTATTCGAAGATTATATTTGTAATTCGAAGATTCCGTTTGTAATTCGAAGATTCCATTTGTAATTCGAAGATTCCATTTGTAATTCGAATACTCCAATTGTAACTCGAAGATTCCATTTGTAATTCGAAGATTCCAATTGTAATTCGTAAAAGATCAATTGTAATTCGTAAAAGATCAATTGTAATTCGTAAAAGATCAATTGTAATTCGTAAAAGATCAATTATAATTCGAAAAAGATCAATTGTAATTCGTAAAAGATCAATTGTAATTCGTAAAAGATCAATTGTAATTCGAAGATTCCAATTGTAATTCGTAAAAGATCAATTGTAATTAAAAAAAGATCAATTGTAATTCGAAGATTCCAATTGTAATTCGTAAAAGATCAATTGTAATTCGTAAAAGATCAATTGTAATTCGAAGATTCCAATTGTAATTCGTAAAAGATCAATTGTAATTAAAAAAAGATCAATTGTAATTCGAAGATTCCAATTGTAATTCGTAAAAGATCAATTGTAATTCGAAAAAGATCAATTGTAATTCGTAAAAGATCAATTGTAATTCGAAAAAGATCAATTGTAATTCGTAAAAGATCAATTGTAATTCAAAAAAGATCAATTGTAATTCGTAAAAGATCAATTGTAATTCGAAAAAGATCAATTGTAATTCGTAAAAGATCAATTGTAATTCGTAAAAGATCAATTGTTATTCGAAGATTCCAATTGTAATTCGTAAATTATCCATGGAAATTCAGTTGATGTTTTTCGAATTACAATTGGAATCTTCGAATTACAATTGATCTTTTACGAATTACAATTGATCTTTTACGAATTACAATTGATCTTTTTCGAATTAGAAATGATATTTTACGAATTACAATTGATCTTTTCGAATTACAATTGATCTTTTACGAATTACAATTGGAATCTTCGAATTACAATTGATCTTTTTCGAATTACAATTGATCTTTTACGAATTACAATTGGAATCTTCGAATTACAATTGATCTTTTTCGAATTACAATTGATCTTTTACGAATTACAATTGATCTTTTTCGAATTACAATTGATCTTTTACGAATTACAATTGATCTTTTACGAATTACAATTGATCTTTTACGAATTAAAATTGATCTGTTACGAATTACAATTGATCATTTACGAATTACAATTGGAGTCTTCGAATAACAAATGGAATATTCGAATTACAATTGGAGTATTCTAATTACAAATGGAATCTTCGAATTACAAATGAAATCTTCGAATTACAAATGGAATCTTCGAATTACAAATAGAATCTTCGAATTACAATTGATCTTTTTCAAATTACATCTGTAAATGGTGTAGTAAGAAAATCGTCATCATATTGAATTTAAAGGGTAACTAATACAAAATTGTGATTAAAATAAGCTTTTATGATTAATTTTAGGAAATTAAATACCTTTTGTACAAGAATTTGACATAAAGTCAAATAAAATTTAGTTTATTTTATTTTCGTGAGTCTTTGTAAGCGTGATTATTTCGTGAGCGTGACAAAAATTTTAGCTACTCACGTGAGCGAGTGTAAACGTAAGCAGAAAAAACTATTTTGTAAGTGAGCAATACTTTTATTTCGTGTGCGTGAGTAAGTCAAAATCACTCACGCGCCCATCTCTATTTTGTAGTATGTGTCTATAATATTGTCGGATAACCACAAGCAAGAACATAACACTGTTTATGTTGGCATTTAAATATTATGCGGTAGCCTAGCTGAAGTGTGTCAGACTCGGAAACAGTGGGTCCGGGGATCGTCTCCGTGATCAGTCAACATATTTTTTTAAATTTCGTTTTTTTTAGCTTGTTTATTTTTTTTTTTGTTAAGACCAAATTTTTAACATGATAATGTTTTTAGGCTGGGGTCTAATTTTAAAAAAGTTGCAGGACGCCACCTCAGTTTGACTATATAAGCTAACGATTAAACAAAAAAGAAAATGAGAATTACAGTTTTCATTTTATTACAACCTAAAACTTCGACAATAATTTAAAATTAATAAATAAAATAAAAATACATAGTTCTGGTAGCGACATCTAGCGGTGCTAGGTGTCACTCGATTAACGCAGTATTGCCATACCAATTATCGCATTTCCAATTAGATTTGTTACCATCATCGCAATTTTTGTTCCAATAAAATATTACCACATGGCAATACTAACCAGTATATTTGAAAATCGAATATGTATCTACATACAAGCAAGAGAAACATATCAAAATTTAAATCATTATTCAAGTAAGCTACGGTGGCCTTGCTGAAGTGAGCCAGACTGGAAAACAGAAGGTTCGTTGATCGAATCCATGATCTGTCAAGTTATTTTTTTTTTTTTTATTTAGTTTTTTTTAGCTTGTACATTTCTTTTTGTTATGGAAAAAATTGTTTGTTTTAATTCTTTATACTTTTTTTTTTTAATTATAAATAAAAAAAAAATATTTATATTCAGAATTTTCTAAATTTTTTAGAATTTCTTTCTGAATTTTGTGATTTTTTCTGAATATATCTGCATTTATCTGACTTATTTTTTGTATTTTCTTGATTTGTTCTTACACTCAAAATAATAACTCTGTAAAATACATTGTAAAATATTCAACAGATGTTTGACAGAGTTTTCTGTCAAAATACAGATTTAAAGAAAATAATTTGAATTTTTTGTGAAAAAAACAAAGTTTTATCTGTTATATTACTTTTAACCTTGTAATCTTTATTTTACAGATAATTAACAGATATTTCTGCAAAAATACAGATTTTAGCAAAATACTTTGTATTTTTTGTAACCAAAAACTAAGTTTTGTCTGTAATTTAAACATTAATTTCACAGAAAACTTAAAAAAGAAAATTCCAAAATAAACTGCATTTAACTATAGAGTTTTAAATACATTTTACAAATTTATGTAAATTAACAGAGTTTTTCTTTGCTAAATGGTGTTTTATTTAACCAAAATTTTACTAGAGACTCTGTAAATTAACAGTTTTTTTGTCCAAAACATTTTACAGAGTTTTATAGTAAAAAACAGAGTTTTTTTCTGTCAAAAGACGCTAATATTTAACCAATATTTTACTATAAAGTCTGTAAATTAACAGTTTTTTTTTTGTAAAAATCATTTTACAGAGTTTTTTAGTAAAATTACCAATTAATATTGCTAGCTGGAAAAATACGGTGAACTCTGTTAAATTAGCATAGTTTTTCTTTAATTTATTATTTTGAGTGTAGTTTTCCAAATTTTTTGTAAATATTGATAAATTTGATAAATTTCTTGGAGTTCTTTTTTTCTGAATATTTTTTTAACCCTTACATATTTTTTTGCAAATATGTGAGGGTTATTCGTAAAAAGTTTTTATTAAATAAAACATTATCATGATTTAATTTTTTGGGCAAGAGTACAAAACTCTGCGGCATTTTTTTAAACCTTTATACTTTTTTTTATTAAATTATAAAAAAAGTTAGAAAAAGGTATTGTTTTAAGTATTGGTCATTGTTAAGTATAATTTAAAATTAAAAGACTATTTGATTTGTATAAAAAAAAGGAATAAATAAAAGCTTATCAAAATAATAAAAAAAAATAATTAGAATCTTATAAATCAGTTAAAATGTTATATATTCAGGTTTCTCTAAATTTTCCAGTAGTTTTTGTTTTAAATTTTGTGATTTTTCTGAATTTATCTGCATTTTTTTGACTAATTTTTGGTTTTGTCTGGATTGTTTCTTAGTTTTTAATTTTTTTTCTGAATATTGAATTAATGCTGCAAGTGTATTTAAGAAATTACTTGGAGTTATTTTTTTCTGAGAAAATATCGTTTTTGGAAATATGTGATGTTTATTCGTAACAACTTTTTATTAAATAAAACATTATCATGATTTAATATTTTGGGCAAGAGTACAAAACTCTGCGGCATTTTTAAAACAAATCTCGGACCACTGCATATATAGCTGTAATTTCGCTATTTATCATTTCGAGCAAGTTTGGGCAACTTTTTTCGAAAGATATCAATCCATTCTATATAAGAAAAAATATAGACTGATTGTATCGAACTGAGGATCGCTGAGGATTTTTTCGGCGCGAAGTAAATAACTAAAAAATCATAGTTATTTTCATAAAACGCGAATTGCTGTCAGGAAAATGAGTTATATTTTTCCATGTTATTTTCGTTACAAAGGCTTATGTATAAGGTTAAATCACGCAAACAAAAAATTTAACATCAGCAATAGAAGTTTTGAAAAAAAAAATTAAAAAAGTATCTCAACTTTTAAGAATTTTTTAATATGTAACTTTTTTAACTTTGAAGACCTGGCAAAGGAAAGGGTGTAATTGGATCATAAAGATAAGTTCAGAAAACCTGCTTCTATATATGCCCAACAAACTGGTAAACATTTTTTTGAGAATTTACAAATGAGGACTTTTGGCCGGAAATCGATCTGTCTATCCCTCTGTTCTCAGGTGTGACTAGGCTTTTAGTGCATTGTCTAGGGCATTTTAATTTCGCCTATGTTTTCAAAATCAATCTTGTGCTCCCAGTATTTGCCACCGCCTTTAGCCTTAACTGTTGGTACAACTTTTGCATAAACAAATAAATCCTTGTCTCTGTTTTTCTATCTGCCAAATAATTTTGAATTTAACGCAAAAAATAGAAAAAAATCCTAATATTGTTTTTCTATTACATTTTCGGTTTTTTTTTTTTATTTTTTATTTTTTATTTTGATTTTGAGTTTTTTCGCACTACTTATGTATGTAGGGTTCCTGTCAGTTTGTTGCTTTATTTTCTAGACAAAAATTTTCTTGATTGCTATTTAGATATTCATGAAACGTACTTTAACTGTGTTCAATTTGTTGAAGTAATTGAGCATTTTTAGGCATAATCGGGGAGTGGGGGGGTTGATAGGAGAAACAAAGGAACACAGAAATTTTTTTTTCAATTTTTATGTTTTACTAGACAATGATTAACGGAAAAAAATATTTTAAAGTTAACATCAACAAATTTAAAGTGATTTTAAGTTTAAATTAAGTTGCAGCTGCCCCAGACAAAAAAATACAAACGCAACAGCATTGCACACGGTTGTACAAGCGTTCTATTTACCAATTTTAAAGTCCGTTCAGAAGACCAGAATCATAACATCGATATAAGCTAGGTGAAAGCATTTTAAAAGCAATGTAAAGAAGTGCTTTGAGAACGTCTACTTTAGTTCGATTTCAATAATTTGTTTGAAATAATATAAAATCTGAAAAAAAAAAAAATTTAGGCGCAAAAAATTTCCAAAATTTTACAAAAAAATTTGGAACTTGGAAAATTTTTCCAAAAAAAATTCTAAAAGTATTTTTAATGGTGTCTTTGTAATTAAAAAAAAAATGTTGCGTTCGGGATCTGAAAAATGCCGCAGAGTTTTGTACTCTTGCCCAAAATATTAAATCATGATAATGTTTTATTTAATAAAAAGTTGTTACGAATAAACATCACATATTTCCAAAAACGATATTTTCTCAGAAAAAAATAACTCCAAGTAATTTCTTAAATACACTTGCAGCATTAATTCAATATTCAGAAAAAAAATTAAAAACTAAGAAACAATCCAGACAAAACCAAAAATTAGTCAAAAAAATGCAGATAAATTCAGAAAAATCACAAAATTTAAAACAAAAACTACTGGAAAATTTAGAGAAACCTGAATATATAACATTTTAACTGATTTATAAGATTCTAATTATTTTTTTTTATTATTTTGATAAGCTTTTATTTATTCCTTTTTTTTATACAAATCAAATAGTCTTTTAATTTTAAATTATACTTAACAATGACCAATACTTAAAACAATACCTTTTTCTAACTTTTTTTATAATTTAATAAAAAAAAGTATAAAGGTTTAAAAAAAATTTGGTCTTAACAAAAAAAAAATAAACAAGCTAAAAAAAACGAAATTTAAAAAAATATGTTGACTGATCACGGAGACGATCCCCGGACCCACTGTTTCCGAGTCTGACACACTTCAGCTAGGCTACCGCATAATATTTAAATGCCAACATAAACAGTGTTATGTTCTTGCTTGTGGTTATCCGACAATATTATAGACACATACTACAAAATAGAGATGGGCGCGTGAGTGATTTTGACTTACTCACGCACACGAAATAAAAGTATTGCTCACTTACAAAATAGTTTTTTCTGCTTACGTTTACACTCGCTCACGTGAGTAGCTAAAATTTTTGTCACGCTCACGAAATAATCACGCTTACAAAGACTCACGAAAATAAAATAAACTAAATTTTATTTGACTTTATGTCAAATTCTTGTACAAAAGGTATTTAATTTCCTAAAATTAATCATAAAAGCTTATTTTAATCACAATTTTGTATTAGTTACCCTTTAAATTCAATATGATGACGATTTTCTTACTACACCATTTACAGATGTAATTTGAAAAAGATCAATTGTAATTCGAAGATTCTATTTGTAATTCGAAGATTCCATTTGTAATTCGAAGATTTCATTTGTAATTCGAAGATTCCATTTGTAATTAGAATACTCCAATTGTAATTCGAATATTCCATTTGTTATTCGAAGACTCCAATTGTAATTCGTAAATGATCAATTGTAATTCGTAACAGATCAATTTTAATTCGTAAAAGATCAATTGTAATTCGTAAAAGATCAATTGTAATTCGTAAAAGATCAATTGTAATTCGAAAAAGATCAATTGTAATTCGTAAAAGATCAATTGTAATTCGAAAAAGATCAATTGTAATTCGAAGATTCCAATTGTAATTCGTAAAAGATCAATTGTAATTCGAAAAAGATCAATTGTAATTCGAAGATTCCAATTGTAATTCGTAAAAGATCAATTGTAATTCGAAAAGATCAATTGTAATTCGTAAAATATCATTTCTAATTCGAAAAAGATCAATTGTAATTCGTAAAAGATCAATTGTAATTCGTAAAAGATCAATTGTAATTCGAAGATTCCAATTGTAATTCGAAAAACATCAACTGAATTTCCATGGATAATTTACGAATTACAATTGGAATCTTCGAATAACAATTGATCTTTTACGAATTACAATTGATCTTTTACGAATTACAATTGATCTTTTTCGAATTACAATTGATCTTTTACGAATTACAATTGATCTTTTTTGAATTACAATTGATCTTTTACGAATTACAATTGATCTTTTTCGAATTACAATTGATCTTTTACGAATTACAATTGATCTTTTTCGAATTACAATTGATCTTTTACGAATTACAATTGGAATCTTCGAATTACAATTGATCTTTTTTTAATTACAATTGATCTTTTACGAATTACAATTGGAATCTTCGAATTACAATTGATCTTTTACGAATTACAATTGATCTTTTACGAATTACAATTGGAATCTTCGAATTACAATTGATCTTTTTTTAATTACAATTGATCTTTTACGAATTACAATTGGAATCTTCGAATTACAATTGATCTTTTACGAATTACAATTGATCTTTTACGAATTACAATTGATCTTTTTCGAATTATAATTGATCTTTTACGAATTACAATTGATCTTTTACGAATTACAATTGATCTTTTACGAATTACAATTGATCTTTTACGAATTACAATTGGAATCTTCGAATTACAAATGGAATCTTCGAGTTACAATTGGAGTATTCGAATTACAAATGGAATCTTCGAATTACAAATGGAATCTTCGAATTACAAACGGAATCTTCGAATTACAAATATAATCTTCGAATAACAATTGATCTTTTTCGAATTTCATCTGTAAATGGTGTAGTTTTCTGTTTTAGACAGCACACAACAATCACGCAAACTGACGAAGCCAAAATTACTCACGCAATCTCACGCACGAAATTTTTTTTTTAATCAAGCGTAAATTTCACTCATGATCACGCGTAATCACGTGTCACGTTCGCATCTCTACTACAAAAAACGTAGTATGTAGTTCTGCATGTAGATATTCTATTTTCAAATATACTGGTTAGTTTTGCGATGATGGTAACTAATCTAATTGGAAATGCGATATTTGGTATGGCAATACTGCGTTAATCGAGTAGCGGCGCCTAAAAGTATGTGTTTTTTTATTTTATTTATTAATTTTAAATAATTATCGAAGTTTAAGGTTGTAATAAAATGAAAACTGTAATTCTCATTTTCTTTTTTGTGTAATCGTTAGCTTATATAGTCAAACTGAGGTGGCGTCCTGCAACTTTTTTAAAATTAGACCCCAGCCTAAAAACATTATCATGTTAAAAAATAAATAAAAATAAATAAAAGCATTATTTTTGTTTACTGCAACATATTTTTTGTTGTTATTATTTTTTGTCCGGGTGTTGAAAATTTTCAAATTTTTGAAAATTTTTCACAAAAAAAAATAATTTTTTCAAAAACCCAAAAAAATTGTGTCTTGGTCTTAGAAAATTTGAAAATTTTTAAACAATTTTAAAACGTTTTAAAGTGATTTGGGACCAAAAATTTTCCTATACCAGATATACAAAAACCCTTTTGAAAATCGTTGTTAAATCTTTCGTAACATAAAACATTATGTTTAGGACTATCATATATTTTTGTAAATAAACCACTCTCAAAACGCTTTTACAATGCTTTAAGAACACTTTTTTTAGAACCGTTGTCAATTCTTGCTTGGTTGACTTATCAAGAATCAAAATCAAGGTTTTTATATGTTCCATTATCTTGTTTTTATCTTTTATTTGCAATTTTTCAATTGGAAAATTTTTCTTGTAAGTATGTCAACCAACTGATAAACATTTAACATAAATGCAGTAGTGAAATTTCCGAAGAAAATTTTTTACTTCTCCCACTTAAAATTTTACAAGTAAACAACACGTGTGTAACAATTCATTTAAACCTTCCATGACAAAATATTTTTATTTGATATCGTTTACTTATTTTCGTATAATTAGAAAAAAAAGTTTGCCATCGAAACATCGATAAGTAATTTTCTCAGAAAAGTTTGTTATCGAAAACTAATTTCTATAGAAAGTTTACTATATAGCTAATTTTATTATAGACACAACGATAACTAGTTTTCTATCGAGATGAGAGTTATCGATATCTTATTTTCTTATCGATACGATAACTAATTTTCTATAGCAAAGTTGGTTATCGATAAATAATTTTCTATAGAAAAGTTTGTTATCATTAACATTTTTTCTATAGAAAAGTTTGTTATCGATAACTTTTTTTCTATAGAAAAGTTTGTTATCGATAACTAATTTTCTATAGAAAAGTTTGTTATCGATAACTAATTTTCTATAGAAAAGTTATCGATAACAAACTTTTCGATAGAAAAAATGTTAATGATAACCAGCGTTGCCAGAATTTGAAAACAAAAAAAGCTAGATTTTTTCTAAAAACCCGCTAAAAAAAGCTAAAAAATTTGAAAAAAAAGCTAAAAAATAAAGCTAAATTTTTTTTTAACTAATTTAAATTAGCTTTTTCTTCGATTTTTCAATTGAATTCCAAATTAGGGATCTGTTATTCCTTCTATAGCGTATTTGGGACTAAAACTATGCTTATTAATAAACAAAATATTAAAATATAACAAATCTTCATAAATTTAAAAAAAATGGCCCGTACCAATGAAACATAAAAAGTCTATTTTAACAAAAGTTTTTTTTAAATGTCAAATTTTCAATACATTTTTTGAAAGTCGATTTTAAAAACAAAAACAATTCGTATGGAAACAAAACAAAAAGTCGATTACAAATTTATTTTATTTTTCTATGTTTCCGAAAATTTCGAATGCAGGTACATATTAATAAAGATTAAAAATGATACATTCACGAAAATCTTAAACATTAACAAATTCAAAGTGCATTTCAGAAATTTCAAAACGTTGTGTATAAATTTCCAAATAAATCAAAGAAATTTTCAAATACAATTCAAATTTTTTTCAATTGCATTTTAGGATTTTCTCCCAAAATATATTTCAAATTGTTTAAATTGCATTTTCAAATAAAGTTTAGAAATTTGAGAAAAATTAGTAGTGGAAATTTCTACATTCTAAGATTTGTGAATATTTAAAAAAACAGTTTGTAAATAAATCAACAGTTTTTCAGGAAATACAAACAATATTAAAAAAAATTAGAAATGCATTTCTGAAATCTTCATTTATATTTTAAAAATTTTCAATTTTATTTCGCAAAATACTAAATATGTTTAAGAAACGTGTTCCAAAAAATTTATAAAAATTTTATATTTAAGAAATTTCCAAATACATGTTAAACATTTTTATTTAAGTTTTAAAAATTTTTAATTATTTATTAGAATTCTGAAAAAAAAATTTAAAAAACTTCCTAAAACACATTTAGACAAACTTAAAATATAAATAGTTAGATGTTTCTGAAATATAATTGTGTTTTGAACACAACTTTTTAAGTAAAAAATTATATTTCTTCTATTTTTAGATTGATATTTAATGAAAAAAGTTAAAAAAACGTCTAAAAAAAGCTAAACAAAAAGCCAAAAAATTTTCAAAAAAAGCTAAAAAATCCGCTTAAAGCTAAATGCAAAATTTTCCCGCGAAAAATTTAAAAAAAAGCTAAATCTAGCGGGAAAAAAGCTAAATTGGCAACGCTGATGATAACCAGGGAAACCAAAAATATGCTCTAAAAAATACGTTTTATGCGCTTAAAAGATGCCCTTAAAAACGAAAAATATGCTCTAAAAACAATAAAAATATGCTCTTAAAAAAATTATGTCCCCTTTTTTGCGGTGTTTTTCAAAATTTGTTAGAGAATAGACCTTCAAAATACCGTTATGTGCGGTAGTTAGAGGGTTAAATATGTTCTACAAAAATATTTGCCTTAATATTTTCTTCCAAGTTGCTGAATCTAAAGAAAACATAGTTTCATATACCGATATGAAGCAAGAACAGACCAAAGAGGAATCAATCCTCACATTCCGTAATTTTTGAAAAAAAAAACATCTTTGTTGGATAAAAAATTTAAAAATAAATGTTGTCAGTAAAAAATTGGAAAAGAACGCTCTAAAAATTAAAAAAAAAATGCTCTAAAAATGTAAAAAATGCTCTAAAAAGTGAAAAAATGCTCTAAAAATTAAAAATATGCTCTAAAAATATGCTCTTATGCTAAAATATGCTCTTAAACTAAAAATATGCAAAAATATGCTCTTACGGCTAAAATATGCAAAAATATGCTCTAACAAATCGATGCCAGATTTCTTAAAAACTTCTGAAACGGATAAATACCTTACCCGTTTATCAATAAAATGCACAGGAAAAAACATGATACTGCATATTTTTGGTTTCCCTGATGATAACAAACTTTTCTATAGAAAATTATTTATCGATAACCAACTTTGCTATAGAAAAATTTTCTATAGAAAACTTTGCTATCGATTACTAATTTTCTTTAGGAAACTTTTTTATCGATTACTTATTTTCTACAGAAATGTTTGTTATCGATAACTAATTTTCTTTAGAAAAGTTTGTTATCGATAACTCATTTTCTACAGAAAAGTTTGCTATCGATAACTAATTTTCTACAGAAAAGTTTGCTATCGATACTACTTTTATATAGAAAAGTTTGTTATCGATAATTATATTTCTTTAGAAACGTTTGTTATCGATAACTAATTTTCTATAGAAATGTTTGTCATCGATAAATTATTTTCTATTGGAAAGTTTGTTTTCGATAACAAATTTTCTCTAGAAAACTTTGTTATCGATAACTAATTATAGATAACCAATTTTCTATAGAAAACTTTGTTATCGATAGCTAATTTTCTATAGAAAATTTTATTATTATATATTAGAAAACTTTGTTAACGATAACAAATTTTTTCCAAAAAATTCTGTTATGGATAAGAAATTTGCTACACTCAAAATAATACATTAGGAAATTTACTATTTTTTTTTGCTAATGCTGGTTAGCTAACTTTTAGCAAATTTTTAGTTGAGATTAGCATGTTAGCAAAAATATCTTGTAAACTTCATTTAGCGCATTAGCAATCTTAAACAAAATTTGAACTAATTTTTTTTTGCTAAATTGAAAATTGAGTTGACCAAATTTTTACAAGCTTTCTTGCTAATATTAGCAAAAATAGTTTGTAATTTTTTTTTTTAAAGAATACTTAAAATGGCGCTATCTCGGAAACTAAGCCTGATAGAGAAAAATGGAGGCCATTTTTGGTTCTCGGGCTGGCGAAGATTAAGGGTCACTCCTATAAAACGACCATGGAGTTGCAGTCACATGTACCGAGAGGGAGGGAGTCATCAGGACTAAACATCAGGTCCAGGAGGAAAAGGTTTGTGGATAGTTTTGAGACGCACTGGTACAAATATCTGTATCATGGTATGATTTAACTACTTGGCAAGAACCACCCCAATAACCGCGAGCAATAGCCGAGCATAATAACAAGTTGCCAGTGCTGCCAGTCGGTTAGATAAGCAATTTTTTTTATTTTCAAATTTGACCATGACAGAATGGGCTTTGTTGGGCTGGTGGAAACGGCACGAAAAGCTGTTGCTCGGCTGTGGATCGCCGGATTGGGAGTGGTTCTTTTCCACCACCATTCGCACAAAAAGATTCGTGCCTAAAATTAACAAAAAAAGGGGGGTAAACTAACGCTGAGTGGTAACATTCGCTAGAGGTTAGACGGAAACGGATGCGGACAGACATTTGACAGTATCCGGACTGACAGACATGTGGAACGATCCATGAATCGCTTGTGAGGACGAAGGTCGCAGGATCCTCTTCAGGCTGCCCACCCCAATATGGCAACGATCTACCACCGTGATACCTGTTCGCCTGAAAGTAAATTGGTTGTCAAGTATCCCTTTAAAAAACTTACCGTTCCTTTTCACTTCCCTACATCATCAACCAAAAAAATATCACTCAATAACACATATTTTAATTTTATAATATTCAACCCATATTTATTACTTTCAATAGCCTATGAATCAATACTTTACAAAAGAACTATTAACATTGCTTAACATAACCTTACTTACTAAATAAAATAGTATCGCCGGACCTCTTCACATGTGTGGACCCTAATTGGTCCTAACTTTGGATCAAAAAAAGTTAGAATTCCCGAAAATTTTAAAATGCTCATATCTCGGTAAATATTGCCAACACAACAAAAAGTCCATTTTTGAAGTTATCGAGTTTTTTAATTCTCAAAGCCCAAGTGGTCCCCTTAAATTACGTATCTCCAAAACTAAGCAAGGTAGAGCGAAACGGACACAAATTTTGAATCAAAAGCTATGACGATTTTTAAGGAACCCAACTCGAGTCCGAACCCTATGGGGTCCTCAAATGTGTATGAACTAACAAGGATGGTCTTTCACAGGGCACCCACCGATTGTTCTGAAACTGTAACTTTTTTTTTTAGCTGCCCAATCTCAAATTTAAAAAGGGTTGCTACCTTATGAAAAATTAAGGGCTTTCGGGAAAATCCGTATAAAAGACGAACTAATAGTAATTTTGCCAAACGAAAAAATACGGGTCAGCTTAATTTTGATAGAGATTATTTTATATGATTTTGGCGGTCGTACGTATATACATCTCCATATAAACTACCCCAACGATTTTACATTTTTGACAAAAACGAACTTAACGAAGTCGAATTTGGAGACAACCGATCCACTATTAGATAGGTCTTCAAAAAACCTTTCGACCTGTATAACATGTTGATAAAGTTTCTTTTGAAGAAATGGGAAAAATCCTCAAAAAACGAAAAACATCCCGTTTTCCCCCTCCCCTTTGACCTGCTTAATATGAGATTGGGCCGCTATAAAAAAACAGGTAACTCTTACTTTGCTCCCCTTTTTCATATATGCAAGTTTCAGGACAATCGGCTGTTGCCCTGTCAAAGACCTTCCTTGTAAGTTGAAACAAAAAAAAATTTAGTTAACTAATTTTTGGCAAAACATTTTTGCTAACTTTACCAAAAAAATTGTGGGGTCAAAATCAGCAAATTTTCTTGTAGGCTTACAAGCTTTTTTTGCATTACAGTTTTTTTTTTGTGAGTGTATAGAAAAGTTTGTAATAGAAAATGATACTTAATTATACCCACTTGCGCTTGCGGTTAAAAAAAATGCGTGAATAAGTGCGAGTCAGTATGATATATTTTGCGTGAGTGAGTGTACGTGAGTCGATTTTTTTGTGATTTATTTTTTATTGTCTTATTTACGTTTGCCCCGAAACAAAACAAAAAATAATTTAAAAATCTAGCTAAGACGGTATTTATACACAGCCTTTTTTTCCTTGCAATAAAGTCTTGCAACTTTTTTTTGTTGGCAAACGGGGGTGAAAAGAAAACGGGGTAGAAAAAAAATCACGAATTCTGTTTTCTTTCTTCTATGCTTTTCACCCCCGTTTGCCTACAAAAAAAAGTTGCAAGACTTTATTGCAAGCAAAAAAAGGCTGTGTATAAATACCCTCTAAACTATTAATTTTGTTTAATTGTTTTTAAAATTTATTTAAACATAAAATTTTTTACATGTAAAAATAATAAAGGTGTTCAAGCTCGAGGTCAAGTGTTTGTAAATTTTTTATTGCCTTTATTTCGCTACACTTCGCGTAGCATCTAATACTGTAAAATTATTTATTTTTTTTTTAATGTAAACATTTTCTAGTATATGCTCTGAAGATGCTACGCGAAGTGTAGCGAAACATAGGCAATAAAGAAATTTAGAAACACTTGACCTCGAGCTTGATTAACTTTATTTTTTACATATTAAATCTGAAAGGTCGAATAAAAAACAACTTTAATTTACTTTAAATTTTTCTAAAAATTTTGTAAGATTTTTACCCATAGTTTTAATATTTTTTTTTATACCCTCCACTTAGTGATAGAGGGTATATATAAGTTTGTCATGCCGTTTGTAACTCATCGAAATATCGGTCTGGGACCCCGTAAAGTATATAAATTCATGATCCCCGATCGATTTTAAGACATTCTAGCGATGTCCGTCTGTCTGTCTGTGGAAATGGTGATCACGGCCAAAATATTACACGGAGATGACTGAATCTTAACATATTTATTGCAAGTTCCCCGAGAAGTTTGGTATTGCATTTGAGCAATATCGGTTCAGCGGTTCAAAAGTTATGAACGAAAATGTAAGGACACCTCAAGAATGTTAGCACATTCAACATAACCTAAAAATACAAAATGCTTTAATTCGGCTGCTGGTTGACATATGTGAACATAATTCAACACCAAATGGTATTAAACTAGTTCGAATATATTTTTTGACAAAAAAAAAATAAAAAAATCGCGGATTTATTTTTACCAATTTTTTATTTTCGCGGAAATTTTTTTTCAAAAATTTTTTTTTTTTTTTTTCAAAATTGATTTCCTTTTAAAAAAAGTTTTTTGCAATAATCTTTTTGAAATTGTGGAGGGTATTACTACATTCGGCAAGGCCGAATTTAACTTTTTAACTTATTTTTTATAAATAAGAGATTAGTGTTTATAAAAAACCGACATTTTGGAAAACCGGTTTCTCGGTTAACCGAAAATCAGCTTTTTCGGATAACCGGTTTTCTCGGTTAAACCGGAATGAAAAAACCGGTTAACCGGTTTTTTTTTTTCTTTAACTGACAAACCCAAAAAATACTTTAAAATAGATAAATTTTATTAAATACAAAAGCGAATATATAACTTAAGTTAACATATTTGTTTCTTTCAGCAAAGTTGGCAATTGATACCTTTTCAAAATAGCGGTATTTAGATACGGTGCTTTTATTTTCCCATATTCTCCGGGGCTTTAATTTAACTTTAATTGGTTTTATTTAAAAAATACATCACTTCGTTGTAAATTGCAGTACCGTATTTTATTTCAATGTTCTTTTATTGGCATTCTCTCCATTAACAGGAATTTTACTATCTGGTTAAAAGTCACTTATAAAGTTTTCAATGAAAGTGCCCAAAACTTGCTTACAACAATGTGAATTTTTAATATTTACCAGATTCTGAATAAAATCCCCATTTGGAAAATTGTTTCTTGTAGATAAATAATATTTTAGACTTTTTTTCCCACGGATTTCAAGGTTTTTTTTAACGAAATTTTGAAAATGTCATAAAAAATAAGTAAAAACCCTTAATAATTGCTAAAATAATCCGTTTTGCATGTATTTAAAGAAACCGGTTAACCGACAGAAAAAAACCGGTTTTTGGTGCACCGGAAATTTTCAGTTCCGGTTAACGGGTTTGCAAAAAACCGAAATTTTGGGAAAAACCCGGTTTTTCGGTTAACCGGTTAACCGGTTTATAAACACTATAAGAGATTCGTGAGTCAAAGTGAGTGAAGCTTGTGAGAGCGCACGTGAGTGTAAGTTGTCTTAAATTTACTCACGTGATTGTGAGTAAGTGTGATTAAAAAAAATATGCTCGTGAGCAGGGGTGCCAGATGATTTTGATGAAAAATCGGCATATTTTCAAAAAAAAAATCGGCATTATCGGCACTTCAATTTAAAAAAATTGGCAAAAAATTCGCAAATGAAAAGGAACCATTTGAAATACATTAAAACTTATTTTTATGGAAAAAAATAGAAAAACAGAACAATTTAGCACTAAAGGCAAACAAAAATAATACGATAATTAAAACTGAGCTAATATTACGTTATATTTTCATCAAAAAACTAAAAAATATATTTTTTTTTTTCAAAAAAATAAAAAAAGGAACAACATTTTGAAAGACCAAGGATAAAAAATCCGCATTTTTGGATCAAAAATCGGCAAATCGGCACTTTGATAATTTTGAGGCAAAAAATCGGCAAAATGCCGATAAATCGGCAAATCTTGCAGCCCTGCTCATGAGTATGAATTTTCCAATTTCTTGTCGAGAGTGTGAGACAAAAATTACTTGCACGCCTATCTCTACTCTGTTGCACCGAGTGGTGTAAGATATAAATATATTTGGTGCATTGTAGGGTTAATAAAGCTATTACAATAATTAGCACAATTGTTTACCACTTTTTCGGTCTTATTATTACAATGACAATTTACAATGACATTAAAGATAAAATTCTTTAAAATGCAAAATTTTCTTGCAAAAGAAGAAAGAAAAAAAAAAAAGAACTGAATACTATAAAAGTTAACAACAATTTCAAATGAAAAACTAGTAACGAACTTAAAATCATTTAGTGAAAACTAATATTAAATAGAAAATAAAAAATTAAAATAAAATGTTTTTACATAAAAAATCATTCTACTTGCTTTTAAGTGTTTTCATAATACTCTTCAAATCTGGCCAAGCTCATTATGTAAGAGAAGAAGTTGACGATTATGATTGTGATGATGGTGGAAAAGTTGATCCAAACCCATCAAATCCTGATGAGGGAGCAAAAATCGCCAAATATACATTATGTCAACAATTCCAAGCTATACGTGATTTAGCATCCCATCCTGCGGTTATAACAATTATACAAAATCATTGGCAAAACGATTTCAGATTTCGCAAAGCTGTACAATTTATGTTAACATCATCATTTACTACAGTCACACAACAAATTGATGCTTCAGCAACATATTTAAGTATGTTGGCGGAATTTACTACTAACGGTTTGGTCAATAATACGGATATTAAAAGTATTGGCAATGTATTCAATTGTGTTATTATACCTGTCATACAAGAGGCTATTGGACAAACATCAGCTCGTTCTATTGCTGCGTATCCTGTTGCAGTACAATCACGTTCGTTAAATACCGTTATAGCCGAAGTTAATGCATTAATACCACGTACCAAGTTTATTAGTACTGTGTCCAGTTTTAAAGGCAATAATACAGATTTTGCTGCATTCTATAAAACTGTACGTCAAGCCAATTTCCAAACAAAAGTCATACAAGGATTTGTAAGTATTATTAAAAATTTCAGATTTTTTATTTATTTATAAAGCTGAATTCTCAATGACGAAGTACTCTGTGCCAGAAAGTGGATTTTGTTCCTTTCTCTTTCGCACTTAAACATTTTTTGTTTGATTTTGTACCATCTCTATTTTCAGAGATGGTACTCTGTAGCACAGAGTACTACGACATTGTGTCGGAGCCTTTAATATGATTTCTTATATATTTTTTT
Organism: Pegoplata infirma; assembly: GCA_963921195.1. Classification (NCBI taxonomy): domain Eukaryota; kingdom Metazoa; phylum Arthropoda; class Insecta; order Diptera; family Anthomyiidae; genus Pegoplata; species Pegoplata infirma. The sequence goes on from OY992538.1 coordinate 63,973,131, forward strand.
TAAATTTTAGGTAAACAAAGATATTTCCAATTCTATTAAAACTTTACGTCGTCGTCAGATTGATTTGTGTGAATTGATGAGATATGCCTTTGCTCTGTTTGCTCAGGGTCCCTAAGTAGAATAGAAGTGTTTGATTGGACTAACAAACGATTTATTATAAATATTAATTATATTTTTAAACAGTTGAAATAATGAACATTAAATGTACATATTTTTTTGGTGAAATAAATAGGAAAAAGGGAAAAATAATGAGTAAAATAAGTAAGAGTGTTAAATTTGGCTGTACCAAATCCTTTACACCTTGGCCAAATCTATGAATACCCTCCACAATGCCCTTTTTAAGTGATAGTAAATTTTCTAACGTGAAAAAAATAACAATTTTAATTAGAATTATTTTATTTTGTGTAAAAAACCTTTTTTTTTTAGCAATTTTTGAAAAAAAATTTATTAAATTTTTTTTTTGTGTACAATTTTTTTTTGAGTTTAAAATTTTTTTCGAGTGTATTTTTTTTTTTTTTTAATGTAAAAATATTTTTTAAGTGACAAAAATACGTTGTAAAATATTTTTGTGACTTACCAATAGTTTTAAAACATGTTTAACCGGTTTTTAGCACGTGAATTTAAGGTAAAACTATTCTGAAATTCACGGTTTTGCTAGTAACTTTTGAACCACTTGCCCGATTTAGCTAAAATTCAATACGAACTAGGCCAAAGAAACGACAAATATATATTCCAAGCTTTAGCATCCTCAGAATTAGCGTTAGTTAGCGTGTTTTTTATCTCCTAAATTCACGAAAAATTCTTGCCGAAATTTTGTCTTTTGCTCATAACTTTTGATCCACTGGACCGATTTAGCTGGATTGCAGTACGAACCTGACCAGATAAATGAAAAACATATATATATGCCAAACTTCAGGAGCATCCGTAAAGTCTTTTAAAAGTTAGCGTGTTTTCAACAGACAGACAGACGGACAGACGGACATTCCAAGCCAAATCACTCACTTTTAGACCCGATCCCTTTCGATTTATTTTATTTTTGGATATGTTTTAGTACTTATTAAATGCAACTTGGACACCAATTTTCAGTCTATTATTTCAAGATGGTGTTGAGTAATCAATTTTTCAAAATGGCCATTTTGTCAAAAAAATTAAAAAATTGAAATTTTTAATTAATTTTGACCATTAAAAAATATAGATATTTAAAAAAAAATTGGACAACGTTTTGTTGGTATTTAAATGTAGTTTTAGAAAAAAAAAATGAAAAAATTATTCGTTGTCCAACTTTTTTTTAAATATCTATATGGTAAAATTTTATTAAAAATTTAATTTTTTTAATTTTTTTTGAGAAAATCGCCAATTGATTACTCAACACCATCTTGAAATAATAGGCTGAAAATTGGTTTCCAAGTTGCATTTAATAAGTACTAAAACATATCCAAAAATAAAATAAATCAAAAGGGGTCGGGTCTAAAAGTGAGTGATTTGGCTTGGAATGCCCTATACACATTATGTGGTTCTAGACCAATATTTCGAGGTGTTACAAACGAAATGACAAACTTATATACATATACCCTTTATCACTAGAATGGAGGGTATAACAAGTGATAGAGTTAAATTCGGCTATGCCGAATCTTTCATACTTTACAACAATGGTTCCCAACCTTTGATTCTCGCCCCACTGGGGGGCAATTTGAATGCTTTAGGGGGGCAACGGGAAAATTTTTAAGATTTTTTTTTGTTAAATAAACTAAAAAACTTTATTTTAGTTAAATTATTTTGTTAATTGTTAAAACTTTCTCCCAGTTTTTCTGGATCAATTCGTGTTTTCGCGAAAAATGGTAAATTTGGTTTATTGCGTTATAGAAAAAGTTCAGTCAGAAAATGGGAATAAAAATTACATTCCTGCGTCTCTCAGGTTTTTTTAAATCAATTCGCGTTTTTTTGCGAAAAATGCAAAAAAAATTTTTTGTTAAACTGTGTTTTACAAAAGAAGTCGAAAGTCGTAAAATGTACTATATATACTAGGGTGGCACGAATAATGACTTTTTTTTAATTTCGTTGATCGCCTGGCAAATTATGGTTCGTTTTGTATAAAGTTTTGTCTATGTTTAATTTTTTAGCCAAATCGAACAAAATTAATCTGTGCCTTTGGGGGGTTAAAGTTTTGCCCAAACAATTTTTTTCTTAATTACACTGTGCTCGAATTTGACACTTTTTTTTTAACAAGCTGGGCACCCTACTGGTAATGTTAATTCGAGTACGTTGAATTCAATGGCGCTAGCTGTTTTGAATTTAAAAATTTTTGATAATTTTTAAATTTAAAACCATTTAACCATATTTATTTTTATTTTTAAGTAAAAAAAAAGAAATGTTATATTATTTAGATAATTGCTGAATTTTTATCATCTAAACTATATTGAATATACAAAAAAAAATTTTATTCGCGGAAATTTTTCATTCTTTGAATTTAGTTAGTTTTCCCATTTTTTAGATCATTTTTTTCTGAGTGTATTAATTTGCCGATTGCATTGCAAGATATCCTTTATTTTGGTCTAAAAACTCTATGATTAACTTTTTAGCCAAATCGGACAATTTTGCTAAAAAGGCACAGGTTAAAATTGTCCGATTTAGCTAAAAACTTAAATATAGAGTTTTTAGACCAAATCGAACCATTATTTGCCCGGCAATCGACGAAGTTCGACAAAAGTCATGTTTTGTAATAATACATAAAATGTGAAAAAGGGCAAAAAGTACATTATTTTGCTGTTTTTTTTTTGATACATTTCGGAACACGATAAAGATGTCACGAATAGGAATATTTTGTTGTTGATATGACGGCGATCAACAAAATTCGAAAAAAATTTAATTCGTGCCACCCTAATATTTATACATGAATTCTTATCATATGAGGTATTAGCACGCCCGCCGGAACCTTGTTACCGGTAATATTACATACCGGTTTAGAAAAATTTTTGGTTTGTTTATGTTTATTGGGGCAAAAATTTAATCCTCCAAAGGCACGGGTTAATTGTGTACAATTTAATTAAAAATTTAAACATCCCAGCAAAACTTTGGTAATGGGTAGTGATTATATAACACATTACGAGGTAATGTATATACCTTATTTGTAGCATTATTTTAGGATGTCTTACCAAACATTTGTTCCATAACGTATTATTTGAAAGTGAAAAATAATGCTTTACTAATAATTTGTTACGTAATGCATGATTATTGGGAAAAATGTATTTCATATTTATTTTTTCTAAACATTAAATCTTGGATGACTTATATTTGGTTACATTATGTATTATTTCAAGGTTTGAAGTAATGCATTATTTATAATTGGATGCATAATGCATTACAATAACATAAAAAATAAATATTTTATAAAAAAATGCATAAGTTTAAACTAGAGATGGGCTCACGACAGGAATTTGCTAATGACATACACTCACTCACGAGCATATTTTATCTACTTACACTTACAATCACGTGAGTAAATTTAACACAAAATTACTTTTTCACTACTCGTAACACCCTACACTCAAAAAAATAAAACTGTAAAGTTAACAATTTTTTTTTTGTTAACTCGAGTTTACTGGCTTTTTAGCAAATTTTTAGTTAAAATCAGCGTTTTAACTACTTTTTTTAGTTAAGTTCAATTTACGAAAATACTAGTTTTGTACAAATTTTGAATTAATTTTTTTTGTTGACTTTAAACCTGAGTTTACGAATTTTTACTAATTAATTTGCTGATTTTTTGAAACATTTTTGTCAAGTGAAAAATTTTAAACATTTCATGTGTAGCCTCCTATGCAAATCTCATAAGTCCTACTTAAGCTGAACTTAATGCTGTGAAAAAAATAAGAAAAAATAAGTGAAGTGTTAGTAATTAAAACCAATATTTAACAAACTTAAAATTTTTTACAAAAAGTTTAGCTGAATTCAACTAATAAAAAATGTTACGAAATTTTCAGCTGAATTTTTAGTTAAAATTACGTTTTTTTTTGCCACATTCATTCTACGAAAAGTTAACTAAATATTTTTTGTTGAATGAACTAGAAATTTAGTAGGTTCAAAATCAGGTGTTTTTTTAGTTAAATTTAACTAAATTTTTTGCTAACTTTACAGTTTTTTTTTTTTGAGTGTATATATTACGTTTTAAATTATATCCTTTACCCGTATGCACTACTTTGCGTATCATCCCCTGTTAAAATCATCAATGCTGCAATGTATAAAATAAGCAATCCTACACCTTATTTTATACCTTATTTGGTAATCTAAGTTTTGCTGGGATAGAGTTTTTAGACCAAAGCGAACCACAATTTGCGTGGCGATCGACGAAATTCGAAAAAAAGTCATTATTCCTGCCACCCTAATAAATATGCTTTTTAATATTGTTAACTATGACACCCAGCCTAAAATATAAATTAAGAAAGAAAATAACGAAAATATGTATACTGAACCCGTATCATTAAGAGTTTTTTAAATGTAAAAAGTTTTTTTATGCAGAAAGTGTATTTTACATTTGTAGTTTTTTTATACCCTCCACGTATTATACCCACTACTAAGTGGTATAGAGTATATATAAGTTTGTCATTTCGTTTGTAACTCATCGACAACTCATATTGGTCTGGGACCACATAAAGTATATATGGGGCATTCCATGTGAAATCGGACACTTTCAAAAACTTTTTTTTTTTGATTTTCCCAATTTGTTTACAGTTTTTACTTAGTACCCTTCGATTTTCAGATTTTTTTGATGACCCGTTCAAAAGATATCGAATTTTTAAAAATTGGTAGTTTTTTCCTTTACTCCAACTACTTTTAATCATAACTTCTTCAATAATGGTCCAAATTTCAATTTTTTTTTTTCAAAATTTTTGTTTTTTACGTACTTTCTAAAAAAAAAATCCCAAAAAACTCTTAAAAGCGCTCTAGTATGCGATTTTTAAGTTTTAAAATTTAAATCTCATTTTTGAAAATGTTTGTACTCTTCGATTTTTTTGAAATTTTTTTGTGTAAAACTTCTATCGATTCTACAAATTTTTTGCCCAGGAAGATCGTGGGATAACGATTATTACTATTTTTTAAAATTTTTTGAAAACATTTTATTGTAATTTTCCAATCTTAAAATCATTTCTACTGCTCCAATGGTGCGTCATAGAGGGGTACTTTATAAGACCGACCCCCCTTAATTTTTACGTCTTAACATTTCTTTGGAACAAACTAATACCCTATCTCCAATTTCTAAGGGGGCTCCCACACAAAACGACATTTTTTAAAATTTGTTCCAACCGCTCTAACTGCCCTAATAGTGCCCTTAGAGCAACAAAATGTATGACCGACCCACAATATTTTTTTAGTCCAAACATTTTCTCTGAACACATAAAAAAATGTCGTTTTGTGTGGGAGCCCCCTTAGAAATTGGAGATAGGGTATTAGTTTGTTCCAAAGAAATGTTAAGACGTAAAAATTAATGGGGGTCGGTGTTATAAAGGACCCCTCTATGACGCACCATTGGAGCAGTAGAAATGATTTTAAGATTGAAAAATTACAATAAAATTTTTTCAAAAAATTTAAAAAAATAGTAATAATCGTTATCCTACGATCTTCCTGGGCAAAAAATTTGTAGAATTGATAGAAGTTTTAAACAAAAAAATTTCAAAAAAATCGAAGAGTACAAACATTTTCAAAAATGAGATTTAAATTTTAAAACTTAAAAATCGCATACTAGAGCGCTTTTAAGAATTTTTTGGGATTTTTTTTTAGAAAGTACGTAAAAAAACAAAAATTTTGAAAAAAAAAAAATTGAAATTTGGACCATTATTGAAGAAGTTATGATTAAAAGAATTTTGAGTAAAGGAACAAACTACCAATTTTTAAAAATTCGATATCTTTTGAGCGGGTCATCAAAAAAATCTGAAAATTTACCACGAAGGAGTTTTCGAAGGGTACTAACAACTGTAAACAAATTGGGAAAATCTAAAAAAAAAGTTTTTCAAAGTGTCCGATTTCACATGGAATGCCCCATATGTACATTGTTTCGTGATCGATTCTAAGACATTCCATTTATGTATGTCTGTAAATCTGCCCGTCTGTCTTTCTGTTTGTTGAAATGGCGATCACGACAAAAATATTACACAGATATGACTGTTGCTTAACACATTTACTTTTTGTTTCTTTGAGAAGTTTGATATTGCTTTTCAGCGATATCGGCTCAGCCGTTCAAAAGTGATAAACAAAAATGTAAGAAATGGAAAATAATTCACCTCGTGGTAAATATAACAAATATTCACCAGCTGGTGAATAAAACGTAACATTTTGCATCAATATTTTTTTCTCATCAATATTTTTTTTTTTCATCAATATTTTTTCTATAAATATTTGTTTTCATCAATATTATTATTCATCAATATTTTTTTTTTCATGAATAATTTTTTTTTTCATCAATATTTTTTTTTTTTTTATCAATATTTTTATTCATCATTTTTTTTTTTCATCAATATTTTTTTTCAATATTTTTTTTTCATCAATATTTTTTTCATTAATATTTTTTTTTCATCATTATTTTTTTTTATCAATATTTTTTTTTTCATCAATATTTTTTTTTCATCAAAATTATTTTTTTCATCAATATTTTTTTTTTCATCAATATTTTTTTTTTCATCAATATTTTTTTTCATCAAAATTATTTTTTTCATCAATATTTTTTTTTTCATCAATATTTTTTTTCATCAATAATTTTTTTTATCAATATTTTTTCTTCATCAATATTTTTTTTTCATCAATATTTTTTTTTTCATCAATATTTTTTTTCATCCATATTTTTTTTCATCCATATTTTTTTTTTTTCATCAATGTTTTTTTTTTCATCACTATTTTTTTTTCATCAATATTTTTTTGTCTCATCAATATTTTTATCACCATTTTTTTTCATCAATATTTTTTTTCATCAAAATTATTTTTTCGTTAATATTTTTTTTTCATCAATATTTTTTTGTTTTTTCATCAATATTTTTTTTTCAATATTTTTTTTAACATGATAATGTTTTTAGGCTGGGGTCTAATTTTAAAAAAGTTGCAGGACGCCACCTCAGTTTGACTATATAAGCTAACGATTACACAAAAAAGAAAATGAGAATTACAGTTTTCATATTATTACAACCTTAAACTTCGATAATTATTTAAAATTAATAAATAAAATAAAAAAACACATAGTTTTAGGCGCCGCTGCTCGATTAACGCAGTATTGCCATACCAAATATCGCATTTCCAATTAGATTAGTTACCATCATCGCAAAACTAACCAGTATATTTGAAAATAGAATATCTACAAGCAAGAACCAAAGACATATATAATAAAGATGCAGCAAATGCTTCTTCTTTTTACTGTTCACTAGATGGCGTTTTTTATAACTGTTTCTGGCAGTTTATTAAAAGTTCTTAATTTCACTTGTTAATGACTGAAATCTTGATCAGCACATAAAAATCAATAAAGCAAATAAAAACAAATCGTTTTTGAACTTCTTTGGTTTTTATTTGTTTATTTTTCTAATAATAATTACTTTTTTCTCCACTTCCATTTCCGGAATTTACTGGAAAAAATAAGCATACGCCCTCTATATTTACAATGCGCATACAAGCTCTAGGGGTCTGCAAGAACAACACAAAAAGCGCCGCCTGGCGGAAATTTTTTAAGTATTCGTTTTTTGTAGTAGAGATGCGAACGCGACACGTGATTACGCGTGATCATGAGTGAAATTTACGCTTGATTAAAAAAAAAATTTCGTGCGTGAGATTGCGTGAGTAATTTTGGCTTCGTCAGTTTGCGTGATTGTTGTGTGCTGTCTAAAACAGAAAACTACACCATTTACAGATGAAATTCGAAAAAGATCAATTGCAATTCGAAGATTCTATTTGTAATTCGAAGATTCCATTTGTAATTCGAAGATTCCATTTGTAATTCGAAGATTCCATTTGTAATTAGAATATTCCAATTGTAATTCGAATATTCCATTTGTAATTCGAAGACTCCAATTGTAATTCGTAAATGATCAATTGTAATTCGTAAAAGATCAATTATAATTCGTAAAAGATCAATTGTAATTCGTAAAAGATCAATTGTAATTCGAAAAAGATCAATTGTAATTCGAAAAAGATCAATTGTAATTCGTAAAAGATCAATTGTTATTCGAAGATTCCAATTGTAATTCGTAAATTATCCATGGAAATTCAGTTGATGTTTTTCGAATTACAATTGGAATCTTCGAATTACAATTGATCTTTTACGAATTACAATTGATCTTTTACGAATTACAATTGATCTTTTACGAATTACAATTGATCTTTTTCGAATTACAATTGATCTTTTACGAATTACAATTGATCTTTTACGAATTATAATTGATCTTTTACGAATTACAATGATCATTTACGAATTACAATTGGAGTCTTCGAATTACAAATGGAATATTCGAATTACAATTGGAGTATTCTAATTACAAATGGAATCTTCGAATTACAAATGGAATCTTCGAATTACAAATGGAATCTTCGAATTACAAATAGAATCTTCGAATTGCAATTGATCTTTTTCGAATTACATCTGTAAATGGTGTAGTAAGAAAATCGTCATCATATTGAATTTAAAGGGTAACTAATACAAAATTGTCATTAAAATAAGCTTTTATGCACGTGAGCGTGCGTAAACGTAAGCAGAAAAAACAATTTTGTAAGTGAGCAATACTTTTATTTCGTGTGCGTGAGTAAGTCAAAATTCACTCACGCGCCCATCTCTATTTTGAAGTATGTATCTATAATATTGTCGGATAACCACAAGCAAGAACAAAACACTGTTTATGTTGGCATTTAAATATTATGCGGTAGCCTAGCTGAAGTGTGTCAGACTCGGAAACAGTGGGTCCGGGGATCGTCTCCGTGATCAGTCAACTTATTTTTTTAAATTTCGTTTTTTTTAGCTTGTTTTTTTTTTTTTGTTAAGACCAAATTTTTTTTTAAACCTTTATACTTTTTTTTATTAAATTATAAAAAAAGTTAGAAAAAGGCATTGTTTTAAGTATTGTTCATTGTTAAGTATAATTTAAAATTAAAAGACTATTTGATTTGAATAAAAAAAAGGAATAAATAAAAGCTTATTAAAATAATAAAAAAAATAATTAGAATCTTATAAATCAGTTAAAATGTTATATATTCAGGTTTCTCTAAATTTTCCAGTAGTTTTTGTTTTAAATTTTGTGATTTTTCTGAATTTATTTGCATTTTTTTGACTAATTTTTTGTTTTGTCTGGATTTTTTCTTAGTTTTTAATTTTTTGTGCAAGTGTATTTAAGAAATTTCTTGGAGTTATTTTTTTCTGAGAAAATATCGTTTTTGGAAATATGTGATGTTTATTCGTAACAACTTTTTATTAAATAAAACATTATCATGATTTAATATTTGGGGCAAGAGTACAAAACTCTGCGGCATTTTTTTCAATATTTTTTTTCATCAATATTTTTTTTTCATCAATATTTTTTTTTCATCAATATTTTTTTTCATCAGTATTTTTTTTCATCAAATTTTTTTTTCTTCTAATTGTGTATTTTTGTCATAATTTTTTTTTTCCTAAATATTTTTTTTTTTCATAAATTTTTTGGCAAAAGTGCACTTTACGGGGCACAAACATTTTTTTGGGGAAAACACAATATTAAAATTTAAGTGACTGGGTCCCGGGCTCAGGGATTACAAACTCTATAAATTAGTTTAGCGGCTTAGCTAAATAAAGTTTTATTTTGTGTATCAAGCCTTTTACTCGGTTAATTACTAAACGGCTAAGTTATTGAACAGAAAGATACTAAAATGGATCTAGGGGGTACAATATTGTTAAATTACATACAAAAAATACATATTTGCAATCGTTAGTAAATTACCTTTCATTTGAATACCCATACATACATGTTGGTGGGTGGGCGGTTGTTTTGCTCCAGGGAATCTACCGGGGCGTTTTTTTTTTCTAGGAAAACTTTGCTGTAGAATGATCACCTATTTATACAGCAAACCATTATCATGATTCAATGGTTTGGGCAAGAGTACAAACTTCGCAGACATTTTAACATGATAATGTTTTTAGGCTGGTGTCTAATTTTAAAAAAGTTGCAGGACGCCACCTCAGTTTGACTATATAAGCTAACGACTAACAAAAAAGAAAATTGGAATTACTGTTTTCATTTTCTTACAACCAAAAATTTTACTAACTTGGGTTTGTAACTTGGATAATAATTCACCTCGTGGTGAATAACAAAAATATTCACCAGCTGGTGAATGAAACGTAACATAATTATTTTTCATCAATATTTTTTTTATTCATCAATATTTTTTTTCATCAATATTTCTTTTTCATCAATATTTTGTTTTTTCATCAATAATTTTTTTTTTTTCATCAAAAAATTTTTTTTTCTTCAATATTTTTTTTTCATCAATTTTTTTTTTTCATCAATATTTTTTTTTTTCATCAATATTTTTTTTTTTTTTCATCAAAATTTTTTTTTTCATCAATATTTTTTTTTTTTCATCAATATTTTTTTTTTCATCAATATTTTTTTTTTTTTCATCTATAATTTTTTTTTTATCAATATTTTTTTTTTCCTAAATTTTTTTTTTCATCAATATTTTTTCTTAATCAATATTTTTTTTTCATCAATATTTTTTTTTTCATCAATATTTTTTTTTTTCATCAATATTTTTTTTCATCAATATTTTTTTTTTCATCAATATTTTTTTTTTCATCAATATTTTTTTTTTCATCAAAAAATTTTTTTTTCTTCAATATTTTTTTTTTCACCAATATTTTTTTTTTTTCATCAATATTTTTTTTTTTTCATCAATATTTTTTTTTTTCATCAATATTTTTTTTTCATCAATATTTTTTTTTTTTCCTAAATTTTTTTTTTCATCAATATTTTTTCTTAATCAATATTTTTTTTTTCATCAGTATTTTTTTTTTCATCAATATTTTTTTTTTGCATCAATATTTTTTTTTTTCATCAATATTTTTTTTTTTTTTCATCAATATTTTTTTTTTTTTCATCAATATTTTTTTTTTCATCAATATTTTTTTTTTTTCCTAAATTTTTTTTTTCATCAATATTTTTTTTTAATCAATATTTTTTTCATATTTTTTTTTTTTCGTTAAATATTTATTTTTATCAATAAAATTTTTTCATTAAAACCCTTTTTTATCAAAAACTTTTTGCTATCGACAAACAGAGACAAACAGATAGATGGATATCACTAGAATGTCTTAGAAAGCTTTACGGATCAATAATATATAAACATAATGGGGTCCTCGACCGATATTCCAATGCATTTTGCATATAATGACAAATTAATATAGCGTTATTTTTCCTAGAAAAATTTTGCTTTGGAAAGAACACCTACTTATACAGCAAAACATTATCATGATTCAATGGTTTGGGCACGAGTACAAACTTCGCAGACATTTTTTTTTATCAAAGTGTATAAAAAACTTTTTTTAAAAAAAATTTTAAGTAAAGGTTTTTGCAATAATCTTTTTTACATTGTGGAGGGTATCTATACATTTGGCAAGACTGAAAATTATCTTTTTACTGGATTATGTTTACACACTAGCACTTTTTTTAGTTTATTTGGCTTTTGGGGTTTTAATTTTCTATGGTCGTAGTTAATTTATTTTTAAGTTTTTACTTTTTGTGTTGTTCTGATAAAAAAAGAAACGTTAAACAGTGTTAACTATTTAGCATATAATATGCATGACTAATTGTAAGATATAAAGGACCCCAAGAGACCCATGCATAACACGATTGCCCTAAGGTGTTAAAGGCATATGACCGTTATACGCAGCATACCTAAGAGATAACCCTTTAAGGTCTCGCTACTCAACTGGTAACGCAACAAAAGTGCGGGTAACAAATCAGTTGTTTCCCTTTTGTCATATGGCAATACATGCAAACGATTATTAAAAGAATTAATATCTTACATGAAAATCTAATGAAAGATCTTACTTTTTACTTTTGTTTAAAAAAAGTAAAAATACTTCATGAATTTTTTTAAAATTTAGTTAAATTTAAACTATATGCCTGGTTTCTATGGTGACCATTTTATCTAAACTGAAATCAGTACGCCCAAGTTTTTATAATTTTTTTTAGAAAACATTTTTTTTTTTGATGAATGTTTTCAGCAATTAAAAAAATTAGATTATATGAACAAATTTTTTTTTACGCGAATCCTTTGAAAAATCTTGCCCCTTAAGGTATAGTCGCAAGAAACCCCAACCTCCGTGGTGGTCTAGAGAACTATCAAACGCTCGTAGTTTAGTGCAACACAGATGACAGATGGGCGCAATATAGAAGTGAACTAAAAAGCTTCAAAAAGCTAATACGGAAATCAAAAAAAATTAGCTGGGAAAACCTGTGTAGCAATATTGAACATACCACTGAGGCTGCAAGGCTAAGAAAAATTTTATCGAAGAAGAACATTCCACCAATCCTACTGAAAAAAAGTGATGATACATGGACAGAAAGTGCAGATGAAACACTTGATGTTCTACTTACGACACACTTTCCGGGATGTAGGATAAATCCAATTGCAGTGAATGTAATCCGCGATAATCCCTCAATTATTCCAGAAAATTGTTTAACTGCGGACCGAATAAAATGGGCTCTAGCTTCATTCAAACCATACAAATCACCTGGACCTGACGGCATTATTCCGGCAATGCTTCAGAACGTCTCCAGTATTTTAATTCCGCATCTATTATCGATTTTTACTGCATGCCTGAAATTTTGCTATATACCAAAAGGATGGAGGAAAGCAAGTATTATATACTTGCCCAAAAGCGGTAAACTTAACCACGCGACGGCAAAAGATTACAGACCAATCAGTTTGACATCTTTTCTTTTAAAAACACTGGAAAGGATAATTGATCTATATATACGAGAGCATTTAGGTACGAATTTTCTATCGGATGCACAGCATGCTTACCAGCAGGGTAAATCCATAGAGACTGCGCTTCATTCACTTGTACAGAAGGTAGAAGCATCCCTGGAGTATAAGGAATTTGCTCTTGCAGCATTTCTGGATATAGAAGGGGCTTTTAACAATGTAAATACGGAAACGATCGTTAATGCTTTGAACAAGGCTTCAACTAACAGCTGTTTGAGTAAATGGATAGAGCAAATGCTTTCATGTCGGGAAATAACGGCCGAATGGGGTCATGCAAAAACATCCCGTTACGCTACTAGAGGAACACCACAAGGTGGGGTTCTGTCACCACTGCTCTGGCTTCTGGTGTTGGACCCCATTTTAAAGGAACTAAAGACTTTAGGAACCACAACAATAGCATACGCTGATGATGTGGTTATTCTATCATGTGGCAAATATCTGGATACTGTATCCGAGATTTTAGAGGGCTCACTTAAGGCTATGTGGAAGTGGGCTTCAGGAAATGGACTTAATGTCAACCCGCAGAAAACGGAAATGGTCCTTTTTACTAGAAAATACAAAATCCCAGAATTTAGAAAGGTTCGAGTGGGAGGAGTTGAAATTCCAATATCACCGCATGCCAAATTTCTTGGAGTGTTCTTGGACAGTTAGCTGTTCTGGAACAAGAACTCTGAAGAAAGGGTAAAAAAGGCAAACAACGCGTATTACGCGTGTAAGAAAATGTTCGGCAGTACCTGGGGTCTAGAACCTAAAGTCACTTACTGGATTTATACTTCAATCGTAAGACCAATCTTACTCTATGGAGTTTTAGTCTGGCATAAGGCACTCGAAAAGGATGTGACGCTTAAAATGTTTCAGAAGCTTCAACGGCAAATGGGACGGAGTATCACTGGCGCTTTGAGAACAACATCAGCCGACTCTATCGACACTTTATTGCACTTATTACCAATTGATCTCTTTGCTAAGGGCGAGGCTTACAAGGCTTGCCTCAGACTCAAAGAGTCAAATTGGTTCAAGTATCGCAACTTTGGACACAGTAACATTGCTAATATGGACCGTATTGACTCTGATTACACAGTGCCCAAACTAGTTTTCGACCGGAAATATGAAGTTAGATTTCCGGATCGAGAATTCTGGTCGATCTGGCAGGGCCCTCCTGCGAACTCAATAAATATCTTTACTGATGGATCGAAGCAATCGCATGGTGTGGGAGCTGGTTTCACAATATTGGAACTAGACCAACACTTATCTTTTAAATTACCCGCAGACTCGAGTATCTTTCAGGCTGAGATAGCTGCTATATCAAAAGCTGTGGAATTTATGGCAAAGGAAAAAGGTGCAACCCTTAATTTCTACGTGGATAGTCAAGCTGCTCTAAAAGCACTCTTGAGCTACCAAATTAAATCGAAAACGGTTTTAAAGTGTTACGAGAATTTAAAACAACTTTGCTTGAATAATGAAGTTACCTTATTATGGGTACCAGGGCACGAAGGAATAGAAGGAAACGAGAAAGCAGATGAACTCGCGAAACTTGGAGCAGATGGCATAGGTACCACCATAATGCTTTCACCGCCACTCCAGCATTACAAACTAAAACGAAATACCCTTACTGTCGCCAAGGCAAACCGAAGATGGAAGGAACTTAGGACAAGTCGTATAAGCAGAATTTTATGGCCACGCTATGATTTAGGAAGAACAAAATTCTTACTAACACTTACGAGAATAGAATGTCGTATGTTGACAGGTCTAATAACGGGACACTGTCTTGTCGGAAAACATGCCAAGAACATGAATCTTATTACGGACGCAAGCTGTAAAAGGTGCGAGACACCAGACGTCGAGGAGACCATTGAACACATCCTGTGTCACTGCCCGGCTTTGGCACGAACTCGACTATCAATTATGGGAAGTTCACAGTTCGAGACTTTGGAGGAAATTACGAGGATAGACCTGAAGAGTTTGAAACAGTTCGCGATGAAGGTCAATGTATTTAGTTTACATCGATAAGCGGAAAGAGTTTTGTGGCATCGCTATGGACCAGCTGGTCTATGCGGAGTGCCCATCTGGCACCGCCACCCTAACCTAACCTAACCTAACCTATGAACAAATTTGGGTGTTTGGAGTCAAATATAAGTTCGGTAAAAACCATTTTTTAAAAACAACTGACACAAATTGATCTAGTTACCTCTAGGGTTACCATTTGCATTTTCAGAAAAAGAGGACGTCAACCTTAAAAAAGGAGGACATTTGACCCAAAAAAGAGGACAATTTTTTTTTAATAATAAATTTATTTAAAACAAGTCAACAAAGCAATACAATATGCAAAAACAAATCATTTTTATTAAGAAAACCATTTTTTTCCACTAAAAAAATATATTTCCAATTAGATTTCAATTTTTTGGAAATATCTATTCAATTTTATTTTTAAAATTTTCCTTTATAACTCAAAAATTTCCAGTTATGTATATTTCAAAAAATTCAAAATATAAGTCAAAAATTTTCTATTGTATATCAGAGTTTTCTATTTATTTGTACTTCAAAATTTTCTAAATGCTTTTCAGAAAACTCCATTTGTTTTTCAAAAATTTCCATTTTCATTTCAAAATTTTCTAAAAAAGTTTATGAAAATTACTTTTTAATTTAAATAAAATTAGATTTTTTAATTGTATTTTAAAAACTAGCTATACCCGGTCCGCGTTGCTGGCCCTAAGAAAAAAACTTTTTTATGTTGCATCTTAATTCAAATATAGTGTCGGACAAAATTAAAGCACGGGTCCGGGCCCCCTCAGTTAGCACTATCTATAGAGAAATCTCAACAAAATCGGTTCAGCCGTTTTTGCGTGATTTCGAAACAGACTGACATAACGTTAAGTAAAGTACAAAGGGGCATGTAATTTAACGCATTTTTATCGAATCGTGATAGTCTAAAGTTCCATGCTGCATCCTCGATTAGTACTATCTGTGCTGCAAATTTCATTGACATCAGTTTTGTCGTTTTTGTGTGATTGCGAAAGAGGAGGAAACAACTTTTTATTTATGAAAAACGGGAATGACATTTTATACCCTTTTCCAAATCGCGCTCTACATATGACCTACAGCTCCCGCTCGGATAGTTCTATCAGTAGTGACAGATTCGGCTTATCCGTTTTTGCGTGATTTCAAAACAGGCATATATAACGCTCAGTATAAAACAAAGGGGCGTGGCAATTTACGCCTCGTTGTTCAATCGTGGTCAGTATAGTACAAAGGGCATTGCAATTTTGATCCCTTTTTCCAGATCTTACTTATATGGCCTACATATGCACTTGGTTAGCACTGTATGTAATGAAATGTCAAGAGAATCGGTTCAGGCAGACAACGTCCAGTATTATACAAATGGGCGTGGCATTTTACGCCCCTTTTTCCAATCGTAGTATAACATGGCCTATAGTTCCGCACTCGGTTAACACTATCAGTGCTGAAAATTTTATTAAAATCGAATCAACAGTTTTTGCGTTATTGCGGAGCATGCAGAAATAAAATTCAATTCAATACAAAGGGGCATGGCATTTTTTGTCCATTTGTCCGATCACGCTCTAATTTGGCACACAGTTAGTACTTGGTTAGTACTATCGTTGTTTTAAATTTCATCAAAATCGGTTCAGCCGTTTTTTATATATAGATGTCATTAGTGGTGCAATGTAAAAATTCGATTTTGCCCACCCCTCCGCCCACTGGCAAAAAAGCATGGCATTTTACGCCCATTTGTCCGACCACGCTCTAATTTGGTATATAGTTAGTACTTGGTTAGAACTATATTTGGTTTAAATTTCATCAAAATCGGGCAATCCGTTTTTTATATATAGATGTCATTAGTGGTGCAATGTAAAAATTCGATTTTGCCACGCCCCTCCGCCCACACGCAAAAAATTAAAAATCTGACTGCACAGTGTTACTCCTTAGACTATTCTGAATATTCCCTGAAAATTTCATCAAGATCAGTCCAGCCATTTTCGCGTCCATAAGAAACATACATATAGCCGTTTTTTGCATTATTGAAATAACTTTCAATTCAATACAAAGTATCATGGCATTTTACGATACTTTGTCTGATAACGATCAAATTTGGCACATAGTGAGTACTCAGTTAGTACTATCTTTGATATAAATTTCATCAAAATCGGTCCATCCGTTTTTTATATATAGATGTCATTAGTGGTGGAATGCAAAAATTGGATTTTGCCACGCCCCTCCGCCCACAGACGAAAAATCAAAAATCCGACTTGACAGTGTTACTCGCCAGGCTATTCTGAATATTCCCTGAAAATTTCATCAAGATCGGTCCAGCCGTTTTCGAGTCCATACGGAACATACATACATACATACATACCCACATACATACACACATCCATTTTTATATATATAGATTTCTATTTGGATTTAAAAATTATGCAAATGGTTTTCAAAAAATTTTATTTGTATATCAAAATTTTTTGAAAAGCATTTGAAAAATTTTGATTTACACATCGAAATTTTTGAAATATACTTAATTCGAATTTTCCGAAAAGCATTTTGAAAATTTTGAAATCTAAATGGAAATTTTTGAAATACTATTGGAAGTTTATCAAATGGAATTTTTAAAAAGCATTTAGAAAATTACAAATAAAAAATTTTGAAATACAATGGGGATTTTCTGAAAAACAATTTTTGTAAATTCAAAAGGAATTTGCTTTAAACCATTTAGAAAATTTTGTTTGATACCAAATCTTTTTTCGGAGAGCAATCTTTAAAACACACGGCAGCTGATAAGAAGTGATGTCAACATAGTTATTTTCGCACTACATAAAGTGTTTTTTTTATTTTTGTGCTCGTTTTGCTCTCAAAAAGTTGATACTACAGCTGGTAAGCGAAAATACAGCGATTCCAATAATTCAAAAGTTAAGAATTAACAAAAAAAAATGTATGGGGAAAAGTGCAAAAAGTAGGACAACCCCGGACACTTTCTAAAAAAGAAGTAGGACTGCCCCGGACGCCCTAAAAAAGAGGACGGCGTCCGGGGAAAAGAGGACGGATGGCAACCCTAGTTACCTCAAACAACTTCACGTAACAAATCTTTGGAATGTAGAAAGCAAAAAAAAAACACAATTTTAAAGAATTAGATTCTAAAAATTTATTTTCTTAGATAATCTTTCTGATTTTAAGGGCTTTTTCCTTTAGTTCTGAAATCTCTTTTGAAAAACTTCCAGTCATGCCAAATTTTAGGTCGATATTTCAGGAATCAAACCCCTTTAAATTCTGATTAATTTACATAATCGAAGCACCTCAGTTTCATTTTGATTTAATATCCATCATCCTGAGAAATTTTCCTTATAAAAACCATTAATGATTTTGTATCCTAAATTTTTTGATAAGACTCACAAACTCTTTTTAATAAAAATTGTAATTTTTAGACAACATTTTTTAATAAAATAGTTTTTTTGTGTTTAAATGGTCAAAAATCAGTACAATCAGTACATATTTTCAAAAATCAGTACAAATCAGTACATGGATTTTTCATCAGTACACGTGACTAAAAATCAGTACATGTACTGATCAAATCAGTACGAATGGTCAGCCTACTGTTATCCCATAATCGTATATAAGTTATCGCTATAAAGCTAATGCGTTTTTAACATATCAATAATTTTAAAAGCAAAATTACCATACACGGGTGATCGGAAACAGTTTTAACCTAAAAGTGAGAATAACATACACTCTAATCAAAATTTGTTGAAATTTACCCAATTTATAGTAGGAAACTGGACTCCTACTATAAATTGGGTAATTTTACTCTGAATGTGTATTTAAATAAAAAAGAGGTGAATAAAATAAAACAAAAAAAAAAAAACAAAAAAAACAAACAAAAAAAAACCTGCGGCGCCAGCCAGCATCGAACTCGCCACCTTCTGATTTGAAAGTACACTTCTTAACCACTACGCTACGGAAGCTTATACTTTTATCTGGCGTTTTAGTTATTTAACATGTGTATATGTATGTTGTTCGACAATTTTATTTACGCATTTGTGTGTAAAATATTTGAATTAACGGATAATATTTTTAATTTGCTGTGTTTAATTGGTTTGAATTTATTATACGCATTTATTGTTTATATTAACACATAATGCGTGCTATTCAACAAAAATTTACCCAATTTATAATAGTGTAAATATTTGCCGATCTTGGCTAATAATTTCTTTATAAATATTTGCCGATTTTGGCTATTTATTTTTATATATATTTTATTTGGATTTTTTGTTAAAACAATTTTTGATCATTTTCGATCGAGTTTTATTTTCATAATGACAATCAAATAAAAAGAAAATTTTACAAATTAAATAGAAAATTCAATGAACAATTTTATAAAATATTTTCCAATAGTTTTCAAGTAGTAACATTCTCCCCCTCGCAACATTCTCCCCCAATGATGAGAGTTCGTCCTGACTGATGTAACGATGAAGCTGGTGAATGGCGCGTTTACACTCCCCCTGTTGAGTTTTTACCACAGCTGATCTTGGAGTTCCATCAGTTCCCATATTAACTTGTGTTACTAAACCTATTGGCCAATGATAACGAGGCAATTGTTGAGAACTAATGACTACAATGTCGCCTATTTTTATCGGGGGTGTTTCATATACCCATTTAGAACGTAAAATTATTAACGGCAAGTATTCTTTTAGCCAACGTTTCCAAAATTCATCAATTAAATGCTGTGTTGTTCTCCACATACGTCTGTAACATGAAACGTTATCATTTCCATTATATACTTGAACATTTTTCCCCATCAAAATATCATTGGGAGTTATACTTGGCTGCTCAACTTCAGATCCTGAGTAAGTTAACGGCCTGGAATTCACAATATATTCAGCTTCAGCAAATATTGTTTGTAGCATCTCCTCTTTCACTGACGTTCCTCTAAGCACTATTTCAATTGCCCGTTTAAAACACCCAATCAAACGTTCCCATGATCCTCCCATATGGGGTGCGTATGGGGGAATAAATTTCCAACTAACACCAATATTTGCCAAAGAGTTTTTCAGGGTGCCGAAGGATAGATCCTCTTTGGCTTGTTGCAACTCCTTGTTAGCAGAAATAATATACTTTCCATTGTCTGACCAAATAATTTTAACTTCACCTCTTCTTGCAATAAGACGACGTATCGCCAACAAACAGGAATCTGAAGTGAGAGAAGATTCAATTTCAACATGAATAGCTCTAGTAGTAAGACAAATAAATAAACATCCATATCGTTTTTCGACTCTACGACCAATTTTAACTTGAAATGGTCCAAAGTAATCAACACCTACAGCTGTAAATGGTTTATAATTTATAAGTAATCGTTCGGAAGGTAAACAACTCATCTGAGGATTAACCGCTTTACATTTTAAACGCTTACAATAAAAACAAGTATGTATTACTGATTTAACGACAGAGCGAATTTTCGGAATCCAGTATTTCTTCCTAAGTTCGTTTATAACAGCTTCCGTGCATTGGTGATTAAAATTTTTGTGGTAATGCTGTATAAGTTTTTGAACAAATAAATGTTTCCCATCTAGGCAAATAGGATCTTGAAATTCAATAAAATCATCATTAAGTATATGAGATCGTATTCTAAGTAACCCTGTTGAGTCTATATAAACTGGATGATTGTAAAGTCTTCCATCTTTATTTGGCTTTAAAAATAATATATTGGAAATATCCTTCGAAAATGAGTGTTCTTGCACACTCAAAAAAATAAAACTGTAAAGTTAACAAACTTTTTTTTGTTAACTCGAGTTTACTGGCTTTTTAGCAAATTTTTAGTTAAAATCAGCGTTTTAACTACTTTTTTTAGTTAAGTTCGATTTACGAAAATACTAGTTTTGTACAAATTTGGAATTAATTTTTTTTGTTGACTTTAAAACTGAGTTTACGAATTTTTACTAATTAATTTGCTGATTTTTTGTAACATTTTTGTCAAGTCGAAAATTTTAAACATTTCTTGTGTAGCCTCCTATGCAAATCTCATTAGTCCTACTTAAGCTGAACTTAACGCTGTGAAAAATATTTTTTTTTTTTATTTAAAAAAAAAGGTTAGCTGAATTCACCTAATAAAAAATGTTACGAAATTTTCAGCTGAATTTTTAGTTAAAATTACTGTTTTTTTGCTACATTCATTCTACAAAAAGTTAACTAAATATTTTTTGTTAAATTAACTAGAAATTTAGTAGGTTCAAAATCAGGTGTTTTTTTAGTTAAATTTAACTAAATTTTTTGCCAACTTTACAGTTTTTTTTTTTTGAGTGCACCATTTTTATCCAAATATTTAAACTCTGATCTAATTCTTCTACTGTTACAATATTATCATCAAAAGTTTTTCCATTACATTTATTTATAAATCTGCTTACCCAACTTGTTATTCTCAAAATCTTGACATAAGTATAGTTCCATTTGATGTCAAATGGAATTGAAGGTGAAGAGTCAGTAATTACGAGTACTTGATTAGATGATTGAAAATACGATGGTTGTTCTGGTATTTGAAATTCAGGTTCTTGTAAAAATGTAGGGCCCTTAAACCAATTATTATTCATTGACAGAGGTGTTTTTATTTGTCCTCGTGTGCAAACGTCTGCTATATTATCATTTGTTGGTATCCAATACCAATCATTAGCGTCAGAGTTTTGTGAAATTTCTAATATACGATTCGAAACAAATGTTGGTAGTTTTTTATCTCCTTTTATCCAACCGAGAACTGCTGTAGAATCAGTCCAAAAATAAGACTTATTAAATTTAAAATCGATGTATTTTTTAACAGTTTTGCATAACTCGACACCTATAACAGCAGCCATCAATTCCAATTTTGGAACTGTTAAAGTCTTAAGTTGTGCTACTCTAGCTTTTGCTGCAATCAAACTAGAATCTGTGTTACCTTTCTTTGTAATTCTAATGTACACTACAGCCGCATATGCTGATTCACTCGCATCACAAAATATATGAATATCGATTATATCAGGAGTCAGTAATAATTTTGAATACCACCTATCAATTTCTATTATTTGTATATCCTTTACAAAGTTTCGAAATATTTTCCATTGCTCATAGCAGTTTTGTGGAATTAGATCATCCCAATTAACCCCAGATCGCCAGATATCTTGCAGAATCATTTTTCCTTTTATTACAATGGGAGAAAGTATTCCAACGGGATCAAAAATTGACATTATTGCCTTCAGAATTTTACGTTTTGTGGGAATGACATTTGTATTAAATACTTCATCGGAAGTTGTTAAAAAATATGAGTTAAATGAAATCGTATCAGATATTGCATCCCATTTTAAGCCAAGAACTGGTTGATCCGTTATTGTCGTATCTATTTCATAGGAATATTTGTCCGATATTAAATTTTGTGGAATACTTTTCATAATGTTAGGAGAATTCGCTAAACAGTTTCGAAGTTCGAAACCTCCTAATGCTTGAATTTTTATAACGTCGTTAAATAGTTTAATGGCTTCAGTTTCAGTATTTCTTCCATAAATAAAATCGTCAACATAAGTGTTATTTTTTATAGCTTTAACAGCATCTGGAAATTCGTCATTAAATCGGTCGGCATTATAATTTTTAACATACTGCGATAAAAATGGAGATGACGATATACCAAACAACATTGCACGCATACGATATACCAACGGATTATCTTCTGAACTTAAGTTTTGCCATAGAAAGCATTGAGCAAAAGAGTCATTATACTCAATTTCAACTTGGTTAAACATTTCCCTTACGTCACCTACAAACGCATACTTATATGATCGAAAGTGTAAAAGAATTCCAAGAATTGAAGTCAGAAGATCAGGACCAGAGTGAAGATAGTCGTTGAGACTTTTTCCTGAAACTTTAGCAGCTGCATCAAATACAACTCGCGTTTTCCCAGGTTTTTTCGGATTAATAACAGCGAAATGTGGCAAATACCAAACCTTTTTATCCTTTAACTCTTCACTTTCAACTGGTACTGCATCGTTTTTATCCAATAGTTTTTGAATTTCAATTTTATATGCATCTTCGATACCTTCTCTCCGAATTTTACGTAAAAGACATTTAAGTCTACTAAAAGCTAAAGGATAAGTATCAGGGAATCCCTCACTAGGGTCTTTCCACGGAAGTTTCACTTCAAAACGAGTACCAGTGTATTTAATACTACTTTTTACCTGATTAACGCAATCTCGTTCATCCTCCGAGTTTTGTATGCTATCATTAGAAACATTTGATATTTCGAATCCAAAATAGCCTTTAACAAGTTTATGTAAGTCATCATCACAAATTGTGCATTGGGATATTGATATATTTTCCGAAATTTTTTTATTAAATTTGGCACTACCATGAACTGTCCACCCTAACTTTGTCTTTGAAAGAATGAATGAATTTGGGTAAGGTTGAATACAGTGTAATGTTACTATTAAATCTGCGTTATCTTGGCCAATTAATATTTTGGGATTTTTCCAGTCAATATTTTCTAGGTCTACGTTTGAAATATATGGAAAATTCTTTACTAAGTCTTTTGAACTCAGGTGTTGACCAGGCAAAGACAAATCGTCAACTGTTCTTACCTCTTTAATGTTGTACACTTTAGCATTATTTTGAGTACTTGAAATAGCAAAAGATATATTTTTAGATGCTGAATCATACCTTGATATATCGCCTGTCCAATTAATACATAATGGCTTTACTGGACCTTCTATACCAAGATCTTTTGCTAAGGAAGCGTCAATTAGAGAAACATTGCTTCCTTCATCTAAAAATGCAGTCACTGTTGCGACTCCTTTGGGACCAAATATTTTTATTGGAAGCAATTTTAATAGTACAATATTTCTTTCCGATGAGTTTGAGGTCATTGTTCTGGAAATTTGATTTTGAGTAGTTGATTCTTGGTAGTTCTTGTGTAACATTTCATGATGAAATCTTGTGCAGTTGTTCACACCACATTGTTTTCGATTAGGACAAGGTTGTGCATGCCTCTTAAGACAGCAGAAACAGACTTTAGCTTGTTTCGCAAAATTCCAACGTTGTGTAACATTACTAGAAATAAATGTTTGACATTGTGTTAAAACATGATAAGAAAAATTACAAACAATACATGATGAATTGGAAGTTGTTCTTGTATACTTGACCTCCGTTGTATTAAAAGCTCCAATTTTAGAAAATATATCAGCTAGACTTCTTTCCCAATCTTTAAAGACAGTTAGGTTGTTAGAATTGCTTGTGGAATCTATTGTGGAATTTTTTGTAGAATTTGTAGTCGAAATATGATTTAATAAATATGATCCCCATTGAATAACTAAATGTTGAGGTAATTTCGATACAAGAATTTTTAATAATTCGTTTTCGCGTTGATATTGCTTTTCAATGTTGCTGACAGCACTTATTATATTTCGAACACTTATTTCAAATGTTTGAAAAGATTGGAATTCAGAGAAATTTTCGATTTGTCTTGCTTTTTCCAAGATCTCTTGCGCTATATCTTCTTGCCTTCCGTACACACTTACCAATATATCGATTATATCATTTGGATTTCTTGAAGTAACAAGTAACATTTCGACATATTTACGAGCATTTCCTTTAAGGGCGTTGTTTAATCGCAATATATTTTCTTCATTACTAAATTTGCATATTGTTGTTGTTAGATTGTATTCTGATAAAAAGGCTGGCCACTCAAATTTTGAAGATCCGTCAAACGAACGTAACGAACTTCCAATACTCTGTCTCGATAACATTTTCTTAAGATCCAAAGCCACGTTACTTTCTGTATTTGAATCTGAAAGTGGAATAGAATTAGTAGGAAAAATATTGTTTTGTATCGAATTCTTTTTTAATTCCAAAAGTCTTTCATTTTTTTTTATTTTTAATTGTAGAAGTTGAATTTTTTTGACATTATCAGGTTCAAGTAGATGTGTTTCTTCCAGATCGAACCGTAGTTCCACAATAGTTTTTTGGTACTCATAAATCTCATTGTTAGTATTTTTCGGATTGATATTGACTTGTGATTCAGTTATTACATTTCGTGAAGTTGTTGGTAAATTATCTGAAGAATTGCAATCGACGACTGGTGGCACAGTTGGTATATCGTGTGTTGTTGTTGGTAAAATATTTGATGACTGCAAATTAAGAATTGGTGCAGTTTGAACTTCGCGTAATGATGATAATGAAGTTGTTAAATTTGGTACTGGATTTAAGGATTGTTCATTTAATAACTCCCCTAGACCGTCATTTGGGTTTATCAAAATTAAGTCTTCTTCACTGGTATTCTTGTTGCAGAGCATTTCGAAGAGTGTATCAACTGAGTCACCTTGATTAGAATTTTCCCCAAACAAAGATATTATGTCAGTTATTTCCGTGGATGTTAACTCCCTTCTTACTAAGCTCTTCTACCTTGTCTATCTAAAGTAAGATTAAATGGAAGGCCTTGGAGTATGTTCCTCTTGAGAACGGTTAAATTTTCTCTAGATTTTGTGCCATAAAGAACCAAATGAAGATTTTGTAGCAGATTAATATCATCGTTGTTTTCAATTGTTGATTTAAACATGTTAATATTTTTAGCGATTTTTCTCTCTTTGTTTAATATATCTTGTAAAAGTTTGTTTTTGAGTTTATCACTATTTTGTGATTTTTTTTTTTTTTTTTTAGAATTTTTATCCGTAGGATGATTCTGATTGTTCGAAGGACCACTTGTAAATATTTGCCGATCTTGGCTATTAATTTCTTTATAAATATTTGCCGATTTTGGCCATTTATTTTTATATATATTTTATTTGGATTTTTTGTTAAAACAATTTTTGATCATTTTCGATCGAGTTTTATTTTCATAATGACAATCAAATAAAAAGAAAATTTTACAAATTAAAAAGAAAATTCAATGAACAATTTTATAAAATATTTTCCAATAGTTTTCAAGTAGTAACAAATAGTAAGTTTAAGCCATGTTCACACTACAAGAACTTACCATGGTAAGTTGAGATGATTTTGCAATTTTTCTTTATGCTAGTACAATTTGAGATGATTTTGTAAATCACTATGTGATTTTGTTCAAAGGAAAATCACATAGTGATTTTAAAATCACGCCAGTCTGTATACAGTATTACATACGTTTTTTAGAGTGTAGTTTTTTTTTTTTAATATGTATTTATGATGTCTAAGAATAATTTAGCAACAAAAACCAACATCTTTAATCGAGCACTTTTTGCAAAAATCGCGTTTAAATTTGTAATTTACCGTTTTCGAGATATTCGCGTTTGCAGATTCCAAAAACCGCTATTTTAGTACTTTCTGTTGTTCCACTGTAACGTTAAAGTCGGTAATCTGAAATTCGCGGTTTTGCTAATAACTTTTGAACCACTGTACCGATTTAACTGAAATTCAATACGAACCAGGCCATGGTAACGACAAGTATATATGCCTAGATTTAGCATCCTCAGAATTGTCTTTCGAAAGTTAGCGTGGTTTTTATCTAGTAAATTCAAGAAAAACCCTTGCTGAAATTCAGTCTTTTGCTCATAAATTTTGAACCACTAAACCGATTTAGCTGGATTGCAATACCAACCTGACCAGGTAAATGCCCAACATATATGCCAAAGTTCTGAAGCCTCCGTAAAGTCTTTCAAAAGTTGATGTGTTTTCAACAGACAGACGGACGGACATCGCTAGGTCGTCTTAAAATCGATCGAGGATCATGAATACATATAATTTATTAGACCAATATTTCGAGGTGTTACAAACGGAATGACAAACTTATATATACTCTCTATCACTAGAGTGGAGGGTATAAAAAAAATAATCTTACGATACATAATTTTTTGTTAATTTTGGCATGCTAAATTAATACGAATATTAAAATATTTCTAAATTCGGTCTATCGATTTTCGAGATCTTTGTCAAAAAATTAAAAAAAAAGATTTTATGTATGGTAAAAACATTTTTCTTCTGATTCTGCTAATCTACTAGGCCTAAAACTTATGTGGTACCAATTTGAGCAAAATCTGATTAAATTAACCCGAGCCGCCTCCCCTACCCGGCGATCAAAGTTTTGGGTTTTGAAAATTTAAAAATAAAAAGATATGTCTTGTAATACATCATTTTTAAAAAGTTTGATAAACTGAACACGAGTATCAAGAATTTTAAAAATAGGTTAAACGGCTTTCGAGATTTTGGTATTTGGTGGGTTTTTCACACGTTGAGTTTTGGAAAAATTAAAAAAAATAAAAAATATCTTGCAATGCCATGCTTTTTAAAATCCCTCGAGCGGTTTTCGAGATATCGCCATTTAAAATTTGTGAAACATTTTGGAAAATTTCGGCTTTTTCCTACGTTCTAGGAATTTTTTAAAGAAAATCTATTTTTTTTATTATTTATTTCAAAGAGCTTAAAACAAACTTTCATTTAAACTTAATTTTAACAAAATCGGATCATTTTAACCCATGTCACTCTACGACCAAAGTTTAGAGTTTTTGGTGAAAATTTTTAAAAAATCAAAACTTTGATCGAATGGCGAGAAATCGCTATTTAAAATTTGCAAAAACTGGCAGCGTAAGAAAACTACATTCAAGAATTAAAAAAGAATCTAAAAATTTCTTGCCCTCGCCCCTTTCATAAAGCTTGAAACGATCTTGCATTTAAACTTAATTTGAACCAAATCCGATTATTGTAACCCACTCAAAAATGTCAGATTTTCCACGTTTTAGAAATTGTTTAAAGAATATCTCAACATTTTTTTTTCATCGAATATAGAGATTGAGAAAAGCGTTTATTTATTAAACTTAATTTGAGCCAAATCAGATCATTTGAACCAAGTGATCGGATTTGGTTGAACAAAATTTAAATTAGAGTTTGTCTCATGTTCTATAAAGGGGTGAACGAACAGTTTTTTTTTTAATTACTTGACCGTAGGAAAAAATTATATTTTTCAAAAATTTCAAATAGCGATATCTCGAAAACCACTCGACCGATGTTAAAATTATTATTCGTGTTCAGCAAATTAAAATTAATAAATATGATGTATCGCAAGACATATATTCTTATTATGTTTCTTATTAAAAATTTTAGGAAATTAAAAACTTTTTTATCCTATTGGCCTCAAATTAGCAAAACGTAATTTTAAGGTTTTGTAGAATGAAAATATGACCGGACACTTAGGTTAGGTTAGGTTATGAAGGATGACACTGGTATAAACCAGCGCCCATAGAGGCCGTGATGTGGCCCATTATGATTCCTTTGAAACTTTGATCCTCTCTCTTCTTCTACTGTGTAGCCAAAAGTGGTTCTTTTTATGCGTCCCATTTAGATGCCTTTATAAATTCTAGTAGGGTCCAAGGATTCGTGCCTCGGATAATTTCTGAAAAATATAAGAACCAAAAATTTTTAATCTTCTAAATGATAGTGCAGGGCATTCGCACAAGAAATGATAGGTATCTTCTACGGATTCTCTGCACCATCTACATGTATTATCATTTCTAATTCCAATTGTTACCATGTGTTTACCCAATGTGTTGTGACCAGTAATGAGGTTAATTGTAGCTCTAAGTTGCTTCCTGTCCATATCTAGAAGAATTTTACAGTGATTTGCCAAGCTTTCATCCCATAGTAATTTTGTCTGTATACACCTGTCAGAGTTGGACCATTTATCCAACCAACTCGCCCTTGTGTCCAATCTTATTTTCTGACAAATAATAGACCGGACACTTGAGAAAATCAAAAGTTGAAGAAAAATGTCACTTTATTGGGGGTGGTATCTTAAGTCACTTTTAAAATTAGACACCAGCCTAAAAACATTATCATGATGTTAAAAACGGAAAAATGTTGTGTTTTAACAGCAAAAAAAAAAAAAAAAACAAAAAGATAGCAAATAATTTATTTTTAGCGTTCCTTAGTGTTTACACATGACCACTTAAAAGCACAACCTATGCATAGTTTTGTCATGATACGAGTAGTTATTTACTTATGTACATTTGTATTTACATTCTGATTACATTAGCATATTATAAATACTTTTATACATAGCAAACTAGTACCACCATATCAATTCACATACTTCCATCACACAACACACACATAATTGAATGGCTTAAATAAGATTAAGAATATTGTAACAGAAGCATTACGGATTTAATAAAATCATCCGACTTGACCGCAAATCCTTAAATATACTTAACAATTTTTTCTCTTTTCTGTCTCTTACTTAATTTGCAACTTGGTTTTTTATACCCTCCACTTACAATTAGTGGAGGGTGTAAATATATATAAAATTTTCATTTCGTTTGTAACTCATCGAAATATTGGGCTGGTATCTCATAAAGTATATATTATTTTTGATCGATTCTAAGATATATAGCGATTTCCGTCTGTCTGTTGAAATGGTGATCACGGCCAAAATATAACAAAGATATGACTGTGTAATGACTGGTGGTCATTTAAATAAATAAAAAGTATTCCCTATTTTTATTGGGGTTTTAATTTTTGTTGGCCGGCGTTTGAAACGCCACTGGCACTACTGTTTATGCCGGCACTAACAAGCGCCAAGGCAAAGCACTACTTGGAGTGCTGGTGGGTTTTAATTAAAAGAAAACAATGAGCCAATTGCTCGGCTAAGTTTCGAGTTAGAATTTTGAATGAATCTTTTATTACAAAATTTGTCTCCTTATAAACTAAAATAACGGTACTTAAATCTAATCCTTAATCTAACTATTTACAAGCAATTATATGCTTACACATACATACATAAGAATATTGTTTATTTACTAATAAATAAATAAATAAATAACACAGCTGATTATAAAAACAGCTGATTCAAAATATAAATTATACAGCTGATTAGAGATGTGTAATAAATGATAATAAATGATTAGAGATGTGTAATAAATACATTACAACTGTAACTTAACACATTTACTTCTTGTTGATTCGAGAAGTTTAACATTGAATTTAAGCGATATCGGCTCAGCGGTTCTAAAGTTATGAACGAAAATGTATTGTATATTTTTTACCCTCCCCTTCCCGATTTTTTCTCGGAAGTTTTTTATTTCACCAAAAAAATTTTCCGCGGAAATTTTTATTTCTTAAAATTAATTTCTTTTTACAATTGTTTTGAACAAAATTTATCACAATTTTTTTTTTCAAAAAAGTTTTTTTGCTATTACCTTTTTTACATTGTGGAGGGTATCCTTACATTCGTCAATACCGAATTTATCTTTTTTACATTTTATACCCTCCACTCTAGTGATAGAGGGTATATATAAGTTTGTCATTCCGTTTGTAACACCTCGAAATATTGGTCTAGGACCCCATAAAGTATATATGGGGCATTCCATGTCAAATCGGACACTTTGAAATTTTTTTTTTAGATTTTCCCAATTTGTTAATAGTTTTTAGTACCCTTCGAAAACTCCTTCGTGGTAAATTTTCAGATTTTTTTGATGATCCGTTCAAAAGATATCGAATTTTTAAAAATTGGTAGTTTGTTCCTTTACTCAAACTTTTTTTACTCATAACTTCTTCAATAATGGTCCAAATTTCAATTTTTTTTTTTCATAATTTTTGTTTTTTTACGTACTTTTAAAAAAACAAATCCCAAAAAATTCTTAAAAGCGCTTTAGTAAGCGATTTTTAAGTTTTAAAATTTAAATTTCATTTTTGAAAATGTTTGTACTCTTCGATTTTTTTGAAATTTTTTGGTGTAAAACATCTATCGATTCTACAAATCTTTTGCCCAGGCGGATCGTGGGATAACGATAATTACTATTTTTTTTTAATTTTTTGAAAAAATTTTGTTGTAATTTTCCAATCTTAAGATCATTTCTACTGCTCGAATGGTGCATCATAGAGTGGTCCTTTATAAGACCGACCCCCATTAATTTTTACGTCTTAACATTTCTTTGGAACAAACTAATTCCCTATTCCCAATTTCTAAGGGGGCTCCCACACAAAACGAAATTTTTTTAAATTTGCTCCAACCGCTCTAGTGCCCTTAGAGCAACAAAATGTATGACCGACCCAAATTTTTTTTAGTCCAAAGATTTTCTCTGAACACACCTACCCTCTATCTTTAACTGTTAAGGCGGTCCCCATACAATGTTTTTTATTTTTTGTAAATTTGTTTTATTTTATCAGCTTCTACCGGTCCAATGGTGCGTCCGAGAGGGGTCATTAGTGAGATCGACCCCCATTTATTTTTACCCTACAACATTTTTTTAAAATATACCTACGCCCTATCTCCACTTCCTAAGTAGGCTCCCATACAAAATTAAATTTTTATAAAATTTGCTCCAACTGTTATTTGTATGGGAGCCTACTTAGGGAGTGGAGATAGGGCGTAGGTATGTTTAAAAAAATGTTGTAGGGTAAAAATAAATGGGGGTCGGTCTCACTAATGACCCCTCTCGGACGCACCAATGGATCGGTAGAAGCTGATTAAATAAAACAAATTTACAAAAAATAAAATAGAGATAGTGGGTAGGTGTGTTCAGAGAAAATGTTTGGTCGGTCATACATTTTGTTGCTCTAAGGGCACTATTAGGGCAGTTAGAGCGGTTGGAGCAAATTTTAAAAAATGTCGTTTTGTGTGGGAGCCCCCTTAGAAATTGGAGAAAGGGTATTAGTTTGTTCCAAAGAAATGTTAAGACGTAAAAATTAATGGGGGTCGGTCTTATAAAGGACCCCTCTATGACACACCATTCGAGCAGTAGAAATGATTTTAAGATAGGAAAATTACAATAAAATTTTTTCAAAAAATTTTAAAAAATAGTAATAATCGTTATCCCCAGCGTTTAAATTACTACGAAGAAAGTAGCTTAAACAACCAAAATTGACGATATGTATAGTTTTAAAAACAAACAATATGTAAATCATTCAATTGCTATAACTACTAATACTTGCACATTTCTGTTTTTGTAGCGAGAGCTTACGATTGTTTTTAAAAATGAATAAGTAGCAAATAAAACAAAAACATTAGAATTGTGTAGCCTACAAGTAGCCTACAAATTATTTTTGGTTGCCTACCTGTAGCCTACAAATTATTTTTGGTAGCCTACAAATATTGTTTTTGTAGCCTACAAAGAGAAAATTTAATAAAACTATAACACACACACTCATCTTGTTTAACATAACTGTTTTATTTTAATGTGTATAAAGAATAGGGTTGGAAAAAAACTTTGGCAAACATTGTTGTGGTGTACCCTTGTCATTAAAAGTAGAGATGGGCACATGAGCAGATAAGATTTTTGCGTGAGTCGATTTTTTAAGTTTCGCTGAACTTTAAATTTTGTTGAAAATTTTAAAAGATTTTTCAAATGTTAGTTTTTAAGTTTTTTTTTGTATGAATAAGAGTTTCGTGAGTGTGAGTCAACGTGAGTGTGAGTGAAGCTTGAGTGAGTGGACGTGAGTGTGAGTTGTATTAAATTTACTCACGTGATTGTGAGTAGAAAAAATTTGCTCGTGAGTGAGTGTGTGTGATTCAAAAATTCCTGTCGTGAGCGTGAGTGAGTGTGAGTCAAAAATCACTCACGTGCCCATCTCTAATTAAAACCATGTTTTGTGTATTTTTCAACACGTGAATTTTCGAAAAACCCAATCTAGAGATGGGTGCGTGAGTGGATTTTGACTCACACTCACTCACGCTCACGCAAAAATAATCGAATCACTCACGCACTTTATTTTTTATTCACGCTCACTCACTATTCACGTGAGTAATAAAAATCTTACTCACGCCAGATTCAATAACGCTCACGCGTGAGTCACGTAAAATCTACTCACGCAATAAAATTTTCTTACCAAAAAAAAAAAACTCCAAAAAAAAATTTTTTACAAAAAATAAAAAAATTGGGCTCATCTAAAAATCTAATCACGCAAACTCACGCAAAAAATAAATGACTCACTCACTCAGATTTTTTTTCAGCTCACACTCACTCACAATCACGTGATTGAAATGAAAATCACTCACGCGTGATTCACGTGAATCACGCAAATCACGTGACCAGCGCCCATCTCTAACATAATGTTAATGCCACGGTTTTGCTCATAACTTCTGAGCGTCTAGACCGATAATATTAAAATCGCGTACATATTCGAAAATATCGAAAAATTCGACAAAATTCCAAATTTTTCTATATTTTTTTGACCGAAATAAAAGAATTTTATTTAATATTATTATTATTCTTTTTTCGATGTTGTATTCATTTTACACCATCTTAACGATATTTTTAATATGATCACGTTTTTATATTGCTACATTTGTTTACAATGTGAAGGTAGTAATACTATAGTAATACTGTAGTAATACTGTAGCCTACAAATATACTACTGTAGTATTTTTGTAGCCTACAAATATACTACTGTAGTATATTTGTAGGCTACAACAATAAAATTTGTTTTCCGCTACTGCTCTGTTTGGAGTTTTTGTTTTTTTCATGTTGTTGTAGTTTAAGCAAACACAAAAAAGAAAAGTAAACAAAAGCTATAACTTATAATATTGAAATTGTTTGAAGTGATATGAAAAGCAAAAGCAAAAAAACGGGTAGCTAACGTAGCCTTTCAAACGCTGGTTATCCCACGATACGCCTGGGCAAAAACTTTGTAGAATCGACAGATGTTTTACACAAAAAAAAATCAAAAAAATCGAAGAGTACAAACATTTTCAAAAATGAGATTTAAATTTTAAAACTTAAAAATCGCATACTAAAGCGCTTTTAAGAATTTTTTAGGATTTTTTTTTTAAAGAACGCAAAAAAACAAAAATTTTGAGAAAAAAAAATTTTAAATTTGGACCATTATTGAAGAAGTTATGAGTAAAAGAAGTTTGAGTAAAGGAACAAACTACCAATTTTTAAAAATTCAATATCTTTTGAAAGGATCATCAAAAAAATCTGAAAATTTACCACAAAGGAGTTTTCGAAGGGTACTAAAAACTGTTAACAAATTGGGAAAATCTAAAAAAAAAAATTTTCAAAGTGTCCGATTTGACATGGAATGCACCATATATTTTTGATCGATTCTAAGATATATAGCGATTTCCGTCTGTCTGTTGAAATGGTGAGCACGGCCAAAATATTACAAAGATATGACTGCGACTTAACACATTTACTTCTTGTTGATTCGAGAAGTTTAATATTGAATTTAAGCGATATCGGCTCAGCGGTTCTAGAGTTATGAACGAAAATGTAAGACACCTCGAAAATGTAAGAACATTGACATAGCCTAAAATGAAAAAAAAAAAATGCTTTAATTCGGCTGCTGGTTGAAATATGTGAAAAGAATTGGATGCCGAAAGTTATTAAAACATGTACAAACATATTTTTTACCCTCCCCTTCCCGATTTTTGCTCGGAAGTTTTTTATTTCACCAAAAAAAATTTTCCGCGGAAATTTTTATTTCTCAAAATTAATTTATTTTTACAATTGTTTTGAACAAAATTTATCACAATTTTTTTTTTTTTAAAGTTTTTTTGCAATAACCTTTTTTACATTGTGGAGGGTATCCTTACATTCGTCAATACCGAATTTATCTTTTTTACATTTTATACCCTCCACTCTAGTGATAGAGGGTATATATAAGTTTGTCATTCCGTTTGTAACACCTCGAATTATTGGTCTAGCACCCCTTAAAGTATATATATTCATTATACTCGATCGTTTTTAAGACGATCTAGCGATGTCCGTCCGTCTGTCTGGCTGTTGAAAACACGCTAACTTTTGAAAGACTTTACAAAGGCTCCTGAAGTTTGGCATATATGTTGGGAATTTACCTGGTCAGGTTGGTATTTCAATCCAGCAAAATCGGTCCAGTGGTTCAAAAGTTATGAGCAAAAGACTGAATTTCGGAAAGGGTTTTTCGTGAATTTATGAGATAAAAAACACGCTTACTTTCGAAAGACAATTCTGAGGATGCTGAAGCTTGGCATATATATTTGTCGCCCACCTTGCCTTGTTCTGATTGAATTTCAACCAAAGCGGTCCAGTGGTTCGAAAGTTATTAGCAAAACCGTGAATTTCAGATTGGTTCAGCTTAAATTCACGTGTTGAAAACCCGTTAAACATGTTTTAAAAACATTGGTAAGTCACAAAAATGTTTTACAACGTATTTTTTGTCACTCAAAAATATTTTTACGCTAAAAAAAAAGAAAAATACACTCGAAAAAAAATTTTACACTCAAAAAAAACTTACACTGAAAAAAATTTTTGTAAATTATTTTTTTTTTTTTCACAAATTACTAAAAAAAAAAGTTCTTTTACAAAACATAAATTCATAATTTCTAATCAAAAATGTTTTTTTTTCACGTTAGAAAATTTTCTTAAAAAGGGCATTGTTGAGGGTATTCATAGATTCGGCCAAGTCGAATTTAACTTTTCTACTTGTTTATTTTATCTTTTTTGATATTTGAATTAGTGTAAGTTTGTTTATGCATTATTACTAAAAAAATGTACTCTTAAATTAACTTACACAATAACTAACTTAGGTATACAAAAAATGTCTAAATGTGTGTAGGACTCTTAGCGCATAGTGGGTGATTTGACAAACATTTTGCAAATAATTTAGTTAATTTCTAAGCAAAAAAATATGCCAAAAATTTCATATTTTTCACTTGTTTGCGTATTTTTCAGAGATGGCATTTATTACTATGTTGAAAAACAAATATTTTTTTAGAGTTGGCATATTTTGTCGGAAAATGAAAATATATTTTTTTTGAAAAATTTTTTTAATTTTTTTTTTTTTTGATTTTGTTTTCCTTAGTACGGTAATTGCAAAAACTAAAAAAAAAAAAAACTTTTAGAAATTTACAATGGCATTTATTTTCACCAAAAAAATATGTACTTTGAGTTAGCAGAATAACAAAAATGGATGTAAAACGACACAAAATTATTTTTTTGCTCTGAAACTTTTATGACAGATAGGTATTACATAGGGGAGCTATTTGCCATCGGAAACTCATTTCGGTCAAATTTGAGTTGCCGGTGAAAAATGTTCATATATGCACATTAGAGTGTCCCTTATTTTGGAAATGTTGGAAATGTTGAGACGGTACCCCCTCATTTTTTTCCTTTTGACTAAAAAATAACTCAGCAAAAATTTTACGCCCCTACGACCACGCCTTCCCTACGCGACGGGGCCGTAAAGAGCGGGGCCTTAAAAATCATTTTTCCATACAAAGCAAAAAAATTTTTTTTTGATTTTAAATTTTTTTGTTATTAATTATAATATTACTTGGTTATCTTATTCACGACAAAAAATTTGATTTTGGTGGGATGAGGCTTTCAGTTTTAAAAAATTTTTCGAAAAAAAAAATTTAGAGCTTTTGGGGTCCTACAGTAAAAATTTTTTAAAAATTTTTTTTTTTTAGTTTTGACAAGCAACGGTTTTAGTTGTAAGTTTGCTTTTAATGATATATATTCATAAAAAAATATTACTCATATCTGTGACATCTTGATCGTGTATCGAAAAACATCAAAAATGCATTTTTTACCCTTTTTTAGATCACGATAAAGATGTCACAGATAGGAATAATATTTTTTTATGAAAATATATCATTAAAAACAACAATTCAACTAAAACGGTTGCTTGTCAAAACTAAAAAAAAATTTTTTTTAAAAAATTTTTACTGTAGGACCCCAAAAGCTCTAAATTTTTTTTTTCGAAAAATTTTTTGAAACTGAAAGCCTCATCCCACCAAAATCAAATTTTTTGTCGTGAATAAGATAACCAAGTAATATTATAATTAATAACAAAAAAATTTAAAATCAAAAAAAAAAAATTTTTTGCTTTGTATGGAAAAATGATTTTTAAGGCCCCGCTCTTTACGGTTTTTAGAACTGAAAGCCTCATCCCACCAAAATCAAATTTTTTGTCGTGAATAAGCTAACCAAGCTATATTATAATTAATAACAAAAAAATTTTAAATCAAAAAAAAATTTTTTTGCTTTGTATGGAAAAATGATTTTTAAGGCCCCGCTCTTTACGGCCCCGTCGCGTAGGGAAGGCGTGGTCGTAGGGGCGTAAAATTTTTCCTGAGTTATTTTTTAGTCAAAAGGAAAAAAATGAGGGGGTACCGTCTCAACATTTCCAACATTTCCAAAATAAGGGACACTCTAATGCACATACATATTTCATATGTGATCACTAGGGTTCGGACTTTTATGCAGTTAAAATAGCGTTTTATGCGCATAAAACATGCTCCAAAAATAGAAAAATATGCGCTAAAAATTTAAAAAATATGCACCTAAAATTTTTTTTAAAACATTTATTAATGATAAAAAAATAAAAATAATAAGAAAAAAAAAAACAAAAAAACGTAAAAATTCAGTGTTATTTATAATTTATAAGCAAAAATAAGGTACAATAAACACAAAAATTCAAGTTAAAATAAAGTAAAACAAAAAAATATAAAATTAATTTAATTAACACATAGAAAAAAATCTTAAATAAATTTTTAATGCTATTGAAAAAAAATACTCAATTTTGCACCAATATTGAGATAATTTTTAATAAAAATTTATTAAATATATACCAAAAAATTTGAGTAAATTGAAACTTTACTCAACATTTTTCTTTTTTTTTTTCAAATAAGATTTTAATTTTGTCAAGTAAATATTTACTTAAAATTTATTAATTTGTGTTTTTAAAAAGTTTCAAATTTTTTTTACAAAAAAAAAATGTTTTTCTTAATTTTAACCAAATATATTTTGTCTTATAGAAAAATTTATAAAAATTATAAACTAAATGAGAATTCAAAAAAATTTAATTAAAAAAACCATTAAATTTTTTTAAATTATTTACTTAAGTTTTTTAAAAAAACTTTTAAGTAAATTTTTAATTGCGTCAATTAAAAAATTTCTATTTTTTTTTCTTTTCAAATTTAAACAAGTGAATTCTCAATTTTTCCCCCCGATATTTTCTTCTGTGTACTTAAAGGTATACATTATAAAATAAAATATATATGGGGCATTCCAAGCCAAATCACTCACTTTTAGACCCGACCCCTTTCAATTTATTTTATTTTTGGATATGTTTTAGTACTTATTAAATGCAACTTGGACACCAATTTTCAACCATTTAATTCAAGATGGTGTTGAGTAATCAATTTTTCAAAATGGCGATTTTCTCAAAAAAATTAAAAAAAATTAAATTTTTAATTAATTTTGACCATTAAAAAATATAGATATTTTAAAAAAAGTTGGACAACGTTTTGTTGGTATTTAAATGTAGTTTTAGAAAAAAAAATATGAAAAAATTATTCGAAGTAATTATCACTTATTTTTTGACGTATAAAAATTAAAATTGACTTTTTGAAAAAGTCCGAAACCTTCGATTTTTTTGTAAAAAACTATAAAAATTCTACTCTAAATTACGCAACTTTTAAGCCATAACTCGAGATGTGATCACAATTCTTTCTATTTTTTTTTTTAATTTTTAAAATTGCACCTTTTGTTTTTTGGCTATGATTTATTTTATATGGTGCTCCAAAAAAAATAAATTGGTAGATATTGACCCTAACTTACTTGATATATACATTTGGAGGTTAAAATACGTCTCACAAAAATTTAGGACGATCGGAAATGGGTAAGGCGTTTAGCATGGTCCTTGAAGTTTAAAAAACGGATTACAAGGAAAAATATGAATTTTTTTCAGTTTTCGCAATTTTTTTGGTATTTCGAGTTAAGTTTTAATTCAAGTGATTACAGAATTATGATGTGGAGTAAAATGTCTTTCAAATAAGGTACTAAAAACTAAAATCGGTTGAAAATCAGCCAAGTTATTATAACTTCCCCAGGCACCTAGCGTGTGTCATACCACTTGATTAAAGAATACGAGTCCCTTTTTTTAAATTTATTGAAATTTTCTACTGTAATAATATTTTTTCATTATTCATGTTTCAGTGTAATGGTTTTTTGGTTTTTCCAAATTTTAAAACAAAAAAAAATGTAAAAATAGAGATTTCAAAGGGTGTTGAAAATGGAGGCATATTTAGCATTAATTTAAAACATGTTAGCAAAACACAATACAAAAAGTACTTGTCATCTAATTACATTTGAACTTGAAGAATAAAAAAATGTTATTACAGTGGAAAATTTCAATGAATTTCAAAAATTGGATTGTATTGCTTAATCAAGTGGTCTGCCATACGTTTGATGCCTGGGGAAGTTGTAATAACTTGGCTGATTTTCAACCGATTTTAGTTTTTGGTACCTTTTTAGAGAGACATTTTACTCCGTATTATAATTCTGTAACCACTTGAATTAAAACTTAACTTAAAATACCAAAAAAATTGAGAAAACAGGAAAAAATTCATATTTTTCTTTGTAATCCGTTTTCTAAACTTCAAGGCCCATGCGGAACGCCTTACCCATGTCCGATCGTTCTTAATTTTTGTAAGGAGTATTTTTGTCTCGAAATAAATATATCTAGGGTAAGTTAGGTCAGTATCTACCAATTCAATTTTTTTGGAGCACCATATAAAATAAATCAGAGCCAAAAAATAAAAGGTGCAATTTTAAAAATTTAAAAAAAAAATAGAAAGAATTATGATCACATCTCGAGTTATGGCCTAAAAGTTGCGTAATTTAGAGTAGAATTTTTTTACAAAAAAATCGAAGGTTTCGAACTTTTTCAAAAAGTCGATTTTAATTTTTAAACGTCAAAAAATAAGTGATAATTACTTCGAATAATTTTTTCATATTTTTTTTCTAAAACTACATTTAAATACCAACAAAACATTGTCCAACTTTTTTTAAAATATCTATATTTTTTAATGGTCAAAATTAATTTAAAATTTCAATTTTTTAATTTTTTTGAGAAAATCGCCATTTTGAAAAATTGATTACTCAACACCATCTTGAAATAAAAGGCTGAAAGTTGGTGTCCAAGTTGCATTTTATAAGTACTAAAACATATCCAAAAATAAAAAAAATCGAATGGGGTCGGGTCTAAAAGTGAGTGATTTGGCTTGGAATGCCCCATATACAGCAATGTAAAAATATCGTAAAATCAAAAAAAAAAAAAATCTATTTTCAAAATATGCGACAAAAATATGTAATATCAGCAATATATGCAAAAATATGCAGTAAAAGCAAAATATGCAAAAATATGCCCTAACAAATCAATGCCATTTTACTGCAAATTTCTTAATTCGCAAAGATATTTAGTTTTTGTTGATCTCAGACTGACGACAGCAAATATGCATTTGCATAAAAATCCGAACCCTAGTGATCACATATGAAAAATATGTAAACATATATGAGGCATTCCACACCAAATGTCCCACCACAGAAAAACATGTGTCCCGTAAATTTCTGAATAGGTTGTTTGGATAGCCCTATATGAAACTAAGAAAATTGCGTTTTTGGTTTTTTATATTTTCAAAAACTGGGCTTAGGAGGCGTGGTCAAATATTGGAAAAATGGTAAAATTTGTGGCAAGTTGCCTTGATTAAATATTTATCACATTAAAACGGAATGCACCACAATGTCAAAAATTTACATTCTTATATAGTTTTGTATGGGCTATCGATTAATTTTTTTTTTTTTTGGAAAATTTTCAGAACTCGTTCTGAAATTTTTCATTTTTTAAAAAAGTCAATTTATCAAAAATCCGGCCACTTTTTTTTTTCTTTTTTATTTTTTTTTTAAAGTTAAGATGTTTGTCCATCCACACAACAAAATTCAGAAACACGTTCTTCGTTTTTTTCGAGAAAATCGCATTTAAACTTTAAATTTCATAACAATTTTGTAATTTGCTTGTATTTTCTTGATTTAACGTTGCGAATGAGTAATATTAATTGCATAAATATTCCTCATACGCTCTGTTAAAACAAGAAAATACAAGCAAATTACAAAATTGTTATGAAATTTAAAGTTCAAATGCGATTTTCTCGAAAAAAACGAAGAACGTGTTTCTGATTTTTTTTTGTGTGGATGGACAAACATCTAAACTTTTAAGAAAAAAAACTTTTAAGATCTAATTTGATCTCAAAATTGGCTGTATCAAGTTGGATCAGATATTTATCTAATTGTATTATTTTAGATACACAAATATAAAAATGATACAATTAGATCCGAATTTTGGTCACATCCTATTAAATCCACTTGATCTTATTTTATATAAATTAATATTGATTAATATAATTACATAAAGTCAGATATATTTATGTATAACCTCAGATAAGAAAATGAATCCGCAATAAATATTAGATAAAATTAGATCTGAACATATAAAAAGTCATATATAATTTAATATGATTGTATCAAATTATATATAATTATATCAAAACTTTTTTACTAGGGTTAAAAAAGAAGAAGAAAGTGGCATGTTTTTTTAATAAATTGACATTTTTAAAAAATGGAAAATTTCAGAACGGGTTCTGAAAATTTGCCAAAATAAAAAAATTTAATCGATAGCCCATACAAAACTATATAAGAATATAAATTTTTGAGGTTGAGGTGCATTCCGTTTTAATGTGATAAATATTTAATCAAGGCAACTCGCCACAAATTTGACCATTTTTCCAATATTTGACCACGCCTCCTAAGACCAGTTTTTGAGAAATTGAAAAACCAAAAACGCAATTTTCTAAGTTCCATATAGGGCTATGCATACACCCTATTCAGAAGTTTACGGTACACGTGTTTTTTTTCGCTGGACATTTGGTGTGGAATGCCTCATATGCTCAATATGAATACATATATGAAGCAATATTTCTTGATTTTTTTACATATATGCTGATGTATGAAAACACATATGCACACATCTGCACATACATATGTCTGGGACTTATAAAATTTAACAAAAAAATTTCCAAAATCATTTGAACTGAATTTTTTTACTCCAAAACGCAAAAAAAATGTCAAAAAAAAAAAACTTCAAAAAAAAATTTCAGATTTGAACACATTTGCACATATATGACATGTACTTCCATATGTGTCCCGATATAAGATGTTTGCATTTTTCTCAGGAAAATTTTTGAAAATTTTTTTCCAAAAACATTTTTAAATGATTTTATTACTACAAACACTTGGTACTTCGAAAATTAAAAAAAATCAAAAAAATCCGGAAATCGCGACTTAGGAAATTTTTCCAAAAAAAAAAATTTTTCTAAAACATTTTTTATTACAAGCCGAAAAATGGTTGCCGATAAAAATTTTTTGTCTGGGAAAAAGAATTCCAAAATCAACAAAAAAAAAACAAAAACATAGAAAAAGTGTTCTTCGGAATTTTAAAAAATTTTTTAAGACTTCGAAAATTTTTTAAAAATTGTGAAACATTTTTGCTACAACAATTTTAATGAAATTCTTTACACCAAAATGCAAAACGGAATTAAAAAAATATATGTTACATATGTGATCATATATGTCCATATATTTACATATGCCGCCAATTTTCGCATTTGCTTTATATATATAATACATATGGGCGAGCATATATGAATAATATATGAATAACATCTGACATTTTTCACCGGGTTGGCATATTTTGAATATAGGTTCACGATATATATTC
Organism: Pegoplata infirma; assembly: GCA_963921195.1. Classification (NCBI taxonomy): domain Eukaryota; kingdom Metazoa; phylum Arthropoda; class Insecta; order Diptera; family Anthomyiidae; genus Pegoplata; species Pegoplata infirma. The sequence goes on from OY992538.1 coordinate 64,015,620, forward strand.
ATGATCCTCGATCGATTTTAAGTCGATCTAGCGATATCCGTCCGTCTGTCTGTCTTTCTGTCCGTAGAAAACACGCTAACTTTTTAAAGACTATACTGAGGCTACTGAAGTTTGGCATATATATTAATCATTTACCTGGTCAGGTTGGTATTGCAATCCAATCAAATCGGTCCAGTTTAAACTTGTTTAGTTTTAAAGCAATGCTTTTTAAACTTGTTCAGTTTTAAAAGCATTGGTAACTTAAAAATTACACTCAAAAAAAATTTTACACTCAAAAAAATTTTACACTCAAAAAAAAAATTTAGTTTTTTTTTTACAAAAATGACAATATTTTGTCTACATACGTACGTGCATTCACTCAGAAATATTTTTACAGTAAAAAAACATTACACTCGAAAAAAAATTTACACTCAAAAAAAATTTTTTTTTTTTTTTTTAATGACAAAAAAGAGTTTTTTACTTAAAATAAAATATTTCTAATCAAAATTGGTAATTTTTTTCTCGGTTAAAAATGTACTATCCTTTAAAAAATGCATTGTGGAGGGTATTCATAGATTCGGCAAAGTCGAATTTAACTTTTCTACTTGTTTTTACCTAAAAACAACTTTCAATTTCCTATATTGCTAATTAAGACTTTTTATCGTTGTATCATCTTTTGTTTTTTCTTTTCCTTTTCCTTTTCCTTTTCTGTTTTGTTTGCCATTTGTCTTTAGTTGTATATGTTAGTAACTTATTCTTTTTATGTATGTGTAATACTAGTTAGTTGTTAATAATAAATATGTAGTAACATTTCTTATCTGTAAGTTGTTTTTGAAATCCATAGGAAAAAAAGTACATAGTAATGGTAATATAAATGTATTTGACTTAGAAAAAAAAAATAGCTTTTGCTATTTATGTCTTCTGTCAAGATGTTTCACATTATTCTTTTCAAGTTGTGCATAGTCAGACAAGAAAATAAAGTAAAGATGGAAATTGTATAAGGGCCCCCAGAAAGTTGATCCCAGCAAAACTTTGGTAATGGGTAGTGATTATATAACACATTTCCAGGTAATGCATATAACTTATTTGTAGCATTATTTTATGATGTCTTACCAAACATTTGTTCCACAACGTATTATTTTCAAGTGAAAAATAATGCATTACTAATAATTTGCTACGAAATGCATGATTATTGGAAAAAATGTATTTCATATTTGTTATTTCTAAACATTAAATCATGGATGACTTATATTTGGTTACATTATGTATTATTTGAAAGTTTGAAATAATGTATTATTTATAATTGGATGCATAATGCATTACAATAACATAAAAAATAATTATTTTATAAAAAAAATGCATAAGTTTAAACTAGAGATGGGCTCACGACAGGAAATTTCCAACGACACACACTCACGAGCATATTTTATCTGCTTACACTCACTTACAATCACGTCAGTAAATTTAATACAAAATTACTTTTTCTCTACTCGTAACACCTTATATATTATCTTCTGGTATGCTATATTACTTATTCCATTTCTCGTAACCTATAAAATATCATATATTTTACACCTTACTCGTATTCTTCGTTATAAATTTATGACTTATTTTATACCTTACTGGTATTCTTTGTGATAATGTGGATGCATTACTTTGAGTCTCATCGCCTGTTAAAATCATCAATGCTGCAATGTATAAAATAAGAGATCCTATACCTTATTTTATACCTTATTTGGTAATCTAAGTTTTGCTGGGATATAGTGGATTATTTTTTAAAGGTGTCATGCTAGAAAATTTATGGTTTTTATACCCTCCACTCTAGTGATAGAGGGTATATATAAGTTTGTCATTCCATTTGTAATTCATCGAAATATCGGTCTGGGACCCCATAAAGTATATATGGGGCATTCCAAGCCAAATCACTCACTTTTAGACCCGACCCCTTTCGATTTATTTTATTTTTGGATATGTTTTAGTATTTATTAAATGCAACTTGGACACCAATTTTCAGCTTTTTATTTTAAGATGGTGTTGAGTAATCAATTTTTCAAAATGGCGATTTGTCAAAAAAAATAAAAAATTTAAATTTTTAATTAATTTTGACCATTAAAAAATATAAATATTTAAAAAAAAGTTGGACAACGTTTTGTTGGTATTTAAATGTAGTTTTAGAAAAAAAATATGAAAAAATTATTCGAAGTAATTATCACTTATTTTTTGACGTTTAAAAATTATAATCGACTTTTTGAAAAAGTTCGAAACCTTCGTTTTTTTTGTAAAAAACTATAAAAATTCTACACTAAATTACGCAACTTTGAAGCCATAACTCGAGATGTGATCACAATTCTTTCTATTTTTTTTTTCAATTTTTAAAATTGCACCTTTTATTTTTTGGCTCTGATTTATTTTATATGGTGCTTAAAAAAAAAATAAATTGGTAGATATTGACCCTTACTTACCCTAGATATATTCATTTCGAGGTAAAAATACGTCTCACAAAAATTTAGGACGATCGGAAATGGGTAAGGAGTTTAGCATAGTCCTTGAAGTTAGAAAAGCGGATTACTTGGAAAAATATGATTTTTTTTCTGTTTTCTCAATTTTTTTGGTATTTTAAGTTAAGTTTTAATTCAAGTGATTACAGAATTAAGATGTGGAGTAAAATGCCTTTCTAATAAGTTACTAAAAATTAAAATCGGTTGAAAATCAGCCAAGTTATTACAACTTCCCCAGGCATCTAGCGTGTGTCATACCACTTGATTAAAGAATATGAGTCCCTTTTTTTAAATTTATTGAAATTTTCTACTGTAATAACATTTTTTCATTATTCATGTTTCAGTGTAATATTTTTTTGGTTTTTCCAAATTTTAAAACAAAAAAAAAAAAAATTTTTTTTTAAATAGAGATTTCAAAAGGGTGTTGAAAATGCAGGCATTTTTAGCATTAATTTAAAAAATGTTAGCAAAACACAATATGAAAAATACTTGTCATCTAATTAGATTTGAACTTGAAGAATAAAAAAATGTTATTACAGTAGAAAATTTCAATGAATTTCAAAAATCGGATTGTATTGCTTAATCAAGTGGTCTGCTATAAGTTAGATGCCTGGGGAAGTTGTAATAACTTGGCTGATTTTCAACAGATTTCAGTTTTTGGTACCTTATTAGAGAGGCATTTTACTCCGTATTATAATTCTGTAACCACTTGAATTTAAACTTAACTTAAAATACCAAAAAAATATAGAAAACAGAAAAAAAATTATATTTTTTCCTTGTAATCCGTTTTCTAAACTTCAAGGTCCATACGGAACACCTTATCCATGTCCGATCGCTCTTAATTTTTGTAAGGTGTATTTTTTACCTCGAAATGAATATATCTAGGGTAAGTTAGGGTCAGTATCTACCAATTTAATTTTTTTGGAGCACCGTATAAAATAAATCAGAGTCAAAAAATTAAAGGTGAAATTTTCAAAATTTAAAAAAAAAATAGAACAAATTGCGACCACATCTTGTATTATGGCTTAAAAGTTGCGTAATTTAGAGTAGAATTTTTTGTAGTTTTTTACAAAAAAATCGAAGGTTTCGGACCTTTTCAAAAAGTCGATTTTAATTTTTAAACGTTAAAAAATAAGTGATAATTACTTCGAATAATTTTTTTAATATTTTTTTCTAAAACTACATTTAAATACCAACAAAACGTTGTCCAACTTTTTTTAAGATATCTATATTTTTAACTGGTCAAAATTAATTGAAAATTTTAATTTTTTAATTTTTTTGAAAAAATCGCCATTTTGAAAAATTGATTACTCAACACCATCTTGGAATAAAAGGCTGAAAATTGGTGTCCAAGTTGCATTTAATAAGTACTAGAACATATCCAAAAATAAAATAAATCGAAAGGGGTCGGGTCTAAAAGTGAGTGATTTGGCCTGGAATCCCCGATTGATTTTAAGACATTCTAGCGACGTCCGTCTGTCTTTCTATCTGTCTGTTGAAATAATGATCACGGCCAAAATATTACACGGAGATGATTGAAACTTAACATATTTATTGGAAGTTCTCCCGAGAAGTTTGGTATTGCATTTGAGCGATATTGGTTCAGCGGTTCAAAAGTTATGAACGAAAATGTAAGGACACCTAAAAAATTTTTGTATATTCAACATAACCTAAATTTACAAAATGCTTTAATTCGGCTGCTGGTTGACTTATGTGAACATAATTGAACACCAAATGGTATTTAAACAAGAACAAACATATTTTTTGACAAAAAATAAAAAATCGCGGATTTTTTTTACCAATTTTTTTTTTCGCTGAAATTTTTTTTCAAACAAAAATTTTTTTTTTTTTTTTCCAAAAGTAATTTCCTTTTAAATAAAGTTTTTGCAATGATCTTTTAGAAATTGTGGAGGGTATCACTACATTAAACTTTTTTACTTGTTATAGCTTAATTGTACTGTCAACAGACAGACGAACTTAGCAATGAAATTAGGTAGATTTATAATTTTTTAATACCCTTCACTCTAGTGATAGAGGCTATATGTCACCTGCAGGTGAATAAACCCGTTTTTCACTAACAAGGGAAGTCTCCCTGGTGTCACCCTCCGATCTTCATGAAATTTGGATATGTTGTTAAGAACGAAAATTAATTCGACACGTATTTGTTTTTAGCGGCCCAAACTCATTTTTAGAGGGGGTGTCGATTTGTATGGGGAGAAATTGACCTTTTCCAGATTTTTACGATTAACGCCTATTTAAACAAAATTAATATAGGCATGTGTGGTATCAGATTAAAGGTAAGTATTAAAAATACCTATCTCGTGGTGCTAACAACGGGCCAAAGAAGTTAATATTTTTCGACTTATTAACAAAATGTCCTAAAATTTTGGTATTTTACTCAATATGACGAAAAGTTGTGTATGTTTGGACACGTTCTTAGCACACGTAGATAGGTTTTCCAAAGACCTTTTATTTGGTATGTAACATGACTAGGTTTCTTTGCATAATATAGGAAATACACGAAAAAAACTGAAAAATGGCCTTGTCTTCCCCCTCCTTTTTACCCCCTAAATATGAATTTGGGCCGCTAAAAAAAATACTTGTCCCCTTATTTTTTCTCATCTACAAAATAAAAGTGTGACAATAGGGAGACTTCCCTTGTAAGTGGTGAATAAAACGTAACATAATTATTTTTCATATATTTTTTTTTCATAGATTTTTTTTTCATCATTTTTTTTGTTATACATTTTTTTTTCATAAATTTTTTTTTCATATTTTTTTTCATTATTTTTTTTTTTATAATTTTTTTCCCTTAATTTTTTTTTTTTCATCATTTTTTTTATAATTTTTTTTCCATCAAATTTTTTTTTTTCATCAATTTTTTTTATCAAATTTTTTATTACGTCAAATAGCTTTTTTCCTAATTTTTTTTATTTTTTTTCATCAATTTTTTTTATCATAATTTTTATTTCATATTTTTTCACTAATTTTTTTTTCATCAAATTTTTTTTGCCTTTTTTTTTCATCAAAATTTTTTTTTCATAATTTTTTTTTTCCAAAAAATTTTGAAAGCAATATTTAAATGTCCTTTTTGCCTTGGAAGGACACCATGGATTTAAAAAAAAAAATTGTATCAAAGTTTAGAATGTCCTTTTAAACCTATTACAATTTCAGAGAGGTGTTTTTTGTATTGTTGAGCAATAAATTTTTAATGTTTGTTAAAAGCCAAAACTTTTATTTTTTTTAAAAATTTTTGCAAAAAATCACAAATTTAGCTTTATTACCAACTTTGAAAACTTATTGCTCGACAACTCGAAAAAACACCTCTCTTAGATTTAAAGAGTGTTTAAAGGACATTCTAAACTTTAATACAAAATTTTTGATTTGGAAATTCATGGTGTCCTTGCCAGGGAAAATGTTATTTTTATAAATTTTTGTTGCAATTTTTTTTTATTTTTGTTTTTAAATTTTAAATCTCCATAATTTAGTTAACAATATTGTCATAGAAAGTTTTTTTTGTTAAACTTACGGTTTTCGAGTAAATAAACACCAAAAAAAATACCTAGAGCCAGGTATTTGATGTTTTTTAATTTTTGAAAAAAAAAAATCAAATATTGGAGATCAAATTGGATTTCCAACAAACATTGAAAATGTAATGCTCAACAATACGAAAAACAACTCCCTGAAAAAAAGTAAGAAAAAAATGAGATGAAAAACAAAATTTTGATGAAAAAAAATTTGATGAAAAAAAAATGATTGAAAAAAAATTTTTTGATGAAAAAAAAATTGATGAAAAAAAAATTGATGTAAAAAAATTTGTGATGAAAAAAAAATTTGTCGAAAAAAAATTTTGAAATAAATTGATGATAAAAAATATTGGTGAAAAACATTTTTATGTCAGAATTTTAGACTTGGTAAAAAAAGTAGTTTTAAAGAAAAAAAAAGATGAAATTAAAATTTCAAAGAAAAAAAAAAATTTTATGAAAAAAAAAATTTGATAAAAAAAAAATTTGATGAAAAAAAATTTCTGAAAAAAGTATTTTTGATGAAAAAAAATTTGACAAAAAAAATTTTTGATGAAAAAAAAAGTTATAAAAAAATAAAATTTTATGAAAAAAAAATGATGAAAAAGTAAAATGTTTGATGAAAAAAATGTTTGGTTAAAAAAAAAATTTTATGAAAAAAAAAAAAAATTGTTTTTGTTGAAAAATAATTATGTTATGTTTTATTCACCATCTGGTGAAAAACATTTTTATTCACCAACAGGTGAGTTATTATCCAAGTTACCTGTGATGCCAACTTTTTACAGGCAAAACGCGCAAAATAGTAAAGTAAAAAGCGCCAAAAAGCACTAAAAAAAACTATGTTTAATTTAATGGTTTTAATATATATAAATTTTTGTAAAATCATCAGGCCTGCACTGAAAGAATTATTGTTCATAATATCTATGAACATATTTCATAAAACCAAATTCATAGAATCTATGAAACAATTCATTGGCTGAATGAATATTCATTAGTATTTTGAAATATTTCATAGAATTTTATTCATAGATTTGGTAAGATTCATAGAAAAAATTCATAGAAAAAAAATGTCATTAATAATTTTTTAAAAATTAAAATAATGTTACAATAATTAAATAATTTGAATAAATATATTAAAAAAATATAAAAAATATAAAAAAAACATAAAAAACGTAAAAAAAAAAAAAAAAATATTGCTGCCCAGGCGGGGTTCGAACCCAAGACCTACCGGCTAGGAAATTTATAATCGACGCCTTAGCCAGCAGCACCACCAAAGGAGGAAAACCTCGCCGACTAACACTTAGTTTTGTAATGTTCGTTATTTTTTTTTGCAAATACACAAACATTTTGTTTTCTACAAACATACACACAGATTTTGGCAGAGCATTGCGGCAGAGCATAATATTTTAAAGCAGGATATTTAACAAAATAGATTTTAAGTGTTATAACTTGTTTATTTACTTTAGCTCAGTGGTTAGAGACTAAGCTTCACGAACAACTGGTATTGTGTTCGAATCTCGGTGGGGATCAGTTAAAAATAAATAAATTTTTAAAAATAGAATATTGTAAATAAATAAAAATAAAATAATTAAGTAAATAAAAATTAAATAATAAAATAAAAAAAAATAGAATTGAACAATAATTTTTTTTTCCATAGCCTATGAACTTTTTCATAGGTATCTGGTTTCTATGAATTTGTTTCATAGATTCTATGAAGGGCATCATTGGCTCACTTCTAATGATTTTTTTCATAGAATCAATGTACGTTTTCATAGCTGTAATGAACAAAATTCTTTCAGTGTGTTCCCAGAATAAGTCTAAAAAATGGCTAAATATAATTTTCAAAATATTTTTTTTTCTGTTTTTAGTATAAAAACCACATTTTTTTAATTTTTAACAAAGTTTCACATTTCTATGGTTGTACTACAGCATTTACGTGAAAAATATGGATTTAAGGCTGTTATTATGACGTTTCTGTTGTAAAATGTACATTTTTTTATGTACTGATTAGTTGTAGAAAGAAAGCGCCAAAGGTGCTAAATGAAAAAGTGAAAACGCGCCAGTTCAGCGCCTTTTTTAAAAACGCGCCAGATTTGCAAAATGGGAGGTCAGAAAGCGCTAAATCTAGCGCGAAATGCGCTGAGTTGGCATCGCTGCAAGTTACAAATCGAAGTTGCAAACCTTTTTGGTTTTAAGAAAATTAAAACAGTAATTCTTATTTTCTTTTTTGTTAGTCGTTAGCTTATACGTCAAACTGAGGTGGCGTCCTGCTTCGTTTTTAAAATTAGACACCAACCTATAAACATTATCATGTTAAAAAAGACATTCAAATATTGTTTTCAAAATTTTTTGTTGAATTTTTCTAAAAAGAACTTTGCTCTAGCAAGTACACCCAAATTTTCAAATTATCATGATTTAATGTGCTGAATTTTGGAATTCGATTTCACCATTCATCTAATTTTTAAAAATTTGATATCCTTTCATATTCCAAGATTTTATTTTTAAACCCTCCACTCTAGTGATAGAGGGTATATATAAGTTTGTCATTCCGTTTGTAACACCTCGAAATATTGGTATAGGACCCCATAAAGTATATATATTCATGATCCTCGATCGATTTTAAGACGATCTAGCGATGTCAGTCCGTCCGTCTGTCCGTCTATCTGTCTGTTGAAAACACGCTAACTTTTGAAAGACTTTACGGAGGCTCCTGAAGTTTGGCACATATGTTGGGCATTTACCTGGTCAGGTTGGTATTGCAATCCAACGAAATCGGTCCAGTGGTTCAAAAGTTATGAGCAAAAGACTGAATTTCGGCAAGGGTTTTTCGTGAATTTATGAGATGAAAAACACTATGTATAAATTTCGAAAAGCAATTCTGAGGAAGCTGAAGCTTGGCATATATATTTTTCGTTCCTCCAGCCTAGTTTCTATTGAATTTCACCCAAATCGGTCCAGTGGTTCAAAAGTTATTAGCAAAACCGTGAATTTCAGATTAGCTTCACCTTGAATTCACGTGTTGAAAGCCCGTTAAACCTGTTTTAAAACCATTGGTAAGTCACAAAAATATTTTACAACGTATTTTTGTCACTCAAAAATGTTTTTATACCAAAACAAAAAAAAAAAAAAAATACACTCGAAAAAAATTTTACACTCGAAAAAAATTTTACACTCAAAAAAAAAAAATTAGTAAATTATTTTTTTTTTTTTCAAAAATTACTAAAAATTTTTTTTTTACACAAAATAAAATATTTCTAATCAAAACTGTTATTTTTTGTCACCTTAGAAAATTTACTATCACTTAAAATGGTCATTGTGGAGGGTATTCATAGATTCGGCCAAGTCGAATTTAACTTTTCTACTTGTTTTTCTTGTAACAATTAAAGATCTAGTTAATATCTTTAAAAATTACAAGAACAAAATCTTAAAATTCGAAAGAATATCAATTTTTTTAAAAATTAGGTGAATTGTGAAATCGTATTCCAGAATCGAGCACAATCTTTTAGGCAAGAGTACAAAATTCGCATGCATTTTTTCAAGCTGAGATATCTCGAAAACCTGATGTGATGGAAAAATTCTGAGTACAGATTCGGATTAAGCGCAACTAAACCCCTTAGAAAAGTATACTCTAGTCCCGGGTAAAAATGAAATATATATGATCATATATGAAGATATATGAATCATATATGGATTTATATAACCATATATTATCATATATGGAGGCATATATGATAATATATGGTTATATAAATCCATATATGATCCATATATCTTCATATATGATCATATATATTTCATTTTTACCCGGGGTACCAGATTTTCGATTTTTTTTTGAATTTTGTAGGGCAGTGTAGTTATGTTACGTTTTATTTGCCAGCTGGCAAACAATTTTGTTATTCACCAATGAATTATTATCGAAGTTACAAACCTTTTTGGTTTTAAAAAAACGAAAACAGTAATTCTTATTTTATTTTGTTTTATTTTATTTTATTTTATTTTATTTTATTTTATTTTATTTTATTTTATTTTATTTTATTTTATTTTATTTTATTTTATTTTATTTTATTTTATTTTATTTTATTTTATTTTATTTTATTTTATTTTATTTTATTTTATTTTATTTTATTTTATTTTATTTTATTTTATTTTATTTTATTTTATTTTATTTTATTTTATTTTATTTTATTTTATTTTATTTTATTTTATTTTATTTTATTTTATTTTATTTTATTTTATTTTATTTTATTTTATTTTATTTTATTTTATTTTATTTTATTTTATTTTATTTTATTTTATTTTATTTTATTTTATTTTATTTTATTTTATTTTATTTTATTTTATTTTATTTTATTTTATTTTATTTTATTTTATTTTATTTTATTTTATTTTATTTTATTTTATTTTATTTTATTTTATTTTATTTTATTTTATTTTATTTTATTTTATTTTATTTTATTTTATTTTATTTTATTTTATTTTATTTTATTTTATTTTATTTTATTTTATTTTATTTTATTTTATTTTATTTTATTTTATTTTATTTTATTTTATTTTATTTTATTTTATTTTATTTTATTTTATTTTATTTTATTTTATTTTATTTTATTTTATTTTATTTTATTTTATTTTATTTTATTTTATTTTATTTTATTTTATTTTATTTTATTTTATTTTATTTTATTTTATTTTATTTTATTTTATTTTATTTTATTTTATTTTATTTTATTTTATTTTATTTTATTTTATTTTATTTTATTTTATTTTATTTTATTTTATTTTATTTTATTTTATTTTATTTTATTTTATTTTATTTTATTTTATTTTATTTTATTTTATTTTATTTTATTTTATTTTATTTTATTTTATTTTATTTTATTTTATTTTATTTTATTTTATTTTATTTTATTTTATTTTATTTTATTTTATTTTATTTTATTTTATTTTATTTTATTTTATTTTATTTTATTTTATTTTATTTTATTTTATTTTATTTTATTTTATTTTATTTTATTTTATTTTATTTTATTTTATTTTATTTTATTTTATTTTATTTTATTTTATTTTATTTTATTTTATTTTATTTTATTTTATTTTATTTTATTTTATTTTATTTTATTTTATTTTATTTTATTTTATTTTATTTTATTTTATTTTATTTTATTTTATTTTATTTTATTTTATTTTATTTTATTTTATTTTATTTTATTTTATTTTATTTTATTTTATTTTATTTTATTTTATTTTATTTTATTTTATTTTATTTTATTTTATTTTATTTTATTTTATTTTATTTTATTTTATTTTATTTTATTTTATTTTATTTTATTTTATTTTATTTTATTTTATTTTATTTTATTTTATTTTATTTTATTTTATTTTATTTTATTTTATTTTATTTTATTTTATTTTATTTAGTCGTTAGCTTATATAGTCAAATTGAGGAGGAGTCCTGATTTAATTTTAAATTTAGATACCATCCTAAAAACGTTAACGTGTTAAAAAATCTAGCTCAAGTAAAGTTTTCCAAAAATTTAATTATTTTTGTTTACTAATGGTATTATTTAACTTTTTTTTAGTGCCAAATCGTGTTGCACAGTGTAATAACTACTCATTACAGTGGTCCATAAAAAAATATGTCCAGCTTTGTTTTTAAAACCCTTCGGAGGTTTCAGTTATACTTTCATGTTTTTTTGGTCTCATTCCAGGCACAAGTTGGTGTTGCAAAGTGTTTTGTTTTTAACCATTTAAAAATTGTTTTATCTTATAATCCTTTTGGAATCCCAACTAATGCGATTTAATTGTTAAACAATATTTTCCGCTTTGGTTTCATCTTTCCTATTCATCCGTTTCATTTACACCTTAATCCGTCACTTATTTTAAATGCCATGGAACAAACAAAAATAAAAAATAAAAAGAAGGAAGTCACTTTAAATAGAATTCTTGTATTTCCATCACATGTGTATGAGTGTTATTTTGAACACATGACAAACACGCACACACATACAAAAGTTAACATACTCACACACATAACAAACGTGTGCTTTTGTGTGTGTGTGTTCAAGAAGTAGCCATGTTAGAAAGATTGTTAGATTTCAACACATCTACGTATAATAGCTTATCATTAACAAAGATGTGTATACAAATACACACACTCATACAAATGCTATCAAATGTTATGCATGTGTTTCTTAAAACCCATGAATATGTATGTGAGTTAGTAACACAAAAACACATGTGTGTTTGCTTATGTGTATGTAGATTTCTGTCGTTTTCCATAATGTACTTTGATGTCAATTTCTATTTTTCATTTTAACGAAAGAAAATACAAAAATGGTCGGATGTGAAAGTGTTAGTTGGAGTCAGTGTTGCCATATATTTTTTTGAAAAAACTTTTTATTTCTGAAAAAAAATCTTTTTTTTTTGTGAAAAAATCTTTTTTTTACAAAAGTATTGAAAAAATTAAAAATTAATACATTATGTATTTTCATTATGTATTTTCAATTCATTTTTTATATCAAGTGTAAAAAAATAATAAAAAAAACAACCAAGCGTTCATTTGGAGCTCGAAAAGACTCATAAAAGAGTTCTTAGACGTTCAGAAAAAATAATCTCTTTTTCTTAGCGCTCTTATAATATCATAATAATAATTTTAATCCAACGATGAGTTTTTATTTAGTTTTGGCAATTTAATTACAAATCATTTTTAATAATTAATTAAACCTAACCGAGAACTGGTTACAATGACCTTCGTCTCGTTGTATCGAAATCGACCAAGGGTTTAGTGGGAATCGAATCACGACCCCCTTTTTCATAGGCTAGCATGCTACCAACTAACCAACAGGGACCTTATATGACTCATAAAAAATTCTGAAAAATAAATGTTCGTATTCTTTCCTGACTCTTTTATGAATGTTCAAAAAAACATATTTTGAATTTTTACATATCCAGAATTAAGAGTCAAACATGAATCTTTCAGGAATCCAAATGTCGAGCGTTCTAAGTATTAATTTTTTGGAGCCTTGAAAGAGTCATAACTTATGAAGGCTCAGAAAATTGTACACAGTAAGCAAATATCAAACACCGGAGCATGCTCGACAATATACATATGACGAATTGGATCTATATGTGGTAAAATCTTTTATTAGTGCAACAATTTAAGAGAAAAAATATTTTATGTTGGCAACTTACAGATTTAAGTGAATATCGTGTGGAATTTTCATATGGCGACCAAGTCAAAGAATGGTCTGATTTTAAATGGATTTAATAAGGTTACCAAGCTAAAAACAAAATTGTAATCGAATATCTCATATTTTCATAGAATAAAGACGTATTTAATTGTAACCGTTTACATAGACTGAAGGACGGACACGCTAAGTCAAATCAGATAGTGATTCTGAATCGGTCGGTATACTAAAAGCTTGGTCTACGACCAATATTTCGGGTATTTAAAAAAAAAATAATGCTTTTTGTATTTTTTAACTTATTAAGAAAAACTTGAAAAAACTTTATTATCTTCCAAAAAACTTATTTTTTTAGAAAAAATCTTGAAATCTTTTTAGCACCTCAAAAAACTTGCAAAAAAATGGAAATCTTGATATATGGCAACACTGGTTGGAGTAAACATGCATGTAAAGCATATCACACTAAATGCCCAGCTTCAGAAAAGCATGTGCCCCATGAATTTCTGAATTGGTGGTATAGAAAGCCCTATATGAGGCAATCCACACCAAATGTCCAGCGAAAAAAACACGTGTACCGTAAACTTCGGAATAGCTTGTATTATTAGCCCAATATGTAACTTAGAAAATTGCGTTTTTGGTTTTTCAATTTTTTAAAAACTGGGCTTAGGAGGTCAAATATTGGAAAAATGGTCAAATTTGTGGTGAGTTGCCTTGATTAAATATTTATCACATTAAAACGGAATGCACCACAATCTTAAAAATTTACATTCTTATATAGTTTTTCAGAACCCGTTCTGAAATTTTCCATTTTTTAAAAAAGTCAATTTATCAAAAATCCGGCCACTTTTTTTTTTTTTTTTTTTTAAAGTTTAGATGTTTGTCTATCCACACAAAAAAACAAAAATATTTTTCTTTTTTTTTCGAGAAAATCGCATTTGAATTTTAAATTTCATAACAATTTTGTAATTTGCTTGTATTTTATTGAATTAATGTTGCGAATGAGTAATATTTATCAATTAATAATACTCATTCGCAAAGTTAATACAAGAAAATACAAGCAAATTACAAAATTGTTATGAAATTTAAAATTCAAATGCGATTTTCTCGAAAAAAACGAAAAATGTTTTTCTGATTTTTTTGTGTGGATGGACAAACATCTAAACTTAAAAAAAAAAAATTTAAAAAAAGTAAAAAAGTGGCCGGATTTGTGATAAATTGACTTTTTTAAAAAATGGAAAATTTCAGAACGGGTTCTGAAAAATTTTCAAAAAAAAAATTTTAATCGATAGCCCATACAAAACTCTATGAGAATGTAAATTTTTAAGATTGTGGTGCATTCCGTTTTAATGTGATAAATATTTATTCAAGGCAACTCACCACAAATTTTAACATTTTTCCAATATTTGACCACGCCTCCTAAGCCCAGTTTTTGAAAATTAGAAAAACCAAAAACGCAATTTCTTAATTCCATATAGGGCTATCCAAACAACCTATTCAGAAATTTACGAGACACATGTTTTTCTGTAGCGGAACATTTGGTGTGGAATGCCTCATATGTAGGCTGACTATTCGTACTGATTTGATCAGTACATATTCTGATTTTTGATCAGGTGTACTGATCAAAAAACGTTGTACTGATTTTTTGAAATATATACTGATTGTACTGATTTTTTAACTATTCTATACTCAAAAAAAAACCTTGTAAAAGTGCAAGAACCTCTTCTTTGACAAGAATTCCTCGTTATCTTACAAGCTTTTTACCAAAAAAAAAAAAAAATTGTAAATTAACAATTTTTTTAACGCGATAGAACTCACAAGGAGGTTTCGTGATTTTACTAGATTTTTTTCTACCTCCATTTTACGAGAATTCCTATTAAAAATTACGAATTTTTTGTAATTATACAAGATTTTTAACCAATAAAATTGTAAATTTACAACTTTTTTGGCGAAATAAATATCCCAGCAAAACTTAGATTACCAAATAAGGTATAAAATAAGGTATAGGATCTCTTATTTTATACATTGCAGCATTGATGATTTTAACACGCGATGAGACTCAAAGTAATGCATCCACATTATCACAAAGACTACCAGTAAGGTATAAAATAAGTCATAAATTTATAACGAAGAATACCAGTAAGGTGTAAAATATATGATATTTTATAGGTTACGAGAAATGAAATAATATAGCATACCAGAAGATAATATATAAGGTGTTACGAGTAGTGAAAAGGTAATTTTGTATTAAATTTACTCACGTGATTGTAAGTGAGTGTAAAGGTGTGTTTACATCATCCCACCGAGTCTTTGGATTTTAAGAAAGTAAAATATTACCAAAGTCTTAATACTGCCAAAAAATCATAAACAAAATCAAAAGACATTTTTAAAAACAGCTGTTTGTATGCAAATCTAATAACACACAGCCATTTTTTGAAATATTTCATAAAATCAAAAGTCTTACTGGACTGTCAACAAAATCATATTACACACGATTTTTTGACAGGTCTTAATACTCAGTGGTATGATATAAACACAGCTTAAGTAGATAAAATATGCTCGTGAGTGTGTGTCGTTAGAAATTTCCTGTCGTGAGCCCATCTCTAGTTTAAACTTATGCATTTTTTTATAAAATAATTATTTTTTATGTTATTGCAATGCATTATGCATCCAATTATTAATTATGCATTATTTCAAACTTTCAAATAATACATAATGTAACCAAATATGAGTCATCCATGATTTAATGTTTAGAAATAATAAATATGAAATACATTTTTTCCAATAATCATGCATTACGTAGCAAATTATTAGTAATGCATTATTTTTCACTTTAAAATAATATGTTGTGGGACAAATGTTTGGTAAGACATCCTAAAATAATGCTACAAATAAGGTATATACATTACCTGGTAATGTGTTATATAATCACTACCCATTACCAAAGTTTTGCTGGGATTTACAAGAAATTCTCGTAAATTTACTAGATTTTTTTTTCTAAAAAATCTTAGAAAGAAAAACTGTAAAATTACAAAAAAAAAAATGTAAATTGCGATTGAAAATTATTTGTTAAAAAACAAGGAAAACTGTCAAATACTGGTACAATGGGATTACGGACTTTTTCTAGTAATTTGACAAGGTTTTTTTTGAGTGTATATAAAAACTAATTTCATTTGAAAGTTCTATACAAAAAATTGAATTTTCATAAAATGAGTCGTCAGAATAGTTTTTTATAACTTAAGTCTAACAACATAGAGAAACATAGAGGCGAAGGCGTCAAAAATTGAGTTGTCAAAGTACAACTTGTATACATGTATTTGTTGACAAAGTACGACTTGTAAACATGTATTGTGTGGTGAATTCACATCGACAACATACGTGTGAGAAATTAGAAAAAGATAGTGATATTATTTTTTCTTTCACCTTCGCCTCTATGTTTCTCTATGTCTAACAATGAGACAATTTATATTGATTTATTTCCAAGAAGATTAGAGTTTGTGAATAAAGACTTTCCTAATCGCAAAAATGTATCCGAGCACAATTTTATTTTGATTTTCATAAATTTTTATGAAAAGGAGCACAGAATCTTTGAGATTATCTCACAGATATATAACAACTATAACAAAAACTTCTTGATATGATGGATTTTCAAATTTTTTAGAAAGATAATGTAATTGCATGAATCCAAAAGATTCTGAGATGTTCGGTGAGATAATGCCATCGGAATTTATTGAAAAAAGTGCTTAGAACGTCAGGGCTATCTAGAAAACTTTCAAGTTAATAAAACTTGGAAGTTTTCTAAAAGGATCATTTATCAAAACATAAAGAAAAAAGTCATCAAAATTTGATTGATTTTCTTCTTTTCAAAACCTGTAGGTTTTTGTAATATTTTCTTCACTGAAACGATCAAAACATTTAAATGAAGTTGTTTGAAGTCAACTAAATTTTCTGTCAAATAACAATAACAGTTTATGACAGATTTTTTAACAGTTGTTTTGAAAAGGTGTTTTTAACAGTTGCTTTTAACAGTTGTGTTTACTGAAATACTAATTGACCCCAAGTTAGTTAGTTTAACCGAAATTTTTTGAGTGTTTAACAAATTACACTGTAAGTAGGTGAAAATGACACACCAAAACGCCGAGACACGTCAACTTAATTTTGGGCCGTAGAATCCAGTGCTGTACCCCGTTTTGAAAAGTTAGCTCAAAATCCCGAGATATTTCGATTTTAAATTTTTAGTAGATTTAAGGCGATTTTTCATTTTATTTGAATAAAAAAACTTAAAAAAATTGTTAAAAACTTGTTATTTATCAAAATTTATATCTAGGAAATAATGGACGTCCATTTTCAATCGGACATGCAGCAATACTTGCTCTTATTGTGATGAATTTTATAATTTTTTTTGGATTTATTCAATTTTTACTCTTACATTTGCAAATTTAAAATCGAAATATCTCGTTATTTTGAGCTAACTTTTTAAAACGGAGTATACCACTGGATTCTATGACCCAAAAATAAGTTGGGGTGTCTCGGCGTTTTTGTGTGTCATTTCAAAAGTTTAAATTTTACTTACAGTGTTATCAGTGTTTTCCCGTGGAAAAGAGTTTTCAGAAAATTATTAAAAAACAAAAACATAAAAGAATGGGCGTCCTGATTTGAGTTCAGCAAAAAATGGTCACCCTACCTATATGGAACTAAAAAAATGCGTTTTTGGCTTTTAAAATTTTTCAATGCCTGGGCTTAGGAGGCTTGTCTAAATATTAAAAATATTGTCAAATTTGTGTCGAGTTGCCATGGTTGAATATTTATCTAATGAAAACGGAATGCACCACAATCTGAAAAATTTATATTCTTGTTTATTTTTTTAAGGGCTATCAATTAAAAAAATTTTATTTTGAAAAATTTTCAGAACCCGTTTTGAAATTTTAAATTTTATAAAAAACCCAATTTTTAAAAAATCTTGCCACTTTTTGCTCTTTTATTTTATTTTTTTAAGTTTAGATGTTTGTCTTTTCAAAAAAAATCGCACATATTTGTATATGCGCTATGTTGAAACAAGAAAATGCAAGCAAATTACAAAAATTGTTATGAAATTCAAAACTCGACAGCGATTTTCTCGAAAAAAAACGCGCATTTGAACTTTTTTGTGTGAATAGACAAACATCAAAACTAAAAAAAAGGCCGGATATTTGACAAAAAACTTTTTTAAAAAATGGAAAATATCAAAAGGGGTTCTGAAAATTAAAAAAAAAAAAATAAATAATTTATACCACGTAGAAAAAAATCCACAAAATGTAAATTTTTTGGATTGTGGTGCACTTTGTTCTAATTTGATAAATATTTAATCAAGTCAATTCTACACAAATTTGAAATTTTGTTTTTAAATTTAGTAGCCACGCCTCCTTAGTAAGCCCAGATTTTGAAAAATTGAAAAGCTTAGTTTCATATAGGGCTATCAACACAACCTATACAGAAATTCGTGGGACACATGTTTCCTGTAGCGGGACATTTGGTGGGAATACCTTATATGTGTGGGTAGTTTGTTAGTGTGAATGTAATAAAGCAATCTATTTAAATGCTGCCAGAAAGGTTTTTCTTTCAATCTTAAAACTATTGACAATCACTTTTGTTTGTTGTTTTCTTTCTTTCTTTCTTTCTTTGGCAGTTAAACAGTTTTTCTTTATACATGTGTATTTTAAAGTGTTCATGAATTTCTAAAAGTACCAAAGTCTTTTATTTGCAATTTTCTATAGATGGTTTTTAAGATAAAACTATTTTAAGTGTAAAAAAATAGCAATTAAAGTTTATTAGAACCCTAATTTAATATTAAGGTGGAGAACATTTAGCTTTTTTCGAATTTCTAAATCGTCGAGGTCGAAATAGTTGCTTTTGAGGGTCAAAATTAACAAAAACAAGTGAGAGTGTTAAATTCGGCTGTGCCAAATCTTTTATACCCTCCAAAATGTAAAAAAAAAAAATTGTTAGTGGCGTTTTTTTAGGGTGAGGGGGGGGGTGAAGGGGTCAGTGGGGAACGTTGGGAGCACCTTCCCATCGCGATAAATATACCAAATGTTTCATTTATTTAACAAAAATACAAAAAACATGTAAAACAAGTGAGAGTGTTAAATTCGGCTGTGCCGAATCTTTTATACCCTCCAAAATGTAAAAAAATAAAAAAAAAATTGCCAGGGGCGTTTTATTTGGGTTGGGGGGTGATGGGATCCGTGGGGGATGTTGAGAGCACCTTCACATCGCGATGAATACACCAAATGTTTCTTTTATTTAACAAAAAAACATGTAAAAAAGTGTATTTTTCCAGAGGTTGGTTCAGTTCTTCAAGGGGGAACTGGCCCGATTTTGCCCATTCTCGAAATTAACCTGTCTATGAACATGAGACATATTTGTGCCAAACTTCAGGAGTCTAGCTGTTTTATTTTGGAATGCATCGTGTTATCTACAGAATGACGGACGGACAGACGGTCATTCATAGAATGTCTTAGAGTCGATCATGGATTAATAATAATACTTTTTGGGGTCCCGATATTTCGACTGGAGCATCGTCGGAATATGGGTTTGTGACACTATTCTACCGATATTATCACGGAAGGTGTTCATCTGAGATAAATTAAAATTATTCCCCAGGCCCAAGTGTTTGTTCGTAGTACTCGTTTATCTAGTAGATCAACCCGTTTGTTTGTTGATTGTCATGTGTTCGCACAACATATTAAAAAGAAAATTAATTTTTCCGTAAAACAATTCGTATGTGGAATAAATTCCCCACAGAGGTCTTTCCTGTCTACTTTAACTTACAAAAATTTAAATCAAATATCCACAAACACTACTCCTTCTTTCCTTCTACCCATGCCTTATACTCCTGATTAATACAATGCACAGCATTAGTGAGGGCATTTCCAGAGCATTGGTGTAAGTAAAAATTATTTTTTATGCAAAAATAAAAAATAAATTTAAAAGACAACAAATTTTTATAATGATAATGCTTTTAGGCTGGTTAGACACCAAAATTAAAATTTTTTAATTTTGCAGGACGCCACTTCAGTTTGGCTACAAAAATTAACGACTAACAAAAAAGAAAATAAGAATTACTGTTTTAATTTTCTTAAAGCCAAAAAGGTTTGCAACTTTGATTTGTATCTTGGATAATAACTTACCTGCTGGTGAATAAAAGAGTTTTTCACCAGATGGTGAGTAAAACGTAACATAATCAGTGATGCCAACTTTTTACAGGCAAAACGCGCAAAATAGTGACTCAAAAAGCGCTAAATCTGAATAAAGTAAAAAGCGCCAAAAAAAACGCTAAAAAACTATGTTTAATTTAATGGTTTTAATATAAATTTTTGTAAAATCATCAGGCCTGTTTTTGTAAAATCATCAGGTCTAAACAAGTAACAGAGTTAAATTCGGCTGGGCCGAATCTTTTATACCTTCCAACATGCATAAAAAATAAAAAAATCCAGGGGCGTTTTCTTTTTTTTTTGGGTGGTCGGTATTTGTAATTGGGGAGGGGGGGCAATTTCCTCTCGAATATGTGTGTAAAAAATAAGATGCGTTTTGCAGAAAAGAAATACAACATGATTTACAAAAAATGCTTTATTCCACGCCCATTGGGGGGGGGGGTGGGGGGTGGTCCGAAAAAAAACACATTTTCTAATTCTCTGGGTCCAAGTGCAGGACTTTGAACTTCTAGCAGCATAAAAATGTTGCATTTGTTAAACAAAAACACAAAAAATCACGTAAAAAAATGCTATTTTTCAGAGGTTGGTTTAGTTCTTTAAGGGGGAACTTTTTTCCCCCTGGTCCGATTTTGCTCATTTACAAACTTAACCTGCCTATTAACATAAGACATATTTGTGCCAAATGTCGGGAGTATAGCTCTTTTATTTTGGACTGCAGGGTGTTAACTACAGACTGACCGACGGACATCGCTAGAATGTCTTAGAATCGATCACTGATAATAAATATATATACTTAATGGGGTCCTAGACCGATATTTTGATGCGTTACACACGGAATGACAAAGTAAGTATACCCCCATACTGTAGTTGGAGGGTATACAAATGGCTAAATATAATTTTCAAAATATTTTTTTTTCTGTTTTTATTATAAAAACCACATTTTTTTTTTTAATTTTTAACAAAGTTTCACATTTCTATTGTTGTACTACAACATTTACGTGTAAAATATGGATTTAAGGCTGTTATTATGACGTTTCTGTTGTAAAATGTACATTTTTTTTATGTATTGATTAGTTGTAGAAGGAAAGCGCCAAAGGCGTTAAATGAAGAAGTGAAAACGCGCCATTTCAGCGCCTTTTTTAAAAACGCGCTAGATTTAAAAAATGCGCTTTTTGGGAGGTCAGAAAGCGCTAAATCTAGCGCGAAACGCGCTGAGTTGGCATCGCTGAACATAATTTCTTGATAGAAAATTATTTTTTCATCTATTTTTGTTTATTAAACGTTTTTTTATCAAAAAATTTTTTTCATCAATTTTTTTTTATTAAAAAATATATTTTTGATCAGTTTTTTTTTCATAAATTTTTTTTTCATCAAAATTTTTGTTTTTCATCATAAACTTTTTTTCAGCAAAAAAAAAAATTGTTTTCACCAAAATTCTGACACAAGCATGTTCCATTTGTTTAAAAAATGTACAAAAAACAAGTGTGAGTGTTAAATTCTTCTGTGTCGAATCATTTATACTCTCCAAAATGTAAAAAAAAAACTTTTTTGCACTTAAGTAATGCACTCATTTACCAAATTTAAAGCTCTTTTGGTTTATACTGCATCTTGCTTTACACAGAGAGATGGACGGCTGTATATAGCTAGATTGTCTTAGAAATGGGGCCTCGTCCTATATTCCAATTTGTTTTGCACGGAATAGCAAATAACATTATTTTTTAAAAAAAAAACTTTGCATGGGCAAGTACCTAATGAATAAAACGTAACATAACTATTTTTTATCAAAATTTTTTTATACATTTTTTCTTCTCAAAAATTTTTTGTTCGTATTTTTTTTTTTCATTCAAGTTTTTTCATTAAAAAAATTTTTAATTAATTTTTTTTTATCAAAAAAATTTTTTTTTTATCAAAAAATTTTTTTTTTTCATCAATTTTTCTTGCAAAACTATTTTTTTTCGATCGAACTTACTTTTTGCACTTAAGTTGTACAATTTAATAACTTTTTATATCCTTGCCTTCAAGGTCCAACCAAGTTTAAACGGGTCCTTACCAAGTTTATAGCTCTTTTGGTTTGAACTGCATTTTGATTGCCACACGCAGACGGACGGATGGATACTGCAAGAATGTCTTAGAAACCATCACTGATCAATAATATATGAGCAAATCCATGGGAAATTTACCTGACGGATCACCGTTTTTGTTTATTTTTGGTTATTTGATAGAGCTTCGTAAATGATTAAAAACTATTTTAACATGATAATGTTTTTAGGCTGGTGTCTAATTTTAAAAAAGTTGCAGGACGCCACCTCAGTTTGACTATATAAGCTAAAGATTAACAAAAAAGAAAATTGGAATTACTGTTTTTATTTTCTTAAAACCAAACATTTTTGTACTTGGGTTTGTAACTTGGATAATAATTCACCTCGTGGGGAATAAAACAAATATTCACCAGCTGATGAATAAAACATAACATAATTATTTTGCATCAATATTTTTTTTTTCATCAATATTTTTTTTCCTCAATAATTTTTTTTCATCAATATTTTTTTTTTTCGTCAATATTTTTTTTTTCCTCATTTTTTTTTTTCATCAATATTTTTTTTTTTCATCAATATTTTTTTTTTCATCAATATTTTTTTTCATCTAATTTTTTTTTTCATCAATATTTTTTTTTATCAACATTTTTTTTTTTTATTATTATTTTTTTTTTCCTCAATTTTTTTTTTCATCAATATTTTTATTTTTTTTTTTTTGATCAATAATATTTTTTTATCCATTTTTTTATCTTATTTTTTTTTATCAATATTTTTTTTCATCAATATTTTTTTTTCATCATAATTTTTTTTTCATCAATATTTTTTTTGTCATCAATATTTTTTTCCTCAATATTTTTTTTTTTTCATCAATTTTTTTTTTCATCAATATTTTTTTTCCTCAATATTTTTTTTCCTCAATATTTTTCTTTTCATAAACATTTTTTTTCATCAATATTTTTTTTTTCATATTTTTTTTTTTCATCAATATTTTTTTTTTTTTATCAATAATTTTTTTCATCGATTTTTTTTTATCAAATTTTATTCATCAATATTTGTTTTATCAAAATTTTTTTCATCGTTTTGTTCATCAATATTTTTTTATCATAATTTTTTTTTTTCATCAATATTTTTTTCATAAATTTTTTGGCAAAAGTGCACTTTACGATGCACAAAAACTTTTTGGGGGAAAAAACGAAATTAAAATTTAAGGAGCTGGGCCCCGGACCCACCTGGAGCCAAAAGAGCCTTCAGGTTTGTGTGGATACTTAAATTAAAGGCAATTAAAAAAGAAAAATAAATATAAAGAGGGCTAGGTCACAGGGGCCTTCTAGGTCCATAAAACCGTCCTGAATGGATTTTAAAAAAAAAATATAAAATTTTTTAAATTATTAAAAAGAACGTCCAGCCTAGCCGATCTTTCGGCCGGGCTCTGGGACTACAAAACCCATTAATTAATTTTGTGGCATCGCAAAATAAAGTTTGTTTTGTGTATCAATGCTTTTACACGATTAATTACTAAATGGCTAAACTTTTGAACAGAAAGATACTAAAATGGATCTGAAGGTACAATATTGTTAAAATACATACAAAAAATACATATTTGCAATTGTTAGCAAATTACCTTTCATTTGAATACCCATACATACATCTAGGTGGGTGGGGCTGTTGTTTTGCTCCAGGCGGTCTTCCGGGGCACAGTCCCCTTAAATTTTAATTGTGGCATATTTTTGTTTTCCAAAATATTCGTGTCCCGTAAAGTGCACCTTAGCCAATTTTATTTTTCATTAAATATTTTTTATCAATAATCTTTTTTCATTAAAAACTTTTTTCATAAAAAAGTTTTTTTATCGACAAACACAGACAAACAGATTGATGGATATCACTAAAATGTCTTGGGAACCTTTACGGATCAATAATATATAAACATAATGGGGTCCTCGAACGATATTTCGATGTGTTTTGCATGGAGTGACAAATTAATATCGCGTTATTTTTTCTAGAAAAATTTTGCTTTTGAAAGATCACCTATTTATACAGCAAAACATTATCATGATTCAATGGTTTGGGCAAGAGTACAAACTTCGCAGACATTTTTTTTCTATTTTTTGGATCAATACTTTAAAAGATACTTTTAGACAGTTCTTTAACATTTTTTTGCTCGAAAACCGTAAGTAGTATGAAAAAACTTATAAAATCAATATTGTTTATAAAATTATAAGGATTTAAAATTTAGAATTTTTTTTTTTTTAAATTTTAAAAACCAAATTTGAATGTCCTTTTTTTCCTGAGTGTCCTTACCATGGATTTCCAAAAACAAAATTTGGTATTAAAGTTTGGAATGTCCTTTTAACGCTATTTAAATTTCAGAGAGGTGTTTTTTTGTTATTGTTGAGCAATAAACTTTCAAAGTTTGTTAGACGGCCAAATTTGTGATTTTTTCAAAATTTTTGCAAAAAATCAAATATTTGGCTACCTAACAAACTTTGAAAATTTATTGCTCAACAATACGAAAGAACACCTCTCTGAAATTTGAACAGCGTTAAAAGGACATTCTAGACCTTAATAAAAAATTTTGGTTTTGGAAATTAATGGTGTCCTTCCCAGTAAAAAGGAAATTCAAATACGGTTTTCAAAATTTGGTGTTGAAATTTTTAAAAAATAAATTTTTTATTATAAATTTTAAATGTTTATAATTTTATAAACAATATTGTTTTTATAAGTTTTTTCATACGTCTTACGGTTTCGCAGTACAAAAATGTTAAAAAACTGTCTAAAAGTCAATATTGTCAAAAAAGCGCTTTTTTAAACGCCAATATCTTCTAAACTATTGGTCCAAAAAAATTATAATACATAATAGAGCCTGAGCTCGACTGTCTTTACAGAAACAATAATTTAAAAACAATATAGTTATTAATCATTTACGAAGGTCTATCAAATAACCAAAAATAAACAAATAAATCTGCAAGCTAAATTTCCAATGGATTTGCTCATATAGCATTCTACACCAAATGCCCAGCGAAAAAAACGTGTGCCCCAAGAATTTGCTAATAAATAGTATTAATAACCCTCCCTAAATGGTACTAAAAATTTTTTTTATTTTTTTTTTTAAATTATTTAATTTTTTCTATTTTTTTTTGGAATTTTTTAAAAAAATTTTCAATTAAAATTTTTTACAACTTTTTTTAACCATTTTCATTAGTTTTTTTTTTCATATTGTTGTAATTTTTGTCTGAAAGTTCTTTAAATTCTGGGATTTAAAAAAAAAAAAAAATTCTTTAACTTCACTTTTTAAAAAAATGCAGCATAATTTTTTATGCTGCAGTGATAGAGGGTATATATAATTTTGTCATTCCGTTTGTAACATCTCGAAATATTGGACTAGGAGCCCATAAAGTATATATGGGGCATTCCATGCCAAATCGGACACTTTGAAATTTTTTTTTTTTAGATTTTCCCAATTTGTTTACAGTTTTTAGTACACTTCGAAAACTCCTTCCTTGTAAATTTTCAGATTTTTTTGATGACCCGTTCAAAAGATATCGAATTTTTAAAAACTGGTAGTTTGTTTCTTTACTCAAACTTCTTTTACTCATAACTTCTTCAATAATGGTCCAAATTTAAAATTTTTTTTTTCAAAATTTTTGTTTTTTTACGTACTTTTTTAAAAAAAAAATCTTAAAAGCGCTCTAG
Source organism: Pegoplata infirma (assembly GCA_963921195.1). Lineage (NCBI taxonomy): Eukaryota > Metazoa > Arthropoda > Insecta > Diptera > Anthomyiidae > Pegoplata > Pegoplata infirma. The sequence goes on from OY992538.1 coordinate 64,041,718, forward strand.
TATGCGATTTTTAAGTTTTAAAATTTAAATCTCATTTTTGAAAATGTTTGTACTCTTCGATTTTTTTGAAATTTTTTTGTGTAAAACTTCTATCGATTCTACAAATTTTTTGGCCCCGAGGATCGTGGGATAACGAATATTACTATTTTTTAAAATTTTTTGAAAAAAATTTATTGTAATTTTCCAAACTTAAAATCATTTCTACTGCTTAGAGGAGTCATATATAAGACCGATCCCCAAAAATTTTTACGTCTTAACATTTCTTTGGAACAAACTAATACCCTATCTCCAATTTCTAAGGGGGCTCCCACATAAAACGACATTTTTTAAAATTTGCTCCAACCGCTCTAACTGCCCTAATATTGCCCTTAGAGCAAAAAAATGTATGACCGACCCACAATATTTTTTTAGTCCAAACATTTTCTCAGAACACACCTACCCTCTATCTTTAACTGTTAAGGCGGTCCCCATACAATTTTTTTTATTTTTTTGTAAATTTGTTTTATTTAATCAGCTTCTACCGGTCCAATGGTGCGTCCGAAAGGGGTCATTGGTGAGACCGACCCCCATTTATTTTTACCCTACAACATTTTTTTAAAACATACCTACGCCCTATCTCCACTCCCTAAGTAGGCTCCCATACAAATAACAGTTGGAGCAAATTTTATAAAAATGTAATTTTGTATGGGAGCCTACTTAGGGAGTGGAGATAGGGCGTAGGTATGTTTAAAAAAATGTTGTAGGATAAAAATAAATGGGGGTTGGTCTCACTAATGACCCCTCTCGGACGCACCATTGGACCGGTAGAAGCTGATTAAATAAATCAAATTTACAAAAAATAAAAAAAATTGTATGGGGACCGCTTTAACAGTTAAAGATAGAGGGTAGGTGTGTTCTGAGAAAATGTTTGGACTAAAAAAATACTGTGGGTCGGTCATACATTTGATTGCTCTAAGGGCATTATTAGGGCAGTTAGAGCGGTTGGAGCAAATTTTAAAAAATGTCGTTTTGTGTGGGAGCCCCCTTAGAAATTGGAGATAGGGTATTAGTTTGTTCCAAAGAAATTTTAAGACGTAAAAATTATTGGAGGTCGGTCTTATATATGATCCCTCTAAGACGCAACATTGGAGCAGTAGAAATGATTTTAAGTTTGCAAAATTACAATAAATTTTTTTAAAAAAATTTAAAAAAATAGTAATAATCGTTATCCCACGATCCTCCTGGGATTCTACAAAAAATTTGTAGAATCGATATAAGTTTTACACAAAAAAATTTCAAAAAAATCGAAGAGTACAAACATTTTCAAAAATGAGATTTAAATTTTAAAACTTAAAAATCGCATACTAGAGCGCTTTTAAGAATTTTTTGGGATTTTTTTTTTAAAAAGTACGTAAAAAAACAAAAATTTTGAAAAAAAAAAAATTTAAATTTGGACCATTATTGAAGAAGTTATGAGGAAAAGAAGTTTGAGTAAAGGAACAAACTACCAATTTTGAAAAACTCGATATCTTTTGAACGGGTCATCAAAAAATGCCGCAGAGTTTTGTACTCTTGCCCAAAATATTAAATCATGATAATGTTTTATTTAATAAAAAGTTGTTACGAATAAACATCACATGTTTCCAAAAACTATATTTTCTCAGAAAAAAATAACTCCAAGAAATTTCTTAAATACACTTGCAGGATTTATTCAATATTCAGAAAAAAAAAATTAAAAACTAAAAAAAAATCCAGACAAAACAAAAAATTAGTCAAAAAAATGCAGATAAATTCAGAAAAATCACAAAATTTAAAACAAAAACTACTGGAAAATTTAGAGAAACCTGAATATATAACATTTTAACTGATTTATAAGATTCTAATTATTTTTTTTTTATTATTTTAATAAGCTTTTATTTATTCCTTTTTTTTATTCAAATCAAATAGTCTTTTAATTTTAAATTATACTTAACAATGACCAATACTTAAAACAATGCCATTTTCTAACTTTTTTTATAATTTAATAAAAAAAAGTATAAAGGTTTAAAAAAAATTTGGTCTAAAGCTAAGTACTCTGTTTCTTACGGTGAAAATTTCACTTAAACTTTAAACGCCTCAAATTGCAATAAAACATTTAAAAATCAAGAACTTTTGACAATGATAAGAAAGAAACGATCATAACAAAACTGAAATGTCACTTTTTCACGGCAATTTAAATTGTCTTGTATAATAAAAATGAGTGAAAACTTTTTTAACAATTTCCCCTTAATTCCTCGCGTTGCCAATTTTTTTTTTTTTATATGGAGTTTGACAGATTTTTTCCCGTGAAACCGAACAGAGTACTTAGCTTTAACAAAAAAAAAAAATAAACAAGCTAAAAAAACGAAATTTAAAAAAATAAGTTGACTGATCACGGAGACGATCCCCGGACCCACTGTTTCCGAGTCTGACACACTTCAGCTAGGCTACCGCATAATATTTAAATGCCAACATAAACAGTGTTTTGTTCTTGCTTGTGGTTATCCGACAATATTATAGACACATACTACAAAATAGAGATGGGCGCGTGAGTGAATTTTGACTTACTCACGCACACGAAATAAAAGTATTGCTCACTTACAAAATTATTTTTTCTGCTTACGTTTACGCACGCTCACGTGCATAAAAGCTTATTTTAATCACAATTTTGTATTAGTTACCCTTTAAATTCAATATGATGACGATTTTCTTACTACACCATTTACAGATGTAATTCGAAAAAGATCAATTGCAATTCGAAGATTCTATTTGTAATTCGAAGATTCCATTTGTAATTCGAAGATTCCATTTGTAATTCGAAGATTCCATTTGTAATTAGAATACTCCAATTGTAATTCGAATATTCCATTTGTAATTCGAAGACTCCAATTGTAATTCGTAAATGATCAATTGTAATTCGTAAGTCGAAGATTCCATTTGTAATTCGAAGATTCCATTTGTAATTAGAATACTCCAATTGTAATTTGAATATTCCATTTGTAATTCGAAGACCCCAATTGTAATTCGTAAATGATCAATTGTAATTCGTAAAAGATCAATTGTAATTCGTAAAAGATCAATTATAATTCGTAAAAGATCAATTGTAATTCGTAAAAGATCAATTGTAATTCGAAAAAGATCAATTGTAATTCGTAAAAGATCAATTGTAATTCGTAAAAGATCAATTGTAATTCGTAAAAGATCAATTGTAATTCGAAGATTCCAATTGTAATTTGAAAAACATCAACCGAATTTCCATGGATAATTTACGAATTACAATTGGAATCTTCGAATAATAATTGATCTTTTACGAATTACAATTGATCTTTTTCGAATTACAATTGATCTTTTTCGAATTACAATTGATCTTTTACGAATTACAATTGATCTTTTACGAATTACAATTGATCTTTTACGAATTACAATTGATCTTTTACGAATTACAATTGATCATTTACGAATTACAATTGGGGTCTTCGAATTACAAATGGAATATTCGAATTACAATTGGAGTATTCTAATTACAAATGGAATCTTCGAATTACAAATGGAATCTTCGAATTACAAATGGAATCTTCGAATTACAAATAGAATCTTCGAATTGCAATTGATCTTTTTCGAATTTCATCTGTAAATGGTGTAGTTTTCTGTTTTAGACAGCACACAACAATCACGCAAACTGACGAAGCCAAAATTACTCACGCAATCTCACGCACGAAATTTTTTTTTTAATCAAGCGTAAATTTCACTCATGATCACGCGTAATCACGTGTCACGTTCGCATCTCTACTACAAAAAACGAATACTTATAAAATTTCCGCCAGGCGGCGCTTTTTATGTTGTTCTTGCAGACCCCTAGAGCTTGTATGCGCATTGTAAATATAGAGGGCGTATGCTTATTTTTTCCAGTAAATTCCGGAAATGGAAGTGGAGAAAAAAGTAATTATTATTAGAAAAATAAACAAATAAAAACCAAAGAAGTTCAAAAACGATTTGTTTTTATTTGCTTTATTGATTTTTATGTGCTGATCAAGATTTCAGTCATTAACAAGTGAAATTAAGAACTTTTAATAAACTGCCGGAAACAGTTATAAAAAACGCCATCTAGTGAACAGTAAAAAGAAGAAGCATTTGCTGCATCTTTATTATATATGTCTTTGGTTCTTGCTTGTAGATGTTCTATTTTCAAATATACTGGTTAGTTTTGCGGTGATGGTAACTAATCTAATTGGAAATGCGATATTTGGTATGGCAATACTGCGTTAATCGAGTAGCGGCGCCTAAAACTATGTGTTTTTTATTTTATTAAGTTTAAGGTTGTAATAAAATGAAAACTGTAATTCTCATTTTCTTTTTTGTGTAATCGTTAGCTTATATAGTCAAACTGAGGTGGCGTCCTGCAACTTTTTTAAAATTAGACCCCAGCCTAAAAACATTATCATGTTAAAAATCTGAAAATTTACCACGAAGGAGTTTTCGAAGGGTACTAAAAACTGTTAACAAATTGGGAAAATCTAAAAAAAAATTTTCAAAGTGTCCGATTTGTCATGGAATGCCCCACATATTAATGATCCTCGATCGATTCTAAGACGATCTAGCGAAGTCCGTCTGTCAGTTGATAACACGCTAACTTTTGAAAGACTTTACGGAGGCTCCTGAAGTTTAGCATATATGTTGGGCATTTACCTGGTCAGGTTGGTATTGCATTCCAGCGAAATCGGTCCAGTGGTTCAAAAGTTCTGAGCAAAAGAGTGAATTTCGGAAAGCGTTATTCTCGAATTTACGAGATAAAAACGCGCTTACTTTTGAACGACAATTGTGGGGTTGCTGAAGCTTGGCATATATATTTTTCCTTCTCCTGGTCTAGTTCGGGTTGAGCCAAATAGGTCCAGTGGTTTAAAAGTTATAAGCAAACCCGTGAATTTCTGATCTGTTTCACCATAAATTCACGTGTTGAAAAAACCGAGCTTTATAAAAACAAACTTTTAAAACATTGATAAGCCACAAAATTACTTTACAAAGTATTTTTGTCACTCACAAGGGAAGTATCTCAACCCCTATGAACCGATTTGCCTGAAACTTAAATATGTATAAAAGACACGATTTTAAGGTTGGGGTGTCTCCGCTTTTCGGCCATATCAGTGTTTTAAAATTTCGTTGTCCCCTTATGAAACAATGTGGACCTCCGGGAAAATTTCGATAACTCCCGAACAAACAGGAATATCCTCTAGAGCAAAAATACGTGTCGACTTAAATTTAATAAAGTTTATTTCGTATTCATATGGACATCGTAGCTCGATGTCTTCATATAAATACCCCCCAAAATTTACACATTTTCATGAAAAAAGTATTTAACGAAACCAATCTTTTACAAGGTTATGACACCGTTGGATAGGCATTAAAAAAACCATTCTTCTCATATGTAAACATTATATAGTTTCTTAGAAAGAAATGGCTGAAAAATCCCAAAAACGATTTTTTCGCCATTTTTTGACCCATGTTTTGAACCCCTAAATCCCCGATATGGCCGATAAGCCGAGACACCCCAACCTTAGAATTTTCTCTTTTATATATATTTTAGGTTTCATGCAAATCGGTTCATAAGGGTTGAGATACTTCCCTTGTCAGAAATATTTTTACACTAAAAAATGTACACTCGAAAAAAAAAAAATTACACTAAAAAAAATATTAGGAATTTTTCTTTTTTTTACAAAAATGAAAAAAAAAGTTTTTTAATTAAAATTTTCTTATCAAAATTTTTCATTTTTCACGTTAAAAAATTTTCTATCCTTAAAAAAGGGAATTGTAGAGGGTATTAATAGATTTGGCCGAGTCGAATTTAACTTTTCTACTTGTTTTTTTTTGCAGCATAATTATTTGATGTCCCCACTTCGTACTTCTGCACATCCTATATAGGTCTACCGTACTTGGTCATTATGACAATGAAAAATAATTTTAAATTAAATTATGCAAAACAATAGCGGATATTTGGAGGATATTTGGTAAAATCCAATAAAATAGTTCGTTCTCAGTACGATAAATGGAAATATCTTGGACACTCCAGCAGTGACTCTGACATGACAGCGTGTCATCACTGAGGATAATTTAATAACTGCTTAATATGAGTCAAAATCGAAAAATCAAAAATATTTTTTTTTGCAGTAAATTTTTACTTCTAACAATTTACGACCTAGAAAAATTTTTCGTTCCAAATAATGGATTCAAGAACGCATTATAGTATCCTGCAATTGTTTCTACTAAACGTTCTGGAATCGATGATTTTTTGTCGAAATTCACAGAGAAAACAGTTTAATTGAGCTAGCCGAATTTAGAGCCAACTGCATGGTTTAATTACAACAACCGAATTTTTCGGTTGCGATTACTGAAATTTATTTGAACCAACAGAAGTTAAGTTGTTATAAACAAATTTCGGTTGTTATATCTGTTGTTGTTATTAAACCATGCAGTTGATTCCAAATTCGGCTGGTACAATTAAGCTGTTTTCTCTGTGTTGTCACGAAAGAGCAATTTGTTTTTTTGAAAAATTGTTTTGCATTGAAAATTTTGGTGTGATTACCGTAGAATATGTTCAGGAATCAATTGCATAGGAATCTGTTCCAAAAAATTAGACTGGAAAGTGTTTGTTAAAATACAAAGAATTTTACTTTCTTAATAAATCAACCATTCCGGGAGTTTGGCATCTTTATTAGTTGGACTAAACTTTTAGAATTTAATTTTCATTTAGTACTACAGTTATCATCAAACCTAAATTTTTTCAAGTTTTGAATTAACGCAATTTAAGTTCCATTGAAAGCCCCATTCAGCATCGTAAATTGAGTGCGATCTGTTTAGCTAAAGTAAGTTTAAACGACTAAAAGCAATTGTGTGAATAATCTCTAGGGAAATTCCTATCATACACTCTAACACATGTGTAACACATTTGTAACTTCATTCATACATGCATACATGATGATAATGAACATTTTTCTTTTCTTTTGTCTTTCATACTGGTTATTTTTGTATTTTTTTTACTGGTTCCAGTGTAAAGGATTTCCGTTTAATCTGTTTTTGTTAGAAATTTGATATAGTTACTTAACCGTTCTGTCGTCCATTTCTTCATTATCCATTTACATATGATTAATTTCATATCAAATGAACTAACTATACTCACAGAAAAATGCTTCATTATAATAAGACAGTGCCACAACCAAAATCCGAATGGGATAAAACCAAAAGCAAATAAATGTTGACATATTCCATAACAAAACCCTCAAGGACTTTTTTTAGTTCAGCGCTAGATTTTTTTTTACACGCATTTGAATTTGGTGAACTTTTATTTTATAATTATAATTATAAGATTACACAGTGCAACACCCAAAATCGGAATGGGATGAAACCAAAAGCAAATGAAAGTTGACATATTCCATAAAAAACCCCTCAAGGCTTTTTTCTAGTTCAGAGCTAGATTTTGTTTTACACGCATTTGAAGTTAGTGCACTTTTATTATAATTACAATAATAAATGCTTGAAAACTGTATTAGTGGCGAATGATTAATATTGTAATTGCCTTTAAATAACAATCATACGCAACGGTGTCCAGTGATTTATATTAATAATTGCCTTTAAATAACAATCATACGCAACGGTGTACATGGTTTATTTTAATAATTTGGTTATTCAGTAAATAGGTACTGGACCGATTGCAGCAAAATTCATACCAGTCATAGCTGAAGTAATTCTGAGCTTAAGTTTGGAAACTGGACCCTACATGTCCAATAAGGGCACCACCAGGGGTCTTTAAAGTTGGACACGTTTAGTACACAAAAACTTTAAATGCTTTAAAATCACCAACTTTAAATGCGTGTAAAATAAAATCTAGCTCTGACCTAAAAAAAATGCATTGAGGATTTTGTTATGGAAAACGTCAGCTTTCATTTGCTTTTGGTTTCATCCCATTCCGATTCCGAAAGTTCGATTTTGTATCACTGTGTTATTAAATAAACACTTGAAAACTGTATAAGTGGCGTATGCTTAATTTTTTAATTGCCTTTAAATAATAATCATACGCAACGGTGCACAGTGGTTTATGTTTTTAATAATTTGAACCGTAATTTCGAACTTAAGTTTGAACGCTGGACCCCACATGCCCAATAAGGGCACCACCAGGAGCCCCTAAAGTAGGACATTTGTACACTAGGGCGTTTCACCAAAAACGTTTTTTTTAGATTTCTGCAGTTCTTGAAGCGGAATATGAATTCTTATGGCCTAAAAGATTTTTGAGATTAAATTTTGAGTAGGTTTATTCTAGCTGGAGGTCATTATTTTCTTTACTAATTAAAACTTAAATAATTACCTCGAGCTAGAATAGACCTACTCAAAATATAAATAAAACATTTCATAAATTTAAATTAAATGAAACTTTTATTAAAGTTTGTTAATATAAGAGTTTCATAAAAATAATATTTTTTTTACGAATACGTTGAACCACTTCATAAAATTTATGACTCATTTCATAAAACTATGAAATAGATTCATAAATATGATGAATATTATATTTTACGTAGGATTATTCTAGCTCGAGGCGTTATTATCTTTACTAATTAAAATTATGATATTCTCATATGATAATTTTCAAGAAAATATTTTTTTAAATTTATTTATGATGGTAGTTTTTGCAAGACTTAGTCGATACGTGTTTCGGAATTTTTCAAATTCCATTGTCAAGATTAATTAGCAAATATTAAAGCCCTTTACTAAGAGTAGCAAAGTGAATTTAAATGTCAGCTTGCTAATGTTCCAACAAAAATATTAATACATATTCAACTTTACATTCATTAAGAATAAGAAGAAGAAAATTGTACAATCTCTTAATAAGATCACGATCCATATATCTCAAATTATTGAGCTTGGAACACGGGAAGTTCTGAATTTTCATTTTTAAGGTCATCTTAGTGACCCGTGATGTATCCGGTTTTTTCAAAAAAAGGCACCAGAGAAAAAAAAATAAAAAAATTACTTTTCATAACCTCATTTTTTTGACAAAATTGATTTGAGCAAGTTGATCCCGACTTTCCAAAAATCTGAAAAATCTTTTAGGCCATAGGAATTTATATTTCGCTTTAAGAGTTGCAAAAATAAAAAAAAAGTTTTTGATGAAACGCCCTAGTATACATCCGTCCATCTGTCTGTGGAAAGCAACATGCAGTCTGAACCGAAAGAGCTGTAAATTTGGAAATGAGTGCATTACTTAAGTGCAAATTTTTTTTTTTCACATTTTGGAGAGTATAAATGATTCGGCACAGAAGAATTTAACACTCTCACTTGTTTTTTGTACATTTGTTTAACAAATGGAACTTTTTTATTTTAGAATTTTAGACTTGGTAAAAAAATAGTTTTGGTGGAAAAAAAATGAAATAAAAAATTTTATGCTGAAAAACAAAATATTGACAAAAAAGTTTTGATGAAAAAAAATTTTTGCTGAAAAAAGTTTTTGATAAAGAAATTTTTTTTTTTTTGATGAAAAAACTATATTGATGAAAAAAAAATGTCACAAAAAAAAAAAATTGATAGAGAAAAATTATGAAAAAAAGTTTTTGGTAAAAAAATTGACAAAAAAAACAAGTTTTTTGATAACAAATTGACAAAAAAATATTGATAAAAAAAATAAAGTTTTGAAAAAAATTAAATTTGATAAAAAAAAATAATTGATAAAAATTTTTTTTTTGAAAAAAAAATATTTGATGAAAAAAAAAGAAATTTATGAAAAAAAAATTGATAAAAAAATGTGATGAAAATAAAAAAATTCATAAAAAAAAATTTGTGTTAAAAAATAATTATGTTACGTTTTATTCACCATCTGGTGAAAAACGCTTTTATTCACCAGCTGGTGAGTTATTATCCCAGATACGAATCGAAGTTGCAAACCATTTTGTTGTAAGAAAATGAAAACCGTAATTCTTATTTTCTTTTTGTTAGGCGTTTGCTTATGTAGTCAAACTGAGGTGGCATCCTGCATCATTTTTAAAATTAGACACCAGCCTTAAAACATTATCATATTAAAATATTTTTTACCAAAATATGTTTTTACCCTACGGTCACAGTATCCGGTTATACACACTTCATCTTTCCGAAAGCTGTACTTTTTAATTAAAGACTTGTAGAGCATGACTATTGTTGTGGATTCCCTCATATGAGGCATTCCACACCAACTGTTCCACTACAGAAAAACCATAGTGGTTTCAATGGGATAGCATTTGCAAAGTATTCGCTCTTATGGTACTATTAAATAACAAAAATAAAATTTAAGTTTTTTCAAAAAGTAGGCCTTGTAGGCGTGGTCAAATATTGAAAATATCAAACTTTTTTGTCTGAGTACCTTTACTTTAATATTTATGCAAATTAAATGAAACAAAGTAAAGTCTTAAAGACAAAAGTTTTTTATAGATTTTTGTATGGGCTATCGATAAAAAAATACAAATTGGAAAATTTTCAGAAGAAGTTCTGAAATTATTCAAATTTAAACTTAAACTTTATTTATCAAAAAACATACCGCAATTTTATTTTTTTTTTTTAATTTTTTAAAAAAAAGTTAAAGTGCTTTTCTATCTGTTCTGAAATTTTCAGAGGTGTGTTTTGCCTTGTTTTCGCGAAATCAAATGTCAAAGATTGCTATACGCTAATTTTATACAATAATGGTGTATAAAACGTGTGCGTATGAGTAATATCAATACTTAAAAAAATATTTTAAGAGGCGATGGGAGTGTGGGTGAGTTTTTATTTACGATCACGCACGCTAATGAAAGAAAAAAAAATAATTCAAGCACGATATTTTATTTTACTCACGCTCACGTGAACATCGTGAGACTTATTTTCTTCTACTCACTTGTGCGTGAATGAGCGTGAGCAAAATAAAATAACGTTCGTGACTAAATTTTTTCTTTCATTAGCGTGCGTAATCGTTATTAAAAACTCACTCACGCTACCATTGCCTCTTAAAATATTTTTTAAGTATTAATATTACTCATACGCACACGTTTTATACACCATTATTGTATAAAATTAGCGTGTTGCAATCTTTGACATTTGATTTCTCGAAAACAAGGCAAAACACATCTCTGAAAATTTCAGAACAGATAGAAAAGTCCTTTAACTTTTTTTTAAAAATTAAAAAAAAAATAAAATTGCGGCATGTTTTTTGATAAATAAAGTTTAAGTTTAAATTTAAAAAATTCAGAACTTCTTCTGAAAATTTTCCAATTTTTATTTTTTTAATCGATAGCCCATACAAAAATCTATAAAAAACTTTTGTCTTTGAGCCTTTTCTGTGTTTCATTTAATTTGCATAAATATTGAAATAAAGATGCTCAGGCAAAAAAGTTATAGATATTTTCAATTTTTGACCACGCCTACAAGGCCCACTTTTTGAAAAAACTTAAATTTTATTTTTGTTATTTGATAGTACCCTAAGAGCAAATACTTTGCAAATGATTTCATATTGACACGACACAACTTTTTTTTTTGCTGAAAATTTGGTGTGGAATGCCTCATATGTGTGATTTTCATTGCTTTAGTTAGCTGATGAAGTTGAAATTATATAATTAATTTAATTAGTGTGAGCTGCCATTAAAACAATTACAATTAAATAAACAAAAAAAAAAAAACAAATCGTAATTGATATGATTTTAAGATACCCGTGTTAAAATGTATATTTTGTATTTTTATATGTTTTTGTAAATGAAAACAATAATTATGTATTGTTTTTATAAGGAGGAGAGAGAGAGGTCATTATTTCCTTTACTAATTAAAACTATGATATTCTCATACACAGAAAAAACAGCCTATTTTTTGTTGTTTTGTCCAATAGAAAAAATTTTTACAACATAAAAGAAAAAAAGTTTGGTCAATATGAAAGGGGATTATGTGAAAAACGAACTAGTTTCAATTTTTTTAATTTTGGTTCAAAATTACGCCCTCTATTGGAAAAAAATTAAAAAAATGAAAAAAAAAAAATCAATTACTGAATACACCGACTCAATTACTTAAGTATTTGAATTTCCTCCAAGAACGAAAATTGTAATATAGATTACTCAAGTAATTGGACCAATTCCTTGTGTAATCAATATTACAATTTTCGTGCTTGGAGGAAATTCAAATACTAAAGTAATTGAATCGGTGTATTAAGTAATTGATTTTTTTATTTTTTTTTTTATTTTTTTCCAATAGATGGCGTAATTTTGAACCAAAATTAAAAAAATTGAAAGTAGTTCGTTTCTTACATAATCACCTTTCATATTGACCAAATTTTTTTTCTTTTATGTTGTAAAATATTTTTTTATTGGACAAATCAACAAAAAACAGGCTGTTTTTTCTGTGTAGAATAATTTTCAAGAAAATTATTTTTCTGTTATATATAATAATTTGATCCAACGATCAGTTTTTATTTATTTTTCCAATTTTTATTTACAACTCATTTTAAATAATTTTAACCTAACCGAGAACTGGTAACAATGACCGTCGTCTCGTTGTAGCGAAATCGACCAAGGGTTTTGGTGGGAATCGAACCCACGACCCCCTGTTTCATAGGCTAGCACGCTACCAACTAGCCTGTTTTTAAATTTATTTATGTTGCACATTGGATCCCAGACGCGCATTTGAGAGCCAAACAAATGTTTAGTTATTTACAAAAATTGCTCATATTTGCTAAATAGACACCCTAGGAGAAAGAAAACCGTTTATAGAAACAAAATCCATGGCTTAGTTTAGTCAGGACATAAATTCAAAGTAAGGACTTTTCCCAAAAATTTAAAAAAAATAATTTTTTTTGAAGACCTTTTTTATTTTATTTTTTTAAACAACTTCCAATGATGAGATTTTCCTGAAATTAAGTGAAGATTGTAGCTATAACTAGTACCTTTGTTACCCATTTTACTGTTTTTAATATTACTCTTTGTAAGTAGGAAATACAGGCCATCAAAAAGTGTCAAATTTTAAAAAATTAGAAAAAAACAGTTTATATTTTGGATTGCAACTTTTGTGGGGAATGAAAGGGAATGGCGATTCTTTTTGTACAATAAACTAGAAGTATTACTTAATACTCCTGGGGTAGAAACTAGTGCAGCCAGTTGCAGCTGCGGCCTGGAATGAGGTTTAAAGTGGGGTCTATTAACGAAAAAAAATATTTTTAGAGGGATTATTTTTTAAAATACTTTACTTTTAATCGTTTTATTATAAAAATTTACTTAAATGATATATATTGTTAACAGTTAACCGCGGTTTCAAATAATTACTGATTTTGATACCCTACTATACTTTATTAAGGCAAAAGGAGTTTCACCTAATGCTTGTAACTAACAGGCTTTCTTGACCGCATTACACTCAAAAAATTATGTCATTAACTGTTTGTAGTTTATTTAAAAAGTTTTCCGTTTAGTCGTTTTTAAAAGAAAAAACATTTGTTTGATGTTCAGTTTTTATTAATGACTACATCAGACCTTTGTTTCAAAAATAACACACTAAAAAATAAAGAGTTTCACTAACATTTAATTTATAAAGTCATTTATTTTTGTTCTGTAAGTAAAAACTACTGATTATTCTTTAAATTTTTAATGATTTGTGTAAGTAATTTTTTTTTAAATTGTTGGTATTTTTTAATGATATATCATTAGTTTTTACCTACACATTTGTGTAGAAAAAAAATTCAAAAAATTATTTATAGAAATATAAAAACATATTTGTATCAAGTGGCTTTGGCACGATGGGTAGAGTGTCTGGCCAGAATGTAGTTGATTGCGGGATCGATTCCCCAAAATTTTATTAAAAAATTTTAAAAAAATATTTCAATAGAAAATTGTATAAAATAACCTACGAAATCATTAATTTTTAATGTTTTGGTTGGTTATTTTTTTGGAATTTGTTGGTAAAAATAACAGAACTATCATTAATTTTTAATGTTTTCGTAGGTTATTTTTTTCGAATTTGTTGGTAAAAAAGAATGAAAAAACCGTAATTTTTTAATGTTTAGTGTTATTTATTTTAGAAAATTTTGCCAACAGTAAAAAATAAATGTTGATGTTTTTAAAACAAATGAATAATTACTGGGATGGTTTTCAATTGTTTATTCACTGGTTTTAAGTGTGTTTTTCTTTTATAGAAATTTTTGCTACACTCACAAAAATAAGTAAAGAATTATTATTTTTTACACAAAAAATAGTACCTCTGTAAAACAAAAGCACTCAAAACAACGTTTTTGACATTCAAAAAAAAATTTCACACAAAAAACTTTCTATTCAAAATGTTCATTTGCAACTTAAATTTTTCTTCTTACATTCAACAAAAATTTTACACTCAAAAAAAATTCTCTAAAATTGGATTTTTTAAAATTTTATTTTAATCAAAATAAAATTTTTTTGGCGACAAAATATTTTTTTTAAAAAACAAAGTTTTTGAAACTCAAAAAAATGATTACAGAAAAAAATAAATAAATTAACACTCAAAAAAATTTAGTTAAAAGGAAATTTCTTTATTCAAAATGTTCATTTGAAACTCAATTTTTTTTTAACATCTATCAAAAATTTTGCACTCAAAAAAAATTCTTTTAAATTGGATTTCTTATTTAAAAAAAAAAAAATATTTTTAAAACATACAAAACTTATTTTATTTTAAAACTTTTGGGCCACTAAATATTTTTTTATACATAAAATAATTGGCATTACTTAAAAAATGTTTTTGCACTTAAATTTTTGAATAGTCAAAATTAAAAAAAAAAACCTACCGATGAAAACAAAACTGGTTTTAAAGGTTCTAAAAAACCGGTCCAATCCCTCTACACTAGAGTGTCCCTTATTTTGGAAATGTTTGAAATGTTGAAACGGTACCCGCTAATTGTTTTCCTTTTGACTTAAAAATAACTGAGAATAAATTGTACGCCCCTACGACCACGCCTTCCCTACGCGACGGGGCCTAAAGGGCCTAAAAAATAATTTTTCCATACAAACCAAAAAATTGTTTTTTTGATTTTAATTTTTTTTTGTTATTAATTATTATATTACTTGGTTAGCTTATTCACGACAAAAAATTTGATTTTGGTGGGATAAGGCTTTCAGCTCTAGAACACGATAAAGGTGTCACAGATAAAAATAATATTTTTTATGAATATATATCATTTAAATCAACATAGCAACTAAAAGCGTTGCTTGTCAAAACTAAAAAAAAAATATTTATTAAAAATTTTTTTACCGTTTGACCCCAACGTAACAGATATGAATAATATTTTTTTTTGAATATATATCATTTAAATCAACATAGCAACTAAAACCGTTGCTTGTCAAAACTAAAAAAAATATTTTTTTAAAATTTTTTACCGTAGGACCCCTGCGGCTCAAATTTTTTTTTTTTACAAAAATTTGTTTAAGCTGAAAGCCTTATTCCACCTAAATCAAATTTTTTGTCGTGACCAAGTTATATAGGGGCGTAAAATTTTTCCTCAGTTATTTTTAAGTCAAAAGGAAAAAAATGAGCGGGTACCGTCTCAACATTTCCAAAATAAGGGACACTCTACTATACACTAAGAAAAGCCTTTTAAAATTACAAGAAAAGTTTGTAAAATTTTTTTTGCCACCTCCTCTAGTAAAAATTACGAGCTTTTTTGTAAGTTTTTTACTAATAAAATTGTTAATTTACAAGTTTTTTTTTGTAAATTTACAACTTTTTTTTACAAATGTAGCAACTCGCATCTTTAAAAACTAGTAAATTTCTCACATGTCAAATTTCCGGTGCATTGTCATCTGTTTTTTTTGCAAATTTGACAGTCATTTTATTTTGAAAACCATTATGTTTAAAGTTTATATTTACAAAAACATTTAAAATATTTCATTAGGTTTAAGTGAATCCCCTTAATATATTTTATTTTTGCTATCGTAAAACTCCTAAAACTATGTTATTTATTTTTATGTTTTGTTAGCCATAAAGCTACGTTCACAATGTCAGAGTCAATCCAATCCATGGCACAGATTGAAATGTTAACCGTGCATAATGTAGAGTGGAGTTCTGTCACATTGTGGTTGACATATTACTTACATGCTTTGCAATTTTGGGAAAATATACTTTTAAATGTTGGCCACATAATTCTAAAATTAAAATTATGTATTTTTTTAATTTTTGTAACATTCCCAGCAAAACTTAGATTACCAAATAAGGTATAAAATAAGGTATATGATCTCTTATTTTATACATTGCAGCATTGATGATTTTAACAGGCGATGAGACTCAAAGTAATGCATCCACATTATCACATAGAATACCAGTAAGGTATAAAATAAGTCATAAATTTATAACAAAGAATACCAGTAAGGTGTAAAATATATGATATTTTATAGGTTACGAGTAAGGTATATAATATAGCATACCAGAACGTAATATATAAGGTGTTACGAGTAGTGAAAAAGTAATTTTGTATTAAATTTACTCACGTGATTGTAAGTGAGTGTAAGTAGATATAATATGCTAGTGAGTGTGTGTCGTTAGAAATTTCTTGTCGTGAGCCCATCTCTAGTTTAAACTTATGCATTTTTTATAAAATAATTATTTTTTATGTTATTGTAATGCATTATGCATTTAATTATAAATAATGCATTATTTCAAACTTTCAAATAATACATAATGTAACCAAATATAAATCATCCATGATATAATGTTTAGAAAAAATAAATATGAAATACATTTTTCCAATAATCATGCATTACGTAGCAAATTATTAGTAATGCATTATTTTTTACTTTAAAATAATACGTTGTGGAACAAATGTTTGGTAAGACATCCTAAAATAATGCTACAAATAAGGTATATACATTACCTGGTAATGTGTTATATAATCACTACCCATTACCAAAGTTTTGCTGGGAATGCATTACAATAACATAAAAAATAATTATTTTATAAAAAATGCATAAGTTTAAACTAGAGATGGGCTCACGACAAGAAATTTCTAACGACACACACTCACTAGCATATTATATCTACTTACACTCACTTACAATCACGTGAGTAAATTTAATACAAAATTACTTTTTCACTACTCGTAACACCTTATATATTACGTTCTGGTATGCTATATTATATACCTTACTCGTAACCTATAAAATATCATATATTTTACACCTTACTGGTATTCTTTGTTATAAATTTATGACTTATTTTATACCTTACTGGTATTCTATGTGATAATGTGGATGCATTACTTTGAGTCTCATCGCCTGTTAAAATCATCAATGCTGCAATGTATAAAATAAGAGATCATATACCTTATTTTATACCTTATTTGGTAATCTAAGTTTTGCTGGGATTTTTGCCAGCTAACTCAAATTACAAAAAAAAAAAAATTTAATTTTATTAACTTATTTCTTTAAGTGTAAATGAAAAATTTTCGCTTTCATGCCTGAATGCACAAAATATGGCCATATGATTTTTAATGAATGTTTTACATATTTATCTATTTAAACAATTAAGATTTCATTATCAATTGAATGTATTGTTTTCGGAGAAAATTGAAATAAAACACCATAGACATACATTAGGCTGGAGCAATCTTTGCCTTTTTTCAACGGTTAGGGTGGTAAAATGTGAAAAGTTCACATTAATCGGTCAAAAATTTCAGTTACAAAAATTTCCTCAAAAAAAAAATGTTGAGGCTGATTGAGGTTTTATTACAAAATTTGTTGTCCGATTTCAAATCAAGAGGGAAGCTGAGCTAAAACCTCAATGCAAATAATATTTACTCCCATCACAACATTTTGTGAAAATCGGGAATATCTTTACTCGCTCCATCCTAGTACATGAATTTTTAATTCAGAGCCAGCACATGCAATAAATGATATCACATACACATCATATTACAATAATTGTTCTTTATGAAATTCAATATAGCGCCGTGCATGCATATCAAATGTATGATGTCTGTGAAACGTCATTATCGAAATGATGATCATCAATTAGTTGTAATTAGTAGTGTGCGGATGAATTTCAATATTCGGTATAACCGAAGGCAAAGTGGAACGTAATTTTTTTTTATTAAAACATATTTTTTTTTAACATATAAGGTCCCAGCAAAACTTAGATTACCAAATAAGGTATAAAATAAGGTATATGATCTCTTATTTTATACATTGCAGCATTGATGATTTTAACAGGCGATGAGACTCAAAGTAATGCATCCACATTATCACATAGAATACCAGTAAGGTATAAAATAAGTCATAAATTTATAACGAAGAATACCAGTAAGGTGTAAAATATATGATATTTTATAGGTTACGAGTAAGGTATATAATATAGCATACCAGAACGTAATATATAAGGTGTTACGAGTAGTGAAAAAGTAATTTTGTATTAAATTTACTCACGTGATTGTAAGTGAGTGTAAGTAGATATAATATGCTAGTGAGTGTGTGTCGTTAGAAATTTCTTGTCGTGAGCCCATCTCTAGTTTAAACTTGTGCATTTTTTTATAAAATAATTATTTTTTATGTTATTGTAATGCATTATGCATTTAATTCTAAATAATGCATTATTTCAAACTTTTAAATAATACATAATGTAACCAAATATAAATCATCCATGATATAATGTTTAGAAATAATAAATATGAAATACATTTTTCCAATAATCATGCATTACGTAGCAAATTATTAGTAATGCATTATTTTTCACTTTAAAATAATACGTTGTGGAACAAATGTTTGGTAAGACATCCTAAAATAATGCTACAAATAAGGTATATACATTACCTGGTAATGTGTTATATAATCACTACCCATTACCAAAGTTTTGCTGGGTTTTATTTTTATATTAACAAATACTTTGTTTTGTTTATTATTTTTTTTATGACATTATTAGAGATGGCACATTCGCAGAGGTGTATTTTTTCTCTGTTATCGGTTAACATAGGCTCTGTTAACTCCAGATTGGAACTCCAGAGTAGAACATGTTTGACTCTGGAGTGATTTGAAAAAAGATAGTCAAATTTAAAAATATGAAAGTGCAAAAGGGAAAGGTATAAATTTTTCCACAGATTGGAGTACTCCAACATTGTGAATGCGGCTTAAATATAAAAATTTTGTTGAATAAGGTATTTTAAAAGCAGTTTTTGTGAAGAAAACTTTTGCAAATATAAACTTTTTTGCTTGAAATTTGAAACATAAAGTTTTTAGGCATGCTTACATATTATACTAATGAGATGAAGCGATACATCTCATTTTAAAGGGATTCTGCCTTTATAAAAAAAAGATTTTTCGCGAATTGCAAAAAAAGTTACATATATATATTTTTTTTCTGCATAAATTAATAACTCACATTAGTCTTTTTACATAAATCAGATCAGGTCTTGAAATTAATAACGGAGTTGCCAAAAAAATCGCAAAATTAATAAATTATGAAAAAATCGCGATTTTACCACTTAAACGAAAACAATTTAATCCAAATTCGTACTTAATATATTGCTATGGGTCTAATCCACATTTTCCGAATCAAACAAATTTAAATTTGTGCAAGCAGATTTTTTTTAAAATAAAAAACTGCAAAAAAATGGGCAAAACTTTGATGAAGATTTGCAAGAAAACTGTTCCATTGATTCAAAAACGGACTTCACCATTGAAATCAGCATGCCTTAATTATATTGAAATGATGGTCAGACCTCATGTCGCAAATTTGATGTTACGTAGTGTATTTAATGAAGAAAAGTTTTTAAAAAAGTCTAAAAAAAACTAAAAAAAGCCAAAAATTTTTTAAAAAAAGCTAAAAAATCCGCTTAAAGCTAAATGCAAAATTTTTCCGCGAAAAATTTAAAAAAAGCTAAATCTAGCGGGAAAAAAGCTAAATTGGCAACGCTGTTTACCACATACAATTTTTTGTTCAAATTCAAATTTTACTAAAGTTTAAGAATTTTTTTCTCAAATCCGTCATCTCGGATTATTTTTCTTTTAATTACTTTATGTTATCTTTTGAACTACAAAAAGAAAAGTTGCGTATTTTTCACTCCTTATAATTTTAATTTTTATTTTTGCAAAAGCATTTAATGCGTTTTAACCCATTTTTCAATAAAGGATGTTTTTTATTTTTAACCAATGATGGGTACCAATACCTTTTCGATACCAATACCCGTTAATACCAATTCAAATTGAAAACCAATACCAATTAAAAACCAATACCTTTATTTGTGCGATACCAATACCGATAAAAAACCAATACCGTTTCCCCACTACCAATACCAATTAAAACCCAATACTTTTATTCTTCAAAACCAATACCAATAAAAACCAATACCAATTCATTTTTTTCTACTTTTGTATCGGTTTTGTTTCGGTTTTTTGTATTTTTATTTTCGTTTTTTTTTTTTTAATTGTGCGTCAAACATTTTCTTTCCATCATATTATTAGGATTTACCTGACTAACGAATTGCTAAAGATCTTCATAAAAGATGTTACATCGATCAGTAATCTTTTGCATGCAATGTCACATAACAAAAAGGAGTTAGCTACTTGAATTTTAAAAGCCATAAAAATATAAAACAATTTTTTTTCTGTCACGTGCAAATTTTTTTTTGTCACGTATCCTTATTTTTAACCCAATTTGGTTGTTATGACCCCTAATAAAAGTAGATCTTAAAAAATGTAGACCTTTTCTGTGATAAATTTTTGATATTGATAATTGATATTAGGTTTTACCTGACTAACGAATTGCTAAATTGTTCATAAAAGATGTTACATCGATCAGTAATCGTTTGCATGCAATGTCATATAACAAAAAGGAGTTAGCTACTTGAATTTTCAAAGCCATAAAAACATAAAAGAAATTTTTTACTTTTTTTTAAGCAAATTTGATTTTTATGACCCCTAATAAAAGTAGATCTTAAAAAATTTAGACCTTTTCTGTGATGAAATTTTTTCTTTTGCAAACATTGTTTATATTTGATATACATTAAATGTCACTCCACTGTCCTTTGGGTTGTAAAAAAAATACAAATGTCCTTTTTTGGAAATTCCAATCAAGCAGTCGTTACAAAATTTTATGTCACAACACCAGAATCCAAAATTTTTTTTTTTTTTGTTTTATTAGAGGCACACTGTGCCGGACACAGTCATATTATATAAGCAGGGAAACCAAAAATATGCAGTATCATGTTTTTACCTGCGCGTTGTATTGATAAATGGGTAAGGTATTTATCCGTTTCAGAAGATTTTAGGAAATCTGGCATCGATTTGTTAGAGCATATTTTTGCATATTTTAGCCTTAAGAGCATATTTTAGCATATTTTAGGTTTAAGAGCATATTTTAACATAAGAGCATATTTTTAGAGCATTTTTTCATTTTTATAGCATTTTTTCACGTTATTTTTTCCCAATTTTTTTATATCAACACTTATTTTTAAAAATTTTTTAATTTTTGTGGGATGTTTTTTTTTTAATTTTTTAAGTGGATTGAAATGTTTTTTTTTTCTTTTCCAAAATAACGGGGTTTTGACGACTGATTACGCTTTGGCCTGTTCTTGATTCATTAACCCATATTAACCCTCTAACTACCCCACATAACGGTATTTTTTGGGTCTATTCTCAAAAAAATTGTAAAAAAATACCTCGAAAAAAGGGACATAATTTTTTTAAGAGCATATTTTTATTGTTTTTAGAGCATATTTTCCGTTTTTAAGGGCATTTTTTAAGCGCATAAAACGTGTTTTTAGAGCATATTTTTGGTTTCCCTGTATATAAGAATTTATTTTATTTTAGTGTTAGGTTCACACTTGCTATTTTTGAGAGTTTAAGGGCTACGTGTTAAAAAAATTCTTTGTTCTGTATACCTACATTACTTTGTTATTCTGCAAAACGATGTTCGCATTCATTAGCTAGTTTAATTATTGGGTTTCCCCATACAATTTAAACGTCAAAATAAACCACCGTTTTATTTTGACAGATAAAGTGTTTAAAACTGTATGGGAAAGACACATAATTAAACTAGTTTAAATGAATGCGAATATGTTATTACTTGTTTAAGGTCGTAAGCACAGACTAATACAGACTCGACATAAGTGACAGGTGTCAAAAAAGTATTCTTGAACCATATGGTTATTTTTTTCAAATTATTCTACGAATTAGGATAGAAAGAGAAAACTGATATAACGCGCCATAAGAAAAATTGATGCCAGATCGGTTTTTTTTGTTTCACTCACTCCTAAGTCGTAGAAAGTGTTGCCATGTTAGCGTAAAACGGACTAAAAACCGCTCTGTTTTATCCTAAAATCGCTTAGTTTTTCCCCATTTTTTTTAATAAAACTCTACTGTCGAGTCTGTTTTGTAGGCTGTATCGTAAGTGTGAACCCCATATAAGAAAACAATTTACCCATGTAATCGCAATTACCAAAAGATCTAAAATCGAAAAAATATTTATGAATGAAAAGGATGAATTTCAGGTATATTTTGTAACGAATGTTAAGTCTCAACTTTCTGCAATCAAAAAATATATTCCCTTGTCCACCGCAATTTATATGTGCATTAAACGCAATGTTCATCAGCACAGAAATTGTTTAAAGAAAAAACGAAAACTTTGCATTTTATTATTTTAGGCTTTTAATTTGTATACCCTCCACCAACAGTATGGGGGTATACTGACTTTTTCATTCCGTGTGTAACGCATCAAAATTTCGGTCTACACTCAAAAAAAAAAAAACTGTAATGTTAGCAAAAAAAGCTTGTAAACCTACAAGAAAATTTGCTGATTTTGAACCCACAATTTTTTTGGTAAAGTAAGCAAAAATGTTTTGCCAAAAATTAGTTAACTGAATTTTTTTTTTTATTTCCATTTACTTCATAATTTGAGGACCCCATTGGTCCAGACCCCGATGGGCCTAAACCTAGTTGGGTTCCTTAAAAATCGTCATAGTTTTTGATCCAAAATTTTTGTCCGTTTCGCTCTATCTTGCTTAGTTTTTGAGATACGTGATTTTAGGGGACCACTGGGGGTTTGAGAATTAAAAAATTCGATAACTTCAAAAATATTACTCGGAGAGCTTTTGGTTATTTTGTGGTCTTGTTCTACGTATTGAGAGCTACCAAAATGCTTTTGGACTTTTTATCGTGTCGGCAATATTTACCGAGATTTGAGCATTTTAAAACTTTCGGGAATGCTAAGTTTTTTGGATCCAAAGTTAGGGCCCATTAGGGTCCACAAATGTGAAGAGAACCGGCGATACTATGTAGAGCTCAAGAACCAAAAATGGCCTCCATTTTGCTCTATCTGGCTTAGTTTCCGAGATAGCGCCATTTAAAGTTTTCTGAAAATAAAAAAAATTTGCCATTTATTTTTGCTAATATTAGCAAAAAATCTTGTAAAAATGTAGTCAACTCAATTTCAAATTTAGCAAAAGAAATTAGTTCCAAGTTTGTTTAAAATTGCTAATGTGCTAAATGAAGTTTACAAGAATTTTTTGCTAACAAGCTAACCTTAACTAAAAATTTGCTAAAAGTTAGCTAACTAGCATTAGCAAAAAAAAATAGTAAATCTACTAACGTATTTTTTTGAGTGTAGGACCCATAAAGTATATATATTTTCTAACGATGTCCCTCCGTCCGTCTGTCCGTCTGTAGTTAACACGCACGAATATGTCTTATGTTCCTAGGCGGGTTAAGTTCGTAAATGAGCAAAATCGGACCAGGGGGAAAAAGTTCCCCCTTGAAGAACTAAACCAACCTCTAAAAAACATAATTTTTTACATGATTTTTTGTGTTTTTGTTTAACAAATGCAACATTTTTATGCTACAAAAAGTTCAAAGTCCTGCATTTGGAACTTGAGAATTAGAAAATGTTGTTTTTATCGGTCAGCCCCCCTTTTATGGGCGTGGAATTATTTTTTTTTTTAATTATGATAAACTTTTATTTCTTAAGTTCAGAGAAATTTTACATTTTTTTTTTGCTTTTTTTGGTTGTAATCTAAAGTTAAGCCAAATTTTAAAATTTTTTTACATTTTTTGGTACGAAAGGAAATATGAAGAGAAAATAAATCACGCAAACTCACGCTAGGGGGCCCCCGTAGGCTAGTTGGTAGCGTGCTAGCCTTTCAACGTGGGGGTCGTGGGTTCGATTCCCACCAGAACCCTTGGTTTTTTTCGCTACAACGAGACGACGGTCATTGATACCAGTTCTCGGTTAGGTTGCATTTATTAAAAATGAGTTGTAAATAAAAAAGAAAGAATAAATAAAAATAATTGATCATGTGATGTGATCAAAAACTATTATTATTATTAACTCACGCAAAAAAATCGACTCACGCACACTCACTCACGCAATTTTTTTCTCCACTCACACTCACAATCACGTGAATAAAATTGAATTCAGTCACACTCACGCGTGAATCACGCTCTAATCTGCTCATGTGCCCATCTCTACTTAATATAAGAAAAATAAAAAATAAATCATTATTCAAAAATCCACCATGTCCGATCGACGGCTAAAAATCAAAACTAAACTCGGTTAAAAATTGCGCATAAATGTATACTTTTCTCCACTGTGGGGCGGACAGAAGGACGATGTACGTTAAATTAATTAATATTAACGACAAAACCTTTTGCATACAAATTCCAAAACCGATATAAGATAAATACCAATACTTATTAAAAACCGATACCGATTCGAGGCTAAAACCAATACCAATACCCAATACCTAAATAATTCAAAACCAATACCGAAACCTATACCAATTCAACAAAAAATGAAAACCAATACCTATACCAATACTAATATAATTTTAAAAACCAATACCAATACCAATACTTTTATCGAATTGGTACCCATCCTTGTTTTTAACATTAATAACCCAATTTTAACAAAATTTGGCATTACTTTTAACCTTATAAATATCAATCTACGTATTAAGTTTTATAACGATCGCATAATTTTTGTAGGATTTATAGCGTTTTTAAGAAAAAGGATATATTGCAGGACCTTTAATCATTGCTCCGATTTAAATGAAAATTTACGCACACGTTGCTAGTTGTATGTGTATCAGCATGACCACTTTTTGTAATTTTGCGGACAATATTGTAGCTAAAATAAATTTTTCAAAAATTCATATATTTCTTAACTAAGGTATTTTATGCTAGTGTTTCAAATTTCAAAAAAAATCTGTTTTTGTCCCTTCGTTATATGGGCTCAACGCACTGTTGTGCGTTGGGGTCCTACACAGAAAAAAAAATATAAAAAAATGTTGTGTAAATTTTTAATACTATTGAGTAAAAAATTACTCAATTTTGCACCAGTAAACGGTTTAATAGTATTGAGTAAACTTTTAATAAAAAATTATTAAATGCTTAATAAAAAATTTGAGTAAATAATTAATTCACACAATTAAAACTTTACTCAAAATTTTTCAATATTTTTAAGTAACTTTTTAATTGTGTCAAGTAAAAATTTGCTCAAAATGTATCAATTTATTTTTTTTTAAAGTTTAAGAAGTTTCGATTTATGTTTTCAAAAAAATTGCTTTTTCAAACTTTACCAAGTATACTTATGTCTTCAAGACAAAGAAAAATTTTATAAAGACTATTTCAAACTTTCATATACATATGAGGCATTCCACACCAAATGTCCAGCGAAAAAAAACATGTGTACTGTAAACTTCTGAATAGGTTGTATGGATAGCCCTATATGGATCTTAGAAAATTGCGTTTTTGGTTTTCCAATTTTTAAAAAACTGGGCTTAGGAGGGAGGCGTGGTCAAATATTGGAAAAATGGTCAAATTTGTGGCGAGTTGCCTTTATTAAATATTTATCAAATTAAAACGGAATGCACCACAATCTCAAAAATTTACATTCTTATATAGTTTTGTACGGGCTATCGATTAAATTTTTTTTTTTTTTGGATAATTTTCAGAACCCGTTCTGAAATTTTTTTAAATAACTGTTCCTACATCACAGTATATTTTGTTAGTTGTTCAAAAAAATTACTTAAAATAACTAACAGAAATAGTTGTTTGATATTTTTCATACAAAAACAACTGACTTTGTAGTTGAAAACAACTAACTACTGTAAAATATACAAACAACTAACACGTAGTAACTTACATAATTTTCTGAGTGTTGAGATGATGCTTTTAATGATACATTTGTATTCACAATAATATTAATATAAAAATGTAAACATACAGTTTTTAGGCCAAAGGGAACCATAATTTTCCCGACAATTGACGAAATTCGACAAAAGTATTTTTTTTTTTGTAATAATATAAAAAATTTATAAAAAGTTTAAAAAACACATTTTTTCTGTTTTTAAATACATTTTAGAACACGATAAAGATGTCACATATAGGATTTTTGTGAACACGTACCATTAAAGGCAACATCTCAACTAAAGTCCTTGGTTTGCATGGGGAAAACTTTGTCACTAGTTAATTTTGTCCGAATTGGCTTAAAATTTCAACATCGAGGTTTTAGACCAAATCAAAAAAAAATTTCCCGACAATCAACAAAATTCGAAAAAGTCATTATTCGTGCCACCCTAATGTATATATGTACTAGGGATGCCAAACGGGATTGACATTTACAAATCCCGGGATTCGGGATTTTGAAATCGTAATCCCGGGATCCCGGGATTTTTCGGGATTTCGGGATTTTTCGGGATCCCGGGATTTTTCGGGATTTCGGGATTTTTCGGGATTTCGGGATTTATTAAAATTAAAGTTTTTAACGTTATCTTTCAAAAAAAATTATAATTTAATATTTAATTAATTCATCAACGTTGAATAATTATCGTTTTACATATTTAGCACAGAAAACCCGACAATTTAGAAACAACTTAACTGGTACTGCTCCAAGATTTTTATATCCTCCAACCAAATTATGTGGGTATAACCGCTTTGTCGCTCCATGCGTAACGCAGAAAAATATTGGTCTATGACATCATAAAGTATATAAATTATTGATCTATGACCGATTTTAATAGATTCTAGCGATGTCCATTAACCTTTGAAAAACGTAACTTTTTTAAACATTTATTTTGATGTCAAAGTTTTAAGTTACAGGGTATTTCAAAATTAATTTTCTTTGGTAGGTCTCTTTTGTGGGCGTGGATATAAAATATTTCTTTAAATAAATATAAAATTGTTTTAATAAATTTGTTAGCATTTTTGACAAGGGTAAGTTGTTCTCCAGTGTCCTCCGCCAACACAAAACACACCTCTGTTAAATTTTTTTCGCTGTTTCTAACAAAAATGGGATCGGAGATATATATTCAATTTCCTTACTTATAACGCTCAATTAAGAACCAAAACTGTTGAATAGAAACTACACTCATAGAAATATCTTAGTAGAAAAATTAGTAAACCCATTGTAGATCAAGTTTTACAGAATATTGCCGTATTCAACAAAAATTAATGTTGATATCGTTGAATAATCAGTAAAGTTGAATCAACTCTTTACATCGCTTATACAGAATTCAATAGATAAAACCAAAAAAGAAAAAACAACCCTGTTCGTTCATTTTTGTATTATCAAGTTGGTAGCAATGCATTGCAATGTGAAGTTTGTTTGTCTCTTATAAAATTATTTTATGTGTTTGTTTCTTATAAAAATATTTAATATTATAAAAATAAATTAAAATAGGATCTGATGATCAGATTCTGATCTGTAAATATTTGGTAAGTAATAAAATACATTGGTTACTTTATGTATTCATACTATATTATATTTTTGTTTGTTTTTTTTAAGGCTTTTGATTTGGTGTCATTAGAAAACTGGAGAATGGCTTACAAGTGCAAAACATAAATAAAAGAAGTGTGTGAAAATCTTGTGTTGAAATATTGCAGCTTAAAAAGCCGGTGATAATTCTAAAAAATATTGTGATTTTTACTTAATAAAAGAATATTAACAAATAACAACAAGCTTTTTTTTATTAATAATATTTCTTATATCAACAAAAATATGAGTTGAGTTTACAAAAAATACGAGTTGATTTACAAAAAAACGAGTTGATCAACTTTTACAAAAACTGACAACAATTTTTATTGAAATCAACATAAATATTTGTAGGGTCAAAATCAACAATGATTTCTGTTGAATTTACAATGATTTTCTTTGGGAATACAATGATTTTTGGTTGAGTGTACAGTAAAGGTGTCCTAACGACTAAGGTAATTTTTCAAAATCACTTTTGAATACGTGGTAGGGTCCTAAATTGTAGTTTAGTATCTAAAAATGAGTGAGCCAAAATTTGGAGACAATCGGATAAAAATAACTCGTGCCGAAAATGGATTGAAGTTTTGGGACATTCTTATGTGATAAAAAAACACGTTTTTTCTGGTTTTTTGAAAATTTTTGGTATATGTTATTTTTTGTTAATTTTTTTGTTAAATAATATGCAAACGGTACTAAATTACCTTTCCAAAAAGGTTAAAAAAATTCAAATCGGATAAAAAGTAAGCATTTTATGCATACATGCCCCAGACCATTGCATGGTTTTTAAAGCCAAAATTTTAAAATGTTCAAAATTTCTATGCAAAAAAATAAAAAAAATTAAATTTTACTTTATAATGTTATTAAATACATGTTATAGATAAAAACTAACAAATATAGTAGTCTAGCTTTTTTTTAATTTGGCGTGGGTAGTGATATAACTTCCGCGGATTTCAAAGAAAATGTGTTTTTCTATGGTAATTTAGCAAATATGGAAAAAAAATGTTTTGAATTGTACTATACCAAGTGTAAAACATAAATTCTGTACATTTTTAGAGAAATAGGGCATCTTTAACCCCTTTTCATCGAGGTGAAATGACAAATTTGGGACATTAATTATTTCTATAAAACAAGATATCTGCATATATCCGGTTTCTCAAAAGTTATAGAATTTACATTTTACGTTTCGTTCCGTACAATAAAGAAAAACTTTCCCCATATTTGCTAAATTATTGTAAAAAAACGCATTTTATTTGGAATCCGCGGAAATTTTATCACTACCGGCGAAAAATAAAAAAAAAATCTTGACTACCATATCTGCAATTTTTAATCGTAAACATGTTTTCAATATGATCATTAAGTAAAATAATTTTTTTTGTATTTTTTTGCCTAAAAATTTTGAAAATTTTGAAATTCTGGCTTTAAAACCCATGCAATGGTCTGGGGCATGTATGCCTAAAATGCTTGTTTTTTATCCGAATTTAATTTTATTAGTCTTTTTGGAAAAGTAATTTAGTACCATTTTCGTATTGTTTCACAAAAAAATTAACAAAAAATAACAAATACCAATATTTTACCAAAAACTACAAAAAAAAGGTTTTTCTTTCATATAAGAATGCCCCAAAACTTCAATCCATTTTCGGCACGAGTTATTTTTAGCCGATTGGCCCAAAATTTTGGCTCACTCATTTTTAGATACTAAAGAATAATTTAGGACCCTACCAGGTGTAAAAAGATGATTTTCGTTTTTAAGGACACCTCTAGTGTACAGCTGGAATACTAAAAGCTCCATTATAGAATATAACTTTCGGCAAAATTTAACTGTTTCATAAAAACTGTATATTGAGTAATCCCCACTAAAATGTGATTTGCCTCCCAAAGAGCAAGAGAATTTAAGTCCAACATGCCTCATTTGAAAGGTATCTCAAAGACCTTTCAAACGATATCAATTTTGTCCAAATCGTAAAACAAATACTAAAAATAGTAAATTTTGATTACAAAAATTGACAAAAAAAAATCCCGAAATCCCGGGATTTTTCGGGATTTGTCAATCCTGGAAAATCCCGAAAAATCCCGGGATGGAAAAAAATAAATCCCGGGATTCGGGATTTGTCAATCCCGAAAAATCCCGGGATTTCGGGATTCGGGATTTCCCGTTTGGCATCCCTAATATGTACGTAGTTGTTTATTTTTTAAATACATTCCTGGAATGGGTTGTTGTTCCTTAAAAGGATTGTGTGCTCTCTCTTTTTCCATTTATGATTGCTCCATTTCAATGGAAATGTTGTTGCCGATGATTTGTTTCCATATGAATGGACAAATAAACAAATATTTGATGTAACCATTGTTACACCATTACATTCGTACAAGAAAATAAATATGTACAGGAAAGAAGAAAAATATTATTTTCTTATATTTTCAGGCTTTCACTTGTAATATTTTCCGCAACAACCAAATTACATTTTTATCTGTGAAGAAAGTAATACAAATGTTTTTTTTGTGTGTAAAAACTGCCTAAATGTTGGATTAGAAAAAAAGTTGTTTTACATTATCCAGGCAAAACAAATGTAGTTGTTACAACCGCAAATATTTAGTAGACATTTTTGAGGTTGTTACACACAAAAAAAAACTTTGTCAAATTACTAGGAAAAGTCTCGTAATCCCATTTTACCAATATTTGACAGTTTTCCTTGTTTTTTTAACAAACAAATTTGGATCGAAATTTGCATTTTTTTTTTTGTAGTTTTGCAATTTTTTTTGTAATTTTACAAATTTCCAAAATAATTTTACAAAAAAAAATCTATGAAATTCACGAGAATTCCTTGTAATTTTAAATGCTCCAAAAAAACTGTAAATTTACAATTTTATTTGTCAAAAGCTTGTACAATTACAATATTATTGGTAAAATGCTTGTAAAATTACTAGGAATTCTCGTAAAATAGGAGGTAGCAAAAAATCTAGTACACTTAAAAAATTATGTCATTAACTGTTTGTAGTTTATTTAAAAAATTTTACGTTTAGTCGTTTTTAAAAGAAAAAACATTTGTTTGATGTTCAGCTTTTATTAATGACTACTTCTGTCCTTTGTTTCAAAAACAGCATACTAAAATATAAAGACTTTCATTAACATTTAGTTTTTAAAGTCATTTATTTTTGTTCTGTAAGTAAAAACAACTGATAATTCTTTAAATTTTTATTGATTTATGTACAGTGCCGGTTAAAAAAATAGCACCAATGACAAAAAATCTATTCATTCAATTAAAACAAAATATTATGTGCGTATTCGTTTAAAGTAAATATTCAATACTCTTTTACTAAGTCTAAACCCCTTAAATGTTTTTACTTTTTCCAAAAATTGTGGACGGTTCTTTTTCAATGATCGATATTTTAAAAAAACTCTAATTTAGTGCGGTCAATAAAATAGCACCGAATGTCAAAATTTCTTTAAAAAAATTAATATTGTTTTAATTATAAAAATAAAAGTGTTAAATATTAAAGAAAGATAGTTTTTATTTATAAAAAAATTTAATTCATTACAAAATTTGACATTTATTTTCATAAAAATATGACGTGGAAGGAATTACACTCCTCAAAAACGTGCTGTTGTAAAAAATAAAATTTCTGAACATAAACAATATTCTGAAATAGGAAAATTGGTTGGATGTGCTTATAAAATGTTTGGAAATTTAAGAAAATTAACTTTAGATCTTGAAAAACTTAGTCACAAGCAATGTTTGTCACCATTAGTGGTTAGGTGTTTGAAAAGACAATGGAAGAAAGCCCCATTTACGGCAGCTCCAGAGCTAAAAAAGGATAGCAAATGGCGAAAATGTTTGTCAAGGATTACAAAACAACAACATTTTCGCTTGTAGATTCGGTAAAGTGCGCCTACTCTCACTTAAGCATGCTGCAAGTCGTTTGAAGTTTGCTAACAGTAACTCAGAATTACCAGCTTAAAAGTGGATCAATGTTCTATGGACAAATGAATCCATTGTTGTTTTATTTGAAGACATGGGTTCACATACCTATGTCAGAAGACCCTATAACGCGAAGTTCAATCCAAAGTTCGAAATAAAAATAACTTAAAATGGTGCTTATGGTGTGGGGGATATTTTCCTACTGCGAAGTGGGGTTAATATATGGGACCATGGCTCACATATTAGACTAGATCAACCGTGGATATACACTTAACGTTTATATCCTCCAGAAAGTAATGTAACCATAAGTTTCATAGCAAATGCCACTAATTTAGGTCTTTTAGCACGTCAATTACCCAAAGCATGACGAGAAATTGGCAAAAAGTTGGGTCTGGACAATAAAGTAAACGTGATGCAATGGCCTGGTCAGTCCCCAAATCTAGACAAAATTGATAGTTAATGGACAGATATAGAAAAGGGAGTGTCTCGAATACAACCAACTTGTAATGAAGCTCATTGGGTGGCTGTTCAGCAAATCTGGAACTCAGTTTTGAATTAAAGATCCAAAAATCTCGTGAATTCGGTACAAAAACGTTGTACAGAGGTAATTGTCAACAATGAGCACTCGACAAAAATTTTTTTTTAATACTTAAAGATATCGAAACAATACTGAATTCATAATCCATTAGTTTTTCAAATTTAAGAATTTAATTTTAATGCAAAAATTACTGTGGTGCTATTTTTTTGACTGAGTCTTTTTAAAGTTTTTTTAAAAACTCTGAAAATTTTTAATAAAATAAAAAACCAAGTTGGCCTTTTCTTATGTAATATCACCCTCTTGTTAGTATCTTATGACACGTTTTCAGTGGCATAAGTTGAAATTGTTAAAAAAAAACCAACGAAGAAAATTTTGTTTTATCCTGGTGCTATTTTTTTGACCGCAGCTGTAAGTATTTTTTTTTTTAATTGTTGGTATTTTTTAATGAAATATCATTAGTTTTTACCTACACAAGTCAGTTATTTTTTTGTAGAAAAAAAAATCTAAAAATTATTTATAGAAATATAAAAACATGTTTGTATCAAGTGACTTTGGCACGATGGGTAGAGTGTCTGGCCAGAATGTAGTTGATTGCGGGATCGATTCCCCAAAAATTTTATTAAAAATTTTTAAAAAAATATTTCAATAAAAAATTGTAAAAAATTACCTACAAAGTCATTAATTTTTAATGTTTTGGTAAGTTATTTTTTTAGAATTTGTTGGTAAAAATAACAGAACTATCGTTAATTTTTAATGTTTTCGTAGGTTATTTTTTTCGAATTTGTTGGTAAAAACAATGAAAAAAACGTTATTTTTTAATGTATAATGTTATTTCAGAAAATTGTGTCAACAGTAAAAAATAAATGTTGATGTTTGTTAAAACAAATGAATAATTACTGGGATGGTTTTCAATTGTTTATTCACTGGTTTTAAATGTGTTTTTCATTTGTTTTTGCCTACAAAATATTTTGAGTGTAAAGATACGAAACCTCCTTGTAAATTTTATAGTTTCAATTGCCTTTTCTCATACCTAACTTTTATTGTCTGACGAATCTATCAATATTGTGTATATATGAGACGTGACATGTGTTTGCTGTGCAAAGAAATCTTACAATAAAAAAAGGAAACATGAAAATTTATTCAATGAAATGAATTTAACATAATAATAACAAATAACAGAAATAAAATTATTCAGTTTACAAATTATAATTTCAAATACATTTTTTTTTTATACCACATCGTGTAAGTAAACAGAAATTATTTATAAATATAAGTTTGGTATTAGGTTTGAAACGCAACTGTTGTAAAGGAAAACAAAAGTATTAAAAGATCTATATTATTAGACATTCAATGTATAAAATTATACAATAAATGTGTAAAAGTACATTTTAAATGTGGAAAATTATACAATAAATGTGTAATATTACACAAAATGTGTAAATTGACAACCAAAAAAATAGTCACTTACACCGAAAAAAGTCCATGCAACATTTTACGAAATAAACTTTCTTAGCTATTTCTTTCGTAAAATACACGAAAGTTTCGTTTATTTTACGAAAATCAGTTTAGGAAACATTTTTGAAAATTAACGAAATTAAGAATATCCTTCGTAACATTTTATTTCCTAGAATCCACGAAAGTTTCGTTTATTTCACGAATATATATTTTTTTAATTTATGAATTAAATTTTAAAATTAAACATAATTACGATTTTTTTTCTTTATGTAGATTATAAAAATAAAAAAAAATTAGGAATTTAAATGGAAATGAATGGGTTTTTAAACAGTAAATAAATGTTTAAGGTCAAACTTAAACGGTGTTACATAAAAAAGAAATCCTAAAGTATATTTTTTTTTTGCAAAAATATTTTTGTGATATGTGATAGAGCAATTTAAAGGCCAGATTCGGATTCAGCGCGCCAAAAACCTTGAAAAATATTGTCCATGACCATTTATGATAAATTTATTTTTTTTTTGCCCGGGTTATCTGAATGGAGATTTTCTGCAAAATCTTAATTTTCTTTTTTAGAAAAATTATCACAACTCAGTCAATTATTATCCGATTTTTTCAGGATAAAACTTATCGTATTTAGAATTAAATTATCTTTAAAAAACGCTCATAAATATAAAGGTTGTTAAACGAACTATAGCAGAAAAAAGTCGATAAACTCGAAAAATTTTCAAAAAATAACAAAAAAAAAAAAATAGATTTTATAGAAAAATCAATAGGTATCTTTCTTTTGCGTATTGACCAATTCACACACATGGAAAGCCCTATCTTTTTTCTATCCAAAACAGTTTAAAATTTTAAAATCGGTTGAAAATTTTCTGAATTACACAAAGTTTAGTGAGAAAACTCCCGAAAAAAGTTTTTTTGACAATAACTCTAAATTTTGAGGGTGTCTGTCAAGTTTAATGGGCATTTTTGTAATCTACTCGACAAAACCAACAACCAATACTATGTCACATCAGAAGTATTTTTTCACTCTAGCACAGTGTTATTAAAAAAAAGTATTTCTTTTTTATTAAAAAAAATGTTCACTTTATAACTTGTATCATTTTGTACGAAACTTTCCTATTTTCGTGTATTCTACGAAATTTTCAATTAAAAATACAAAAAATGTTCATTAAGGTCACGAAATATTTTTGTGAGTATCCAAATTAATTTTTGCTTTTTACGAAATCATTGATTTTAAATTCAAATAAATTTCGTGTATTTTACGAAATTTTGCATTAAATTTACGAAATATTTTCGTATTATACATAAAATATTTTCGTAAAATTAAAAATATTTTTCGTACAATGTACGAAATATTTCGTGTATTTTACGAATGTCTTTCGTTTTGCGAAATCACGAATGTTTTCGTACATTGTACGAAAGGATTCGTGTATTTTACGCATTGATTTTTTCGGTGTAGTTTTTTATACACTCAAAAGATAAAATTTAGCAAACTTTCAGCAGATTTTTTTTGCTAAAATTTGTATTTTTACTATGTCTTTGTTTTAACATATTTTTAGCAGATTATTTTTCAATTATTCAGAAATAGTTTTCTATTATTTAAAGTAGAGATGGGCGCGTGAGTGAATTTTGACTCACACTCACACTCACTCACGCTCACGCAAAAAATAATCAAATCACTCACTAATCACTCACGCAAGTTTTTTTTTACTCACGCTCACTCACATTCACGTGAGTAATAAAAAACTTACTCACACTCACGCGTGACTCACGCCAGATTCAATCACGCTCACGCGTGAGTCACGCAAAATCTACTCACGCAATAAAATTTTCTTACAAAAAAAAAAACTCCAAAAAAAATGTTTTTACAAAAAATTTAAAAAAAAAATTGGCAAATCAAAAAAATCTAATCACGCAAACTCACGCAAAAAATAAATGACTCACTCACTAATCACTCACTCAGATTTTTTTCAACTCACACTCACTCACAATCACGTGATTGAAATGAAAATGCCTCACACTCACGCGTGATTCACGTGAATCACGCAAATCACGTGACCAGCGCCCATCTCTAATTCAAAGTGTTAAATTTTTTTGTTTTTTATGCAATCAAAACGATATTTTAAAACATGTTTTTGAGCATATTTTTAGCAGATTATTTTGTAATTTTTCAGAAATAGTTTGCTATGATCAAGAAAACTTTCTTAAATTTTTATTTCAAAGTGTTAATTTATTTTCGTTTTTATACAATCAAAACGATTGAGACTAATTTTTATTAAAAAATTAAAACTGTTATATTCGACCTTTAAAATATTATATTTTGAGTAGGTTTATTCTAACTCGAGGTCATTATTTCCTTTACTAATTAAAGCCATGATATTCCCATAGAATAATTTTCAAGAAAATTATTTTTGTTTTAAATTTATTTGTGTTGGTAATTATTTTCGTGACCTTTTTCCATTTAAAAGATAATACAAATTTTTAAGGATTGAATTCTGTAAAATATTTTTAAAATATTTATCTTATACCCTGTTCTCACGAGCATCTAAAAACGGTTTTAAACGACATTTGTTTTAATTAAAAAAAAAGTGTTCACACGTAATTTCACTCGTTTTATTTTGGTTTTTATGTTTTTATTTTGACATTTGCATTATCAGCTGATAAACATGTACACATTTCAACAACAAATGAAACTAAAATATGAAAATTATATTCATTAATTATACATATAACTGTTTATAATGTTCAAGAATTGTTTTAAGATAAAAATAGCACGATTTTTTTTTGTATTATTTACATTTTAATAATAAACAATGTTGCCAATATTAATAAAATGCTTTAAAAACGCTGAACATTCAAAAATACTCAACTCAACCCCTGGAATTCCGCTCGTTTTAAATCGTTTTAATTTTAAAACGAGCTAAAAACATTTTTATTTTGACATATTACAACAAAACAAGTAAAAAAGTTAAATTCGGCCTTGCCGAATGTAGTGATAGCCTCCACAATTTCAAAAAGATTATTGCAAACAACTTTATTTAAAAGGAAATTACTTTTGAAAAAAAAAAAAATTTAAAAAAAATTTCCGCGAAAAAAAATTTTGGTAAAAAAAAAAATCCGCGATTTTTTTTTTTTTTTTGTCCAAAAATATGTTCGTACTTGTTTAAATACCATTTGGTTTTCAATTATGTTAACATATGTCAACCAGAAGCCGAATTAAAGCATTTTGTATTTTTAGGTTATGTTGAATGTACTGAAATTTTTGAGGTGTGCTTACATTTTCGTTCATAACTTTTGAACCGCTGAACCGATATCGCTCAAATGCAATACCAAACTTCTCGGGAGAACTTCCAATATATATGTTAAGTTTCAGTCATCTCTGTGCAATATTTTGTCCGCGAGAGGATTTTCCACAGACAGACGGACAGACGGACAGACGGACATCGCTAGAATGTCTTAAAATCGATCGGGCATCATGAA
Organism: Pegoplata infirma; assembly: GCA_963921195.1. NCBI lineage: Eukaryota > Metazoa > Arthropoda > Insecta > Diptera > Anthomyiidae > Pegoplata > Pegoplata infirma. The sequence continues at coordinate 64,078,813 of OY992538.1, forward strand.
TATATATACTTTATGGGGTCCCAGACCGATATTTCGATGAGTTACAAACGGAATGACAAACTTATATATACCCTCTATCACTAAGTGGAGGGTATAAAAAATGTATGGTAAAACGAGTCATAAAAATGGGTTTTAAGCATAAAACGAAAAATGTTGCTAAAAATGGTTTTTAGCTGTAAGTGAGAACAGGGTATTAGGATGACATTACCCACTAGTAATCTGATTCGCCGTAAGCAGGTTTGTAAGGGAATGTTGATTTGATATTCCCTTACAAACCTGCTTACATATGGGATGATATTTGGTCGCAATGTCCCACTTTAGAGCATTTCATCCGAGCGCTTATTTCAGCGCAATAAAAGTGTAATGAATTATACCTTCTTAGGAGCTTACTAGGTGTTTTTTTGTAAGTGTATCCTCAGAAATCATTGCTCCAATAAAGCACAAAAATAATGTGTTACCATCACTAAAGTCTTCATGCCTGAAAAGTTTGTATGAAGAAAGTGCTCGTCGTAAGCACATAAATAATACTACAGTTTTAATGTTTGAATACTGTGTAGTATTGTGTTTTCACTTTTGCGCAAGCGTACACGTCCGTTCACAAAAAAACACAATATCAACTGAATTAAAAATATATTTTGTTTATTGTGTCATCCAAATGTTCGTTTTGTTGTTTGATGCTCGTAACTCGTCGTATAATTTATAGTTTTTTCTCGCTGACTCACGGTAGTGCTTACTGCACTACTGTAAGCGAATGTATTTAAAAATGTCTGTTTATATTCGCAATTTATTGAAAAATTTATATTTCTATCTCTGCCTTACATTAGTGCATCTAGTATGCACTACTGTAAGGCAGAAATATATATTTGCTGAAGAGGAAGCGCTTATGTATGTCACAAGGTTGGCAATCGATACCCACCCAGAATAACGGTATTTGGCTATTGTACAGCAACCAATAAAGATATGAAAATTTTCAAAAGCTTTTATGAAAGTAGATGAAATTTCTAGTATTTTTGATCTGTTACTTCGTGTTTGTACCGGTTGCTTTTCGAAATATACGCCAATACCTTTATAATACCGTTTGAAACGGTATTTTAAAGGTATTGGCCTATATAACGAAAATGAACCGGTACATACACGAAGTAACACATCAAAAATACTACAAATTTTATCTACTTTCATAAAAGCTTTTAAAAATGTCCATATCCTTATTGGTTGCTGTACAATAGCCAAATACCGTTATTCTGGGTGCGTATCGATTGCCAACCTTGGTATGTCAGAAAAATTATCAACGGCTTCCACAATCTCGATTTTTTTTTGCTGGGTAGTGATGGTAAATGAAAGAAGAGGATCTCCGCTAAATTTTCTCATGCTATTATTTCGATCTATCAGGAAAAAGTTACAAAAGAAATGTCCTTTCAAAACTTTTTTCTTTAATATCATTTAAAATTATCAAATTATTTTGATAAAGTTTTGAAAGGAAACTATTCACATCCTTTTTACTTCTATCCTTTCAAAACTTTATCCTTTAATATCATTTAAAATTATCAAAATATTTTGATAAAGTTTTGAAAGGAAACTATTCACATTCTTTTTACTTCTATAGCAAAATCAAATAAAGGGAAAAATTACCGAAAATTCTCCTCTCTCATTTACCATCAATAGTGATATTATAAGACGAGTACCAATATTAAAAAATATTTTACAATCGTAATCCTTTAAAACTTTGAAGTCCTTTTAAAAAGAAACAGGATCACGAAATGAAAAACTGTAAATGCTGTTTTGCTCTATTTTATCTCTACATTCAGATGTATATCATCCGGTTGATGTTCAATATTGGCTGTCGGACGGTGTCATAAAGAAGTGCAGGACATTAAAAATTCGACCATTACTTTTGTGTCTTCTTTTTCTTTCAGGATTTCTTTTTTAAGGAATGTTAGTATTACAATACATTAAATACCATGATGATAAATATTTTGTTATTGTTATTGATATTTGTGTTATTGTAAGTATGATGTTATTATTGCTTTTTTATAGTTTAAATGCTCTGATATTATTATGTATTAATTTTTTCTTCAAAAAATATGCCAAGAAATTCATAATAATTTATGTATTCAAAATGCTATTGGCAACACTCTGCTGCAGATGTTATTGTCTCAAGGTATTTTGTTATTGTTTCTATGAATGTTAAAGAGGTAAAACGTTATAAATAGCATTTATAATGATTTACATTTAAGAGGGTTTTCCTAGAATTACGGAAAATAGTTTATATTGTGGAAATGTTAGTATTTTCATTAAAATATCCTTGAATACATACACAAAATATTTTTTAGGCAAAAACACATGAATAACATATTTAAAATAAGTGATAAAACATTTTAAAACCATCTCAGTAATTATTCATTTGTTTTAACAAACATCAACATTTATTTTTTACTGTTAATAAAATTTTCTAAAATAAATCACATTGAACACTAAAAAATAACTTCACTTTCATTTTTTTTTACCAACAAATTCGAAAAAAATAACCTACGAAAACATTAAAAATTAATGATTGTTGTTTTATTTTTACTCAGAGATGGGACTAATGCATTGTTTTTTTAATTAACATTGAGTGTTTCATTGTCATTGAATATGGCCAATGTTAATAAAATTAAAAAATCATTATCATTAATTTTACACAATGAAAATGAAACGAAATTTTCATTAGCAATTTTTTTCATAATGATAATGAAAAATAAAATCATTACCAATTAATCAATGATAACGAAATATAAAAATTTCATTGAATTCTTGGAAATATTTTTTTAAAGAAAACGATAAAGTGATAATAACAAATTTTGAAATTGTTATATAGGTAGAAAAAATGTCTCAGAATCTGAGACTGTCATAATAAATAAAATGTATTAGAGTCTGAGACTTTTCTGAAGAAAAAATGTCCCAAAATTTATAGACAAAATGTCTCAGAATCTAAACCTTTTTGCCGAAGCAAAAATGTCTCAAAATCTGAGACTCTTTGTATAGAAAAAATGTACCAGAATCTGTCTCAGAATCTGATACTTTTTCTATAGAAAAAATGTCTCAGAATCTAAGACTTTTGCTATAGAAAAAATGTCTCAGAATCTGAGACTTTTTCTATAGAAAAAATGTCTCAGAAACTGAGTTTTTTTTTATAGAAAAAAAGTCTCAGAATCTGAGACTTTTTCTATAAAATAAATGTCTCAGAATCTGAGACTTTTTCTACAGAAAAAATGTCTCAGAATCTGAGACTTTTTGTATAGAAAAAATGTCTCAGAATCTGAGACTTTTTCTATAGAAAAAATGTCTCAGAATCTGAGACTTTTTCTATAGAAAAAATGTCTCAGAATCTGATACTTTTTCTATAGAAAAAATGTCTCAGAATCAGATTTTTATTCTATAGAAAAAATGTCTCAGAATCTGAGACTTTTCCTATAGAAAAAATGTCTCAGAATCTGAGACTTTTTCTATAGAAAAAATGTCTCAGAATCTGAGACTTTTTCTATAGAAAAAAAATGTCTCAGAATCTGAGACTTTTTCTATAGAAAAAATGTCTCAGAATCTGAGACTTTTTCTATAGAAAAAATGTCTCAGAATCTGAGACTTTTTCTATAGAAAAAATGTCTCAGAATCTGAGACTTTTTTTATAGAAAAAATGTCTCAGAATCTGAGACTTTTTCTATAAAAAAAATGTCTCCGAATCTGAGACTTTTTCTATAGAAAAAATGTCTCAGAATCTGAGACTTTTTCTATAGAAAAAATGTCTCAGAATCTGAGACTTTTTCTATAGAAAAAATGTCTCAGAATCTGAGACTTTTTCTATAGAAAAAATGTCTCAGAATCTGAGACTTTTTCTATAGAAAAAATGTCTCAGAATCTGAGACTTTTTCTATAGAAAAAATGTCTCAGAATCTGAGACTTTTTCTATAGAAAAAATGTCTCAGAATCTGAGACTTTTTCTATAGAAAAAATGTCTCAGAATCTGAGACTTTTTCTATAGAAAAAATGTCTCAGAATCTGAGACTTTTTCTATAGAAAAAATGTCTCAGAATCTGAGACTTTTTCTATAGAAAAAATGTCTCAGAATCTGAGACTTTTTCTATAGAAAAAATGTCTCAGAAACTAAGACTTTTTCTATAGAAAAAATGTCTCAGAATCTGAGACTTTTTCTATAGAAAAAATGTCTCAGAATCTGAGACTTTTTCTATAGAAAAAAATGTCTCAGAATCTGAGACTTTTTCTATAGAAAAAATGTCTCAGAATCTGAGACTTTTTCTATAGAAAAAATGTCTCAGAATCTGAGACTTTTTCTATAGAAAAAATGTCTCAGAATCTGAGACTTTTTCTATAGAAAAAATGTCTCAGAATCTGAGACTTTTCCTATAGAAAAAATGTCTCAGAATCTGAGACTTTTTCTATAGAAAAAATGTCTCAGAATCTAAGACTTTTTCTATAGAAAAAATGTCTCAGAATCTGAGACTTTTTCTATAGAAAAAATGTCTCAGAATCTGAGACTTTTTCTATAGAAAAAATGTCTCAGAATCTAAGACTTTTTCTATAGAAAAAATGTCTCAGAATCTGAGACTTTTTCTTTAGAAAAAATGTCTCAGAATCTGAGACTTTTTCTATAGAAAAAATATCTCAGAATGTGAGACTTTTTCTATAGAAAAAATGTCTCAGACTTTTTCTATAGAAAAAATGTCTCAGAATCTGAGACTTTTTCTATAGAAAAAATCTCACATTCTGAGACATTTTTTCTATTTTCTTTTTCTTTTTCTATAGAAAAAATGTCTCAGAATCTGAGACTTTTTCTATAGAAAAAATGTCTCAGAATCTGAGACTTTTTCTATAGAAAAAATGTCTCAGAATCTGAGACTTTTTCTATAGAAAAAATGTCTCAGAATCTGAGACATTTTCTATAGAAAAAATGTCTCAGAATCTGAGACTTTTTCTATAGAAAAAATGTCAGAATCTGAGACTTTTTCTATAGAAAAAATGTCTCAGAATCTGAGACTTTTTTTATAGAAAAAATGTCTCAGAATCTGAGACTTTTTCTATAGAAAAAATGCCTCAGAATCTGAGACTTTTTCTATAGAAAAAATGTCTCAGAATCTGAGACTTTTCCTATAGAAAAAATGTCTCAGAATCTGAGACTTTTTCTATAGAAAAAATGTCTCAGAATCTGAGACTTTTTCTATAGAAAAAATGTCTCAGAATCTGAGACTTTTTTTATAGAAAAAATGTCTCAGAATCTGAGACATTTTCTATAGAAAAAATGTCTCAGAATCTGAGACATTTTCTATAGAAAAAATGTCTCAGAATCTGAGACTTTTTCTATAGAAAAAATGTCTCAGAATCTGAGACTTTTTCTATAGAAAAAATGTCAGAATCTGAGACTTTTTCTATAGAAAAAATGTCTCAGAATCTGAGACTTTTTTTATAGAAAAAATGTCTCAGAATCTGAGACTTTTTTTATAGAAAAAATGTCTCAGAATCTGAGACTTTTTCTATAGAAAAAATGCCTCAGAATCTGAGACTTTTTCTATAGAAAAAACGTCTCAGAATCTGAGACTTTTCCTATAGAAAAAATGTCTCAGAATCTGAGACTTTTCCTATAGAAAAAATGTCTCAGAATCTGAGACTTTTCCTAGAGAAAAAATGTCTCAGAATCTGAGACTTTTCCTAGAGAAAAAATGTCTCAGAATCTGAGAAAAAATGTCTCAGAATCTGAGACTTTTTCTATAGAAAAAGTCTCAGATTCTAAAACATTTTTTCTATAGAAAAAGTCTCAGATTCTGAGACATTTTTTCTATAGAAAAAATGTCTCAGAATGTTGTTATATTTAAAAGATAGAATAGAAAAAGTCATTTAATAAAACTGAATATTGAACAAATGTTTTTTCTTTTAAAAACTACAAAACGTAAAACTTTTTAAATAAACTACAAACAGTTTATGACATAATTTGTTTTTATCACAAAAACCTGACGAGTAAGGAACAATTTAAGGCCAGATTCGGACTCAGCTTGCCAAAAACTTTTAAAAATATTATACCTGAGCTATTATGATGAATTTATTTTTTTTGCCGGATAATCCAAACATCGATTTCCAGCAAAATCCTAACTTTTTTTTAGGGAAATCATCACAACTCTATCAATTGTTACTCGATTTTTTTCAGGATAAAGCTCATCGTATTCAGGATTAAATTTTCATTAAGAATACGTTTATAAATATAAAGGTTGCTGATCGAACTATAGCAAAAAAAAAAGATCGATAAACTCAAAATGTTCTCAAAAAATAACAAAAAAAAATGTTATTGAAAAAATCAATAGATATCGTGAACCTATATTCAATTTGAGCTATCTGCATTAGACTGGGTCGAAATCCTACAAAGTGTAAGGATCGATTGTCCTTAGTGCGGGAAAGTATTAATGGGGTAATATAAGCATTTTATGGAAGACAACTTTTTAATCGGTCAAAAACTCTATTAGCGCATCGGTGGTCAAAATTGAGATTTTGGTCAAAATAGCCAAATTTTCCAAAAATTTTTAAAAATATAAATTTCATTTTATTGTTTGGTACAAAAAATTTTTTTTATTGCATTTGATACTAATAACTTACGTATTAAATATTGGAATTTTATGTCATCATTAACATATTTTTATTTAAGATACAAAAAAAATCATATTTTTGGCGCAGTTCTCAAAACCACTTTTTTTAAATTAATTTTTTTTTATTTATTAAAATTGCAAAATATTTTGATTTTATAATTCAATGTTATTAAAAACATCATAAAGACTAAAGATTTAAATTTTTGTAAAAATCCGTTCGGAAGTTTTTTCTGGGGAGCGATTTCAACTGAGCGGATTTCAAGGAAATTGGATTTTTTGCTCTTTTTTTGAGTTTTTATATTTTGTAAACTACATTATTGTCCAAATTGACCAATATTATGCTCTATCTTGTTCCATTTGATCATGGTAACTTAGTTTTAAAAGGATAGATTTATAGGACATCTTTAACCCTAATCGGTCAGCGGCCAAATGTGTCCCGTACTGAGTTTTTTTGGGTTTTAACTACTGTTTTATGAAATTAATGGCTACAAAATCATGTTTGTGTTACGTATGGTGTTGTATGTTCTTTTATTTAATCATATTGACTTAATTCTGAAACACCCATCTTTTTTTTTTGGACATCTTTAACCCGTATGTGCATGCAACCAAAAAATGTCCCCTACCAAAATTTTCATGTTGTTCAAAAACTAAAAAAAAACACACATCATAAATAGTGATGAGATTTTCATGCACTAAAAAACCGAACATATGCGCTTAAAATATGTGCGAAAAAATTCAAAATATGCACTAAAAAATCTTAAAATATGCACTAAAAAATAAAATGTGTGCAATAAAAATCTTGTTTTAATTCGAAAAACTTCTTTAAAATCAAACAAAAATAACGCCGGATTAAATAGTAACATTTTTAACTTCATGTAAGCAATATTTGTTTTAGAAATTAAGGCAATCTAAAAATTAAAAAAACAAAAATATTTTTTTTAATTTTTAAAATAAATTTTTAAAAAAGTTTTTGAAACAAATAAATTACAATTTGTGTTTTTGCGAATTTATGCGAAAATATGCACTTAAAAGGTTTAAATATGCACAAAATATGCATTTAAAACCAAAATATGCAAAATATGCATTTTGACCAAAATATGCAAAAACAAATAGATGCCATTTTAGCGCAAATTTCTAGAAAAGCTATAAAACAAATGATCTCTAAATCAAAATTTTAAGACTTGACTAAATGGGGTAAAGCTAAGTGTGAAAACTAATAGGCATTTAGTCTAGTTTTAAAATTTTAATTTAGAGATTATTTGATTTGATGAGCCGCAGAACAAAATTTACTTTTCGCAAATTTAAAATTGTTGGATTAATAAGTATTATTTATTCCGTATTTTAATAATAATAATAATAATAATAATAGAAAAAGTAAGAAATTTATTGTTAATTAAGTGTTAAGTAAAAACTTGTTATTAACTCTAGATTTTTGCCGTGTTATAAGCGGACTAAACACATAACTCTTAATTTTACAGACAATTTTAAAATGCGAAAAAGTACGTTTTGTTCCACATTTATGACTTTTTTGACATTAAGAAATATATGAAATGAAAGATTGCGTGTGATATAATATCAAAAAATTTAAGTTTTATTAAAACAAAATTAATCCGCACGTAATCTTAATTCAATATTATCATTTTGGCTTAAAAATCTGTTAGTGGGCCACTTTTGACCTATAGTTCAGAAGGGTTAACGCTATCGGCAATATCAAAATTATTTAATTATTTATTTATGACTATTTTGAATACAAAAATGTATTTTTTTTTTTTAATTTTTGAAAAACATGAAAACTTTGGTAGGGGACATTTTTGGTTGCATGCACATACGGGTTAAAGATGTCCAAAAAAATTTATGTTTCAGAATTAAGTTAATATGATTAAATAAAAGAACATAAAACACAATATTCATATCAAAACAGATTTTGCAACCATTTACTTCAAAAAACCGTAGTTAAAACCTAAAAAACTCAGTACGGGACACATTTGGCCGCTGACCGATTAGGGTTTAAGATGTCCTATAAATCTATCGTTTCAAAACTATATTATTATGATCAAATGGAACAAGATAGAGCATAATATTGGTCAATTTGCACAATAATGTAGTTTACAAAAAATAAAAACTCAAAAAAAGAGCAAAAAATCCAATTTCCTTGAAATCCGCTCAATTGAAATCGCTCCTCAGAAAAAACTACCGAACGGATTTTTACAAAAATTTAAATCTTTAGTCTTTATTATGTTTTTAATAACATTGAATAATAAAATCGAAATATTTTGCAATTTAAAAAATAAAAAAAATTTAATTTAAAAAAAGTGGTTTTGAGAACTGCGTCAAAAATATGATTTTTTTTGTATCTTAAATAAAAATATGTTATTGATGACATAAAATTCCAATATTTAACACGAACGTTATTAGTATCAAATGCAATAAAAAAAATTTTTTGTACCAAACAATAAAATGAAATTTATATTTTTAAAAATTTTTGGAAAATTTGGCCATTTTGACCAAAATCTCAATTTTGACCACCGATGCGCTAATAGAGTTTTTGACCGATTAAAAAGTTGTCTTCCATAAAATGCTTATATTACCCCATTACCACTTTCCCGCACTAAGGACAATCGATCCTTACACTTTGTAGGATTTCGACCCAGTCTAATCTGCATATTTGACGAAAATGAGATTTTGATGGCAAAATGTTCCTTAGCATAGGCGTCATCTATGGTAAAAATTTCATGACAAAAAAAATATTTTTAGACTGTTTTTTTTGCAAAAATAGCTTGAGCTATGTGAAACAATGTTTTTTTTCCATAAAAAATTGAGCTATCTACAGTATTTATTTTTTGTTTTATGATATAATTACTAGAGTATTCTTCAAAATTTAGAATTTTTGATGGCGACACAAAATAACTCCCACATGAAATAACTCCCACCTAAAAAATGAAATAAGTCCCAAAAAAAAACTCCATACAAAGTTGGGAGTTTTTTCATATGAAATAATTCCCAATTTAGTGGGACTTTTATCATTTTTGTTGGGAGTTATTTCATAATTTTTTCGGTGGGAGTTCTTTCATACGAAAGAACTCCCACTACAATAGCGATGAAATAACTCCCACTATTGTTTCATTGTTGGTGAAAGTATCTGGAACATTTTGATTTATAGAATATTATTATTAATAAATTAAAATTTGTTGTGATTTTGGTACCAAATTTTAGGACGAAGTGCTTTTTTAACAAATTTGTATGTTTTAGAAATTGTGCTACCAAAACTGGCAAGGATTTTTGTGGTAAGAGCGCACTGCAGCCGAAAATGTTTTCGTTAAAATACAAAATTGTTATAAAAAAACGGAGAGCGAGAAAGTTATCCAACGTGTTGTGTTTTCGATAACAGGCCTTTTTTGTTGGCAAACTTTGATTGTTACCATGCATCAAAACGAAAAAAAAAGACACCTTAACTTCCATAAATTTCTCAATTTAGTTTAGCGTCGTTTGGAATAGTTTTATAAAATATAACACATTTTCGATGAAATATTGATAAAATTAGATTATTAGACGCAATTTAGCTTGAAAGCAACACAAAAACATTTATCTTTTTTATTAATACCAAAGAGAGGCATTAACAATAAGAGAATCATTCACAATGTATGCAAGTTAATTTTTAACTTCTAGAATTTTGAGCGTTAACACTAATAACAACTTTGTATTAAAAAACACTGATAATTATGCCAACAAAAAACGCCTAACATAGAAAGTTTTTCGATAACATAGAAGGTTGTTGAAAAAGGCACCGCAGATGAAAATTTAAAAGATTTAATTAGAACTTGTAGTAAAAAGCGCCGCAGGCGAAAATTTGGTACCAAAAATCGCGGCGATTTTTGGTACCAAATTTTGCCTGCGGCGCTTTTTACAACAAGTTCTGATTAAATCTTTTAAATTTTCGGTAACATAGAAATTTGTCGCAATTTTTGGTACCAAATTTTCGACGGCGTATTTTTCCAACAAGATCTGATTAAATCTTTTAAATTTTCGGTAACATACAAATTTGTTGCAATAGGAGCCGCATGCGAAAATTTGGTACCAAAAATCGCGGCGATTTTTGATACCAAATTTTCGCCTGCGGCGCTTTTTACAGTTCTTTCATTATTAATGGGAGTTATTTCATTGGCACTTATTTCATTTTGTAGGTGGAAGTTATTTCATTGTGGTTGGGACTTATTTCATTTTTTTCTCCATTGGGACATATTTCATTTTTGGTGGGATTTATTTCGTGGGAGTTATTTCATGTGGGAGTTATTTCGTGTCGCCTTTTTGATATCATCACTTTTTCGAAGGCTAATGTATCAATAAAAATAATGGTATATTTTTTTTGGGAAAATTCCGAATCCTTCAGTTGCCTCTACGCTGTTAAAACCCCGAATTTGACCCATTTTGCTGCGGAGCAAAAACGGCTGCACTTATTGCAAATTCGATTGTAAAGCAAAAACTAGTGTTCCCGAAGGGCCAAGAAGGATCCAAATAGTCGCGATAAAGCGCGAAAAAATCGATGATTTTTAAAAAAAAGTAAAAAGTATTTTTTTAATACCTGTAATTGAAGGGCTTTAAAAAGTGAGGAAGATAGTGAGAAAATCACATTTTTAACACAATCCGCTAATAATTTATAAAGCTTCAAAGATTTTTTTTTTTTTAATAATTGTTTAATTTTAATCATGAAAAAATTTAGTTTTCGACCCACTCTAGAAAAATACGTAAGGAAGTTTTTAAATGGTTAATGCAAGTATATTGTAAATATATATAACAAAACAATTAATCACTATGATGTTTTAATACTATATTTGATTAAAAATTCAAAAAAAGAATTTTCGCCCTTCTCTAATACACACGTATAGGTGTTTAATGATCTCTCATATTAGCTTCAAAGTTCTTAAACACTATATCTAATAAAGACGAGTTCTAATAAAGGCGAGTTTTCAATATTTTAAATAAATTAAGCTACCCAAATCGGTGACACGTAGCGCAGCTTCCCTAATATCTGCGTGTTTAAAATCTAAAAATACGTCTAGCAGGACATCCGCCATGTTCATATAAAATTTCGTTGAAGTCCATTGAGCCAATTTGAAATAGCGTGCAGAATTTCGTAATTATTCAAAATCAATATATAATGAGCTATCTGCTTAAGTTGATTAATTTCAAATAAAAATGTTGAGCTATCTGCTGTAACTCAGCGAATAATACGAATTTTTACAACCAAAGCACATGTAAAATTTAGTAGTAATTATTAATTAATATTGTAGAAGGTCGACCAATAAAAAATTAAAAAATACGCGAATGAAACGGGTTTTTTGCTCTCCTGAAAAGTTATGTTTTTGCAGATAGCTCAAATTGAATATAGCTTCACGATATATTTTTTATACATATGTATAGATAGACAAATTTATATAACTACACTCAAAAAAATAACTTAGTCAAAATATTAGTAAAAGGTGTTGTAATTTACTTCAACCAAACTTTAGCAAAAAAATTGTAAAAATTCAACTTTTACAGTTTTTTGTGGCAATTTAATATTGGTAAAAACAACAATTTTTTGGTACTTTTACTATATTTTCTTGCTAGTTTTTTTTTTTTTATTTTACTATAATTTTAGCAAAAATATTAGTATTTTCCTTAAAGAAATGGTAATACTTTTTATTTTTTTTTTTCTTAGTTTTAAGAAAAAAAAATGTTTAAAGTGTTCTAGTGTGAAAAAAAATCATTGCAGATTATGCTGCTCTTAAAAGTCCAGCTGCCAAGAAGAAGGCAAAATATGATGCTGCCAACACCATAGCAAAGTAGCCATCCATCAACTGAATGTGCGCTCAAAAATAGGCTACACAATTTTTTTGTATGTTTTACCATATTTTTTGCTAATTTTACCATATTTTTTGCTAATTTTATATGAACATTTTTTAAAATTTGCCACCTAAATTGTTAATAAAAAGTTAATAATTTTGAAAATTTTTTTTTTTTAAATTTTAACACATACTGAGATATCTAATCTTCAATATCCAAAAGTTTTTTTTTATTTTTTTTTTAAATACATGTGAAAAAAATTAAAAATTCGAAAAAAATTTTTTAATTTTTTACAAATTTTACGTGAAAATGTAAGAAATTTCTTGTGTAGACTACTAGGCAATTCTCATTTGTTCTACTTAAGCTAAAAAAATGACGCAAAAAAAACTAAAAAAGTGAAGTGTTGTTCTTTAAATTTTTTGTTTAAAGTGTTTAAGTGAAAAAAAATCATTTTGGTTTTTGATGTTGTTGGAAGTCCAGTTACTGCAACCACAGCTGCTGAGAAGAAGGCAAAAGAAGATGCCATCAAGCCGAAGAAACCATCCAACAACTGAAGTAATAGTTGATGCTGCTATTACTACATTTAAAGAACGTGGTGCTCAAAAACAGGCAAACATTTTTTTAGTATATTCACCAAATTTTAAATCAACTACTAATCAGAGAAAAAAAATTACTAAATAAAACAGTTTTTTTTACCAAATTACAAATTTTTTTATCTATTTCAATTTTACCATTTTTTTTTTGGTAATTTTACCATATTTTTTGATAATTTTACAAGGTTGATTTTTTACAAAAATAAAATGGTATTCTTGTAATTTTACCATTTTTTTTCCTAATTTTTTGATTAGCAAAATGGTTTTGCTAATATTACCAAAATTTTTGCAACGTCCAAAACTACAGTTTTTTTTGCTAATTTTAACCATTTTTTTTGCTAGTTTTACAATATTTTTTTTTTGAGTGTATATAAAACAGTTAAATAATTTAAAATCGATTAAAAAGTTTCTGAATTACACGAAGTTTAGTTAATGCACTAGATTTTAAAGTTGTTCCTTTTAAATAGTTGTTTACCAACGTTTAATAGAAAAAGTTATCCTTTAGTACAGCGGTTACCAACCTATGGTACGCGTACCACTAGGGGGTACGCGAAACTGTCCACGGGGGTACGCAAAATTTTAGTGATTTTGACATTCGTTTTAGATTATCCTTTCGATGCTGGTTCAGCATCTGGCTTCCAAAGTTTTCCATAACGTCATGTTTTTAAGAAAGTTGAGGTAAAATTTCACAAGAAACGTATTTTAGTGCAATTAGGGGAGCATTTTTTTGCGATATTTTGAGATCTGACCACTTGTTTTCGATTAACCTTTCGATGCTGATTCTAAATATGGTTCCCAAATTTTTCTATGATGTCAGGTTTTTGAGAAAATGTATGTCAAAGTTCTCAAAAAAATGCGTTTTTGGGCATTTTTGAGACGGGTTGTGATAGAGTGGAAATTAAGGTTAGGTTAGGTTGAATGGGTGCTCGCCATTTGCCGAATTCACTCGGAAGCCATAAGGCCTATTGTGATTCCCTTAATCATATTTCCCTACTCCCCCTCTGATACATAATTCTACTTTTTAAACCCCCCCCCCCCACCCCCGTTTCCCTGAGGGATTCCGCTAGAGACGTCAATGAGACACCGCAATCCAGGTCATCGAAAAATCTTTGACCCAAATGCTTAAGGCGTCTCCTCATTAGGCCCAGACATTCGCATAGCAAGTGCTTTACTGACTCCTCTTCCTCCACTTCCGCATAGTATCTACAATAGTCCCTATCAGAAATTTCCATACGCACGGCCATTTGGCTAATTATACAATGTCCTGTAAGTACTCCTACTAATAGACTAACCGTCCGTTTGCCAAAAGTAAGAATACTTTTTGTCCTCTTAAGATTTAGCAGTGGCCACAGGGTTCTAGATATCCTGCACGTAGTCAGTGATATCCATGGAAATTTTGGTACCATTTTGTTAAGCTCAAAATGCCCGTTCATTGTATATACGAGGGTGTTTCATTCGAAAAGTCACGGAATTGTTGATCTGCCCTTGTATTAAAAAAAAAAACATTTTCAAAAAATTTTAAAAAAAACATTATATTTCCGCCTCCTGTGATGTGTTTTTGGAACTTTTTTTAAGAGTTCATAAAACGTCCGTTTTAAAATTTTTGGTGTAAAAAAGACTGGTGAAATCAAATTTGCAATATTTTCAGCTGTTTTTGCTCTGCAGAAAAAAAAATCCGCGTTTTCAGATGCATTGAACCACCCCAAGGAGCGAAAATTTTCCCAAAAAAATACCACCACTTTTTGATCTCCCCTAAATCCTTAATAAAAAAAATTATAATACCTGCAAATCAAAAATTTCAAAATTAACTCTAATATTTATATGAGAAGTTTTTTAACGAAAACAAAAAAACTCGTTAGGGGGTACGCGGCTGACAAAATTTAAAATTAGGGTTACGCGAGCCAAAAAGGTTGGTAACCGCTGCTTTAGTACAATAGAGTTTTTCAAAGAAAATTTACTTATATCTTTTCATATTCTTTAAATTTTTTTTGAGTTTTCTTTGCATTAAAATATTTTTTTTTTATAAAAATAAAATTAACAAAAATAAAAACTTAAAGTTTATGTGGCCAGCGTTGCTTAAAATAATTTTCCATTGTTTATAATAAAAGTTTTTTAAAAGATTTTTTATTCTGGTTTCTTTTAAAATAGAGTACAAAAAAAAAAAAAAAATAAACATAACAAAACTTATTACCTTGCAAAACTATTTAAATAGTTTTTTTTTGTTAGCTAAAACCTTAAAAATGCAAAGTTATGACTTTAAACGATCATGAACGGCAAAAATGTTCTGTATTTGATTAGTTTTATTCTAGATATTGTGATTGTATTTATGGTCATCTGAAATCCGGCAAAGTCGAAGTCTGAGAAATATATGGCCTTATTCTATTACACTTTTACAATATAATGCCCTAACGATAAGAGAAAAAAAGTGACGGTGTTAAATTCGGCTGTGCCGAATCTTTAATAACATCCAACATATAAAAACAAGTAAGAAAATTATAGTCGGTCAAGACCGACCATATAATACCCTACACCAGAGTTTCCCGGAAAATGGGGCCCAAGTTCAAACATGGACTGATTAGATCTATATTTTGTCAAATCTTTAATAAATGTAAAAGCACTCACAAATCAAATTTGAGTGGAATACACTGAAAAAAATAACTATACTGAAATTAAATAAACACTGTTATTAATTTAAGTAAACAAATTTTTTTGAATTTACTTCAACTTTTCTTAATATAAGGTGGTTTTACTTAAAACAAAGCAAATTAACTTGAATATAGTACATGCACATACTTAAAAAAGCACAAGAGTTATCCTTAATTTGTTTTTTTAAATTAAGTTAAATATTCTTTACATTTATGGCGAATTGATTGCATTTAAGAAAAAAAGCGTTTATTAAAAAATTTTGTTTTACTTAAAAGAAAAAAAATTAAATTGTGTACAAAAAAAATAAATAAGTACGTAACTTACTTAAAAATAGTATAGACATTTTCAAGACATTAAATCAAATAAGTACTATTCTTTAATTCCTAAACGCATTTTCTTTAATTTAATCAATTTTTGTTTTAATTTAAGAAAAAAGTAATCTTTATTTTATTGATTTCATTGACTTTATTTAAATCCATGTCTTCTTCAGTTTAAGAAAGAATTTACTTAACTTAAGGAAAAAATACTTTAGGTATTTTGGGGACCCCATATGGGGGCCCCATGTGGAGACCCCATGAGACCCTAACTTTAAATCCAAATTTCGATTTTCGCGGAATTTTCAAATGCCTATAACTCTGCAAATACTGCAGATACGAAAAAAATTCTAAAGGCATTTTTGTAGTCCTTAACTTGTAGAATAAGACCGCCGAAGACCCCAAAGCCCTCCGAGTTATAGTTTTCGAGTTATTTCATGATCAAATTTCTCAAGACCCCATTTCCATATCTCAAAAACTAAGCAAGATAGAGCGATTCTGACCAAAATTTTGGATCAAAATCAATAGTGACCCTATAATAGTGTACGCAAATACTCATGGGCGGACCCCATATATTGGGGGCCCATAGGGTCCTCACATTGGGACTCCATAGGGTCCACAGTATCCGTAAGTTTAAGGAAATTTTTACTTATTTTAAAAAAATATTTTTCCTCTGGATAAAAACAATTAAACTTATATTAAGTACAATTTTACTTACTTTTAAGATATATTTAAGTAAATGCATTACTATGTTTTAGGAAAAAATATACTTGGAAGAAGAATTAATATCTTTGGAGCCCTCGCATACCCTTCTTTTTTTAAATTAAGTTCAACATGCTTTAAAAATGGTAAAATTTTTTTTCAGTGTAGGCTTCTTTTTGTTGACAATAAACCGCTTCAACTAAATAACGGGCGAAATTTTGACATGGAACCTAAGTCAAAAATGGTCCGATGATAATCCGATTTGATATGGTTATTAAAATACGCGTTTAACTAACACAAACCGAATTTTAATTCAATATTTTCTATTTTCATGAAATTTGAGAGATTTATGTTAAAATCGGGAAGGTGGTTTGTATGGGGGATACAAGAAGAACTGGTCCGATTTCTCCAAAATTCGGAATGGTGATTTGTGTGGATAAAACATGATTACCTGCCAAATTCCGAAAAGATACCTATTAAAATGCGGCTATTAGAGTCATTTGAGCCAAAACTAAAGAGGACCTTTGTATGGGGGCTAGGTCTAAATATGAACCGATTTTTTCCAATTTTAATAGGCTTCGTCCTTGGGCCAAAAGAGGCATAAGTTTCAAATTTCAAGTCAATTGATTAAAAATTGCGACCTGTATCGTGTTTACACCTTTTACATGGACAGACGGACGGACAGACGGACGGACGGACGGACATCGCTAAATCGACTCAAAAAGTGATTCTAAGTCGATCGGTATACTTAAAAGTGGGTCTAGGGTAGTTACAAACATCAGCACAAACTCATTATACCCTGTACCACAGTGTGGTGTAGGGTATAAAAATTAAAAAAATAAACAAATAAAATTGTAGTAGAGTGTTTTTTTTTTGATTGAGGGGTTCTGTAGGGCTCATTAGGGCTCATTAGGGGACACATAAACTAGAGATGGGCATGTGAGTGACTTTTGACTCACACTCACTACAGGTTTTTGCCAATAACGCACACTTACTCTCAATCACGTGAGTAAATTAAATACAAATCACACTTACCTGCACTTACACAAGATTTATTCACACTCACGTTGACTTACACTCACGAAACGTTTATTTATACAAAAAAAATAAAAACTTAAAAATTTTTAGCAAAACTTAAAGTTTCGCCAAATTTTACAAAAATTGTTTGCTTTTTTCGGGGCAAAATTTCACTATTTTCGTTGGTTTTTTTTTGGACGAAAGGAACTACCCACCAAAACTTAGATTACCAAATAAGGTATAAGATAAGGTATAGGAGTGCTTATTTTATATATTGCAGCATTAATGATTTTAGCAGGGGATGAGACTCAAAAAAAAAAATGCATCCACATTACGATAAAGAATACCAAAAAGGTATAAAATAATTGATCAAATTTATAGCAAAGCATACGAGTAAGGTATAAAATCTAGCATACCAGAACATAATATGCACAGAAAAAAAAATATTTAAGAAAATTTTAATAAACACGTTTATTAAAAATAAAAATATTTTTAATAAAATTTTTTATTGTATCAATAAAAAAATTTATTGAAATTAAAAAAAAACTATGTTCAACTCATTCCGTCGGCAAGTTTTGTTGTGTTTCTTTTTTTCACACATAGTAATTTCAAATACAGTAATAACTTAAAAAAAAAAAACAAAAAATATTAAAAAAAAAAAAAAAGTTGGGTCTGATGGGGATTCGAACCAACGACCCCCAAAAAAGTAATAAGTTTATCCACCGCTTAGCGCATAACGCCAAAACAGTGTTATAGTTTTGTCGGCTAAATTCTGTCATCTACTAACAAGCAAGAACAAAATAGAAATAACAAGTAAAAAAGTTAAATTCGGCCTTGCCGAATGTATTAATACCCTCCACAATTTCAAAAAGATTATTGCAAAAAGCTTTTTTTTTTAAAAAAAATTTTAAAAAATTTCAGCGAAAAAAATTTTGGAAAAAAAATCCGCGATTTTTTTCTTTTTTTGTCAAAAAATGTGTTCGTACTTGTTTAAATACCATTTAGTGTTCAATTATGTTCACATATGTCAACCAGCAGCCGAATTAAAGCATTTTGTATTTTTAGGTTATGTTGAATGTACCAAAATTTTTGAGGTGTCCTAACATTTTCGTTCATAACTTTTGAACCGCTGAACCGATATCGCTCAAATGCAATACCAAACTGCTCAGGAGAACTTCCAATAAATATGTTAAGTTTCAGTCATCTCCGTGAAATATTTTGGTCGTGATCACCATTTCCACAGAGAGACGGACAGACGGACATCGCTAAAATGTCTTAAAATCGATCACTGATCAATAATATATATACTTTATGGGGTCCTAGACCGATATTTTGATGAGTTACAAACGGAATGACAAACTTATATATACCCTCTATCACTAAGTGGAGGGTATAAAAAAAGTTTACGTACACTGAACTGATAAAATTCGCTAATTGGGCGACTATATAAAAAAAGAAAAAACTTTTATTTTTCTTGACTTTTTTAAAAAAAGGACATTTTCGAGGAGGGCGTATCCTTGTTCCAATTTGCACAAATTTTTTAACATACATTGGGCATATTAAAACAGTTAAATTTTCAAAATTTCATGAAGTAACTTCAATTTTTACCCATTATCCGAATGTTTTTTTAAAAAGGACATTTTTGAGCTAGGCGTATCCTTGCTTCCAATTGGACAAAATTGAAGTGTTCTTTTTATATGGGAAGGATACGAATACTTTGGTGGATATTTACCAAATTAAAAATTGTTCTTGATCTTATCGATCTTAACAAGTATTCCAAATGTCAACGCTCTAACTTAACTCCTTCTATTTTTGGCCACTATTTATGTGAAGACGCGACACTGTGCGGCCCCCGACCTAAGGGGGCCTTAAAATGCCAATAACTTCACTCATACAAAAAAGGGGCAATTTTTTTTTTTAATTTGTTTAAACGAAAATTTCTTATTTTTTACCGGAAAAGTCTCTGAATCTAACAGATCGTATATATCTGAGAAGGGAAGTATCTTAACCCTTATAGACCGATTTGCCTTAAACTTAAAATAAATATAATAGAGACGAAAAAAAAAAAAACAATGTGGACCTTCGCGAAAATTTTGATTACTCCCGAACTAATAGGAATATTGTTTAGAGCAAAAAAACGTGTCAACTTAAATTAAATAAGGATTATTTCGTATTCATATGGATATCGTAGGTATATGCCTTTACATTAATGTTACAGTGCAAAGGGTATTTTTTAATCTAATATTTATATTTTTGTCAAATTTCAACTTAAGTACAATAGAACTTCTAGGGAACAAGGAACGTAAACCACCCGGAGAAACGTGAAAGTGGTCTCTTTTACCCCATATATATAGTTTTGCACCCGTGCCGACCCGTTGGTAAAACACTTTTTTCATTTGAATGAAATTACTCAAAAAAGTTTTTCAAATTTCGGTAGTTTAAAAAAAAAAAATTGATGAAAAAAAAAAAAATTTATAAAAAAAATTTTATGAAAAAAAATATTAATAAAACAAGTAGAAAAATTAAATTCGACTTGGTCGAATCTATGAATACCCTCCACAATGTTATCTGATAGTAATTTTCTAAAAAAAAATGCATTACAATTTTTTATTAGAAATATATTATTTTGAGTAAAATTTTTTTGTGAGTGTAAAATTTTTTTGACTGTCAAAATTTTTTTGAGTGTGAATTTCATTAAAAAAAAAAAATAATTAAATTAAAAATTAAAAAAAAAAAATTTTTTGAGTGTAAAATTTTTTTGAGTGTAAATATTTATTAGAAATATATTATTTTGAGTAAAATTTTTTTTGTGAGTGTAAAATTTTTTTGACTGTCAACATTTTTTTGAGTGTGAATTTCATTAAAAAAAAAAATAATTAAATTAAAAATTAAAAAAAAAAAAAATTTTTTTTGAGTGTAAAATTTTTTTGAGTTTAAATATTTTTTTTAGTGTACTATTTGTTTGAGTAACAAAATTACTTTGTAAAATATTTTTGTTGTTTTATACCTATACGTCTATGTTAAAAAAATATATTTCACATATTTCCCTCATTTTTTTTTACCATCCTCGTCTTTAAAAACCAAAAACAAACTAATATTTGATTTTTTTCCAAAAGCACTTACTATACACCGTTACATACAGTTACAAAAACAAAAACAATAACAAATATTTACTTGTCTAACAACTAAACTGCACCCAAAACAAACAACAACAAGTTAAAACAAGTAGAAAAATTAAATTCGACTTGGTCGAATCTATGAATACCCTCCACAATGTTATCTGATAGTAATTTTCTAAAACAAATTTCAAAAAATTGCATTACAAATTTTTTATTAAAATATTATTTTGAGTCAAACTTTCTTTTAATCAATCAAATTTTTTTGAGTGTAAAATTTTTTTGACTGTCAACATTTTTTTGAGTCTGCCATTTCATAAAAAAAAAAATAAAAATTATAATGTGTACATTTTTTTTTTTGAGTGTAACATTTTTTTTTGAGTGTAAATATTTTTACTGTACAATTTCTTTGAGTAACAAATTACTTTGTAAAATATTTTTGTTATTTTATACCTATATGTTATACCAAAAAAAACTATTTCACATATTTTCCTCTTTTTTTTTATATTACCATCCTCTTCTTTAAATTCCAAAAACAAATTAACATTCAATCATACTCATACTTTATTTGATTTTTTCCCGTTACATACAGTTACACGAACAATAACAAAACAATAACAAATATTTACTTGTCTAACAACTAAACTGCACCCCACTACAAGAAAACAAACAACAAAAAGTTTTACAAAACTGGTATTTCACCATGCTTTTAAAACTTGTTTAACGAGTTTTCAAAAGTTTAAGGTGAAACAAATCTGAAATTCAGTGCTTTGCTTATAACTTTTGAACCACTGAACCGATTTTGCTGAAATTCAAAACCAAACAGCCATGAGGAACGACAAAAATATATGCTAAGCTTCAGCCCCCTCAGAATTGTCTTTCGAAAGTTATAGTGGTTTTAATCTTGTAAATTCGAAAAATGCCCTTGCCGAAATTTACTCTTTTGCTCATAACTTTTGAACCACTGGACCGATTTCGCTGGATTGCAATACCAACCTGACCCGGTAAATGTAAAACATATATGTCAAACTTCAGGAACCTCCGTAAAGTCTTTCAAAAGTTAGCGTGTTTTCAACGGACAGACAGACAGACAGACGGACGGACGGACGGACGGACATCGCTAGATCGACTTAAAATCGATCAAGGATCATGAATATATATACTTTATGGGGTCCTAGACCAATATTTCGATGTGTTACAAACGGAATGACAAACTTATATATACCCTCTATCACTAGAGTGGAGGGTATAAAAAAAACTGGTATTTCACCATGCTTGTTAAAACTTGTTTAACGAGTTTTCAACTGCTTAAGGTGAAAAAATCTGAAATTCAGAGCCTTGCTTATAACTTTTGAACCACTGAACCGATTTTGCTGAAATTCAAAACCAAGTAGACTTGGGGAACGACAAAGATATGTAACACGTTTCAGCACCCTCAGAATTGTCTTTCGAAAGTTAGAGTGGTTTTAATCTCGAAAGTTCGCAAAATTCCCTTCCCGAAATTTACTCTTTTGCTCATAACTTTTGAACCACTGGACCGATTTGGCTGGATTGCAATACCAACCTGACCCGGTAAATACCCAACATATATGTCAAACTTCAGGAGCCTCCATAAAGTCTTTCAAAAGTTAGCGTGTTTTCAACGGACAGACAGACAGACAGACGGACGGACGGACGGACGGACGGACATCGCTAGATCGACTTAAAATCGATCAAGGATCATGAATATATATACTTTATGGGGTCCTAGACCAATATTTCGATGTGTTACAAACGGAATGACAAACTTATATATACCCTCTATCACTAGAGTGGAGGGTATAAAAACACAATTTGTTTGTAAATGCGTGTGTGTGTGTATAGTTGTGTGTTAAATATTTTTACTGTTATAAGTTAGAGAATGAAAGTGATGCACTCAACTAAATTAGTCAGTATTTTTTTCTTGTTTTAATTTCAATTGAGAATTTTTTCTGTTACCATTACTGACAAAATTATGTGAGTGTTTCAGAATTCTTGTTTACTTTTATTTAAAACCAAATTGATTTTATGCGTTAAAACTTGTTGTCATGCTGTAGCTCAGTTAGTTAGACGGCCAGCATTCTAAACAGGAGGTACATATGCTGTTCAAAGCTCAATGGAAACAATAAATTGAGAAAAAGTAAGAAATAAAGAAAACAATTAAATAATAAAATAAAAATAAATAAAAAAAAAAAACAAATAAAAAAAAAATTTTTTTTTTCTTTAGTTTTAAAAAAAATATTTAAAAAAATATAAATCAATAAACTTTTTTATTGAATCTTGAAATTTGTTTATTGAAATTATTTTCAGCAAACGACTTACAAATGCGTTTATTGAATTCGTGAAAATCTTCACCGCGGCTTTTTTAGTTAATTTATTTATTGAATTCGTGAATTTTTTTATTGAAATTTTTTTTTTTGTGTGTTTGTATAAAATAATAATGAAGCGCGTTTATTTTATTATTGGTGGGCAATTATTATAAACAATGGTTGATCTTTTTAAAAAAAAATATTTCATGGGAATCGGCTAAGTATTTTTCGAAATATTAGCAAATATTTTTTTGATTGTGTGGGGTACGGACAATTGTTTGAGACAGTGTATGTTGGGACTTAATCGACTTATACTCAAACAAAATTTAAGACTTTTGACTTCCGTAGTTTTGGAAATATGACGTTTCAAAAGTCAAGAAAATCTTTTAAAAGGTAAATTATAAATATTTATATCTTGAAAAGTATTTGAGGTATATCACTCCCAGATAGCTTTTTTTAAAGGCAAAATCATCACCTTTAAAATATCATTTTGCAAAAAATTTTATTTTGGTATCTTTTTTGTGCACAATTTGCGATTCGCTAAAATATATCAAAAAAAGCGACATTTTTAAAAATCCAAAAAAAAATATGTATTAAATCTATGAGTCTTAGCTTCAAGCTCTAAAAATTTCGCGTTGGCGAACGTATTAAGTCCAGAGATATTAATAAAAATGTGCTGACAAGTAGGAATTTTTTTAAAATCTGATGAATATTTAATTATTATTTTTGAATATTTTTGCAAATACATCAAATAAATTGGTGAAAAAAGTGAAGTTGATGGTATACACGAGTACTGAACATGAATACAACGTAATATAACTTTTTATCGATTACACTACTTAACACAAGTCAACTTCTTTTTGCAGAGACTTCTAGAACACATTTTTGAAAGTATTTGGCCACACGATTTTGTCATCATAAACATTTTATCAAATTGTCTTCTGGACATATAGGCGTTTTTTACAGACTAAACCCTCAAACCCAAGAAAGAAAGGTAATAATAAATGTTTCACACTGATATACATCATATTATTTGTTCGTTTAATATTTGTGTATGCTTCAGCTACACTCACTGTTGCCAGATTTGACGATTTCTCTGCATTTTGACGATTTTTACTCCCCAAAATAGCAAAATGACGATTTGACGATTTTTGCCCAAAAAAATGACGATTTTTAAAAATAACAAAAACCTGACAATTTGGTCTACTTTTTTTAATAGAACTTTAATATTCAATGAATATTTTTTGCTTATTGTTAGTTAAAAAAAACTATCCACCAATATTTTTGTACAAAAAGGGACAAAAGAAACAAGTGGGAGTGTTACATTCTCTGTTTCCTTCCAAAATGTAAAAAAATTTAGGGAGTTTTTTGGTGGAGGACCTTTCTTTGATTTATTATGATATTTATGCAATTTTATCATTATTATTTTTTTATAGAAGTGTCCACTAAAAAGGGTAAACAGAAAAAAAAAAAAACATTTTCCAAATAACTTGACCCAACTGCATAACCTTTTCTTTCATAAAACTATTTCACATGCTTAAAAATATAACAAAAAATGTAAAAAAAAAATTCGGACGCAGGTTTAGTTTTACAAGGGGGAACTTTGTTCTTCTTGGTCTGATTTTGCCAATTTTCGAACTGAATCATCCAATGGCCATAATATGCTATTTACATATACCCCGAAATCCATATAAATTTGGATTTCAAATCCAATTAAAATCTATACCGTTTACATATGCTTTTTTGACATTTAGCGGGATTTTGTTTGTACTAACTCTGTATTTTCTTTTGATTTGTGTACAGGGTTGTTAGTGGGAAAATTACCCAATTTTATAAATATTTCTAAAAACAATGATTTTTCTTTGCCGATAGTATATGTTGGGACCACTAGTATATGTTGGGACCACAATATCAAAAAATGTGTTTTTATGTAGGGCTGCTTCTTTAAATGCAAGAAAATTAACATTTTTGCCAAGTGTGGGGCCAGCACCATTGAGTGTTTTTCTTTGTTAGGAAGACCAAATTGGTCAACTAAATTGTGCGTTTACCATTTGCAATGGTAAATTTTAAATGAAACATTGTTAAACATTGTTTTTATTAATCTTTTAATAGTTTTTAAAAAATAAATTTTAATTGTTTTTTTACTTTATAAAAAATAAAAACAGCTGATAAAAAAAATCGTGTTCAGCGTTGCAAAAAGCATAAGGGATGATTATTTTGGAAAAAACCATAGTTGTACAATTAAGTAGTAGAAATTTTTTGGGATTTTGAATTGCGATTTTACGATTTTCCCAAAATCCAAGTTTTTTTTGTATGGGATTTGACATTTGAAATCCACAAAAGTAATGGGATTTACTTGGATTTTCATTGAAATCCCATTTTTTCTGGATTTCGAGGTATATGTAAATGGCATATAAGATTTATTTGTGCCAAACTGTATGGATTTAGCTCTTTTGGAATTGGACTGCATCATGCCTTCAACAGACGGGCGGACATCGCTTGAATGTCTTAGAATTACTCTTTAATCAAGGATAAATATACCTTTTTTATTTTGACGATTTTTTGACGATTTTTGCAAATGGGATGACGATTTTGACGATTTTTTTTTACAAAAATCGTACATTTTTGACGATTTTGTACCCAACAATTCTGGCAACCCTGGCTACACTAACTAAATGGGCAAATCACGAGAACGCGATAATATAAAAATGACAATGGATTCGCGTTTAGTGGATTCACGTTAAAGAGTGCAAACGACTTAAGAAAATGTTATTTAAACAATAAAATTACAAAAATAAAAATATTAGGTAAAAAAGTATATGCAAATAATATTTGCAAATTTTGCTCAAAATTTAGATTTTTTTTTGCAAATATTTTCACATAAACTCAATGAATTTTGAAATAATATGCATTTTTAATCATTTTTATAAAGTCACTCGTTGGTTTTTATAAAAATTCTTTTTGAAAATTCCGTTTATTTTTTTGCTGAAATAATAGTCAAAGAAACTTAAAATTTGAAATTGGGTTCCTTCTTCAAAAAATGTACATTTTCAAAATACATAGTACCTTTTATAAATTTTGATTTTAATGGTGTAAAAAGTGTAAAAGTTTGTACTTTGATAAATTTTCTATCCCCTTAATTAATAAATTCAGTAAACCAAAAAATATTTTGACAAAAGTACATTTTAATTGTTACTTTTTTCAATCTCCTGAAATAATGGTCATTCATTTGATCATATATTTATGATATTCTGGTAGTATTGTTTTCGTAATAACCCTCTTCATACATTCCTTGTGTTTAGTGGTCTAAAACAATTGAATTGTCAAACAAAACGATTAATGTAATCGAAATTTGAAATACAACTGAAGTTTAAGAAATTGAATGAGCTCAACCACAAAAATCAAATAATGATTATATCTACTACAACTATTCCGTAATAACAACTGTATAGATTTAAAACTTTAGTTTTTTTTTACATTTTTACACCCACTCCTCTCTATGCGGCCGGTTTGGTTCCAAACAAGTGGACCAAAACTTGAGTACGCCACTATTGATAACGACTAAAAAAAGGATATAAGAATTACTGTTGTCATATTCTTATTGTTAGAACCAAAAAGGGTTTTAACTTGAATTTGCAACTTTGATAATAATTCACAATAACATTTACAATAATATTATATAATTTACCTGCTGGTAAATAAAACATTGTTCACATGTTGGTGAACAAAACTTTACAATTATTTTTCATAAATTTTTTTTTCATCAAGAAAACTTTTTTTGAATATTTTTTTTATTTCCCTGCACAGCGGGAAATTTAGCAAATTTAAAAAAAAAACCGGCAATTTGTACCGAACTGTGCCGATTGCCATGAAACCGTTAAACGGGGTAGGCAGCAGAACTACTCAAAGTTTGTTAACAGCTTTTTCGACAAATTATATGTGGACAATGTGCTAGTAAAGTTCTAAAAAAAAACTGCTTTGTGTATGTAGTTATCTCTTATACTTTCCGAGATAGAGCCATTTTAAAAAGTTAAATCAAAGTTTTACCGATCCTGCTCCAGGATTTTTGATAATAGCACGGTCGAATTTATTCAAATTTATTTCAAACTAATTTCATTTGACAACTAGAGAGATTTCTGTTTTTTTCAGAACAAAAAGTTTAGAAGTTAGACCATTTTAAATTTAAAAATTAAAAAAAAAAAACAAGTAGAAAAGTTAAATTCGACTTGGCCGAATCTATGAATACCCTCCACGATGTCCCTTTTAAGTGAAATTAAATTTTCTAACGTGAAAAAAATATAATTTTCGATTAGAAATATTTTATTTTGTGAAAAAACACTTTTTATACCCTCCAACCACAGGTTGGGGGTATACTCACTTTGTCATTCCGTGTATAACGCATCGAAATATTGGTCTAGGACCCCATAAAGTATATATATTATTGATCAGTGATCGATTCTAAGACATTCTAGCGATATCCGTCAGTCCGTCTGTCCGTCTGTAGAGGACACGATACAGTCCAAAATAAGAGAGCTAGACTTCCGAAGTTTGGCACGAATATGTCTTATATTCCTAGGCAGGTTAAGTTCGGAAGTGGGCAAAATCGGACCAAGGGGAAAAAAGTTCCCCCTTGGAAAACTAAACCCACCTAAGAAAAACCACATTTTTTGAAGGGTTTTTCGTACTTTTGCTAAGCAAATGGAACAATTTTATCTCAGAAGAAGTTAAAAATCGCAAGGGGAAGGTGCCCCCTAACGTCTCCCAATAACCCCCCGCCCAAAAAAAAAAGACGCCCCTGGATTTTTTATACCCTCCACTCTAGTGATAGAGGGTATATATAAGTTTGTCATTCCGTTTGTAACTAATCGAAATATCGGTCTGGGACCCCATAAAATATATATATTCATGATCCCCGATCGATTTTAAGACATTCTAGCGATGTCCGTCTGTCCGTCTGTCTGTGGAAATGGTGATCACGGCCAAAATATTACACGGAGATGACTGAAACTTAACATATTTATTGGAAGTTCTCCTGAGAAGTTTGGTTTTGCATTTGAGCGATATCGGTTCAGCGGTTCAAAAGTTATAAACGAAAATGTAAGGACACCTCAAAAATTTTATTACATTCAACATAACCTAAAAATACAAAATGCTTTAATTCGGCTGCTGGTTGACTTATGTGAACATAATTGAACACCAATTGGTATTTAAACAATTACCAACATATTTTGAGACAAAAAAAGAAAAATATCGCGGATTTTTTTTTTTTACCAAATTTTTTTTTTCGCGGAAATTTTTTTTCAGAAATTTTTTTTTTTTCAAAAGTGATTTTCTTTTAAATAAAGTTTTTGCAATAATCTTTTAGAAATTGTGAAGGGTATCACTACATTCGACAAGGCCGAATTTAACTTTTTTACTTGTTTGTATTTTTTTTTTACATTTTGGAGGGTATAAAAGATTCGGCACAGCCGAAATTAACACTCTCACTTGTTTTTAACTAGTTTTTGAAAAAAAAAAAATAATTGACTAAATTTTTTTTTGAGTGTAAATTTTTTTTATTAGTTTAAAATTTTTCGAATGTATTTTTTTAAGTCCCCGAGTAAAAATGAATACATATAATTTTACATTATTTGATGTATGTATATATAGCCATATGAAATAATGTGTTTTCATATCAAACAAAGTATATAATTATATCTCGCGTTGAGTTTTTCCAAATTTTTTAAATGGAGTTATATAAAATTACATCTAATGATAACCATATTAATATATAAATACATGTGGGAGACATAATCATATGTGACACATATAGCTTAATCTGATTGCATACATATTTATATGTGACTTAATATCAAATAACGTATACGAGCATATTTAAAAAAAATCCAATATCATTATATATATAATTATATATGACTTACAAGAAACCATTTAAAACAATATATGGTTCCATCTTAAAAAACGAAAAATATTTTTTTCAAATATAATTATATATGGTCGCACATATAACTCTATATACAGTTATATAAAACTATACATGGCATCATACATTTATTTTTTTAATATTATCAAAGATATAATTATAAATGGCTTATGAGATACCGTATATAGTTTTGTAAGGTACCATATAAATACAATTTTTTTTTTAACTCTATATATAATTTTAAATGGTGGCACATGTAACGCCATATAAAATGTTATACAATTGTATAAGGCAAAAAATATTTTTTTCTTTCACAATATTTTATATATAATTATGCATACTTTTATATGACAGTATTTCAATATTTTTTTTTTAATGTTGCATCATATATATTTTTATTTAAGTATACAAGAGAGCTTGTATAATTATATATGATTCTCAAAGCACCTAAAATCAGTCAAAAAAAATATATATAAATTCTATAAATTTTTAAATAGAAAAAAAATCTGTTTAATCCATTGTATTTTAAAACTTGAAAAAATTCATATTGGATTTTAAAAGTTAAATTTTAAAAAAATGCATGTTACTTAAATAGTTGTGTGTAACTTTATATAAGATCATATAAGATAATATATGATGCTTGGGGACCCCGAGTTCGATTCCCGGCTCAACCCAGAAAAAAACTATTTTTTTTTAATTTTTTAAAAAAGAAAATATGTTTTTAAAGCTTCTTGTTTTTTCTAAACTTAAAAATATTGAATAATTAAATTTTTATGGTAAAATCTAAAAATAAATATTATTTATTTATAATTATATAATTTTATATATTACATCATATAAGTTAATATATGATTCCTAGGGACCCTGGGTTCGATCCCCGGCTGAGCTAAGAAAAAAAGTTGTTTTTTTAATTTTTTTTTTAAAGAAAATATGTTTTAGAAGCTTTAATTTTTTACTAAACTTAAAAATATTGATTAATTTATTTTTTATGATAATATTTAGAAATAAATATTATTTATATATAGTAATATAACTTTCTATATTGCATCATATATGATAATATATAATTCTTGAGGACCCTGAGTTCGATTCCCGACTAAGTCAAGAAAAAAATTATTTTTTTTTTAATTTTTTTTTTAATCTAAATGAGTTTTTAATCGGTTTTCGTTTTTCAAATTTAAAAAAAAATAAAATCCCTGAATTTTAACAAAAATATTTCAAAAATAATTATATTTTGATATAATTATATATTATTTAATCCGAAGAAAAAAATATTTTAAAACTTTAATGTTTAACCATCAATATCTCTGGTTTTAAGAGAGCTAAAGTCCTCAGATCAAGCTCAAATCAAAGCTTTATTTGTTGCCAATAATTAAAAGTGTATTTGGTTCGAACTTATGTTAGCAATATTTTCAGATAAAATTATTTTTGTCTGAAAAAACTTCCGAAAAAAACTTAAAACTCATTATTTGGCCGTTTGTGAGTAAAAAAGTTTATACATGTTTTATACCATTTTAAAGGTATTTTTATTAAATATACAACGGCAGAAAGAAAATTTGGATCCGATGAAAAATGTGAAGCTCATAAGCCAAAAACCGTTTTTCTTTAAAGCTCTATAACTTGGAAAGTTAAGAGCATTGGAAGATGAAAATCATGTTGTTGAACTCAGTATTAAACCCCCTATTAGCTCAGCAAATAAACTAAAAAAAAAAAAAAATCACAAATTTTAGCAAAAATTTTCTAAGTCTTTTTTAAAATTTTGTTCAAATTCAAATCGAATATAATTTGATGCAATCATATACACAATAAGATAAACTGGATTTAATTATATATAAGTTAAACTTGATATAATTATATATGATAAACTATTTTCAAAAATTTTCTAAGTTTTTTTAAAACATAGTCTTTTAAAGTTGTCATTTATTAACAACGTCCGCTGGGTCAGAGGGTAGAGATTGCGATTACAAAACAGTTGGTAGCTGTTCGATTCCCCCGCCGCTCGAAGTTTTTTTTTTTTTAACATGATAATGTTTTTAGGCTGGGGTCTAATTTTAAAAAAGTTGCAGGACGCCACCTCAGTTTGACTATATAAGCTAACGATTACACAAAAAAGAAAATGAGAATTACAGTTTTCATTTTATTACAACCTTAAACTTCGATAATTATTTAAAATTAATAAATAAAATAAAAAAACACATACTTTTAGGCGCCGCTACTCGATTAACGCAGTATTGCCATACCAAATATCGCATTTCCAATTAGATTAGTTACCATCATCGCAAAACTAACCAGTATATTTGAAAATAGAATATCTACATGCAGAACTACATACTACGTTTTTTGTAGTAGAGATGCGAACGTGACACGTGATTACGCGTGATCATGAGTGAAATTTACGCTTGATTAAAAAAAAAATTTCGTGCGTGAGATTGCGTGAGTAATTTTGGCTTCGTCAGTTTGCGTGATTGTTGTGTGCTGTCTAAAACAGAAAACTACACCATTTACAGATGAAATTCGAAAAAGATCAATTGTTATTCGAAGATTATATTTGTAATTCGAAGATTCCGTTTGTAATTCGAAGATTCCATTTGTAATTCGAAGATTCCATTTGTAATTCGAATACTCCAATTGTAACTCGAAGATTCCATTTGTAATTCGAAGATTCCAATTGTAATTCGTAAAAGATCAATTGTAATTCGTAAAAGATCAATTGTAATTCGTAAAAGATCAATTGTAATTCGTAAAAGATCAATTATAATTCGAAAAAGATCAATTGTAATTCGTAAAAGATCAATTGTAATTCGTAAAAGATCAATTGTAATTCGAAGATTCCAATTGTAATTCGTAAAAGATCAATTGTAATTAAAAAAAGATCAATTGTAATTCGAAGATTCCAATTGTAATTCGTAAAAGATCAATTGTAATTCGTAAAAGATCAATTGTAATTCGAAGATTCCAATTGTAATTCGTAAAAGATCAATTGTAATTAAAAAAAGATCAATTGTAATTCGAAGATTCCAATTGTAATTCGTAAAAGATCAATTGTAATTCGAAAAAGATCAATTGTAATTCGTAAAAGATCAATTGTAATTCGAAAAAGATCAATTGTAATTCGTAAAAGATCAATTGTAATTCAAAAAAGATCAATTGTAATTCGTAAAAGATCAATTGTAATTCGAAAAAGATCAATTGTAATTCGTAAAAGATCAATTGTAATTCGTAAAAGATCAATTGTTATTCGAAGATTCCAATTGTAATTCGTAAATTATCCATGGAAATTCAGTTGATGTTTTTCGAATTACAATTGGAATCTTCGAATTACAATTGATCATTTACGAATTACAATTGATCTTTTACGAATTACAATTGATCTTTTTCGAATTAGAAATGATATTTTACGAATTACAATTGATCTTTTCGAATTACAATTGATCTTTTACGAATTACAATTGGAATCTTCGAATTACAATTGATCTTTTTCGAATTACAATTGATCTTTTACGAATTACAATTGGAATCTTCGAATTACAATTGATCTTTTTCGAATTACAATTGATCTTTTACGAATTACAATTGATCTTTTTCGAATTACAATTGATCTTTTACGAATTACAATTGATCTTTTACGAATTACAATTGATCTTTTACGAATTAAAATTGATCTTTTTCGAATTACAATTGATCATTTACGAATTACAATTGGAGTCTTCGAATAA
Organism: Pegoplata infirma; assembly: GCA_963921195.1. NCBI lineage: Eukaryota > Metazoa > Arthropoda > Insecta > Diptera > Anthomyiidae > Pegoplata > Pegoplata infirma. The sequence goes on from OY992538.1 coordinate 64,111,613, forward strand.
CAAATGGAATATTCGAATTACAATTGGAGTATTCTAATTACAAATGGAATCTTCGAATTACAAATGAAATCTTCGAATTACAAATGGAATCTTCGAATTACAAATAGAATCTTCGAATTACAATTGATCTTTTTCAAATTACATCTGTAAATGGTGTAGTAAGAAAATCGTCATCATATTGAATTTAAAGGGTAACTAATACAAAATTGTGATTAAAATAAGCTTTTATGATTAATTTTAGGAAATTAAATACCTTTTGTACAAGAATTTGACATAAAGTCAAATAAAATTTAGTTTATTTTATTTTCGTGAGTCTTTGTAAGCGTGATTATTTCGTGAGCGTGACAAAAATTTTAGCTACTCACGTGAGCGCGTGTAAACGTAAGCAGAAAAAACTATTTTGTAAGTGAGCAATACTTTTATTTCGTGTGCGTGAGTAAGTCAAAATCACTCACGCGCCCATCTCTATTTTGTAGTATGTGTCTATAATATTGTCGGATAACCACAAGCAAGAACATAACACTGTTTATGTTGGCATTTAAATATTATGCGGTAGCCTAGCTGAAGTGTGTCAGACTCGGAAACAGTGGGTCCGCGGATCGTCTCCGTGATCAGTCAACATCTTTTTTTAAATTTCGTTTTTTTTAGCTTGTTTATTTTTTTTTTTGTTAAGACCAAATTTTTTTTAAACCTTTATACTTTTTTTTATTAAATTATAAAAAAAGTTAGAAAAAGGTATTGTTTTAAGTATTGGTCATTGTTAAGTATAATTTAAAATTAAAAGACTATTTGATTTGTATAAAAAAAAGGAATAAATAAAAGCTTATCAAAATAATAAAAAAAAATAATTAGAATCTTATAAATCAGTTAAAATGTTATATATTCAGGTTTCTCTAAATTTTCCAGTAGTTTTTGTTTTAAATTTTGTGATTTTTCTGAATTTATCTGCATTTTTTTGACTAATTTTTGGTTTTGTCTGGATTATTTCTTAGTTTTTAATTTTTTTTCTGAATATTGAATTAATCCTGCAAGTGTATTTAAGAAATTACTTGGAGTTATTTTTTTCTGAGAAAATATCGTTTTTGGAAATATGTGATGTTTATTCGTAACAACTTTTTATTAAATAAAACATTATCATGATTTAATATTTTGGGCAAGAGTACAAAACTCTGCGGCATTTTTTAAATAAATTTTAATTATATATATTTATATCTTAATATTGAAAAAAATTGTTTGGATAAAACTTTATCAGTTCTAAAAATAGATTTTATTGTTCGGATTAAATTATATATAGTTCTAAAAATAGATTTTTTTTTCGGATAAAATTTTATCTAAAGTTTTTTGTAATATTTTTTTTTTCTTTCGTATGAAATTTTATCTTTTTTTATCCAGCTAAAAAAATCTTTTTTTTTTGTCTTGGTCCAATAAGATCCAACCATTTTTCGGATGAAATTGTATCCCACCGATTAAAACTGATCTAATTAGATAAACCCACTTTTCGGATCAAATTGTATCCGTCCGGTTAAAACTGATCTAATCTTAGCGATCCATTTTTCGGATCAGTGCTGATCTTTCAAATCTCGGATCTATCAACAGTTCTGGAATAATATAAGAACATATATTGCTCCATACAAAAATTTTTACTCGGGTCCATTAAAATTTTTGAATGACAAAAATACGTTATAAAATATTTTTGTGACTTACCAATGTTTTTAAAACATGTCTAACGGATTTGCTAATAACTTTTGAACCACTGGACCGCTTTGGCTGAAATTCAAAACAAACCAGGCCTGGGGAATAAAAAATATATGCGTCGGGCTACAGCATCCTTAGCATCTCGTAAATTCGCGAACAACCCTTTCCGAAATTCAGTCATTTGCTCATAACTTTTGAACCAATGGACCAATTTCGCTGAATTTCCAATACCAACCTGACCAGGTAAATGCCCAACATACATGCCAAACTTCAGGAGCCTCTGTAAAGTCTTTCACAAAGTTAGCGTGTTTTTTAAAGAGACAGACAGAAGGACAGACAGACGGACAGACAGACGGACAGACAGACGGACAGACAGACGGACAGGCGGACAGACGGACGGACTTAAAATCGATCGAGGATCATGAATATATATACTTTATGGGGTCCTAGACCAATATTTCGAGGTGTTACAAACGGAATGACAAACTTATATATACCCTCTATCACTAGAGTGGAGGGTATAAAAATAAAAAATACGATTTTTTTTCTTAAAAAGTACCAACGGTCTTACATTGCACCCTGCTAGAATTGATTCTGAGGGAGATTTTTGTGTTTTTTACCGCCACCTTAGAAAACATTTGCCCGCAATTGCCTTCGCTCCTAAAGGGGTGCAGTGTAAGTCCAACCCCCATTAATTTCTACGCCCCAGCATTTTTTCTGAACAAACCTACTCCCTATCTCCACTCCTTTTGGGGGCTTCTATACAAAATGACATTTCAATGAAATAAGCTCCCATGGCTTTAACTCTCCCAAGGATGCCTCTAGAAGAGTCAAATGTATGACCGACCCCCAATATTTTTTTAACCCCAACATTTTCTTACCCTCTATCTTCAATCCTTAAGGTAGTCCCAATGCATGCTTTTTATTTTTTATAAACTTGATTTGTCACTTGACATGGTGCCTTCTAGAGGGGTAAAATTTAAGAGCGACCTCTATTAATTTTTGTCCACCAACATTTTTTGAGAAGGTTTGTTATAAGTTTGTTTTTAAGTGATAGTAAATTTTCTATCGGGAAAAATTTGATTAGAAATATTTTATTTTCTGTAAAAAAACTGTTTTTTTAATAACACTGTGCTACACCAAAAATATGCAGGGGTTCTCATATGAAAATTCGGGTTGGTTAGAGTCCATAGAGTACTGATGTACTCATAGTTTTTCTGGATCACTTCGTTAAGTACCTTTTTTATTGGCAAATGTGTTGAAAAACTGCAATTCTTAAATTACAATTTTAAAAAATTATTACTTTGTTAGTTTGCAACCGATTTTCGATTAAATGGATTTTTTTGAAAGGTATAAGTCATACCTTTTAAACAAAACAAAAATATTAAAAATCGATTAAGAATTGGCTGAGCTACGATCGTTTAAGTTAAAAAAAACCCAATTTTTTGAAAAATTTTCATATTCTTTACACTCTAAGTTGAAAGTGCATCATTAAACAATTTTTCTTGATTTTTTGTACAAAAGTATAGTAAAGTAGCTTTCCAAAACACCAAAAAACATAACAATCGGGTAAAAAATGAATGAGTTATGCTAAGTTTTGTGATAGGACATTTTTAATTTTTTTCTGAAACGCTTGTAATTCAAGCATTATTTATAATTCTTATTACTAGTAGTAATTTTATGTGTATATGCATATAAACTAGAGATGGGAACGTAATTAGATTTGTGCGTGATTCACACATGATCACAAGTGAGCGTGATTGAAAATTTATTTTACTCACGTGGTTGTGTGTGAGTGTCAGTGTGAGTGGAATAAAAAAATGGGCGTGTCAGTTACTTCCAAATCCTATTTATAATTTTTTAGTTTTGTTTGAAATGTATGACTGTTACTTCTTAAACAAAAAAATATTGAGAATCGGTTGAATATAGGCTAAGGTGCGCTCGTTTAAGTAAAAACCCTTTTTTTGAAGAATTATACCTGCAACATTTTTATGACAAAAAACATTTGACATTTTTGAAACGAAATTGGTAAAATTGTGGGATCATTTGATGTGAATTTTACCTATTTATAAATATACGTATGAGGCATTCCACACCAAATGTTCAGCGAAAAAAAATGTGAACCGTAAATTTTTGAATGGGTTGTATGGATAGCAATATATGGAGCTAAGAAAATTGCGTTTTATGTTTTTTAATTTTTCAAAAACTGGGCTTAGGAGGCGTGGTCAAATATTGGAAAAAATGGTCAAATTTGTGTCGAGTTGCCATGTTTAAATATTTATCAAATTAACGGAATGCACCACAATCTCAAAAATTTACATTCTTGTAAATTTTTGAGATTAAACATTTTTTGAAAAATTTTCAGAACCCATTCTGAAATTTTCCATTTTTTAAAAAAAGTCAATGTATCAAAAATTTATAACAATTTTGTAATTTGCTTGTATTTTCTTGTTTCAACGTAGCGAATGAGTATTAAATATTTGCATTAGTCATACGCTACGTTAAACCAAGCAAATTACTAAATTGTTATGAAATTCAAAATTCAAATGCGATTTCTCGAAAATAACGAAAAACACATTACAATTTTTTTGTGTGGATAGACAAACTAGAGATGGGAACATGAGCGGATTAGAGCGTGAGTGTGACTGAATTCAATATTACTCACGTGATTGTGAGGGAGTGTGAGTAAGATTATTGCATGAACGAGTGTGTGTGAGTTGATTTTTTTGCGTGAGTTTGCGTGATTTATTTTCTCTTCATATTTCCTTTCATTCCAAAAAAAACAAAAAAAAATGTAAAATTTTGCTTAACTTCAGATTTCGTCCTGAAAAAATCAAAACAAATGTAAAATTTTAGATTTTGCTGAAATTTTTAAAAGATTTTTGAAACTTTAGTTTTTGAATTTTTTTTTTGTATAAATAAGAATATCTTGAGTGTGAGTCAACGTTAGCGTAAGTGACTCTTGCGTGTGCGCATGTGAGTGTGAGTTGTATTAAATTTACCCACGTGATTGTGAGTGAGTGTTAGTAGAAAAATTATGCTCGTGAGTGAGTGAAAGTTAAAATTCACTCACGTGATAATCTCTTAGACAAACATCTAATCTTAAAAAAAAAAATTTACAAAAAACAAAACAAAAGTGGCCGGATTTTTTATAAATTGACTTTTTTAAAAAATAGAAAATTTCAAAACGGGTTCTAAAAATTTTCCAAAAAATGTTTAATAGATAGCCCATACAAAACTATACAAGAATTTAAATTTTTGAAATTTTGGTGCATTTCGTTTTTATTATACCCTCCAACCACAGTATGGGGGTATACTCACTTTGTCATTCCGTGTGTAACGCATCGAAATATCGGTGTAGGACCCCATAAAGTATATATTTTATTGATCAGTGATCGATTTTAAGACATTCTAGCGATGTCCGTTCGTCCGTCCGTCCGTCTGTCCGTCCGTCTGTCCGTCTGTAGAGGACACGATACAGTCCAAAATAAAAGTGCTAGACTTCCGAAGTTTGGCACGAATATGTCTTATATTCCTAGGCAGGTTAAGTTCGGAAATGGGCAAAATCGGACCAAGGGGAAAAAAGTCCCCCTTGGGGAACTAAACCAACCTAAGAAAAAACGCATTTTTTGCAGGGTTTTTTGAACTTTTGCTAAGCAAATGCAACATTCTTATCTCAGAAGAAGTTCAAAATCGCAAGGGGAAGGTGCCCCCGAACGTCTTCCACCCCCCCCCCCCCCCCAAAAAAAAAGACGCCCCTTGATTTTTTAAATATTTTTTTATATTTTGGAGGGTATAAAAGATTCGGCACACATTGGATCCTAGACGCGCATTTGAGAGCCAAACAAATGTTTAGTTATTTACAGTAAATGCTCGTATTCGTTAAGAAGACACCCTAGGAGAAAGAAAACCGTTTATAGAAAGAAAATCCATCGCTTAGTTTAGTCAGGACATAAATTCAAAGTAAGGACTTTTTGCATAAATTTGAAAAAAATATTTTTTTTTGAAGACTTTTTTATTTAATTTTTTAAAACTACTTCCAATAATCCGATTTTCCTGAAATTAAGTGGAGATTGTAGCTATAACTATTACCTTTGTTACCCATTTTATGGTTTTTAATATTACTCTTTTTAAGTAGGAAATACAGACCATCAAAAAGTGTCAATTTTTTAAAAATTAGAAAAAAACTATTTATATTTTGGATTGCAACTTTTGTGGGGAACGGAAGGGAATGGCGATTCTTTTTGTACAATAAACTAGAAGTATTTCTTAATACTCCTGGGGTAGAAACTTTTGCAGCCAGTTGCAGCTGCGCCCTGAAATGAGGTTTAAAGTGGGGTCTACTAACGAAAAAATAAGTATTTTTAAAGTGATTATTTTTTAACAAAATTTACTGTTAATCGTTTTATTACAAAATTTTACTTAAATGACCTATATTGTTAACAGACAACCGCGGTTTCCAATAATAATTGATTTTGATACCCTACCTCACTTTAATAAGGCAAAAGGAGTTTCACCTAATGCATGTAACTAAAAGGCTTTCTTGACCGCAATTACGGCCAAAATAACTGGAATAGTAGAAGATATTATAAAACGGGTTGTTATAATACTTCTGTGTATCAACGCAAATGGAAAAAATAATTCAGTTAAGTTTAGAAAACACATACATGGAACTGCAAAATTATAAGTTGAAAAGCATGGTTGGTGAACCTTGAGTCCCACTATGCATACAATTCTAGCTTATGGCACTATTTTTACAAGAATTGTGATTGCCCGTTGGTATCAAAATTACCCTTAACTAATTAAGTAACATTTAAAAAATATTTGCCTTCTTTCATGGCAATTATCAGAGTAGGCTTTGAAAAGATCACATAGGCATTTTAAAAGCTATAAAAGAAACTTTAACAGAGAAAACTCAAAAACCAACAACCTGCAAGATGTTTTTAGTATTGTTATGATTGAGTCCGATCCAAATATATCCCTAATAAGACAGACAGACAAGTTGAAAGTACTGATTATAGAGTTATGTTTTTATAATATTTTTTTCCCAAATAACTTAACAATTTTTGCAAATAATGCGTATTTACCGTGTGTTGCTTCTTTGTTTGATATTTTCCTCCATTATTTTTGTTTAAAAAATCGAAAATGACAAAAGATAGAAAGCAGTTAATTTTTCAGGCTATTTTAGTGTAGGGTGTAGACTTTGCCAAAATATGAAAGAAACACTTTGTATTGAATGGTAAGCTGTTATATTGTCACTTAAAATCCGTAACAGTTTTAAATAATTGACCACCATTTTATTTTTTTATATGAATAAATTAACCAACTTTGCCTTAAATTTACAAGTAGGGTACTAATGCGAAAAATGTCCAATCCACATGTGTGAGTTCTTTAAGGTCTCCAGTTTATATAATGGTAAAGAATGTCGTGAAATTCCTATCCGTTCAAGAGTTATAACAAAAGATCGTCGATGCGCGCCTTTTCCATACAAAGTTCCCAATGTGCGGCACAGCCGAATGTAACACTCTCACTTGTTTGATTTATATTTAAACAAGGCAACTCGACACAAATTTGACAATTTTTCCAATATTTGACCACGCCTCCTAAGCCCAGTTTTTGAAAAATTTAAAAACCAAACACGCAATTTTCTTAGCTCCATATATGGCTATCCATACAACCCGTTTAAAAATTTACGGTTCACATGTTTTATTTTTCGCTGAACATTTGGTGTGGAATGGCTCATACGTATATTTATAAATAGGTAAATTTTACATCAAATGATCCCACAATTTTACCAATTTCGTTTCAAAAATGTCAAATGTTTTTTGTCATAAAAATGTTGCAGGTATAATTCTTCAAAAAAGGGTTTTTACTTAAACGAGCGCACCTTAGCCTATATTCAACCGATTCTCAATATTTTTTTGTTTAAGAAGTAACAGTCATACTTTTCAAACAAAACCAAAAAATTATAAATAGGATTTGGAAGTAACTGACACACCCATTTATTTATTCCACTCACACTGACACTCACTCACAACCACGTGAGTAAAATAAATTTTCAGTCACGCTCACTTGTTAACATGTGTGAATCACGCGCAAATCTAATTACGTTCCCACCTCTTGTTTATATGCATATGCACATAAAATTACTACTATTAATAAGAATTATGAATAATGCGTGAATTACAAACGTTTCTGAAAAAAATTAAAAATGTCCTATCACAAAACTTAGCATAACTCATTCATTTTTTACCCGATTGTTATGTTTTTTGGTGTTTTGGAAAGCTACTTTACTATACTTTTGTATAAAAAATCAAAAAAAATTGTTTAATGATGCACTTTCAACTTAGAGTGTAAAGAATATGACAAATTTTTCAAAAAATGGGGTTTTTTTTGCTTAAGCGATCGTAGCTCAGCCAATTCTTGATCGATTTTTAATATTTTTGTTTTGTTTAAAAGGTAAGACTTATACCTTTTAAAAAAATCCATAAAATCGAAAATCAGTTGCAAACTAACAAAGTAATAATTTTTTAAAATTGTAATTTAAGAATTGCCGTTTTTCAACACATTTGCCAATAAATAAGGTACTCACCGAAGTGATCCAGAAAAACTATGAGTACATCAGTACTCTATGGACTCTAACCAACCCGAATTTTCATATGAGAACCCCTGCATATTTTATTTTTGGTCTTTTGTAGCACAGTGTAATTTTTGAAAAAAAAAAAATTACTAATTTTTTTTTGAGTGCAACATTTTTTTTTCGAATGTATTTTTTTATAATAAAAAAAAAAAAAAATATTTTTGAGTGTCAAAAATACGTTGTAAAATATTTTTGTGACTTACCAATGTTTTTAAAACATGTTTAACGGGTTTTCACCACGTGAATTTAAGGTGAAGCTAATCTGAAATTCACTGTTTTGCTAATAACTTTTGAACCACTATACCGATTTGGCTGAAATTCAATACGAACCAGGCTAGGGGAATGATAAATATATATACCAAGCTTCAGAATTGTCTTTTGAAAGTTAGCGTGTTTTTTATCTCGTAAATTCACGAAAAACCCTTGCCGAACTTCAGTCTTTTGCTCATAACTTTTGAACCACTGAACCGATTTCGCTGGATTACAACGCCAACCTGACCAGGTAAATGCCCAACATATATGCCAAACTTCAGGAGCCACCGTAAAGTCTTTCAAAAGTTATCGTGTTTTCAACAGACAGACAGAAGACGGACGGACATCGCTAGATCGTCTTAAAATCTATCGAGGATCATGAAAATATATACTTTATGGCAGGCGCGGATCCAGGGGGGGGGGGAATGTGATTTCTCCCCCAAAATGATTTCAAAAAAAAAAAAGAAAAAAAAAGAAAGAAAGAAAGAAAGAAAGAAAGAAAGAAAGAAAGAAAGAAAGAAAGAAAAGAAAAAAGTAAGGAGAAGTGGAAGAAAAAAGGAAGAGAAAGGAACAAACATAGAAAGAAAATGGCCAGGATGTAAAAAAATCCTTAGGAGAGGTATATGTTTGCTGATGATTTACAGCTCACATACCCTCTATAAAATGTTTTAGAATTAGAGAAATTGCGTATGAGAAACTTAAATGACAATCGAGTCGTGGGAATTTTCTAACCGAATAACTATCCTTATCATTTAAGGAAAAAGTATTAATTCAAATATTTTTTATAGAAAAATGTCTCAGAATTCCTGACTTTATCTTTAGAAAAAAATTTTGATACTTTTTTGCCTCTGAATGTAAGAATTTTTTTGTTTAAAAAGTATATCAAATTTTAGGAAAAATCAATTTTCTATAAAAAAATCCCTCAGAAGCTGGAAATTTTTCCTTAGAAAAAACGTTTCAAAATCTGACAAGAATCTACAGGAAAGAGGTTTCAGAATTTAAGTTCTTCTATGGGGAAATATGTTTTTTTTATGAAAAATTGTGTATGAATATGAGAATTTCTCTTTTTGAAAAATCTTTTAGAATCTACAATTTTTTCTATAGGAAAAGTTTATCAAAATCTTTGTTTTTTTTTTATCGGGAAAATGTTTAGAGCTTTTCTATAGAAAACTATATCAGAACTTGAGATTTTTTTAGTACGAAATATCTCTAAGAATCAGAATTTTTTCCGTTGAAAGATTCTGAGAATTTTTCTATAGGAAATGTGTCTCTAAATATTTAAATATATTTAAATGTTTCAGAACCTTAGAAAAAATTAGAAGGCACTATAACCGTAAAATTTTTTATTGAAAGATGCTATAAAATTTGAGGTCATATTTTTAAAAAAGTGTATTAACATTTTTTTCATAAAATGTTTTGGAAACTGATAATTTTCTTTTACAAAAAGGGTCTAAGAATTTTTGAATACGAAAAAGTTTTTAGAATCTAAGAATAACTTTAAAACATGAGAATTATTAATTATCAGATATTGGAAAAATTTTTAAGAATGTCTCAGAATCTCAAATTATTGCTATAGAAAAAATTTTAAAAATCTGAGACATTTTCAATAAGAAAATATTGAATCTGTGAGTTTTTCTGCAAAAAATATGATCTGAGAATTAAAAAAAAAAATTACATGGAAGGGTTTAAAATCCTAACATTTTTCTAAAGACAAATGTCTCTGAAATGGATGATGTTTTTATATGAAAAATATTTTAGAATATAAGAGTTTTTCCTCAGTAAAAATGTCTTAACATCTGAGAAATCTTTTGAAGAAAACATGTTTAAGTGTAATACTTCATTAAAATATTTTTCGGAATATTGGACTTTTGGTATAATTTTTTATTTTTAAATAATAATTTTTATGACTTTAAAGTAGAGATGGGCGCGTGAGTGATTTTTGACTCACACTCACTCACGCTCACGTCAGAAATTTTTGAATCACGCACACTCACTTACGAGCAAATTTTTTCTACTCACACTCACTCACAATCACGTGAGTAAATTTAATACAACTCACCATCACGTGCACTCACGCAAGCTTCACTCACACTCACGTTGACTCACACTCACGAAACTCTTTTTTATAAAAACAAAAAAAAATCGAAAACTAAAATTTCAAAAATCTTTCAAAATTTTCAGCAAAATTTAAAGTTCAGCGAAATTTTACATTTTTTTTGCTTTTTTCGGGACGAAATCTTAGGTTAAGTCAATTTTACATTTTTTTTGTTGATTTTTTTAGTACGAAATGAAATTTGAAGAGAAAATAAATCACGCAAACTCACGAAAAAAAATCGACTCACGCACACTCACTCACGCAATTTTTTTCTCCACTCACGCTCACTCACAATCACGTGAGTAAACATGAATTCAGTCACACTCACGCGTGATCACACGTAAATCACATGATTCACGCTTTAATCTGCTCATGTGCCCATCTCTACTTTAAAGTCAAAAAATTAATATTTTCCCATACAAACCTACAACAAAGTTTAAAAAATTCCCAATTCTCGAAAGCATTTCTAAAAATTTGGAAATACAGTCTAATATTTTTGAATTTTTTTGTTTGTTTGTATAAAAAATATTGATGTTATGACTGTTTAAGCATAAAAATTGGCTTATGACAGTCACAGTCAGTCGTAATTGTGAGTATATCCATTAGAGCACCCACAAAATGTATGGGATGTGCAAAATTGTATTTTTTATCGCTCCCCGCTCATTTTCGGTTGAGTTGGGATTAAAAAATAATATCTATCCAGAAATTGGACTTCTAGGTTGCAAACAGGCCAAGCAGTTTGAACTTTTGACCATATTTACTTAGTATGAATTTCTTTGCAAAACCTAACCTTCCAGTACTTACTGAATGGCAGAATTATTAAAAATATACCACTGCACTGCAATTACAAAATTTAATTTCAAAATTTCAAATACTTATAAATATTACAATAGCTCACCAACTTCAAAATTGTGTAAAAAAAATCTAGCACTTAACTAAAAAAAACCTTGAAGGTTTTGCTATGCAAAATGTCACCTTTCATTTGTTTTTGGTTTCATTCCACTCCGATTTTGGTTGTTGCACTGTAATATTGGTGGAGGTTTTTCAAAAATCAAATACTTTGATCGAAGGGCCCCACGGTTTTACATGATCAGATTTGGCTCAAGTTGAATTTAAATAAAAGATTGTCTCAAACTCTATAAAAGGGTTAGGGGAAAGATATTTTTAGATTTTCTTTTAAATTCTTAAAGGATGGAAGAAATCGTTTTTTTTTTAAATTTCAAATAGCGTTATCTCGAAACCCGTTCAACCGATTTTATTATACGCAGACTTTCGAAATTTTAATTTACCATTCAATTTCTCAAATCAAAAATTTTAGATAATGAACTAATTCATGCTTTAATTAATTCTTTGATTTAAATTTGAATTATATAAAAAAAGAATTAATTAATTTTGTGAATAATTCAATTTTAATTTAAAGAATTAATTCAAGCATGAATTAATTCCTATTGAATTAATCATTTTGAATTAATTCTTTTTGAATTAATTCATTTTGAATTATTTCTTTTTGAATTAATTCATTTTGAATTAATTAATTTCAATTCTTTTAATTAATTAAAAAATTAACTAAAAATATTGTGAATTAATTCACAAATTGAATTAATTCTTCAAAGGTCTGATTATACCCTCCAACTACACTTTGTCATTCCGTGTGTAACGCATCAAAATATCGGTCTATAATCCCATAAAGTATATATTAGAGCACCCATATGTGCATAATTGTTTTTTTTATCGCTCTCCGCTCATTTTCGGTTGAGTTGGGAGTAAAAAATAATATCTATCCAGAAATTGGACTTCTAGGTTGCAAACAGGCCAAGCGGTTTGAACTTTTGACCTCAAAAATGGGCTAAAAAACCTTTATAGATTAATTTGGCTGTAACTCTTAAAATAAAAGTTTTTCGCAATTAACTTTCATAACAATTTTTTTGTAGAATCAAAATGCAAAGATTTTTCTCTCATACTGTTTTGACCTAAATATGTCCGATCGCGGTGTTTTAAGCGGTTAAATTCGAAATTTGGGTCTGAACTTTTTTTAAAAAAATTCTCGTAAATTTTTAAATTGGGGAAAATTTGAGCTCCTTGCACAATTCACTAGGGTATTGAATGTAGTTTTCCAAAAAATTTTTTTTTGCAAAAATATATCGACTGTTCCATGAAAAAATCCCAAAGTTCAACTCTGAATCTCATTTTTTTACAATTCATTCTCAATATAGGCGAATACTCACTTTGTAATTCCGTGAGTTTCGCACCAAAACATCTGTCTAGGATTTCCCTAAATATATATGGGGTATTCAGTGCCAAATTGGACACTTTGAAATTTTTTTTTTTTACATTTTTTAATTATTTTTAAATTTTTTTAAAACCCATTAAAACCCCCATCCAAGTTTGTTTTCAAATTTTTTTAAATTACCCGTTTCAAAGATATGGAATTTTCAAAAATAAACTATCGTTTTCCGTATTTTTATCATAACAAATTCAAAAATGGTCAACATTTTTTTTTTTTTTTTTTAATTTTTGTTTTTTTATTAAATATTTCTTAAAGTGTTCTAATATGCAATTTTTAAATGATTGCTCTCTTTGTTTTGTTGTTTTCAATCTTTTCTTAACATTTTTTATTTGATTTTTTTTATTTATTTTTTTTTAATTTTTCGTGGTAAACTTAATATTTTCTTAAAATATTAAGCTTAAGTAGATCGTGGGATTTTGGTAATTAATATATTCAGCGGTTTTTGATTTTTTTTTTTTTGTTTTCCAATCTTTATTAAAACACTTTAAAGAAAATACTAAAATTTCAACAAATTATTTCGAATTTGGACCATTTTTAAAGAAGTGAAGACAGAAAAAATCGTGTTTTTTTTTTAATTCGATATTTTTTGAACGGATTGTCAAAAAAGATGTCAAAATTTACTTGGAATGGGTTTTTAAAGGGTACTAAAAAATTGAAAAAACATAAAATTAAAAATTTTCCAAGCGTCCGATTTGGCATGGAATACCCCATATATACTATGTGAAATCCTAGACTCATCTTTCGATGCGTAAAACATGCAATGACAAAGTGAGTACACCCTCATAACGTAGTTGGAGGTCAAAAAATTGTGGTTCAGGGTATGATTTTGGCAATTTTTCATGGAAGGGTCGATATATTTTTGCAAAAAAAAATTTTTTGGAAAACTGCATTCAATACCCTATTAAATTATGCAAAGAGCTCAAATTTTCCCCAATTTAAAAATTTACGAGAATTTTTTTAAAAAAAGTTCTGACCCAAATTTCGACTTTAACCGCTTAAAACACCGCGATCGGGCATATTTAGGTCAAAACAGTATGAGAGAAAAATCTTTGCATTTTGATTCTACAAAAAAATTGTTATGAAAGTTAATTGCGAAAAACTTTTATTTTAAGAGTTACAGCCAAATTAATCTATAAAGGTTTTTTAGCCCATTTTTGAGGTCAAAAGTTCAAACTGCTTGGCCAGTTTGCAACCTAGAAGTCCAATTTCTGGATAGATATTATTTTTTACTCCCAACTCAACCGAAAATGAGCGGGGAGCGATAAAAAAAACAATTATGCACATATGGGTGCTCTACACGGTGAGCCTCAGCGATGTTCAGGTTGAACTTTAGTGTCGACGAAAAGTGTAAGCGCAGTTCGATTTCTACATGAATAAATGTCACAAAACTGTTAACAGCGAAATCGTAGCTGATCGCATTCGCGAGATATCGCGAAATTAGTGTTTTTGTATTATCTAAAATTTTGACAATGAAGTTTTTTAAATATCTTCAAAAACTGGGTATGCAGTTTTAATTGTATTTATTTACATGTCACAACACAGTTAACAGCGAAATCATATCTTCTCAATTTCGCGAGAAATCGCGAAATTACTTTTTTGCTGTTTTTATTTTTGTTTTTATCTTCATATATGATTTTTTAAAATTTCATAAAAACATGGTATGCAGTTTTACTTGTGGTTGATCAAAGGTCACACAGCTGTTGACATCAAAATTGTAGGTGCTAAATTTCGCGAGATATCGCGTAATTATATATATATATATATTTTTTTTTTTTAATTATATTTTAAAACCGGTTCTTTGGAAATGATAAAAAAAGTGGTAAGCAGTTTGATTTGAACATGCTGGAAGAAATTAAAACTGCCCCCAAAAAAATTATAGCTGCTCACTTTCGCGAGAAATAGCGAAAAACAGATTTTTGGGGGTATTTCTTGTTTTGATTAATAAAAGAAGTTTCTTTAACATTGTTGAAAAACACGAAATGCAGTTTGACTTGCTATTGATCAAAGGTCATAAGGCTGTTAACATTTAAATTCTAGCTGCTTAATTCTTCGAGATATCGCAAAAAAACTCGCTTATCTACTATTTATTCATTAATTTGTGTTATTTGTGGTCTGTAAAAACATATACTTCAATTAACGACAAAAATGTGGTATGCAGTTTGAATTCGAGGTTATTAGAGGTGACAAAACTGCAAGCATAAAAATTATAGACGATCAATTTCCCGAGAAATCGCAAAATTACTGTACGAGCTTTTATAATAAATTACTTTTTTTTCTTTGGTATCAAAAAAAAAAAAAATTAAGTAACGACAAGTATATGGTATGCAGTTTAAATTGCCCGAAACTGAAGGTGGTAAAACTGCTGAAATCTATATATTGACGCTAATTTTCGCGAAAAATCGCGAAAAATTTTTAAATTTTTTTTTCATTTTTTTTGTATTGTAATATTATTATGCACTCTCTTTTTCTTCAAATAATTCATAACCATTTATTAACTTTGCGATTCCTTAAAGAATTGACCACATAGGACTTTTGTGTTAGCAGTTTAATGTCTTTTTATCATGTACAAATAAAAATGCATACCACGTTTTTACACCATTTCAAATGAACATGCAAAATTGAAAAATAAAAAAAAAAATAAAAAATATATAAATAATTCCGCGAAATCTTGCGACAGTGTACACCTACAACTTTGATGTCAACACCCTTATGACCTTCGATCACGTACACATTAAAGTGCATATCAGCTTTCCACAACATTTGAAAAAACCTAGAAAAAGTTGAAAAGCAAAAATTGACAAAAAAGTTATTTCGCGATTTCTCGCGAACTAAAGAAGATAGGATTTCGATGTTTTCTGTTTTGTGACCTTAAAATAAGTACAATGAAAACTGTATACTCAGTTTTTGAAAATATTTAAAAAACTTCAATATCAAAATTTTTTAAAATATAAAATCACTAATTTCGCGATATCTCGCGAATGCGATCAGCTACGATTTCGCTGAAAACAGTTTTGTGAAAACTAATCATGTAGAAATCGAACTGCATTTACACTTTTCGTCGACACTAAAGTTCAACCTGAACATCGCTGAGGCTCACCGTGTCTAATGTTCATTTATTTGACTAAAAACGGTATTACTTATGAAGTAAAGCGGTCAGTTAGGGTTCTCCTGAGAAAAAAAAATTTGAGTAAAAAAAGTTCCCCCAAATCCAAAAGCTGGATCCTCTTTTGTTAAGTTTTTAGGTATTTTTCTGCATACATTCACAACCCCCCCCCCCCCCCCCCTAAAAAAAACTCGATAACTTCAAAAATATTACTCGGAGAGCTTTTGGTTATTTTGCGGTCTTGTTCTACGTGTTGCGAGCTACTTTTGGACCTTTTGTTGTGTCGGCAATATTTACCGATATATAAGCATTTTAAAATTTTCGGGAATGCTCCATTTTGCTCCATCTGGCTTAATTTCCGAGATAGCGCCATTTTTAGTTTTCTTAAAATTTTTTTTTTTTTAATATTAGCAAATTATTTTTGCTAATATTAGCAAAAAAGCTTGTAAAACTTTGGTCAACTCAATTTAAATTTAGCAAAAAAAAAAAAATAGTTCAAATTTTGTTTAAAATTGCTAATGCGCTTAAGTTTACAAGATATTTTTGCTAACATGCTAATCTCAACTAAAAATTTGCTAAAGGTTAGCTTACTAGCATTAGCAAAAAAAAAAAAGTAGTAAATCTACTAATGTATTATTTTGAGTGTATTATTATTTTTGAGTTTAATATTGACATATCACAGAACACATCACAGCTGTATCAACATTCGGTATCAGAAAACTTTCAAAATTTTTTTTTTGGAAAATTAAAAAAAAAAAAAAATCAAGAGCATTTTTAATGATTTTTTTGCTCCAAAACCCAAAAAAAATGCCAAACGTTTTTGTGAACAAGGCAGAAAATTTTCAAAAAGTTCTCAAAATTTATAAAATTTAAAAATTTTTTAATTAAAACATGTTAAATTTTTATTTTTTCACAAAGTTATTTTTAATTAACAAAAAGTATGTTTCTCTAGGGTTAAATGTACTTTCTATGTTTGAATAACTCATGCGTTTGATTGCAAATTGGATAGAATTTTGTAAAAGAAATAATGATGCAACATTTGTTAGTTTCCTTAATAAAATCATGAAATATGGAATAAAATTTGTGACAACAAACTACATATGTAAAATCAATATTTTAGAATATTTTATTTGCATAGATTGTTTATTTTATTTTTTTGTATAAGTTTTATGATTTAGTTATAAATGATTTTAAATTTGATTTAAAAAATCTAAAAACATTCTAATGGGATTAAGTAATAATTTTGCAATAAGAGTTATTTTATATTTTGAAATCAATGAAATTTTTGTTAATAATTTTCAGATAAATAACGCAGGTCCACAAAAGAACAAGTAAACAAATTATAGTCGGTCAAGACTGACCATATAATACCCTACACCAGTGTTTCTCGGAAAATGGGTCCCAAGTTTAAACATGTACTGATGTAATCTATCTTTTGTCAAATCTTTAATAAATGTAAAAACACTCAAAACCAAATTTGAGTAAAATTGGCTTCTATTTGTCGCCAATAAACCGCTTTAACGGAATATCGGTCGAAATTTTCATATGGGGCATTAGTCTCAAAATGGTCCGATTATAATCAGATTTGATAAGGTTTTCAAAGTAAACGTTAAGCACACACAAACAAAATTTTAATAATATTTTTTTCTATTTTCATGAAATTTTAGAGATTTATGTGAATATCGGGAAGGTGGTTTGTATGGGGGCTACAAGAAGAACTGTTCCTTAAAAATTTGGATTGGTGATTATTTAATTTTTTTCGAAAGGATATCTATTATAATACGGTTAGTGCACTCGATGAAAAATTCTTCATCATATTGATGATACGGTTTCATCACTTGCTGTCATCAATTTTGATGACAAATTTTTTCAAATTGATGAAGCTTTGCTTAAATATGATGAAAAATGTCATCGAAATTGAAAAAACAAGTGATGACACATTTCATTATGTTATCAAAAAGTGTCATCAATATGCCTTTCAAATGTTTTTTTTAAATAATTAAAATAATATTAAAATAAATAAAACTATTAAGTAAATATATTAAAAAAAATAAAAAAAAAATAAAAAAAAAAATTAAAAAAATTCCTGCCCTTGCTGGGACTTGAACCCACGGGTCCCCAGCTATAGTATTAATTGTCGACGCATTAGCTAGTTCACCTATCTATAGATGAAAATCTCGCACCACTACTTAGTTAGATAACGTTAAACGTTTGCTAATGTGAAGCAGGGATGTTAAAGTTGATACAATTGTACTTTTTTTGGTACATTTTAACCTTCAAAAGTACCATGGTACTACCGTGACTCATTTGGTACAATTTTAAAATTTACAATTTCTTTATAACTCATCGAAATATCGCTAAAAGACGCCAGATTTTTTTCTTTACTCAAAAAAAATGCTCACAAGGGTACTAATGCTAGACTGATTTACACCATAAATGAGACTCTGTTTTAGTTTTTATCCCATTTTTAAAAACAGTTTAAAGTAGTTTTTAAATGAAATTTTTCTATAATTTTTTTAAAAAAAATTTCTTCTTTTATTTTTAGAAGAATTCTCCGATCTTGATACATTTTTCGTGTTTACACACTCAAAAGGGAAGTTTCTTAACCCTTATGAACCGATTTGCTTGAAACTTAAAATATATATAAATGAGACGATTTTAACGTTGGGGTGTTTCGGCTTATCGGCCATATCAGTGTTTAAAAGTTTCATTCTCCCCTTATGAAACAACGTGGACCTTCGAGAAAATTTCTATAACTCCCGAACTGACAGGAATATGTGGATATCGTAGGTCTATGTCTTCACATAAATATCCACTAAAATTTACACATTTTCGTGAAAAAATAATTAACGATTCTTTTAAGGCTATGCCACCGTTGGATAGGCATTAAAAAACCTTTCTTCTCATAAGAAAACATCATATAGTTAGATTCTTAAAAATAAATGGCCGAAAAATCCAAAAAAAAAAAATTCTTTTCGGCATTTTTTATTCCTTGTTTTAACCTCTAAATCCCCGATATGGCTGATAAGCCGAGACACCACAACCTTTAGAATGATCTCTTTTATATTTTTTTTAAGTTTCATGCAAATCGATTCATATATTTTAGATACTTCTCTTGTCAGATACATTTTTCCTGTTGGGAATTTTTTCTATAGATAAAGTATCGGACAATGAGACATTTTTCTACAGAATAGATTTTAAGAATATGTTCAAAAACGCCCCTGAAAAATGTTTTTTAATTTGTTTGCATTTGTGGGGGAGGGTATATATGATTCAGCACAACCGAATCAACACTCTCATTGCTTTTAGTTAAGTTTTTATTAATTTAAAAAAATGGTACCGTGGGGGTCCAAAAAGTACAATTGTTTTGGAAAGTTGATACAAAATTGAAAACCTCATTTAACATCCCTGATGTGAAGACTCAACATTTTTTGTTATATACATACATACACATTTGCTTATGGGGGTTTGTAGACTCACACATTTTATTATTGTACAATATCCATCTCTTTCCCTCTCACAGCTTTTAGCAGAGCATAGTTACACACACATTTTAGCGTTATATTTAGCACACAACAACCAAAACGGCTTTTGATTGTTATTATTTGTTAGAGGCTAAGCCCAACAAACAAGAGGTACGGCGTTCAAATCTTGGTGGATTCGAAAAAAAGATGTAAGTTTTTAAAATTAGAAAAGAGCAATTGTAAGTAAATAAAAATAAATTAAATAAAATCAAATAACAAAAACAAAATTTATTTTTTTATTTTTTTTTCTTATTTTTCAAATAAAAAAATGTTTTTGATGACACCGCTTCATCATATTGATGACAAGTTACATTGGACGAAAAATGATGTAACATTTCATCATATTGATGTAACTTTTTATCAATATGAAGAGGCTTTTTCTTTGAGTGTAGAATCATTTGTGCCAAAATAAAGCGGACCTTTGTATTGGAGCTAGGCAGTGTTGCCAGAACTTGGTAATCAAAAACGGCTAAATCCTTTTGAAAAAACGGCTAAAAAATGGCTAAAAAAAGGCTAAAAAATATATATTTTACTTTTTAAGAAAAACTAATGTAAATTCATATTTTGTACCGTTTTTGATGCATATATTAAAATAGGGAGATTTTTTGTTACTGCTTTGACATATTTTAGATAAAATGAAGAGAGTTCAAACCACTTTTTTAATGATTTAAATATTTTATATTAAAATTTTTATAAAAATATATATAAAAATTTTGACTACAAAAAATGTATTTAAGTAAAAAATCTTTTTTAATTTTTTTGGCTTAAAAAAAATTTTCAACACATGAATTCGATGTGAAACTTTTTACCCTTGGGACCGTTTTTACTGAAACCTGACCAGAAGAATTCCAAAAATATTTATGCCAAGATTTAGCAATCAGCCTTCAAGTTGAGTTTTGAACGTTAGCGTATTTTTAAAAGACAGAGAAACGGGCTTCGCTAGATCGTCTAAAATTTAGTATAATGTTTATGGTATGAATATGACAAAAATATACGTGATTTTATTCCAGACCAGTGTTAATAAAAATTGAAATATATGAAAAAAAATTACCTACTAACAAAACAAACCAACATTTAAAATTCTTCTGATGATAACACATAACTAAAGTGTTTGAAACCGGTATGAGAATACCAAAAATGTCTTTAATTTTTAGAAATTTAATTTCTCCTACATTTTTGAATTTAAACCTTTACAAAAAACAGTATAAGAGTCTGTGATCGATCTGTACAAACTTAAATACCAATAAATTCTCTATTTTAGTATAAACAAGTAAAAAAGTTAAATTCGGCCTTGCCGAATGTAGTGATACCCTCCACAATTTCAAAAAGATTATTGCAAAAAACTTTATTTAAAAGCAAATTACTTTTGAAAAAAATTAATTTTTTGAAAAAAAAAATTTTCGCGAAAAAAAATTTTGGAAAAAAAAATCCGCGATTTTTTTTTTTTTTGTGTTCGTACATGTTAAATACCATTTGGTGTTCAATTATGTTCACATATGCCAACCAGAAGCCGAATTAAAGCATTTTGTATTTTTAGGTTATGTTGAATGTACTGAAATTTTTGAGGTGTGCTTACATTTTCGTTCATAACTTTTGAACCGCTGAACCGATATCGCTCAAATGCAATACCAAACTTCTCGGGAGAACTTCCAATAAATACGTTAAGTTTCAGTCATCTCTGTGCAATATTCTGTCCGCGACAGCATTTTCCACAGACAGACAGACGGACATCGCTAGAATGTCTTAAAATCGATCGGGCATCATGAATATACATACTTTATGGGGTCTCAGATCGATATTTCGATGAGTTACAAACAGAATGACAAACTTATATATACCCTCTATCACTAGAGTGGAGGGTATAAAACACACTAAAAATTAGTTTTTAACCAAAAACTCAAAAATGGCTAAAAAACTGCTAAAATAATTTCGAAAATGGCTAAAAAAACGGCTAAGAGCTAAATGCCTTTTTCTCCGGCTAAACGAGTTCAAAAGGAGCTAAATCTAGCCGGAAAATGGCTGAATTGGCAACATTGGAGCTAGGTCTAAACATGTACCCAATTTTTTTAATTACAATAGGCTTCGTCCTTAGACCAAACAAAGCTGAAGTTTCAAATTTTTTGTCAAATCGATTTTTAATTGCGATTTGTATCGTGTTTACAATGTTTAGATGGACTGACGGGCGGACATTGCTAGAATGACTTTGAAAGTTATTCTGAGTCAATCGGTATGCCACTTGTTAAAATAACGCCCAATATTATAAAAAAAATATAATTTTGTGTGCGAGCCCCTTTAAGAAGTGGAGATAGAGAGTAGGTTTGTTCAGAAAATGTTTGGAGGAAAAAAGTAATGGGGGCCATGTGAGCGCAATGAGCTGATGTTCTAAAAAACTAATTTGAAATGAAACAAGTGAGAGTGTTAAATTCGGCTGTGCCGAATCTATTATACCCTCCAACACGTAAAAAAAAAAAAAAAACAGGGGCGTCTTTTTTTTTTTGGGGGGGGAGGGGGTTATGTCGGTGGGAGACAACCTTCCTGGATCCAACATCAAGACTTTGAACTTCTTTTGACATAAAATGTTTCGTTTGCTAAGCAAAAGTACAAAAAACCTATAAAAAATGGCTTTTTTTTAGAGGTTTGTTTAGTTCTTAAGAGGGGAAATTTTTTCCCCCTGATCCGATTTTGCCCATGTTCGAACTTAACCAGCCCAATACCATAAGACATATTCGTGCCAAATTTCAGGAACCTAGCTCTTTTACTTTGGACTGTATCGTGTCTTCCACAGACGGACGGACGGACGGACGGACGGACGGACGGACAGACGGACATCGCCAGAATGTCTTAGAATGGATCACTGATTAATAATATATATACTTTATGGGGTCCTAGACCGATATTTCGATGCGTTACACACGGAATGACAAAGTGAGTATACCCCCATACTGTGGTTGGAGGGTATAAAAATGTATGGGGACACCTTAAGCGTTGAAGATTGAGGGTAGGTATGTTTTGAGAAAAAGTTGATATTAAAAAAATATTGGTGGTTGGTCATACATTTGGCTCGCATGGGGGCACCCCCTGGGGCAGTTAGAGCGGTGGGAGCAAAATTTCATAAAAATGTCATTTTGTATGGGAGCCCCTTTAAGGAGTGGAGATAGGGAGTATGTTTGTTCATAAAAAATGTTGGTGTTAAAAATATAAGGGGGTCGGCCCTACATTGCACCCCTCTAGAAGGATAATAAACAACAAATTGGCAAGTACTTAAAGCCTTTATATGCAAAAGGTGTTCCACTTTAGGCGCCCCTGGGGGCGCCTTTATTGGACATGTGGGATCCACCCTGCCAAATATAAGCTCGAAATTACATTACCTATAACCGGTATAAATTTCACTGCAATCGGCCCATTACTTACTTGCTCCGCTCATTTATCGTACGGTTGAGGATTTTATCTATCGGGCGAAGCATGTAACAATATTGCATCAAATGTTACTACAACTAATCCTATGTATTGCAAGTGTAAAACAAGTAAATATTCAAATAAAACACATTTTGTTTTTTCTTTTTTTTTTTTGTATACAAAATTTATAACATTTATACTGCAATCTCAATAACTCACATGTATGTGGGTATTTGAAAAATACACACATTGATATGCATATTAGAGATGACTGAAAAAATCTTCAAACCCGGACAAAGGATTTTCAAATGATTTTACATATTTCAGAATTTTGTATAAAATAACAAGTTTAAGTATAAAAGATGATAAGAAAAACGTCTCAGAATCTGAAATATTTTATATAAAAAAAATGTCTCAGAATCTGAGACTTTTTCTGTAGGAAAAATGTCTCAGAATCTGAGATTTTTTCTATAGGAAAAATGTCTCAGAATCTGAGACTTTTTCTATAGGAAAAATGTCTCAGAATCTGAGACTTTTTCTATAGGAAAAATGTCTCAGAATCTGAAACTTTTTCTATAGGAAAAATGTCTCAGAATCTGAGACTTTCTCTATAGGAAAAATGTCTCAGAATCTGAGACTTTTTCTATAGGAAAAATGTCTCAGAATCTGAGACTTTTTCTAGAGGAAAAATGTCTCAGAATCTGAGAATTTTTTAGAGGAAAAATGTCTCAGAATCTGAGAATTTTTCTAGAGGAAAAATGTCTCAGAATCTGAGACTTTTTCCACAGACTAATACAGACTCGACATAAGTGACAGGTGTCAAAAAAGTAGTTCTGAACCATGTGGTTAATATTTTCAAATTATTCTACGAATTAGGTTAGAAAGAGAAAACTGATATAACGCGCCATAAGAAAAATAGATGCCAGATCGGTTTTTGTTGTTTCACTCACTCCTAAGTCGTAGAAAGTGTTGCCATGTTAGCGTAAAACGGACTAAAAACCGCTCTGTTTTATCCTAAAATCGCTTGGGTTTTCCCCATTTTTTCTAATAAAACTCTACTGTCGAGTCTGTTTATAGTCTGTGCTTATTCTATAGGAAAAATGTCTCAGAATCTGAGACTTTTTCTGTAGGAAAAATGTCTCAGAATCTGATACTTTTTCTATAGAAAAAATGTTTCAGAATCTGAGACTTTTTCTAGAGGAAAAATGTCTCAGAATCTGAGACTTTTTCTAGAGGAAAAATGTCTCAGAATCTGAGGCTTTTTCTATAGGAAAAATGTCTCAGAATCTGAGATTTTTTCCATAGGAAAAATGTCTCAGGATCTGAGACTTTTTCTATATGTTAAATGTCTTAGAATCTTAGACTTTTTCTATAGGAAAAATGTTTACGAAGCTGAGACTTTTTTGTAGCAAAAATGTCTCAGAATCTGAGATATTTTCTATTGGAAAAATGTCTCAAAATCTGAGACTTTTTCTATAGGAAAAATGTCTCAGAATCTGAGGTTTTTTTTATAGGAAAAATCTCTCAGAATCTGAGACTTTTTCTATAGGAAAAATGTCTCAGAATCTGAGACTTTTTCTATAGGAAAAATGTTTCAGAATCTGAGACTTTTTCTAGAGGAAAAATGTCTCAGAATCTGAGACTTTTTCTAGAGGAAAAATGTCTCAGAGTATGAGACTTTTTCTATAGGAAAAATGTCTCAGAATCTGAGGCTTTTAATCTAGGAAAAAATTTTTAGAATCTGATAATCACATTCTCAATTTGTTTGATAATGTCTTTAATTTCTTAAAAATTAAAATCTTTTAGGAATTCTTTTGCCAAAATTTACAAGTCTCCAATAGGAAAATTAACTAAAAAATAAGAATTTTTCTATGGAATTTATCAGAATCTGATTTATCACAACCATTTATATATATTACTTAAACTGGAAAGACGAATGGGAACAAATTGCAAAATATGTGCGGATAAGTAAATATTTTAAAAAAAAGTTTTTTTCGACTTCGACCGGAAAAAAAAATCCTGCATACGCCCCTGTGTCGAATTTATAATTTTTTACCGACCCTGGTCCAGTTTTTCGAGGGTGCTATTGTTACATAACCTCTGATATTTGTCAATCCTAAATTTTTATTTCAGTAGATAATTTTTTGAAGTTGTCAAACCAATAGCAAAGAAATATTTTGTTTTGTTCAAATGTTGCACTATTTTAAACTTAAAAATTTAAAATAAAAAATTATTTTTTTTTTTTTTGTAAATATCCGTATTTAGCACAATTTTTATATTTTTGCAGTTCACTCTCATACACTCTCATAGATGAGTAGAGTTCGTGTAATATTACAAAATGGAAAAAATTCAATTGTTGCTTGTATATAAAGTGCATATAACAATTTAAAATACACAATATGTTTTGTATGTGGGTAGAAAACATGCAGTGAGCGTCAAAAGAAAGCGTACAGGTCTAAATTAGATATAATTCGTTAACGACAAAGTTGACAATAAAACTTCTTATTGTTATCATCAACTAAATCTTATTTAAAAAAATGTTCAAAGCATTAATTTAAGCTTAATAGCGTCCAGATTGAGAAAATATGAGATAAAATGAGATACGATGGTCTCGCGGATAAATGAAATTATTTATAGACGTTTTTAAGGAAATTTTTAAAAAATATTTCAAAGCTGATTTTTTTTAAGTTCAAACATTAAAAATTTAAAAAATAGTACAATAGTTTATATTCAGTTATCAACTCATTTTTCCAACGACCCAAGCAAAAATGCAGTAAAAAACTATGCATTTTATTGACTTCCAATTATTTGGACTAAAAATTTTTTGTTAACAAAGAAAATTTTTAATTATTTTCATATATCATTATTATACACTTAGGTGTTCTTAAATTAAAAAAAAATAAATATTTTCTTTGTTTACAAAAAATTGGTGGTCAAAAGAATAGGAGTTAAAAAAAATTCATATTTTTTACTAAATTTAAATTTTGGTTTTTGTTTGGGTCGTTCAAAAAATGAGTTAATAACTGAATTTAAACAATTGTACCATTTTTTAAATTTTTAATGTTCAAACTTGAAAAAAATCGACTTAGAAATATTTTTTAAAAATTTTCTAAAAAATGTCTCCAAATAATTTAATTTTCCAGTGCGAACCTCGTATCTCATTGAATATTTGCTCAAACTATACGGTTTAAATCTTAAATTAAAGCTTGGAAAATTTCCTTTATAATATTTTTTTTGAATGATAATCGCTTGATAATAATAAGGCGTTTTATTGTCAACTTTATCGTTAACGACTTAGATATACTTTAGACATGTACACTATATTTTGACGGCCACTGTACATTCATATGCATATGTGTGCATGCATCCAATATGTGTATATGTACATAAACAATTTTATTAATATGCATGAGATTGACGAGCACATTCATGCATACATTTGTATAAATTTTGCAAGTATGTATTTGTATTGGTTTGTTGTGCAAACTTCAGCAAACGTATGGAAATTTGTAGTATTTTTTAAAAATTATACCGAGAAACTTAAAATTTCTCTAAAATAAATTATTTTTAAAATAAAATTTGCAGGATTTTCCCTAAAAAAAAATATTTCCAGATTGTGAGACATTTTTTGCATGGAAAAGTTTTTGAATTCTGATAGAGACGAGGGGGCAACTTCCCCTTGCGATTGAATTTCTTCTAAGATAAGAATGTTGCATTTGCTTAGCAAAAGTACAAAAAACCCTGCAAAAAATGCAGTTTTTCTTAGGTTGGTTTAGTTCTCCAAGGGGGAACTTTTTTCCCGTTCGTCCGATTTTGCCCGAACTTATCCTGCCTAGGAATATTAGACATATTCGTGCCAAACTTCGGAAGTCTAGCTCTTTTATTTTGGACTGTATCGTGTCTTCTACAGACGGACAGGCGGACGAACATCGCTGGGATGTCTTAGAATCAGTGTTGGCTACCGTTACCCTTTCAATACCGTTACCGATTAAAAACCCTATAATATTGACTACCGTTACCGTTACCAATACCGAAATAAAAAATTTTAAATACCGTTACCGATTAAAAACCAATACCTTTATTCGGATTTTTACCGGTATTATAACGGTATTGTTTCGGTTGTCTTAATATTACTTATTTTAAATTTTTTGCTGATAAAATACAAAGTAAAATATTTTTAATGTACGTAAAATTAAAAAACATTTTTTTTTCATTGGAAATCGGATTGTTATTTGTGCAAAAACAATGACAAAATCTGTCCAACCAATGATCATATTTACCTAAAAATACCTGAAGAGAAAAGTGATTGCCACGTAATGTAAGCATTTTTCAGTTGGAATATAAAAGAAGAGACAAAACTGAATCGCTCAAGTGTTGCTGGCGTTATCATCCATGCATGGAAGCGTAGAGAGGTGGGTCTCTGGAGTTAAATACACAATGAGCCCAAGTCGTACAGTCTGAAGAAAAACTCTGTCGAAAAATCTGTAAAACAACTTTCAGTTTGAATTAGAAAAATTTTACCAGATTTTTCTGCTAAAATTACTTCTTTAACTTATTATTTTTTTAAAAATAACAGAAATTTTTCTATATGTTTATTGACTCTGCTGATTTGAATTTTTTTTATACCCTCCAACCACAGTATGGGGGTATACTCACTTTGTCATTCCGTGTGTAACGCATCGAAATATCGGTTGGGGACCCCATAATGTATATATATTATTGATCTGTGATCGATTCTAAGACATTCTAGCGATGTCCGTCTGTCCGTCCGTCTGTCCGTCTGTCCGTCCGTCTGTGGAGGACACGATACAGTCCAAAATAAAAGAGCTAGACTCCTGAAATTTGGCACAAATATGTCTAATAGTCATAGGCTGGTTAAGTTCGGAGATGGGCAAAATCGGACCACGGGGGAAAAAGTTCCCCCTTTAAGAACTAAACCAACCTCTGAAAAAACGCCATTTTTTATAGATTTTTTGTACTTTTGCTTAGCAAACAAAAAATTTTTTATGTCAGAAGAAGTTCAAAGTCCTGTAGTTGGATCCAGGAAGGTTGTCTTCCACCACCGAAACTTTTTTTATTTTTATTTTTTTAAGGTGTTGGAGGGTATAAAAGATTCGGCACAGCCGAATTTAACACTCTCACTTGTTTTTTTTTTTTCAAATTGTATCAAATTATTTTCTAATTTTACAAACAAAACTTGTTAACATTTTTTTAATTTTTGTCAATTTTAAACGACTAAAACTAAAAATTGTCCAAATGTGAAAAATCAGATGAATATTTTAAAATTTTTACAGAAATTATCCTGTTTGTAAGAAAATTTTCTTTAAAAAAATTTAAAAGTTTATTGAAAAACTTCTTTAACAAAAAAAAGTATTTTTTACTTAAGTAAAATACAATTTCGATCTTCAGGCTGTTTATCTTAAATCAGAAGATTTTTCAACTTAAATCAGCAGACTTATCTGCGGTCTTGACAGATTTTTCTGCAGACTACCTCGTTTTTTACGTGTTTTTAACAAAATGTGTGACTTTTTAACATGTTTTGAAATTTTTTTCATAATACCGGTACGTACCGGTATCGTTGTTTCGGTAACGGTTAACCGTTACCTAAATAATCGAAGAAACCGTTACCTTTACCGTTACCGATATAAAAAATATATAATACCAATACCGTTACCAATACCGTTATTCGTTTCGGTTGCCAACCCTGCTTAGAACCGATCACTGATAAATAAAATACATACTTTATGGGGTCCTGGACCGATATTTCGATGCGTTACACACGGAATGACAAAGTGAGTATACCCCCATACTGTGGTTGGTATTGTAAAAGGAAAGGCAACTTTTCTAATTGAAATCTCAAAACGTTATAAAATATTTTAATTTTCTATAAACAAATTTACAAACAATTCAAACAAGAACAACTAGATTATATTTTTTATAAAACTTTAAAAGTAATATTTGAACAAGTATTACAACAGTTGGAGGGTATAAAAAATCGCATACTAGAGCGTACGTAAAAAAAAATTGCAATTTGGACCATTATTGAAGAAGTTATGAGTAAAAGAAGTTTGAGTAAATGAACAAACTACCAATTTTTAAAAATTCGATATCTTTTAAACGGGTTCTCAAAAAAATTTGCAAATTTACCACAAAGGAGTTTTCGAAGGGTACTAAAAATTGTAAACAAATTGGGAAAATCTAAAGAAAAAATTTTCAAAGTGTCCGATTTGACATGGAATGCCCCATATACTTTATGGGTTCCTAGACCAATTTTTTGGGGTGTTAAAAACGGAATGACAAACTTATATATACCCTCTATCACTACAGTGGAGGGTATGATAAACCACTGTGCACCGTTTCGTGTGATTGTTATTTAACCCTTTATCGAGAAGTGATTGTCAGGGTATTTCCATGGCGTTCAGGAAATGGAGAGAGTTAAGTACAAGCAGAATTACCAGAGTAATCTGGCCGCGTTACGACCTCAAAAGAACTCGCTACCTACTTTCTCTTAACAGAAGGGAATGTCGTTTACTCACGGGAGTGGTCACGGGACACTGCCTAATTGCTTTCCATGCAAGAACAATTTGACTCATCTCTGATTCCAATTGTAGCAGATGTGATGAACCGAATACGGATGAAACAGTTGAACATATCCTGTACAAATGCCCCGCATTGGCCAGGCATCGCAAACAAATTTTAGGCATATCAGAACTCGAGAATCTGGAAGAAATCGCAGTTATGGACCTTGTGTCCGTTAAATTGTTTGCAACATGGACTAACGCGTTTTATCCTCGTCGCTGAAGGAACATGTGGTGTTGCTATGGACCAAGGAGTTCAACATTTTGAGCTCCACCACCCCTAACCTAACCCTTTAACGACCACAGGCAAGTATACTTGTTTTTTTTGTGAATATTTTTGTTCAGATAGGATAATTCCGCAAAAAGATGAATTGTAGAGCAGGGTAAGGCGATAAAAGTTTAGTTTACATTATATCTCTAATTTGATCCACTTGCTATAAGCCTACAAAATTTATAAAATTTTAATCCCTATTTTTGGGACAAAAGAACCTTTCCTTGTCAAGCGAAATCAGGGGCAGGTAAGAGGTTTATAGGTCCAAATTCTTGTAGAATAATATTTTTGAGTTCCCGATCTTAAAAATCATAATGATTAGTAAATAGCTTCGGTCAGTGCTGCGTAATCGTCAAAGACCAAATTTTTTCACCAAGAAAAATAAAGGGTAAGGGGAGGAGATAGGTGTTCAAATGTTTGTTTCATAACTATTATTATGCCACAGATCACGACTATGAACAAACAATCAAAATTCCGTCGGCAGAAAATGTATAGTCGAAAAGGGTTATAGGCAATTGCAAAACTAAGTATACGCCACTTATACAGTTTTCAAGTAATTATTATTATAATTATAATAAAAGTTCACAAGTTTCAAATGCGTGTAAAAAAATCTAGCACTTTTGTTATTTATCAATAATCAATATCATCTGACAATACTCTTACATAAATAAATTTCTACATAAACGAACCCTGTCAAATATCTGAGTTCTTCCAATTATAACATCGTCCGACACACTTTTATACACATGGACCAGACGTATAAATTCGGAAAGAAGGGCTGAAAATAAAATACACATGTCTTTCTGTTTTTCTAGATCAATTCGAGTTTTCGCGAAAAACGCCAATAAAAAAGTTGTATTTCTCCAAAGAAGTGTGAAATAAGTCGAACAATGTATTTAATCTATTACTAAGCCAAATAATGTTTACTCATGTCTTTAGTGAAATTTGATGGCAGTTTTTTTCAGAATATATTAACCCTCTATCTTCCATCCTTATGGGTCATTTTAGTCCTTTTTTTTAAATATTGTCATTGAACACCACTAAAAAGTTCGTTTAAAATATTAAAATGTTCAACACAAATATTTTTCATTAAATTTCACTATGGGTTGTAAAACGCCAGAAAATCTTGCGACATAAGCAAAATGCATAAAAAAGTAAAATTGTAATGTAGCTTTGGTGAAACACAATTTTAATAATATAATGTACTTTACAATTTTAGTTTTTTGAGCATTTTGCTTATGTCGCAAGAAATTTTGTGAAATTTAATGAAAAACATTTGTGTTGAAGATTTTAACCCTTTAAACTCACGTTTTAGTGGTGTTAAACGACAATATTTAAAAAAAGACTAAAATGACCCATTAAAATGGAAGATGGAAGGTAGAACATTTTAACCCTTTAAACGCACAATTGAATGGTTTTCTATGAGACAATTTAAAATTAGGACAAAAATGTACCCAATAAATTAATATTATTTTTTTCAGATGCATATTTAGTAAATTTTTTCGAGTTATTTCACACTGTTTTACAATATGTTTTTTTATTAAATTTTTCGCGAAAAACGCGAATTGATTAAAAATACCTAAGAGACTAGGGAATAGTATTTTTATCTCCACCTTCTGCCCTTTGCTATATTGGATGTTTTTTTTTGCATTTTTCGCAAAACGCTAATTGATATAGAAAAACTGAAAAATATGGGTATTAAGTTTTCGGCCCTACTCTCAGAATTTTTTGTTCCGGTTCATGTGCACAGCCAAAATTTGAATTTTGTGGGACGGTGTAACATACGAGTTTGTATAATTATGTTTTTAGGAAGGGTATGGGCATACATATTGAAATTAACTGCTGCAACATCTTACAAAGTTATGTAAATTTCTTTTTCATTTGAATCAACTTAATCGAAAAAGAAATCCCATTAAATGATATTCGATCTAAGTTTTTCTATAGATACATCATTACGTAAACATGCAATTTAAAAATGTTGTTTGTGAATGAATAGGAAGGATGTAAACATTAGTGCGTTTGAAGTTAAACTTAAACAAAACTATGATAAGTACTTATGTATTAGGGGTGGGATAGTGCACGAGTTTTCGATTTCGACACGCTAGAACCGCTTATTTTGTGAGGTTCGTAAAAAAAATGCGTGGGCCAAAAAATGGGGCAGATCGGATAGGATCTAGGGGTCGCTCATCGGGGTCAAAGTTGGGCGTAGAGGGGAAAAAATCTACAAAAAGGCCCAAAACTCCCCTGGTTTTGCTCCTAGAGGGGTCAAATGTGATACCGGCCCCCATTATTTTTTCCCCCTGAACACTTTTGCCAAACATACCTAAGCCCTATCTCCAATCCCTAAGGGGGTCCCATACAAAGGTTCAATTTTTAAAAAGTCTTGCTCCTACCGC
This sequence comes from Pegoplata infirma, assembly GCA_963921195.1. Taxonomy (NCBI): domain Eukaryota; kingdom Metazoa; phylum Arthropoda; class Insecta; order Diptera; family Anthomyiidae; genus Pegoplata; species Pegoplata infirma. The sequence goes on from OY992538.1 coordinate 64,143,850, forward strand.
TCTAGCTGTCCTAAAAGTCACCCTAGAGAAATCAAATGTATGACCGACCCCCAATATTTTTTCAACGCCAACATTTTCTTAGAACATATCTACCCCCTATCTTCAATCCTTAGGGTGGTCCCCATACATTTTTTTTTATTTTGTCTTAAATTGTCATATTAAATCAGCTTCTACTGGTCCAATGGTGCCTCCTAGAGGGGTAATTATCAAGACCAACCCCCATTAATTTTTAGCCCCCAACACTTCTTCTGAACATACCAATTCCATATCTCCAATTCCTAAGGGGTCTCCCACACAAAATGATATTTTTGTAAAACTTGCTCTCACCGCTCTAACTATCGAAGGGGTGACCCAAGAGAAGTTGAATGTGTGACCGACCCCCAATATTTTTTCAGCCCCAACATTTTCCCCAAACAAACCTACCCTCTATTTTAAAGCCTTAAGGGTGTCCCCACACATTTTTTTTATTTTTTAATTTTTTTTTATAAAATCTGCGCCTACCGCTCCCATTCTGCCTTTTAGGAACGGCAAATGCAGACTGACCCCCATTAATTTTTGCCCCCTACATTTTTTCTGAACATACCTACGCCGTATTTCCACTTTGTAGGGGTGCTCCCCTGGGGAAAACTAAATTAGTAATGTATGTAGAGAAGTCAAATGTATGACCTGCCCATATATTTTTTTAGCCAAAACATTTTCTTCAAACATACCTACCTTCTATCTTCAAGGTGTTACCCCACAATTTTTTTATTTATTTTATCGAGAAATCCGAGGTCTTTAATTTGTAATTTAATAGTAACTTTTGTTAAGCGTAAAAAAATATTTTTTTTAACTTGAAAATAATAAAAAATGTTAAATAATATAACTATAAATCAAATTAATTTATTTTTATCGTGTGATGGATACGACGACCTGAAGCAAAACTATTTTTTCCTCCTCGTTACGGCACAACACGTTGTTATAGTCTTCTATTAATTTTACGCCTCTTTCGGCAGCGTCGTTAACAACATGTAATTTACGTAATATTTGCAGCGCTCGCTGGTAGTCCTGACGATTTTCCCAAGTATTTGGATCGGTAGCAATGAAATTTGTTGTTATTCCGAAGCGTGCAAACAATTTTGGAGTCTCAGGTGTGACGTAGTGGCTTAAATCAGTTTTCATGAGTTCTTGATTCACTTGTTTCGATGCCATGTTAATTCTTTTCACTCCTTCGAATCCAACAACATGTACTGGAGGATAACAATCCTTGTTGCCACTATCGCCGCTATCCTCTGAGGCATCTTCTTCCCCGATATCATCGTCTTCTTCTTCCTCGCTGTCTTCGTTAGACGATTCGTCCATCTCATCGTCAGATAACTTCCTCCAATTCCTCTTTCTCTTCTTCAAATATACGAATTGCATTCGACATTTTTCGTTTTATTTCACAAGAGATATTCGGATCAAATAGTGCGAGAGCAACAGCTTCGCCACTGAGATACCAGAGATGTCCACAGAATCTCTTGACCAATCGTTGCGACAAAATCTTATCAATTGAAGCATAATTGGCAATCGCTTTCAAAATCATTATTTAGAGCTTCTATTGCTTCGGTAGCGCTAAACCAAGCTTTTACGTAAATTGTTATGATGAAAACGGTCACATCAAGAAGTGCATTTAATTCTTTTTTGGCCAAACCGATATATTTTCGGAACAAAAACATTTTTAGGCAATATATGCCTTTTGCCATCCATCGAGCATGACTGATGGGTCCTGGTGGGCTAAAATGCTTATTAGGAATATTTTCGCCAAGGTATAACAAAACAATTTCAAGAAACTCCTTGTAGTCGTCTCTGGGTTGCTTTTCTTTTATTTGAGCCCAACAAAACAACTTGATGTCAGTTTGGACTTGAGCTGGTATGTTGCCTGCCACTTCCTCATCTTATATGACAAGACTGTACGGTTTGTCTTTTATATTTTCCCTCTGCTATTTAAAACGCGCAAACATTAGCACTCCTGGTCCAGACGTTTTGCCGAATTTGGTTTCAAACACTTAGTTTTCTAAAGGGGAGCACCCCTACAAAGTGGAAATACGGCGTAGGTATGTTCAGAAAAAATGCAGGGGGCAAAAATTAATGGGGGTCAGTCTGCATTTCCCGTCCCTAAAAGGCACAGTGGGAGCGGTAGTCGCAAATTTTATAAAAAAAAATTAAAAAAAAAAAAATTGTGTGGGGACACCCTTAAGGCTTAAAAATAGAGGGTAGGTTTGTTTGGGGAAAATGTTGGGGCTGAAAAAATATTGGGGGTCGGTCACACATTTAACTTCTCTAGGGTCACCCCTGCGATAGTTAAAGCGGTGGGAGCAAGATTTACAAAAATATCTTTTTGTGTGGGAGACCCCTTAGGAATTGGAGATATGGAATTGGTATGTTCAGAAGAAGTGTTGGGGGCTAAAAATTAATGGGGGTTGGTCTTGATAATGACCCCTCTAGGAGGCACCATTGGACCGGTAGGAGCTGATTTAATATGACAATTTAAGAAAAAATAAAGAAAATGTATGGGGACCACCCTAAGGATTGAAGATAGGGGGTAGGTATGTTTTAAGAAAATGTTGGGGTTGAAAAAATATTGGGGGTCGGTCATACATTTGATTCCTCTAGGGTGACTTTTAGGACAGCTAGAGCGGTAGAAGAAAGATTTTTTAAAAATTGAACCTTTGTATGGGACCCCCCTTAGGGATTGGAGATCGGGCTTAGGTATGTTTGGCAAAAGTGTTCAGGGGGAAAAAATAATGGGGGCCAGTCTCACATTTGACCCCTCTGGGAGCAAAACCAGGGGAGTTTTGGGGCTTTTTGTGGATTTTTTCCCCTCTACGCCCAACTTTGACCCCGATGAGCGACCCCTAGATCCTATCCGACCTCCCCCATTTTTTGGCTCATACACTTTTTTTTACCAACCTCACAAAATGAGCGGTTCTAGCGCTTCCAAATATTGCTGCTTAAAATCTCACACAACACTATCCCACCCTTATTATGTATGTATTGTTGTATGTAATTATTTTCTATTTTCGATTCATGTTCCCAAGATTATGATTTGTTAAAATTTGCTATGATGATGTATTTGATACCAGTAGTTGTACGTAAGGCTTTATTTCAAAAAGTTGTTAAATATTTTTTATTACTTACACTAAGGTGGACCTTATTTTATTTATTTTTAATTTTCTAAAATCGGAATACAGTTTTTTTTTATTTAAACCAACACTCAGGGGATGCCCCCTACTAATGCAGTGCATTGTGTTGATCAGGAAATTAAGGTGTGGGAAGGAGGAAAGAGGAAGTAGTGTTTGTGGACATTTCATTTGAACTTCTGTATATTGAAAGTGGCTGGGAAGACCTCCGCGGGGAGTTTATTCCACATACGGATTGTACGACCGAAAAACGAATTTTCTCTATAATGTGTTGTGCGAAACAAAGGACAGTTGATTACAAATGGATGCGATCTACTGGACAAGCGAGTACTCCGAACAAATACCCGAGCTTCGGGAATAAGTTCACTTATCTCAGATGAACACCTCCCATGGTAATATCGATAGAACAGTGTCACACAACCCACATTCCGACAGTGCTCTAAAGAATCAATAGAGTTGGATACCCTACTGTCATTAATAAGCTTCACCGCACTCCTTTGTACACGGTCCAGAAGCCTCAGAATAGACTCTGAAGCTCCTGCCCATATGTGGGAGTTGTATTCCATTTTCGGTCGGATATAGCTGGTGTAAATAGTGAGGAGATCGGACGGAGTAAAATAGTTTTTACAGCGTTTCAAAAAACCGAGACACTTGAACGCTTCTTTCGACACTTGAAAAACGTGCGTATTCGCATGCCCAGAACATTAAGAGTGTCCGATTCCTCAATATCTACACCACCCATTGATACAGATGACAATGTTAAATCCACAGATCTGTGGGTTAACATACAACATTGGGTCTTGCGTGCATTAAAATCTACCTTATTTGCAAGACCCCACTCAGAGATTGTAGAAAGGTCATGGTTTAGTGTGTCATTCATATTTTGCCGCCTGATCCCAACCCCAATAAGGCTTGGCCTGCGATCAAAGGAAAATGAATGACAAATGTTGCTGTCATCTGCAAAAGAATAGATAGGGTTGGAAGTTTGAATAAGAAGGTCATTAATAAATATAAGAAATAGAGTAGGAGATAGAACAGAACCTTGCGGTACCCCCGAATTTAGCCGAAACTCATCTGAAACATTTTCTAATGTGAAAAATATTAAAAATTTTAATTGGAAATATTTTATTTTGAGTAAAAAACTTTTTTAAGTCATTTTTGTAAAAAAAAAAATATTTTTTTTTCAGTGTAAATTTTTTTTTGATTGTATATTTTTTTTAGTGTAAAAATATTTTTGAGTGACAAAAAGATGTTGTAAAATATTTTTGTGACTATTTGTAAACAAGTTTTAAAAGCATTGATAATTTACTACTGCTTTTTAAACTGTTTTTCAACACGTGAAGGTGAAACCAATCTGAAATCTTGACCGATTTTTCTGAAATTCAAAATCAACCAGAGCTGGGAAACGACAAAGATATATGCCAAGCTTCACCAGCCTCAGGATAGTTTTCTTAAGATCGGGGATCATGAATTTTTATACTTTATGGAGTCCTATACCAATATTTTTTGCAAACTTCAAAAAGTGATATCTTGAAACCCGTGTGCCCGATTTTAATAACATTGTGCTACAAAAAACACAAAATCGAATATACTTTTAAAATGAGATAGTTAAGGTTGTAGGTCTCGTCGAAAAGATCACAAAAATGCCCATCAAACTTGCCATACACTCTCAAATTTTAAAGTTATTGTCAAAAAAAGTTTTTTTTTGGGAATTTTCTCACTAAACCACGTGTAACTTTAACATTTTTCAACCGATTTTAAATTTTTAACTGTTTTGGATAGAAGAAGGATTGAGCTTTTCATGTGTTTTGAATTGGTCTATACATATAAGAAAGATATGTATTGATTTTTTCAACAATATCTAATTTTTTTTATTTTTTGAAAATTTTTTGAGTTTATCGATTTTTTTCTGCTATAGTTTGTTTAACAACATTTATATTAATAAACGCATTCCTAAAGAAAATTTAATTGTGAATACGATGGGCCTTATGCCAAACACAATCGGATGACAATTGACAGAGTTGTGATAATTTTTCTGAAAAAGAAAATTAAGATTTTGTATGAAATTAACGTGCGGATAGCCCAGGCAAAAAATAAACGAACATACACTCAAAAGAAAAAACTGTAATGTTAGCAAAAAAGCTTGTAAACCTACAAGAAAATTTGCTGATTTTGAACCCACAATTTTTTTGGTAAAGTTAGCAAAAATTTTTTGCCAAAAATTAGTTAACTGATTTTTTTTTTATTTCGACTTAGTTCAGGACCCCATTGGGTTCGGACCCGATAGGTCCAGACCCTGATGGGCCTAGACCTAGTTGGGTTCCTTAAAAATCGTCATAGTTTTCGATCCAAAATTTTTGTCCGTTTCGCTCTATCTTGCTTAGTTTTTGAGATACCTGATTATAGGGGACCACCGTGGTTTTGAGAATTAAAAAACTCGATAACTTCAAAAATATTACTCGGAGAACTTTTGGTTATTTTGTGGTCTTGTTCTACGTATTGAGAGCTACAAAAATGCTTTTGGACTTTTTATCGTGTCGGCAATAGTTACCGAGATATGAGCATTTTAAAATTTTCGGGAATGCTAACTTTTTTGGATCCAAAGTTAGGACCCATTAGGGTCCACACATGTGAAGAGAACCGGTGATACTGTAGAGCTCGAGAACCAAAAATGGCCTCCATTTTGCTCTATCTGGCTTAGTTTCCGAGATAGCGCCATTTAAAGTTTTCTGAAAATAAAAAAAAATTTACCATTTATTTTTGCTAATATTAGCAAAAAATCTTGTAAAAATGTAGTCAACTCAATTTCAAATTTAGCAAAAGAAATTAGTTCAAAGTTTGTTTAAAATTGCTAATGTGCTAAATGAAGTTTACAAGAATTTTTTGCTGGCTTGCTAATCTCAACTAAAAATTTGCTAAAAGTTAGCTAACTAGCATTAGCAAAAAAAAATTAGTAAATCTACTAACGTATTTTTTTGAGTGTACTGAGAGGTCGCGTATCATAATTTTAAAGGTTTTTGACCTCCTGAATTCGAATTTGACTTTGAAATTGCGCTATATTATTAAGTTTTTGATATATCAATTTATCTTCAATATCTCAAAAACATAACGAGATAGAGCAATTTAAAGGCCAGATTCGGATGCAGCGCACCAAAAACCTTTAAAAATATTGAACATAACCATTTATGATATTTTTTTTTTTTTGCTTGGGCTATCTGAACGGCGATTTCCTGCAAAATCGTAATTTTCTTTTTAGAAAAATTATCACAACTCTGTCAATTATTATCCGATTTTTTCAGGATATCGCTTATCGTATTAAAAATTAAATTATCTTTAAAAAAACGCTCATAAATATAAAGGTTGTTAAACGAACTATAGCAGAAAAAAATCGATAAACTCGAAAAATTTTCAAAAAATAACAAAAAAAAATTGATTTTATAGAAAAAATAAATAGATATCTTTCTTTTACGTATTGACCAATTTACACACATGGAAAGCCCTATCCTTTTTCTATCCAAAACAGTTCAAAAATTTAAAATCGGTTGAAAATTTTCTGAATTACACAAGGTTTAGTGAGAAAAGTCCCAAAAAAACATTTTTTGACAATAACTCTAAGATTTGAGGGTGTCTGGCAAGTTTAATGGGCATTTTTGTGATCTACTCGACAAGACCAACAACCTATACTATGTCACATCAGAAGTATTTTTTCACAGAAGCACAGTGTAATTTTTGATATTTATGTTCAGCGAGTCGTGTTTTCTGATTTTTTTTTGTTTTTATTTTCAAAAATCCAAAACTTTGATCGCCAGGCGCCACGGGTTAACTTAAACGGATTGACCTCAAACTTGTAGCACATAAGAATAAAGTTTTGCCAGAAAAATAAAAGTTTACCAGAAACTGAAGCTCCCGGAGATCAAAGTTTTCGATTTTTTTAACATGTAAAAAAATAAATTATATACCTCTCTTTTTCTATTTTGAATTTGTTTTGGGTGATTGTTTATAACAATCCGCCGCCCCCCCCCCCCCCCCCTTCCTGGATCTGCACTTGCTTGATAATGATTTCTTTCTGCAGCATAATTTTAATAATTTTTAGTACATCATGACGTATGTGGAATAAATAACTCTATAACAAAATAAAATATTGCTCATACGTATAATGTCCAATTAAATAACTGCCTTGTTATACCCTCCAACCACAGTATGGTGGTATACTGACTTTGTCATTCCGTGTGTAACACATCGAAATATCGGTCGGGGACCCCACAAAGTATATATAATATTGATCCATGATAGAATCTAAGACATTCTAGCGATGTCCGTCAGTCCGTCCGTCGGTCTGTAGAAATAACGATGCAGTCCAAACCAAAATAGCTAGGCCTCTGAGATTGAGCATGAATATCTCTTATTTTACTGGTAAGGTTAAGTTCGAAGATGGGCAAAATCGGACGAGGGGAAAAAAGTTCCCCCTTGAAGAACTAAAACGATATTTTTACGATTTTTTTTCAACAAATGTAACATTTGTAATCCATATTATGTTCATAGACCTGCGCTTGATCCAAGGGGGTTAGAAAATTCAATTTTTTTCAGGCAGCCCCCCTTTGGGGGCGTGGTAGTAGAAATTAATTAAAAATAACTATAACGACATATATAGCGGGGGTACAGGTGTCCCCCACCAACTTCGCCGGCCCCCACCAAAAAAAATACGCCCCTGCAATTTTTTTTTTAATTTTAAACGTGTTGGTGGTTATAAAAGATTCGGCACAGCCGAATTTAACACTCTTACTTTTTTTTGTTTAAGATTAGAACAAACATATTTTTAAATTTTTTTTCTAAATCCCGTCAAATTTAAACTTTCGAATATCGTGTCGTGATACCTTCAAACGAAAGCAACGTTAGAGCAGATTATGTGAAAATTTATGAAAAAATTTTGCAAGGCCAGTCGGCAGCCAGCGGTCAAAGTTTGAGAAAATTACATCTTTCGGCCAAAATGTTTGAGAAAATTACATCTTTCGGCCAAAATTCATGTCCGATGATATATATTTGGATTTTTGCATATTCAGCTGAACATCTTTCGATGTTATTTACAATGTTATTTAATAAAGCTTGAGACAAACATTCATTTAAACCTAATTTGAGACAAATTAGAACATTTTAACCCATGGCGCAAAGTTTAGAGTTTTGTGTAAAAACAAAAAAAAAATTTGTTTAATAGTCACCACAAGTTAAAATTATTGGATTTGGTTCAAATTATTTTTAAATGAACGTTTGTCCACATCTCTATGAAAGGGGCAAACTACAAATAGCGATATCTCGAAAACCGGTAGAGCGATTTTTATTTCAGCATATTGAAATTAAGAAATGTGATGTGTCGCAAGACATTTTTTTTAAATATTTTCAAAAATCGAAAACCTTGATCGCCGGGCGCCAAGGTTTTATTGAGTCCGATTAATTAATATGAGTTCTTGTGACCGTAAAGTTTTTTCTCAGATTTTTGGAAGGTCAGGAAGAATTCGCTCAAATCGATTTTTCTTTTTTTTTTTAAAGGGTTTTCGGTAAACCGGCTTTGAAACACTAATTAAAATCTAAAAAAAAAAACTTTTATTTTTACAAAAAAAAAAAAAATACCTAATGGATCCCCTTCACATTTCGATAAAATGTGGAAGAAAGTGGGTTGTCTTACAATTGAGGGGCTCAAAGCACAAGGGGTTCAAGTGACTTTTTAAAAAAAAATGAGTTAACATATGGAATTAGTAGGTGAAGTTCACAGAAGTTCAGAGCACAAGAGGTGAATGTGAAATTCTTATCCGTTAGCGAGATATGGCGACCATTTCTAGCTCTTGTTACTAAAATACCTGTTTTGCTTGGAGCACAAGGGGTATATGAGCACTTAAACCCCTTGTGCTCCAAGCAATTATTAAAATTTAGTTTTTCACTTGGACAAGTGGTTGAATTCCGAGAAGTTCTTGTAGTAATAGTAATCAAATTTTGCAAGAGCATCTTCAGTCTGTAACCAGCGGTTAAAGTGTGAAAAAATGGCGATTTCTGACCAAAATTCATGTCCGAATTTATTGACCAAATTGGGCTCAAAAATTAGGAATTTTTGCGTACATAATAGGAAAAATAAAATAAAAATCCCAAAAAAAATATATTGGTCCACAGATGCTGATTTTTAACATAAATATTATTTTTTTTATCCAAATTGGTCCCAAAAGTTGGAAAATGTAAAGCAAGTTATCTAAAAAATATTAAAAAAATATAAAAAACACGATTTTCGTTCAAAAATGCTGATCAAAGATTTTGATACACAGATGCTAATCAGCTTTTTTGGACCAAAATGGTGGGTTTATTTTTAAAATTTTTCACATAAAATACTCAACATTTTTCGACTTTTAAGACAAATTTGGTTAAAAATATTTTTTATGTTTATAAATCAGCATCTGTGGACCAAAATCGCAATTTTGAAATTTTTTAAATATTTTTCCCATAAAACGCACAAAAGTTCCTTATTTTTGACCCAGATTTGGTTAAATATTTCAGATATAAATTTTGGTCCAAAAACGTAATTTTTTAAACTTTGACCGCTGGTTGCAGACTAAAAATGACCTTGCAAAAATTTTTCATAAATTTTCCCACAATTAGCTACTCCATGTCCATCGTTCGGCAGGTATCACGGCACGAAATTCGAAAGTTTAGATTTCAAGGGACGCCCTAATGAAGATGAAGATGAGCCCGATGATGTCATGGAATCTGATTATGACGACTAAAAAATTAAACAAAGAACCATTAAAGACTTTTGTAATAAAATGTGGTTTTCCTTTTACAAATAACTAACATTCTTTTCATAATTTAGAAATTTATAAAAAAAGTTAGAGCACAAGGGGTATAAGTGCCACTTACATACTTCAGAGGCAATTTTTGGGTGCTTGTATTTGTGAAATATGGTATTTTTTTAACTTGTTAGATTAAAATATATCTCAGGATCTCTATTAACTAAAAAATAATATTCTAGATATCATCTAACATTTTTTACTGCAATTTAACTATAACCTCTTTTTTTCCATTATTAAATTTAAGGCACTTAAACCCCTTGTGCTCCAAGCAATTATTAAAATTTAACTTTTAAGACCAATTTGGTTAAAAATAATTTTTATGTTTGAAAATCAGCATCTGTGGACCAAAAGTGGAATTTTTAAAAAAATTTTCCCATAAAGTAATCAAAAATTCCTAATTTTTGAGCCAGATTTGGTTAAATAATTTTCGGCAGGTATTATGACACGAAATTCGAAAGTTTAGATTTGACGGGATGCCCTAATGAAGATGAAGATGAGCGCAATGATGTCATGGAATCTGATTATGACGACTAAAAAATTAAACAAAGAACCATTACAGATTTTCTTAATAAAATGTGGTTTTCCGTTTACGAATTTACAAATTTATAAAAAAAAGTTAGAGCACAAGGGGTATAAGTGCGACTTACTTACTTCAGATGCAATTTTTGGGTGCAAAAGGGTGTAAAAGACGGTATTTTTTTAACTTGTTAGATTAAAATATATCTCAGGAGCTCTATTACCTTAAAAATAATATACTTGATACCACCTAACATTTTTTATTGCAATTTTACTTTAACCCCTTTTTTCTCATTATTAAAAATAAGGCACTTGAACCCCTTGTGCTCTAAATAGAAATTTATAAAAAAAGTTAGAGCACAAGGGGTATAAGTGCGACTTACTTACTTCAGATGCAATGTTTTGGTGCAAAAGGGTGTAAAAGACGGTATTTTTTTAACTTGTTAGAATAAAATATATCTCAGGATCTCTATTAACTAAAAAATAATATTATAGATAGCATCTAACATTTTTTATTGCAATTTAACTTTAACCTCTTTTTTCTCATTATCAAATATAAGGCACTTGAACCCCTTGTGCTCTAACCCCCTCAATTAGTTTTTATTTTTTTTTTTTTAATATTTCTACCAAAGTGAGAATTGTCAGATTGGTTTTAAAAAAATAGATGAAGGCATATCTAACGGATTCAACATCACGCTTACAAACTGCATATTTCTCGCGATATGGATGTTTGAACTCGGGAAATTCGAAATTTTTGATATTAATGTCATCTTAGTGTCCTTTGAACTTATAATTTGTCTACGGATATTTTTTTAGAAGGCTAGCAATATTCAAAGGAGAATAGAATTATCCGGCTTTAAAAAAAAGCACTAAAAAAAAAAATTGTTTAAAAACACAATTTTTTGGAAAAAAATAATTTGAGCGATCTCTTCCGAACCTTCCCAAAATCTTTTAGGCCATAATAATTTATATTCCGTTTCAAGGGTTGCTAAAATAAAAAAAAAAAAACAAGTAGAAAAGTTAAATTCGACTTGGCCGAATCTATGAATACCCTCCACAATGCCCATTTTAAGTGATAGTAAATTTTCTAACGTGAAAAAATAACAGTTATGATTAGAAATATTTTATTTTGTGTAAAAAAATTTTTTTTAGTAATTTTTGAAAAAAAAAATACTAATTTTTTTTTGAGTGTAAAATTTTTTTTTGAGTGTAAAATTTTTTCGAATTTTACATTCAAAAAAAATTACTAATTTTTTTTTTGAGTGTAAAAATTTTTTTGATTGTATAATTTTTTCGAGTGTATTTTTTTTTTTGTTTTGGTATAAAAATATTTTTGTGACTTACCAATGGTTTTATCATAGGTTATATGTAATAGGTTCACCACGTGAATTTAAGGTGAAGCTAATCTGATATTCACGGTTTTGCTAATAACTTTTGAACCACTGGACGGATTTGGGTGACGGATTTGGAATTGGGCTGGAGGAACGAAAAATATATATTCCAAGCTTCAGCATCCTCAGAATTGATTTTCGAAAGTTATAGTGCTTTTTATCTCATAAATTCACGAAAAACCCTTGCCGAAATTCAGTCTTTTGCTCATAACTTTTGAACCACTGGACTGATTTCTGGATTGCAATACCAACCTGACCGGGTAAATGCCCAACATATATGCCAAACTTCAGGAGCCTCCGTAAAGTCTTTCAAAAGTTAGCGTGTTTTCAACAGACAGACGGACAGACGGACGGACGGACATCGCTAGACCGTCGTAAAATCGATCGAGGATCATGAATATATATACTTTATGGGGTCCTAGACCAATATTTCGAGGTGTTACAAACGGAATGACAAACTTATATATACCCTCTATCACTAGAGTGGAGGGTATAAAAACGATTTTGGTGAAATGTTATAATCAGGGACAGGACCTTCATTCACTATAAAACTATGTTTTAGGCGCCTAAAATATGCACTAAAAAGTGTTGAAATATGCACTTAAAATCTTAAAATATGCACTAAAAAATTTTTAGTAAAAATCACAAATATCCACTTGTTTTTTTACTTTTTTTTTAGCTTAGATTACATATATACAGTGTGTATAAAATGTTATTAAAAAAATAAAAATTATCTAAAAAAATTTAATAATTGCTTTAATGCAAAAAAAAAATCTTAAAAATAGCTGAAAATACTAAAAAATAGCTAATAAAACTAAAATTTATACAAAATATGCCCTAAAAATATGCATTTATAGCGAAATAATAGCCAAATATGCAAAAATATGCACTAACGAATCGACGCCATTTTAAAGCAAATTCTTTGATTCGCAAAGATATATTGTTTATGCTGTTCTATGACCAAAGGGAAATAACATTCATTTGCATGAAAGTCCTTCTCCTTGGTTATAATGTACATTTTAGTTATTTGGACATCGTACGTATGAGCAATATTTTATTTTGTTATTGAGTTATTTATCCCACATACGTCGTGTTGTACCAAAAATTGTTAAAACAAAAGTGTAATTGTGTTGGAGAAAGCAATCATTGTCAGGCAGGCTCGCACCTAGGGGGCAGGTGGGAAACGATTTCAAAAGAGAAAAGAAAAGGAAAGAAAAAGAAAAGAAAAAAGCAAATGGGAAGGGAAATTAAAATAAAAGATTTAAAGAAAATTAACGGGATATTCCAAAATTCGTCTATACTAAGGCTGGTTTTTATATTCTTAGGATAAAATATTTTAGCATCGAAGAAGTTGCATATGAAAAACTTAAATGTCATAAGTGTCGAGGACATTTTCTTACTAAATCGGATAACCTCCATATATTTTTTACTAGCTTTTCATCCCGGTACTTCGTTACCGGTTGTTTAGAATACCGAAAAATAGAAGGATCAGGATTACTCTATTGATTTCAAAAAAATTCTCCTATGTGGTCTTTGTTTTATTTACTTGTGGACGTTTATGTCTTTCATAAAATTATATTTCAATGAATAATTTAAATAATAAAATTTGAATAACTTCGCTGGTACGTTATCATGTTCGTTCCGGGGGAAAAAAAATATTGACAATTTTCGAGCCCTTATATTGGGTTTTTGGATTTTGAGTGACTAAATATTTCAGTGAAAAAAGAAATTTTAATAAAAATAAGATTAAGTGAAAAAACATATAGAGTGAACAAATTTTGAGTAAGCTGCTCCATTCCATTTCGTTCCCTGTTCTACTCCATTTCCAATTCCATCTGCTACGAAGGACCCAACATTCCAAAATTCAAGCTTCTAAGGTCATTATGATAGGAACAAAAAAAGTTCCAAAAGTACTCTTTCTTACCCCCGTTAGAAACGGAATTTTCAAAATGTACCTCTACCCGAATGTTTTTTTTTTCCTTCACCGAAAAATCCTACATATTTCAATTTTCTAGGATCATTGTTTTAGCAAATATTAAAAGTACAAAATGGATTTTACATTCCTAATTTTAAATTTCTAGTTCTAGTTTCTAGTCCAAAATATCAAAAGTACCGAAAATACACTTTCTTTAGTCATTTTACCCCAAAACTTATTTTTCCCAGAATGTGTTTTTTACCGAATTTTCCTGTATAACAAATTTTAAGATTCTATGATTATTATTTCAGGAAATAAAAAAAAGTACCAAAAAGTGTACTTTCGGTACATTTTATAAAAGGTGTATTATATTAAAGGTACTTTTTATAAATGGTTCTTTTTATGAAAGGTACTTTGTACAAAAGTTACTTTTTATAAAAGGTACTTTTTATAAAAGGTACTTTTAATAAAAGTACTTTTTATAAAATGTACTTTTTATAAAAGGTACTTTTTATAAAAGGTACTTTTTATAAAAGGTACTTTTTATAAAAGGTACTTTTTATAAAAGGTACTTTTTATAAAAGGTACTTTTTATAAAAGGTACTTTCTATAAAAGGTACTTTTTGTGAAAGGTACTTTTTATAAAAGGTACTTTTTATAAAAGCTACTTTTTATAAAAGGTACTTTTTATAAAAGGTACTTTTTATAAAAGGTACTTTTTATAAAAGGTACTTTTTATAAAAGGTACTTTTTATAAAAGGTACTTTTTATAAAAGATACTTTTTATAAAAGGTACTTTTTATAAAGGTACTTTTTATAAAAGGTACTTTTTATAAATGGTACTTTTTATAAAAGGTACTTTTTATAAAAGGTACTTTTTATAAAAGGTACTTTTAATAAAAGGTAATTTTTATAAAATGTATTTTTTTATAAAAGGTACTTTTTATAAAATGTACTTTTTATAAAAGGTACTTTTTATAAAAGGTACTTTTTATAAAAGGTACTTTTTATAAAAGGTACTTTTTATAAAAGGTACTTTTTATAAAAGGTACTTTTTATAAAAGGTACTTTTTATAAAAGGTACTTTTTATAAAAGGTACTTTTTATAAAAGGTACTTTTTATAAAAGGTACTTTTTATAAAAGGTACTTTTTATAAAAGGTACTTTTTATAAAAGGTACTTTTTTACAAAAGGTACTATTTTATAAAAGGTACTTTTTATTAAAGGTACTTTTTTAGAAGGTACTTTTTATAAAAAGGACTTCTTATAAAAAGTACTTTTATAAAAGGTACCTTTTTTTTAAAGGTACTTTTTTAGAAGGTACTTTTTTAGAGGATACTTTTTATAAAATGTACTTTTTATAAAAAGTACTTTTTATAAAAGGTACTTTTTATAAAAGGTACTTTTTTAAAAGGTACTTTTTTAAAAGGTGCTTTTTATAAAAGGTACTTTTTATAAAAGGTACTTTTTATAAAAGGTACTTTTTATAAAGGGTACAGAATTTTCAGAAATTAATTGTTCCAGGACGTTTTATTTTAATAAAGGATCCTACAAACCAAATTTCAAGTTTGAATGACCCATATTTCAGTAAATAAAAAAAGGACTAAAAGTACACTTTTTTACCCATTTTACCCCCGTAGAATCAACATTGGCAAAAACCCAGCCTTAGTGAATCGTTTTTCCGGGAAGTGAACCGACATTGCAAATTTCAAGTTTCTAGTACCATTATTTAAGGAAATATAAAATGTACCAAAAGTACAAATTTTTACCCTTTTTACCCCCTTAGAATCATCAATGGCAAAAATCCAGCCTTACTGGATCTATATTCCAGGATGTGAACATATAGTCCAAGTCTCTATGACCATTACTTCAGGAGATATAGAAAGTACCAAAAACACAGTTTTTTTACCCTTTTTACCCCCTTACAGTCAACACTGGCAAAAATCCAGCCTTAGTGGATCTGTATTCCGGGAGGTGAACATACAGTCCAAATTTTAAGTGTCTGTGACCATTATTTCAGGAGATATGAAAAGTACCAAAAGTACAGATTTTTATCCTTTTTACCCCTTTAGAATCAACACTGGAAAAAATCCAGCCTTGGTAGATCTATATTCCGGGAGGATAACATACAGTCCAAATTTCAAGTCTCTATGACCATTATTTCAGGAGATATAAAAAGTACCAAAAGTACAGTTTTTTACCCTTTTTACCCATTTAGAATCAACATTGGCAAAAATCCAGCCTTAGTGGATCTATATTCCGGGAGGTTAACCTACAGTCCAAATTTCAAGTCTCTAGCTTCAGCGGTTTGGGCTGGGCGATGATGAATCAGTCAATAAGTCAGTCAGTCACGTTACTCTTTTATATATCGTCCATTCCACCATACATTTGGTAATTTTAGGCATTTTTTGACCGAGGGTCATCCGAATTTTGTTATTTTTTTCATACAGATACTCTATGGAGCCAATTTCAAATTTCATCCATCAAATCGAAAATGTTTGAAAAAATCACTATTTTTTTACGATTTTCGTTTGTAAAAAAGTTCAAAAAATGCAAAATCTGTGTAGCTTTGAGCAGCTGTATTTTCTAAGCTACTCATCACATTTTAACAATCTATAGCGCATACGAATGGTATGGAAGTCTATTTTGATATCTAATAAACTGAAAAAATAATGGTGGTTTAAAAGTGCATTTTATATGCAAATGCAGTTCTGAAGTGCATTTTGCGAAACTTTTACCCCTTTTATTTTTTTTTAATTAGCATATTTGGAAATTTACAATGTACCGAGAATGTATGCTATTTTTAATATTTTTTTTTTTTTAAATACTTCCTTAAGTTTCCCTTATGAAAATTTTTATTTTTTAAATTATACCAAAATCATGTAAAAAGACTTGTTTTTAAAACGTTATATTTTCGAAAGTACTAATCGTATCTTATTGTTTTTATGCACATTAGAAAGGTATTTTTGTCTATTTTTTGCATACAATTACTGCAAAAATTTTGGTGTTTCAAAAATGCATTTTAAATGCAAATGCAGCTTTAAAGTGCATTTTTCAAAACTTTTACCGCTTTGATTTTTTTTTAATTATCATATTGGAAAAGTTTACAATTTTTACTACAAAACAATGTCCTCCTAATAATGAACCCACTGTGTGTGCTATTTTTTAGAATTTTTTAAAAAATCATGTTATTTCAGACTTTTTGGTTTTATTTAAAATATTGAAATTTTTTTTAAGGAAATTTTACAAAAAAATTTTAAAAATAGCACAGACGGTGGGTTCATTATTAGGAGGATATTATTTTGTAGTAAAAATTGCAAACTTTTCGAATATGATAATTAAAAAAGAATTCAAAGGAGTAAAAGGTTTGAAAAATGCAGTTTAAAACTGCATTTGCACTTAAAATGCATTTTTGAAACATCAAAATTTTTGTGGTCATTAAATGCAAACAATAGACAAAAATACCTTTCTAATGTGCATAAAAACAATGAGATACCATTAGTACTTTTGAAAATATAACGGTTTAAAAACATGTCTTTTTACATGATTTTGGTATAATTTAAAAAATAAAATTTTTTATAAAGGAACCTTAAGGAAGTATTTTTAAAAAAAAAATATTAAAAATATCATACATTCTCAGTCCATTATATTGAAAACATTTTTTTGTAGCAAAAATCCTAAATTTTCCAAATATGCTAATTAAAAAAAATGAAAGGGGGTAAAAGTTTCGCAAAATGCTCTTAAAAACTGCATTTGCATATAAAATGCACTTTTAAACCACCGATATTTTTTCAGTTTATAAGATATCAAAATAGACTTTCATACCGTTCGTATGCGCTATGGATTGTTAAAATGCCATAAGTAGTTTAGAAAATACAGCTGCTCAAAGTTACACAGATTTTGCATTTTTTTTACTTTTTTAAAAACGAAAATCGTGAATAAAATAGCGAGTTTTTCAAATATTTTCGATTTGATGGATGAAATTTTGAAATTGGCTCCATAGAGTATCTGTATGAAAAATATAAAAAAAATCGGAAGACCCTCGGTCAGATTTTTTAAAATGACTCATGGAATGGACGATATATAGATAGAAAAATGTCTAAGAAATACTTACCTTATCTTAAGTAAATCTTTTAATACTTATGTAAGAATTTTTGGTAGAAAAATTATCTCAAATTTTATATATATAAAAAATTTTTAAAGAAAAAGTCATTCAGCAATTTAAAACGTTTCCTTGGAAAAAAAAAATTTGAAAAATTAAAAAAAATAATAAAAAAAAAAAAATTAACAAATAGAAAAATTATTTCAAATTTTAAGAAAAATAACTAAGAATTTAATAACTTTTCTAAGGAAAAATAAGTCTCTTAGCAATTTAAAATGTTTCCTAAAAAAAAATTGTTTATAATCTGCCAAGAATTTTTCTGCAAAAAAATGTTCATATTAAGATCACTTTTCTTCAGAAAAAACGTTTCATAAGCAAAGAGTTTTTCAAAGGAAAATATTTTTCAGAATCTTTGAATTTTTGTTATTAAAAAATATTTTAGAATATAAAAATAGTTTTCATTGAAAAATCTTTTAAAATCTAAAGGAAAAGTTTATCAAAATCTATGATTTTTTTTTATTGAAAAAATGTTTAAGAATTTTATTATAGAAAACAATATAACAGAAATTTTCGTATGAAAAATCCTTGAAAAACTAAACCCTTGCAAAATAATGTAAGAGACAAAAAAATTGAAAGAAAGTATGAGGTGATGTTGAAATTGCTAGAAATAGAATTGTAGTGTTTGAAACTGTCAACATTTATTCTGTAGAAACTATAAATACTTACATATATAAAAAATAATTTTTATTAACAAGTCAAACCGACATTCAAAATATTACTGATGATAACACTAACTGGAGTGTTTGAAACCGGTATGGGAATACCAGAAATGTCTAAAATTTTTAAAAATTAAATTTTTCTTCTGCATTTTTTCAACTTACTTAACTAGATTCTGAAAACTTTTGTTATAGGAAATGAGTCTCTGAGTCTGTAAATTTTTCTTTTAAAATACTGTCTTCGAAAGTTTCTTTACAAAAATTGTTTAGAACCTAATAATTTTTCTACATAAAAAAAAAAATGGTTTAGACCCTAAGAAATTGTCTTAGAAGGCATTAAAACCATGTATTTTATAATTAAATATTCAATTTTCAATGTGTTCGGGTCGCTAATTTTTGACCTTGGTGCAATAGGGTTTAAAAATATAAAATATTAATTTATTACATTTCAATTAGTATATAATTAACAACAAAACCGGTGGCAGTAAATTTCTTAAAACTATAGAAAAAAAAAAAAAAATTCGGCGTGTGTTACATTTATCCCTTGCCAATGTGGGTTAACGATGTCCACTAAATGGTTTAACGATGTTCAGTAAAATAAAGTAACAAACAATATTATTTTGTTTGTTTATTCAAAAATCAATTTTCACGAAAACAAAAATTTTTTACAAAATTAAAATTTCTTGAATCCGTAAAAAACGGCAACAACAAAAAAATGAGTGGGGTAGCCCCAATTTTTTTAATATTTAATTTTAAGAATGTGGTTAAAAGAATATTTTTATAGAAATGTTAGTTTTAAAAATTTTGTTTAACAAAATTTTTCAGAGAAAAATACTCAAAAATACTCATTTGAAGTTTTTTTCCGCAAAATACATTATTTTGCCATGATTTTTTATACCCTCCAACCTAGTCACAGAGGGTTAATATAAGTTTGTCATTCCGTTTGTAATACCTCGAAATATATATTCATGATCCTCGATCGATTTTAAGACGATCTAGCTATGTCCGTCCGTCCGTCCGTCTGTCTGTTAAAAACACGCTAACTTTTGAAAGACTTTACGAAGGCTCCTGAAGTTTGGCATATATTTTGGGCATTAACCTGGTCAGGTTGGTATTGCAATCCAGTGAAAGCGGTCCAGTGGTTCAAAAGTTTTGAGCAAAATACTGAATTTCGGCAAGGGTTTTTCGTGAATTTATGAGTTAAAAAACACGCTAACTTTCGAAAGGCAATTCTGAGGATGCTGAAGCTTGGCATATATATTTGTCGTTCCCCTGGCCTAGTTCATGTTGAATTTGAGTCAAGTCGGTCCAGTGGTTCAAAAGTTATTAGCAAAACCGTGAATTTCAGAGTAGTTTCACCTTAAATTCACGTGTTGAAAACCCGTTAAACATGTTTTAAAACATTGGTAAGTCACAAAAAATTTTACAACGTATTTTTGTCACTACTCAAAAATATTTGTAAACTAAAAAAAAAAATACACTCGAAAAAATTTTACACTCAAAAAAAAATTTAGTAAATTATTTTTTTTTTTCCAAAAATTACTAAAAAAAAATTGTTTTACACAAAGTAAAATATTTCTAATCAAAAATGTTATTTTTTCACATTAGAAAATTTACTATCATTAAAAAAGGACATTGTGGAGGGTATTCATAGATTCGGCCAAGTCGAATTTAAATGTCCCAAAATCTCTTCTTATAATATGAGATAGTAAGCATCATTGTTGTTTTACCATAACACAGTGCAACACGATTTTGATCTTGGATGGGACGAAAAAAATATGAAAGTATGACAAAAGTAGGCCAAAACCCCCAAAGGGTTTTGAAAACTTGAAAAAAAAAAATTTAGTTCTTTTCTAACAATAAGAACATATTAAACCTCTATCTCTCATTTTTAGGGGTCACTTTGTTCCTTTTTTCAAATATACTCAAAAAATATCACTAAAACGTGCGTTTAAAGGGTTAACATGTTCTAAAATATGCCTGCGAATTTTGTACTCTTGCCCAAAACATTAAATCATGATAATGTTTTGCGGAAGATTTGGGTGTACTTGCCAAAGCAAAAATTTTTTGGAAAAAATAATGTTATATTACTTTGCTATTCCATGCAAAACGAATTGAAATATCAGTCGAGGACCCCATTAAAAAACGAAAAGAGCTGTACATTAGGTAAATGAGTGCAAAAAAGTGTTTTTACATTTTGGAGAGTATAAACGATTCGGTACCAAAGAATATAACACTCTCACTTGTTTTGTGTACATTTGATAAACAAATGGAAAATTTTTTGCGAAAAGCTAGACTTACAATTAGTGAAAAAGTAGTTTTGGTAAAAAAAATTATTTTTTTTTCACGAAAAACAAAATTATGTTAAATAAAATTTAATGAACCCAAATTTTTTGATAAAAAAAATTTTGATGAAAAAAAGTTTTTGATGAATTTTTTTGATGAAAAGAAAAGTTTTTTGATGTAAAAAAAATTGATGAAAAAAAAATATGAAAAAAAAATTTTTTGGTGAGAAAAAAATTGATAATAAAAAATTTTATAAAAAAAATTTGATAAAAAAATTGATGAAAAAAATATGATAAAAAAAAAATTTTGATGAAAAAAAAAAGTTTGATAAAAAAAAATATTAAAAAAAAAAATTGATAAAAAAAATGACGAAAAATCAAAAGTTTGATAAAAAAATTTATGAAAAAAAAAAATTGATGAAAAAAAAAAAATTGATGAAAAAAAAAAATTGATGAAAAAAAAAAAAATTATGAAAAAAAAAAAAAAATTTTATGAAAAAAAAAAATTGATGAAAAAAAAATTTATGATAAAAAAAACTGATAAAAAAAATGATGAAAAGAAAAAGTATGATGAAAAAAAAACTGATAAAAAAATGATGAAAAGAAACAGTATGATGAAAAAAAAAATTATGAAAAAATAATATTAATGGAAAAAAAAGTTTGATGAAAAAAAAAATTGATGAAAAAAAATTTTTTTTTGTTGAAAAATAATTATGTTCCTTTTTATTCACCAGCTAGTGAAAAACGGTTTTATTCAACACCAGGTGATTTATTAAGTTACAAACCCAAGTTACTAAAATTTTTGGTAAAAAAAAAATGTTGATGAAAAAAAGTTTTTGATGAAAAAAAATTTTTTTGATGTAAAAAAAATTGATGAAAAAAAAATTTGAAAAAAAATTTTTTTTTTGGTGAGAAAAAAAATTGATAATAAAAAATTTAATAAAATAAATTTGATGAAAAAAATATGATAAAACAAAAAAAAATTATGAAAAAAAATTTTTGATGAAAAAAAAAAATTTGATGAAAAAAAACGAATGAAAAAAAAATTTATGAAAAAAAAATTTGATAAAAAAAAATTGTTGAAAAAAAAATTTGGTGAAAAAAAAAAATTTATTAAAAAAAAAAAAAAAAAATTTTAAAAATGACGAAAAAACAAAAGTTTGATTTTATGAAAAAAAAAAATTGATGAAAAAAAACATTGATGAAAAAAAAAACATTGATGAAAAAAAAAAACGTTTGATGAAAAAAAAAAACTGATAAAAAAAGGATGAAAAGATAAAGTATGATGAAAAAAAAAAATTGAGAAAAAAAACTGACGAAAAAAAAATTTGATAAAAAATTTTTTTTTTTGTTGAAAAATAATTATGTTACTTTTTATTCACCAGCTGGTGAAAAACGGTTTTATTCACCACAAGGTGAACTATGAAGATACAAACCCAAGTTACTGAAATTTTTGGTTTTAACAAAATGAAAACAGTAATTCTTATTTTCTTTAATGTTCCCAGCAAAATTTTCGGTTGCAAAGAACCGATTGTGGAACAACTTATACTTCCCTAGAACCTGTTCTAATTCTTGTGCAACACCGATTCATTTAACAAAGGGATTGTCCCAAAGGCAACAGGTGTTTGTAAGCAAAATTAGAACATATTTTTGTTCCTCAGAATCGGTTCTAGAAGTGAAATTTGGAACAGAAATGAGAATTAAAGAAATATTTTGAATTACATAAATTTATTAAACAAAGATAAAAACAATTATATATAAATGAAATATTTACATTTTTTAACACATATTTAACCTTTTTCGCCTACAAAGATGCATTTTGGGCCTTACAATAATGACATACCAGTACATGGATTTTCTGCAAACAAAAATAATAAACATCCCTAGTAAAAATGGTTTTGTATATATCCATGTATAAATTTATTTTTACATAAAATGATCTAATTATATAAAATTATATAAAAAATTTCGCGGATAAGACCAAAATTCGTATCAAATTTTATCGGGAGTTATATCAAATTTTATATAATTTGATACGAAATTTGGTCTTATCTGATTGATTTTTTATATAATTAAATATAATAAGATCTCAGTATGTATAAAAAGATATTTTTGTATAAATTTATACATGGCTATATACGAAATGATTTTTACTAGGGATAATATTATTAGTATTTGACCCGACCCAGACAATGAAAATGTAATTTACTCACCATTGTTTCAACAATTTTCGCGATTATATCCTGCAATTTTAATAGAATTTCGTGTTTTTTCTTCATTAAAAAATATAAATTGATATTTATTTATTAATTTTTTTGACACATAATTTTTTTTTTTAATTCCTGAGAACCAAAATGTTATGAAACTTTGATTGCAGAGAACAAGCTTCTCAATAATTTCCACTTAACTTGTTCTGCATAATTAAAGTGTAATAGTGTATGGTTACCGAAGAACCTGTTCTGGAACAAGTGTTGTCAGAATCGGTTCTGAAAAATGTTCCTGGGTTAGTCGTTAGCTTATATAGTCAAACTGAGGTGGCGTCCTGCAACTTTTTTAAAATTAGACACCAGCCTAAAAACATTATCATGTTAAAAGTGCAAAATGCTTAGAAAGGTAAATTAAAACATACTGTTAAATTTTTTTCAACTACCCAGCAAAATTTTCGGTTGCAAAGAACCGATTGTGGAACAACTTATACTTCCCTAGAACCTGTTCTAATTCTTGTGCAACACCGATTCTTTTTACAAAGGGATTGTCCCAAAAGCAACAGGTGTTTGTAAGCAAAATTGGAACACATTTTTGTTCTTCGGAATCGGTTCTAGAAGTAAAATTTAGAACAGAAATGAGAATTAAAGAAATATTTTGAATTGCATTAATTTATTAAAAAAAGATAAAGATAATCCTATATGACATCGTATATTAATTTTTTTTACACACATACATCCTTTTTCGCCTCCAAAATTGCATTTTGGGCCTTGCAATAAAGATACACCAGAATATGGATTTCCTGCAAACAAAAATGAAAAACATTATTTTATTAGTATTTGTCCCCACCCAGACAATCAACATTTAATTTACTTACCTTCGTATCAACAATTTTCACGATTATATCCTGACATTTTCATAGAATTTCGTGTTTTTTCTTGGTGAACACAAAAAAAAATTATATTTATTTTTTAATTTTTTTGACACATAATTTTTTTTTTATTCCTGAGAACCAAAATGTTATGAAATTTAGATTGCATAGAACAAGCTTTACAATAATATTCACTTATCTTGTTCTGAATAATTAAAGTGTAATAGTGTTTGATTACCGAAGAACCTGTTCTAGAAGAAGTGTTATCGGAATCGGTTCTGAAAAATTTTCCTGGGTAAAATAAAAAATTTATAAATTTATTTTTGAGTTAAATAATGTTAAGGGATGTCTTCAGTGAAATTTGATGACGGGTCTTTTCTTAAAACATTTTACCCGTCTATCTCACTCAGGCATACATCACGCACTCATCTGTTCATGTGCCCATTTCTAACAATAAGTAAATTTTTTAGTGCAACAGGACGTATGTGAAATTTATAACTCTATGCAAAATATTGCTCATACGTATTATGTTCAAATAAATTAAAGTAGTATATTTTTAGGAGAAAAATTCTTATTAAATATTGTCAGGAACATTTAAATGGGGAAAAGGGAATTCTGTTAATAAAAATTGTATTCAACACTAGATAAATAAGATTTTAAAGCACAATTAAATAAGTTGAACACTTGCTATTTAAATCTTATTTAACTCTGTAAAAATAAAGCAAGGAGTTATATTTTATTTCTAGATAAAACAAAATTTAACATTTTTAAATAAAAGTTTATAAAATTAAATTACTTATTTGTCACCTCATTAGCAGCATATGTTGACTTTTCCAGATCTAGCAATTATTTTCCATTTTTATATGTTTGTTTGCCTTTTACACTAAAGTAGTAATATTGGACCTTTATGACAGTAATAACAACTAAATAAACTACCAATGTCAGACAATACAAACACAAAAACCCCAAACATAACATAATTTCAAGTTAAAATTACCTTCTTAATAGTCATAATTATATTAAGGCCTAAAAAACAAGGACAAAAATATGAAGGTAGCAAAAGTGTATATTAGGGATATAACTTTTTGCAATTTTTGCAAATATCAAAAATACCACCCCATAGCCGCGTAGAGAATTAAAAAATATTAAAAAATAAGGTGCCACTTTTCCTCTATCGCGAAAAAAGTTTCCGCACCGAAAGCGTTGAAGTTTTGTCTAAATTCATTTATTAATTTTTCCATTAAAACAGTTGTTTTTGTTTTAAATTAGTTTTTTTTGTTTAAATTCTTATATAATCTTCAATACCAAACTAGTTTTCATAAGTCTAATGCAAAATTTGGATCAAATCGCGATATTTTAAACAGAAAAGGTACCTTTTTTTAATTTGTTGAAATTATTATTTTTTTCTTATATGACTTTTAATACAATATCATCTTTAATCATTTTGATAAGATAGTTTAACAAGTCGAGGTATTATTTGCAATTAGGCTAAAAAATAATGTTTTTAACTTTAAAAATACATAAGTAAACCTATATTTTTTTATACAATAATAAAAAAATCATAATTTTTCAAAAATATAAATAAAAATTTAAAGCACTTTAGAAATCTCTTTCGGTGCGGAAACTTTTTTCACCGAATCAACCTAAAAAACAGTTTTTTATTATCAGAACAACATTCCCCACATGGTACTGGGGTGGTATTTTGCACTAAAAAAAAGTTATATCCCTAGTGTATATGTGTTGTTGTTTTCTGCTTTTAGCCATATGGGTCTGCTTTCTTTGGATAAAACAATTTTTTGGCAACTGTGCAGCCATAAAACTTTATATTTATATTTTTATAAATGTGTTAATGTGTGCGTAATTTTTTAACATGTGCGAGATAGTGTGTACTTTGTATTAATTTTTTTCCAAGGGTGGCCTAACACAATTGAAATCGAAGAACTAAAAAATGTCACACAATATGAAAATTATTTTATGGAAAAATTTCTCGGAGTCTGAGACTTAATAGTAAGTCGAACAGTTTTTGAGATATTGCTAACTTTCCAAATTTTCCACTTTTTAAAAAAAACGAAAAAAGGAAATTTCCCCCCCAAACTGAATTCGAAAAAAAGGAAAAAAAGAAGAAAAAAAAAAAAGCAAGGAAAGAAAAGAAGATGGAAAATGAAAAGGAAATAATCTAAAAAAAAAAATTTCTATGAAAAATTTCCAAGGATCTGAAAAAATTTTCTATTTTTTTTAAGAATTTTCAAGAATCTCAAAAGTTTTCTTTAGAAAAATTGTTTTTAAATCTTAAATTTATAGTAAAATTAAAATAAAAACAAGTAGAAAAGTAAAATTCGACTTGGCCGAATCTATGAATACCCTCCACAATGCCCTTTTTAAGTGATAGTAAATTTTCAAACGTGAATAAAATAACATTATTCATTAGAAATATTTTATTTTGTGTAAAAATTTTTTTTTGCAATTTAAAAAAAAAAAAAAATTATAATTTACTAATTTTTTTTTGAGTGTAAATTTTTTTTGAGTGTAAAATTTTTTTCGAGTTTACTTTTTTTTGTTTTGGTTTAAAAATATTTTTGAGTGACAAAAATACGTTGCAAAATATTTTTGTGACTTACCAATATTTTTAAAACAGGTTTAACGGGTTTTCAACACGTGAATTTAAGGTAAAGCTAATCTGAATTTCTCGGTTTTGCTAATAACTTTTGAACCACTGCACTATAGGAAATTTTACCCATTTTTTTTTGGCCAAAAGTCAAAATTAAAATTTTTGCAAACATTATTTTTTTTTACATTAATATAAAAAAAACTTAACAAAGTAAACAATTCTTTCTCAATTTTTCGACAGAATTGATGTACTGTCACTTTATCAGTAGTTTTTCTTGCAATTTCTTAATCAGTAATAAAATAACGATTGAGTGTAGTGAATTTTGTGATAGCTTCTAACAAAAGTTTTTATATTATGAATTTATAGCTTTTAAAAACTAAAAAATGGAAAATAATGTCGAAGGTGAGTACTTTAATGATAAATAGTGAAATGTTGGTGAACTCATCTATTAGATCGATTTAATTGGAAAAATTGAAGTGACCTTAAGATGAACTTATTGAAGTATGAATTGGAATTTTATTTTAGCTTTAAAAAAATGATAGCATATGTTAGCTATAAAACCATAAAAGTTCTCTAGGACAATCAATTACCTTCCGAATTTAATAAATTTCAAGGTCGGATATGTGCAAACTTTTTTTAAAAACGCATTTTTCCAGGTGACTACTGTGTGCAAAATTCAGAGTTATTTAATACATGGCGAGAGAAATAAAACAAAGGTGGATAAGGAGCCGCTATTTCTGGCCATTTCTTTTCATATATTGCTGAGAGTGATTGTTTCGAAAACTTTAAACAATATATAAAGGGGGAATTAAGAATATTTTGTTCAAATATGAATATGAAAAGGATTAAAAGTTGTAGGAGTTTGAAAGTTTTTGAAAGACAGCATGCTGTTTGGCTTAAAGGCAATACTTGGCTAAGAAAACTTGAAACGCAGCCTGCCTCCACTAAATCGAAACCTGGGCGACCGCAAATTACTTTTTTGTCAAAATCTGCGAGAACAAAAATACGAGTTATAGCAGAAATCTCTAAAGATCTAAATAGGGAAGTTGAGCGCCTAGCTCTTGTTTCATATACGCCTGCGCGTAGTGGCATTTTGAAATGTTGACGACTTGGAACTCAAAAATCAAATTTTTGAATAAAATCCTTATTAAAAAGTAGCTTTGTTTGACACTTCTTAAAATTGTTAAAATGAATTTCTACTGTTATCTGCGAAAGTTAGTGTAAACTCAAAAAAAAAAAAAAAAAAGAAATAGTAAAAAGACTGTAGAAAACCAGATAATCTATCAAGGATCTAAAAAATCTTAGATGCGGATACTTATAACCCGGGAACCCTGTTTGGAACTAATTATTAGTAAATTTTTTAGGTAACTTTACTAATTTTTTTTTTTTTAAGTATGAAAAACTTTAAGAGTCCCTCTCTCCCTCTAAAAAGTCTTCCAAAAGTCAACTCAAAAAAAAATCATTCAAATCGGTCCAGACGTTTGGCTGTAAATAATTTTGGCAAAAAAAAGGTAAAATTTCCTATAGTGCACTGGACCGAGTTGGCTAAAATTCAATACGAACTAGGCTAGAGGAACGACAAATATAAATGCCCAGCCTCAGCATCCTCAGAATTGCCGTTCGAAAGTTATAGTGTTTTTTATCTCGTAAATTCACGAAAAACCCTTGCCGAAATTCAGTCTTTTGCTCATAACTTTTGAACCACTGGACCGATTTCGCTGGATTGCAAGACCAACCTGACCAGGTAACTGCCCAAGATACATGCCAAACTTCAGGAGCCTTTGTAAAGTCTTTCAAAAGTTAGCGTGTTTTCAACAGACAGACAGACGGACAGACCGACGGACGGACATCGCTAGATCGTCTTAAAATCTAACGAGGATCATACATATGTATACTTTATGGGATCCTAGACCAATATTTCGAGGTGTAACAAACGGAATGATAAACTTATAAATACCCTCTATCACTAGAGTGGAGGGTATAATAAGAAAATTTTCTTCAGGGAAATTTGAGAATTTTTTATACAAAAAATGCAATAGAATCTTAGACTTTTTCTATCGAAAAAATTATACAGAATCTGGGACTTTTATAGGAAAAATGTCTCGAAATCTAAGTATTTTTCCTTAGGAAAAATGTCTCAGAATTTAAGATTTTTTTTATTAGAAAGATGTCTCAGAATCTAAGAATTTTTAATAGGAAAAGCTTTTCTATAGGAAAAAAGTCATAGAATCCTAAAAAAAATCCGATTTTTTCGATATTAAAAATATCTTAGAATTTTTTAGTTTTAATATTAAAAAAATATTCTAAAATCGATGACTTTTTCGATAGGAAAAATAACTCAGAATCCAAGTCTTTTTCTATAAAAATTGCCTTAGACTCTGAGAATTTAAGAAAAAATATTCTGATAATTTAAGAAAAAATATCACTGAATATTTTTTCAAACTCAAAAATGTTGTTTCGGTATCTTAAACCTTTTCTGTAGAAAAATTGAATAGAAAAAAAATATTTCAGAACCTAAGAAGTTTTCAATGGGAAAAAATCACTAAATCTGAGAATTTTTTTTTCTAAATAAACAAATTTTTTGGTGATGGACTTGCATTAGTATATAAGAATTTTCTATATGAAGGTGTATCAGAATTTAAAATTGTTTGTATAAATTCTTATTAATTTTTATTCCAAAATAAAAATCATTACATTCCACCTTTAAAATATTATATTTTTAGTAGGTTTATTCTAGCTCGAGGTCATTATTTCCTTTACTAATTTAGACTATGATATTCTCATAGAATAATTTTTTGAAAATTAGTGGGAATTACACCTGCAACAGTTAATCGTGATAGCACAAATTTTGCTGAAATACTTGTAAATAGTGTCAGATAAAATGTGCAAAACATGAGGGAGATCGGTACACGGGTTTAAAAGTTATGAAAAAATTTCTCAAATTTGGATGTTTTTTTACATGTTTTTATACCTTCTATTTAGTGATATAGGGTTCAAAATACACTAACTTTGGAAAGACAATTTTGATGCTCCTTAAGTTTGGCATATAAATTTGTTATTTACCTGGCCAGGTGGGTATTGAATTTCGAGGAAATCGATCCAGGGTTTCAGAAGTTATGATCAAAATAGTGAATTTCGGATTAATTTCACCTTGAATTCTCTCGTTCAAAAAACCCTAAATGCTCTTTTAAAATATTGGTTTGCCACAAATATATTTCACAAAGCAAAAAAAAAAATGTTTACAATCGAAAAAAAAAAATTTACACTTAAAAAAATTTTACACTCAAAAAAAATTTACACTCAAAAAAATATTACACTCAAAATTTTTTTTTACAAAAATTATAAAAAAGAGTTTTTTAATCCAAATAAAAAAGGACGAGTCAAAATTTTTAACAATTTTGTTTTCACGTTAGAAAAATTACTATCACTTGAAAGGGGCTAATGGAGGGTATGCATGCCAAGTCGTTTTTTACTTTTCTGGTTGTTTGTTAGTGGCAATTCTAAAGAAAATTAAACATTTTTTTGCAATGCACACATCTTATTTTTGTTGCCATCATAGACAATTTCGATGGCCAAAAATTTTTGAGTGTAAAATTTTTTTGAGTGTACTTTTTTTGTCTGTACAATTTTTTTTTGAGTGTAATTTTTTTTCTAGCGATAAAAATACTTTGTAAAATATTTTTGTGGCATACCAATATTTTTTAAAGAGCATTAAAAGTTTTTATGAAAGAGTGAATTCAAGATGAAACCTATTCGAAATTCACGGTTTTGATCATAACTTCTGAAACCTGGATCAATTTTCTCGAAATTCAATACCAAACTGACCAGTTAAATAACAAATATATATGCAAAACTTTAGGAGCATCCAAATTGTCTTTCAAAAGATAGCGTATTTTTAACCCTCTATCATTTAAAAGAGGGTATAAACACATGTGAAAAATGTCCAAATTTGAGAAATTTCTTCATAACTTTTAAACCCGTGGACCGATTTGCCGCATGTTTGGCACATTTTATCTGATACAATTTGAAAGTATTTCAGCTTAATTTAAGCCATCACGATTAACTGGTGCGCGCGTAATCCTTATTTCCCCAAGTAATTAAAACTCATATATATACAAAATATTGATTTGCTAATAAAACGCGAAAACGAATTGATCTAGAAAAACTGGGAGACACGGGTATCTTTTTTTTACCTCTATTTTCAGAATTTTTTGGTCCCGATCATGGGTGCAAAATCGTGTCGTACAGTGTTATCTAGTATGTGTTTAACGACTTCTTTGATTTTTGTCGGACGGTGTAATTTCATACAAAAATGTAAAAAGTGACTGTAAGACCATTTTTAAAAGATTCGTTTTTTGCAGTAAAAAAAATTAGCGTAAATTTTTGAAAAGCGTTTTTGTTTGACATAGTTCCAAATATTAACATAAAAAAAATTCGCGAAAATCACAGCCTACCATTTTTTTAAACGCTATCCGAGTTTACCTAATTTTCGAAAAAATACATAAATATTTTTTTGATGTTTAGGATCAAATTTGTAAGAAATATAGAAAAATGTCAAAAGAGCCAAAATTTTTGCTAAAGGTATACATTTATAATTACGAACAAAATACCGTTTGTAACTATTAGAGAAAAAAAGGGCTAAACATTGCACAATGATTTTTCAAGGTCTTGTTTACCAAAATGCATTTAAAATTTTCCTAATTAAAAAAAAAACTGGAGATTTTATTCAACATTTATGTCAGCTTCACTGACAATGAGTTGAAATTTAAAAAAAGGTTTTTTTGATGTACATATGCGGCATTCCACACCAAATGTCTAGCGGAAAAAAACACATGTACCGTTAACTTCTGAATAGGTTGTGTGGATAGCCCTATATGAAACATAGAAAATTGCGTTTTTGGTTTTTCAATTTTTCAAAAACTGGGCTTAGGAGGCGTGGTCAAATATTGGAAAAATGGAAAAATTTGTGGCAAGTTGCCTTGATTAAATATTTATCACATGAAAACGGAATGCACCACAATCTTTAAAATTTATATTCTTATATGGTTTTGTATGAGCTATTGATTAAAATTTGTTTTTGTTGGAAAATTTTCAGAACCCGTTCTGAAATTTTCCATTTTTTAAAAAAGTCAATTTACCAAAAATCCGGCCACTTTTTTTTAATTTTTTTTTTTAAGTTTAGATGTTTGTCCATCCACACAAACAAATTTAGACACGCGTTTTTCGTTTTTTTCGAGAAAATCGCATTTGTATTTTAAATTTCATAACAATTTAGTAATTTGTTTGTATTTTCTTGATTCAACAGAGCATATTAGTAATACGTATGCAATTAATAATACTCATTCGCAACTTTAAAACAAGAAAATACAAGCAAATTACAAAATTGTTATGAAATTTAAAATTCAAACGCGATTTTCTCGAATAAATGAAAAAAGCGTGTCTAATTTTTTTTTGTTTGGATGGACAAACATCTAAACTTAAAAAAAAAATTTAAAAAAAAGTGGCCGGATTTTTGATAAATTGACTTTTTTACAAAATGGAAAATTTCAGAACGGGTTCTGAAAATTTTCCAAAAAAAAAATTTTTAATCGATAGCCCATACGAAACTATATAAGAATGTAGATTTTTAAGATTGTGGTGCATTCCGTTTTAATGTGATAAATATTTAATCACGGCAACTCGCCACAAATTTGACAAATTTTCTGCCTAACTAAGCCCAGTTTTTGAAAATTAGATAAACAAAAAACGCAATTTTCTTATTTCCATATAGGGCTTTTCAAACAAACTATTCAGAAATTTACGGGACACATGTTTTTCTTCAGCTGGACATTTGGTGTGGAATGCCTCATATGTATATAAAATATTTATTAATAAAAATTAATCAGAATTTAAAATAAAAAAAGTTAGGAGAATTTAGAAAAATAACAAAATAGTTCTAAAAAGGATAGAAAAATTTTGTGATTTTTAGTAAAACTAAAAATATTAGAAAAAAAAATTAAAAAAATTAATGTTTTTAATTCGGTTTAGCTGAAAATCGTTCTAACTTGTTTTATAATATTTTGTATAAAAATCTAGACAAGTTGCTTAATGCCACCCTATTTCCCATATTGTCTTTATTTCACTATGGTTTCTTGTAATTGTGGTGATAAGACCTTAATACATAGATATGTAGAATATTAAAGGCTTAAATGAATATAAAAATGACAAAAAAATTCTTAATATTAACTTTTTTAATATTATGTTCTCCTTTTTGTTTCACACTAACAACAACAAAAAAAAAACAGTTTAAACATGTCCTGATAATTTGAGTTTATTTTTAAAGTACTTAAGTGTACATTTTATGTTTTTCTTAGTGGCGGTTAACATGTAAAATCATCTCAAAGATAATTGAAACTTTTACATGGCATGAGGAAGGAAACAACACTACAAGAATATGAGATAAAAAGTTTAAATGTTGCACACTTAGCAGTCACCGCAGAAATTATTTGTACAAGAAAAGTTTGTGAAATTTTTAGTTAAGGTTAACTGGGAAAACATCATGTTCTTGTTACAAAAAAGAAAAAAAATTATTATATATGGTATTGAATTGAGAAAAGTGTAAATGAAAAATTTTTAATTTTTCTAGAAATTTAAGACATCCTGGTTTGTTTCTTACTAGTTTCATATTATCCAGTTATAATAATCTTCAGAAAAACTTTTAATTTCAAATTAATTCAGTTAATAGTCAATATAACTCTATACATATGTGAAAATTATTATCAGATCGCAGCCGACAAGGATTGAACCCATCATCTGAAGAAGATTAATGATTACTAAAAATAGAATTGAGTTACACAAATTACAATAACAACTCTTCTGTTAGAAAAAACAACAGCAACAACCAAACACGAATTGAAAATCATGATTTAGTTGATACTTGGTTAACAGCCTACTTGGCGTATCGGTCTAGAGTGATTGTACGTTACAAGCAGTTAATAGCAAAGTATTACAGATGATGGGTTTAATCCTTGTCGGCTGCGATCTTTTAATAATTTTCACATATCGTGAACCTATATTCAAAATATGCCAACTCAATTTTGACAGAAATGAGTTTCCGATGGCAAATAGCTCCCCTATGTAATACCTATCTGTCATAAAAATTTCAGAACAAAAAAATAATTTGTTGTCGTTTTACATCCATTTTTGTTATTCTGCTAACTCAAAGTACATATTTTTTTTGTGGCAATAAATGCCAACTCCCATTGTAAATTTCCAAAAATTTTTCAAAATTTTTTTTTAAAAAAATTAGATCACATATCTTATTGCATTTGCCAAGCTAAACACGAATCTTGAAAAGATTTTGATATCTAATGACTGGTTCTCGAGATATTGCCATTTTGAAAATATCGGTAAATTGTGTTTGCAAAAAAAAACTATTTATCAGATTGAAACATTATGAATTGGGCAAATAAAGTCAATGATATAAGCTTTCAAAATATCTAGTTTGTAGTGACCCTATTGCAATACAGCGTGAGTTACAGAGTGCCAAAGTTGACCACCCTGAGATTAAAAGGCTTTCGGAGCTAGTAACTTTTAAAAATATGCAAAGATTTTTAATTTTTTGTTCAGTTTTTGCTATTACCGTACTAAGGATAACAAAAATCAAAAAAAAAAAAATTTTTTAAATTTTTCCAAAAAAAATTTATTTTTATTTTCCGACAAAACATGCCAACTCTAAAAAAATATTTGTTTTTTGATATAGTAATAAATGCCATCTCTGAAAAATACGCAAACAATTGCAAAATATGAAAATTTTTGCATAGGTAAAAATTGTTTAGAATATTTAAACCATCTTGTGGAAGGTACATTGTTAATTTTTGCAATAATATGCGAAATAACTAGTTTTTTAGCTCTCCTGAACAGTAAGCTTTTTCGAGTTGGCATTTATTGAATATAGTTCGACGATATGTATAGAGTTCTATTGACTATTAACTGAAATAATTTGACATTAAAAGTTTTTCTGAAGATTATTATAACTGGATAATATGAAACTAGTAAGAAACAAAACAGGATGTCTTAAATTTTTAGAAAAATTAAAAATTTTTCTTTCACACTTCTCTCAATTCAAAACCATATATAACAAAGCAAAAAATTCTAATACATAATTATAATTAGAGCCTGAGCTCGACTGTCTTTACAGAAACAATAATTTAAAAATAAATTAATATTTTAGTGAATTGTTTATATTATATTTATGTTGCATGAGTTTGAAATAATCTTCTTACAATTTTAACAAAATCAATAGACACACAGTGGAAGATGGACGCGCATCGTAACAAAATCAAAATTGTCAGCGATTTGATCGGTTGAACATGGATTTGATAAATTACATCCTAGGGGATAGAAAACCATTCATAAAATATTTATATGTCATTTACTTTGACCAGAGCGTCTCTCCAAAGTCCAAACATTTTCAGGTTTTTTTAAAAAATGAAAATTTTTTGGAAACCTTTTTTAAATGATTGAGTAAAACTATTTCTAAGTAAGCTAACATCCTGAAATTTTAACACAGCTTTGACAATATATGTAACTAATTAAAACTGTCCTTATAAGCTAAAATTTTAAACCGCGTTATTCGTTAATTGACTGCCAAATCTTGTAATTTTTTAAGAAATGTGTAAAAAAGACTCCTAATTATAGACTGCATCTTTTGTGGAACCTTGTGGATACAGACAAATTCAATATGGGGTGAAACTAGAGGTATTTATCTAAACGAGGAACTTTTTTCGTCTGCAGTAACTTGCAGTTAAATTCAGGATAAGGCTCTAAAGTAGAGTCCATAAAAAGAAAAAAAAAAACTTATATATATTTATTTTTTTAAATTTTTATTTTTCGAAATTATTAAATATCAGCTTCAACCTATTTAGATATTTACAAAAAAAAAATTGGTGAGGCTGCATAGGCTTGAGAAACTAACTAAATACCAGTGACGTTCCGTCTAATGTGCGGAGGTGTTCTCTGAACACCTAGCATTTTTCCCTCAAATAAGTCAGTTTTATATTTTTATATTTTTTTTCACAGGTTCAAAAATATTTTCGCACATATAATTCGACATGTTCCCATAGCACAAAATGTACACTTTCAGTTGGTATATCATTTTTTACTTTCCGTCGTTTCATAAAAAAGTTATGCCAAATTTTGTAAGCATTAATGCAATTGTTTCCAACAGTTAAGTGTATGTGCGACAAAATTTAAAGAACAAACGAAGTTGTTGGGTTGTTCTTAACTTTGTTGCGCACACTCAACTAGTGTGTTAAATTAGTGTTAAATTACAACAACTACTACAAACAAAATATAAATTTTTAAAGGCATTTTTGTGCGGCAATTTAAGTAGCACACGTAACTTTAAGAGGTGATATCTTTTTACTGGAAAGAGCTATTGCTTTAATTTAAAAGCCATATAATAATTTGGGATTTTATCTGTGATTGTCATTACAGATATCATTTAAATTTCACATACAAGGTTGCCAAATGGTTGTCTAAAAAAGACACCTTTTTACATGTTTTTTGGTTTTAAACAACAAACAAAATTATTTTTTTAAATATTGAAAAACATGAAGGTTTGTTTGATGCACGTTAATTTTATTATGATGATGTGAGGAAGAAAATATTTCGGCGATTGTTAATATTTTCAATTAAAGAAAATAGGGTGCATTGCGTTTTACCATTTTTTTGGCAAAAGAAATTATTTTTCGCCAACATTAATTGTAACGCAAAAGTCGTTTTAAAACAATTTTTTTAAATACAGATGTAGGAATTCTTAAAATACAAATATTTTTATGTAAAAACAAATTTACTGGTTAATTTTTTAAGTAAACTAATAAAGTTAATTACCGAGTAAAAATAATTTAATATGATCTTATATACTTTTATATAGTCATATTATTTGATATATGATCATGTGTGGCACTATGTATTGCAAGATAAATTTATATAATAAATTTTGATGTGGGATTTTTTAAGATATCGCCATACATAACTATTTGTTGTAACATCTGGTCCCATGCATCATTTTAAATTTCTAAGTGTTTTATATAAAATTTTATATGCCTCCATTATTTTTTAATTTTTTTAAGTGTTTTCCAAGAACATATTTTTATCGCAAATATTTTCAAAGTGTTTTATATAAAATTTCATATGACTTCATATTTTTATACCCTACACCACACTGTGGTACAGGGTATAATGAGTTTGTGCTGATGTTTGTAACTACCCGAAATATTGGTCTTAGACCCACTTTTAAGTATACCGATCGACTTAGAATCACTTTTTGAGTCGATTTAGCGATGTCCGTCCGTCCGTCCGTCTGTCCATGTAAACGGTGTAAACACGATACAGGTCGCAATTTTTAATCAATTGACCTGAAATTTGAAACTTAAGCCTCTTTTGGCCCAAGGACGAAGCCTATTGAAATCGGTCCATATTCAGACCTAGCCCCCATACAAAGGTCCTCTTTAGTTTTGGCTCAAATGACTCTAATAGCCGCATTTAAATAGGTATCTTTTCGAAATTTGGCAGGTAATCATGTTTCATCCACACAAATCACCATTCCGAATTTTAAAGAAATCGGACCAGTTCTTCTTGTAGCCCCCATACAAACCACCTTCCCGATTTTCAAATAAATCTCTCAAATTTCATGAAAATAGGAAATATTTAATTAAAGTTCTGTTTGTGTATGTTAAACGCGTACTTTAAAAACCTTATCCAATCTGATTATCATCGGACCATTTTTGAACTTAGGTCCCATATGAAAATTTCGCCCGATATTCAGTTGAAGCGTTTTATTGTCATCAAAAAGAAGTCTATTCCACTCAAATTTGATTTGTGAGTGATTTTTACACTTATTAAAGATTTAAAAAAAATATATATCTAATCAGTCCATGTTTTAACTTGGGACCCATTTTCCGGGAAACTCTGGTGTAGGGTATTATATGGTAGGTCTTGACCGACTATAATTTTCTTACTTGTTTTATTTTTCTAAGATTTTTCCAAGCACCACTTTTTTATCACGAATATTTTCTAAGTGTTTTATATAAAATTTTATATGACTCCATCTTTTAAATTTTTTCTAAGTTTTTTCCAAGGACAATTTTTTTGAAAATATTTTCTAAGTGTTTTATATAAAATTTAACATGACTCCATTTTTTGAAATTTTTCTAAGTTTTTTTCAAAGAACAACTTATTTTTATTATTTTAATTTTTCAACTTTTTATTAAAAATTAAAAAAAAAAACATCCGATTTATAAAATTGTATAAATTTTAATATAATTGGATATAATTTTATATCATTGGATTAGACCAAAACTCGTATCAAAGTCGATATAAAGTTATATAAACTGATATTATTAGATATTATTCGATCAAATCTTATGAAACCATTTTGCGTATAAGATTATATCAAAATAGACACGAACCCATATTAAATTATATATTGTGTCATATCATTTTTTTTACACATTTTTTTAATTGCGTATTTTAGTGTGTCAACTAGTGTACTCTCCATTAAATCACACAACTCTACATATTCAGAAAAATTCACTTTTCCAGCAATTGCAATACATAAACTATATTTATTTTGAATATCTGATTTAAAATCTGACTTATAATTGTTTCTGTCGCGTATCGTTTTTCAGAAAATCGCGTTTAAAAAGGAAAACCCCAAATTTAGTACTTTTTTTCATTCCACTATTATGTATTTTTACATTGGTGTCAAAAATAGGCCTTAATTTTATAGACAAATTAACGTCGTGATTCTAAATCGCATTTTTAAATTAAAATAACTCAACTGTGATCCTTATTGACCGTCATCTTTTAATTCCAAATCTGCGATCAACAAATTTCTAGAAGCTTTTGTTTTTTGTGCTTTTTGTGTATTGAAAAAGCAAAATTTCTTGAAAAGGGCAATAAATTTTTTTTTCTTGTTGGGCCGACAAGATATAGCCCTGGATATGTGCATGTTCTTAAAAATATTTTTTTAAACCATAAGCATAAGGGTGCTTACTTTTTGTAACTGTGCACCGAAAGTCATTTCAGAACAAGTTCTAAAAATTTTTAATTTTGCGGAAAAAGTTCACTTAATTAAGGAATTGTGTTAGTTTTGTGTTTAAAATATTTTTATGACAAAACGTGATACTTCTCTTCCAAAAATTGAGTTGTGCCTTGTTAGGTTAATTTTGTATTAATGGTGAACACCCTGATGAAAACCTCACGGCACGTCCCTGCTAAATACCCAGCAAAATTTGGCATTACTAGTAATGGGATTTGTAATCCGGAACAAATGTTTGCCAAATGAACTAAGGTTAGGTTAGGTTAGGGTGGCGGTGCCAGATGGGCACTCCGCATAGACCAATTGGTCCATAGCGATACCACAAAACTTTTTCCGCTTATCGATGTAAACAAATGAACTAAAAACAAGTAGAAAAGATAAATTCGACTTGGCCGAATCTATGAAAACCCTCCACAATGCCCTTTTTAAGTTATAGTAAACTGATTAGAAATATTTTATTTTGTTTAAAAAAACTTTTTTTTTGAACTAATTTTTGAAAAAAAAAAAATAATTTACTAAATTTTTTTTTTGAGTGTATCATTTTTTTTGAGTGTAAAATTTTTTTCGAGTGTATTTTTTTTTTTCTTTTAGTGTAAAAATATTTTTGACTGACAAAAATGCGTTGTAAAATATTTTTGTGACTTACCAATATTTTTAAAATATGTTTAACGCAGGGTTGGCAACCGAAACGAATAACGGTATCGGTAACGGTATTGGTATTACATATTTTTTATATCGGTAACGGTAAAGGTAACGGTATTTTAGATTATTTCGGTAAAGGTGAACCGTTACCGAAACATCAATACCGGTACGTACCGGTATTATAAATAAAATTTTTCCAAGTCACAAATTTGTTAAAAACGCATAGAAAAATAAAAAATGTGTTTAAAAAAACTGCTAAATTCTGTACATTTTCTATACATAATTATATTTGTACTAGTATTAAATTCTATGAATTAACTCACAAGGGAAGTATCTCAACCCTTATGAACCGATTTGCCTGAAACTTAAAATATATATAAATGAGACGATTTTAAGGTTGGGGTGTCTCGGCTTTTTGGCCATATCAGTGTTTCAAAATTTCGTTGTCCCCTTATGAAACCATATGGACCTCCGGGAAAATTTCGATAACTCACGAACTAACAGGAATATCCTCTAGAGCAAAAATATGTGTCGACTTAAATTTAATAAAGATTATTTCTTATTCATATGGACATCGTAGCTCTATGTCTTCATATAAAACCCCCCAAAATTTTCACATTTTCATGAAAAAAGTATTTAACGAAGCCAAACTTTTACAAGGTTATGCCACCGTTGGATAGGCATTAAAAAGACCTTTCTTCTCATATGTAAACATCATATAGTTTCTTAGAAAGAAATGGCTGAAAAATCCAAAAAACGATTTTTTTGACATTTTTTGACCCATGTTTTGAACCCCTAAATCCTCGATATGGCCGATAAGCCGAGACACCCCAACCTTAGAATTGTCTCTTTTATATATATTTTACGTTTCATGCTAATCGGTTCATAAGGGTTGAGATACTTCCCTTGTCAGAATTAAATTAAAAAATTCACGCAATATTGTAATTCAACAAATACGAACTCATGATCGTAGAGACACCTTTGTACAACAAGCAAAAAAATATGCATTTTGAGCAATATGAGAGATCTGCATTTTAAGCCATTTGAGAAATCTGCTTATTATAGACGTGACCACGCGTGATTTTCTAAATTTATGTCTGGTTAATCTATGTAGAATTGTAGAAAAAACGTCAGGAATGCAGAAAAATCTGCTGATTTCAAATAAACAGCGTGAATATCGAAATTGAGTGGTACATTGTTAAAAAAATCGGCAGGATAAAAAAAACTTGGCAAGGATGTTTCAGGGGTTGTTTTTTTAAGTGGTAGGGCAGCTGGTGTCGGAGGGACACCTAATCAGCTGATTTTTTTTTTACATTTTAACAATGTTTAGTTTTAATCGTTTAAATTTGAATTAAAAAAAATTTAAAACTTTCTTAAAAAAATGTCAACAAAAAATTTTTGTAAAATTGCAAAATAATCTGCTGAAATTTGAACAAAAATAAATAATATAGAAAAAAAATTTGTATTCTCTAAAAGACAGAAGTTAAGTAAAATATCCATTTTAAAATTAGCTAAAAAATTTCTAATTCAAACTGAAAGTTGTTTTACAGATTTTTCGACAGATTTTTTCTTCTGAGTGTACTAGTAGGGCTCATTATGTATTTAACTCCATAAAACAATCTCTCCACGCTTAGCTGCATGGATGACACCGCCAGAAACACTTTAGCGATTTGCCACAATTTCAGGATTGTCTTTTCCCACTGGAGAATGTTTACAATAGGTGGCACTCACATTTCTCTTTGGCACTTTTTAAGTGAATTGCGAATGTGATCATTGGTTAGACCGATTTCCACATTTACTTTGCCAAAATTTTGTTTTTTGCGAATGTGGTCATTGGTCGGACCGACATCCTTATTGGCTTTGTCCAAATAACAATACGATTGGCAATAAACATTTTTTTTTATTTTACGTATGTTAAAAATACATATTTTACTGTTTTTAATCCAGAAAAAATAAGTAATATTAAGACAACCGAAACAAAATCGATATAATACCGGTAAATATCCGAATAAAGGTAACGGTTTTTTATCGGTAACGGTATTTAAAATTTTTTATTTCGGTATTGGTAACGGTAGTCAATATCAAAGGGTTTTTAATCGGTAACGGTATTGAAAGGGTAACGGTAGCCAACACTGGTTTAACGGGTTTCAACACGTGAATTTAAGGTGAGGCGAATCTGAAATTTACGGTTTTGCTAATAACTTTTGAACTACTGGACCGATTTGGCTGAAATTTAAAACCAACTGGACCAGAGGAACGGCAAATATATATGCCACACTTCAGCACCAGAATTGCCGTTCGAAAGTTACCGTGTGTTTTATCTCGTAAATTCCAGAAAAACCCTTGCCGAAATTCACTCATTTGCTTATAACTTTTGAACCACTGGACCGATTTCGCTGGATTGCAACACCAACTTGACCAGGTAAATGTCCAACATATATCCCAAACTTCAGGAGCATCCGTAAAGTCTTTCAAAAGTTAGCGTGTTTTCAACAGACAGACAGACAGACGGACAGACGGACAGACGGACGGACGGACGGACGGACGGACGGACATCGCTAGATCGTCTTAAAATCGATCGAGGATCATGAATATATATACTTTATGGGGTCCTAGACCAATATTTCGAGGTGTTACAAACGGAATGACAAACATACTTATATATACCCTCTATCACTAGAGTGGAGGGTATAAAAACAGACTTTTTCAAAAATGTTTACTATCTTTTTACTCAAAGTTGATTGGGAGTCACTAAAAAAAATATTGTTAAAAATTTAAATTCTTTGAAATCCGCGAAACTCAATTAGCTACAAAAATAAATTGAGACGAGGGACCCCTACATTTTTGAATATTTAATTTTTAGGATGTATTTAATAGATGACATTTAAAAAATGGTAGTTTTGGGAGTTTTGGTTAATAAAATTTTTAGAAATTAAAAAAATATATGGTACAATTTTACACAAAACTTAGCATTAATTTTTTGATAGATTTTTATATTTTATGATGTTTTGGAAAGCTAATGTATCATACTTTTTGCAAAAATTCAAAAATAAAATATTTAAATGACAAACGATCAACTCAGAGTAAAAAGATAGTGAAACTTTTTGAAAAAAGTGTGTTTCTTTAATCCTAAAGGACCGTATCTCAGCCAATTTTAACCCGATTCTTAATATTGTGTTGTGTTTAAGAGAAAAGACCCATATTTTTCAAACCAAATGGAAAATTTGATATAAAGCAACAAAGTTATACATTTTTGAAGTTTTTGGGCGCTGTTCCTAAAAAGTAATTCACATAAAAAATGTGAAAATTAGTATTTCCGAAACTTTTTTGGTGTTTTAGATTTTACTTCTGAATAATTTTATTTGTTTTGTTTCACATAAAATATTTTTGATGAAAGTTAAACAAACGCACTTTTTTCTTAATAATTTTAAGAATAACACAAAATTTAATTTAAACTACGAATGAATACGTAAAAAAGAGAGCACCGAAGTCGATTTCGTGTGATTCGGAAAAATTCCTGTAAATTGAAAAGTTGAGAAAGACAGAACAGAGTGTTTTTTTAAGAATTTCTGGTTTTGAACACATTTGCTAATAAAACAAGTACTAAACGAAGTGATCGTAAAAAGCTATAAGTGTTTCCGTACACTATGGTCTCTAATAAACGCTAATTTTATATGATAATCTCTGAATATTTTTTTGTTTACTTTTGAAGAACTGTACATAAGTTGCATAAAGAAGTTAATGTAATACAATTATTTAA
This sequence comes from Pegoplata infirma, assembly GCA_963921195.1. Taxonomy (NCBI): domain Eukaryota; kingdom Metazoa; phylum Arthropoda; class Insecta; order Diptera; family Anthomyiidae; genus Pegoplata; species Pegoplata infirma. Next base: position 64,186,937 of record OY992538.1, read on the forward strand.
ACTTCACAACATAATTAGTTTTAAATTTCTAACCATATTTATATATGAAGTATTTTAACAAAAACAAAAAACTTGTTAGGGGGTACGCGACTGATAAAATTTAAAATAAGTGGTACGCGAACCAAAAAGGTTGGAAACCGCTGATTTAGTTGATACTTGCTTAACAGCCTACTTGGCGTATCGGTCTAGAGTGATTGTACATTACAAGCAAATAATAGCAAAGTATTACAGATGATGGGTTCAATCCTTGTCGGCTGTATATGTATATGTATAGAGTTCTATTGACTATTAACTAAATAAATTTGACATTAAAAGTTTTTCTGAAGATTATTATAACTGGATAATATGAAACTAGTAAGAAACAAAACAGGATGTCTTAAATTTTTAGAAAAATTAAAAATTTTTCTTTCACACTTTTCTCAATTCAAAACCATATATAACAAATCAAAAAATGCTAATACATAATTATAATTAGAGCCTGAGCTCGACTGTCTTTACAGAAACAATAATGTAAAAAAAAAATTATTATTTTAGTGAATTGTTTATATTATATTTATGTTGCATGAGTTTGAAATAATCTTCTTACTATTTTAACAAAATCAATAGACATTTAAATTTGTGTTTAACAAAACTTACATTATACTGTTAACAATTAAATTTAAATGAATTTAAATTTAACATTTACCAACCAAATTCTATTAAGTAATTATAAATTTCAAAATATAATTACAGCAACCAAAATGCCATAAAATCGATTTAACTAGAAAATTTCACACAAATACACATGTATATTAGGGTGGATCAAATTTAGATTTTTGACAAATTTTGTTTTGACTCACAGAATAGCTGTTAAAATAATGTGGTAAAAATTTAATGCTAATCGGTGGTCAATTTCCGCTGCCCACTATCCATTGAAAATCCATTATATTTAAAATTTAAATTTGATGGTGAATAAAACGTAACATAATTATTTTACAACAAATTTTTTTTTCATCAACTTTTTTTCATCAAATTCTTTTTTCATAATTTTTTTTCATCAATTTTTTTTTCATCAAAATTTTTTTTCAAATTTTTTTTTTTCATCAAATTTTATTTTTTTCATCAATTTTTTTATCAATATTTTTTTTTTTTATCAATTTTTTTTTCATTAAAAACTTTTTTTCATCAAAAACTTTTTTTGTATCAAATTTTTTTTTTTTCATCAAAAAACTTTTTTCATAATTTTTTTTTCATATTTTTTTTATAAACTTTTTTTTTTTATCCAAATATTTTGTTTTAATATATTTTTTTTCTCATATACATTTTTTTTTGAAATCAAATTTTTTTCTTCATCAAAAACTTTTTTTCATCAAAAAAAAAAAAAAAAAATTTTTTACCAAAATTGTCTTTTCATCAAAACTTTTTTTTCAACAAAATTTTGTTTTTCATCAAAAAATTGTTCTTTTCATTTTTTACTTATTTTTTTCACCAAACTACTTTTTCAGCAAGTCCAAAATTCTGACATAAAAATGTTCCATTTGTTTAACCAATGTATAAAAATAAAGTGAGAGTGTATTTCAATTTGTTTTGAATGGAATGCCAAATAACATTATTTTTTGTAAAAAAAAGTTTTGCTTTTTCAAGTACACCCAAATCTTCAGCAAAACATTATCATGATTAAATGTTTTGGGCTAGAGTACAAAATTCGCAGGCACGTTTTTTATTGATTTTTGCTCGCTGAATGCGAATTTGGTCCTTATTTTGAGATATCGTTTTCCGTTATCGAGATATTGGCTGTTTTAGTTTTTTGGGAAAACCTCTATTTTTTTATAAATTTCATCTTATATCCGAAAGTTGGAAGAAAAAATCTCTTTGCTGTTAACACATTGTGAAAGTACAGAAAATTATGTTTCATTTGAGTTTAATAGGATGTATGCACGTTCATGGACATTTGCAGGACATTGTTAGATGTTGAAAATTCTCCCAATTTAGATTTTGCCTTATAACTTTATTTTGTTGCAAACTAGACACTTTGATAAAGAAAATGAGACTATTTTTCTATAATCTGAGACCTTTTCTATAGAAAAACAGTCTTAGAATCTGAGACTTTTTCTAGAGAAAACTGTCGTATAATCTTAGTTTTTTAATATAGAATCTATCTCAGAATCAGAAACTATCTCAGAATCTGAGACTTTTTCTATAGAAAACTGTCTCAGAATCTGAGACTTTTTCTACACAGAAAAAAACGAATTGTTATATTGACCCCCATATTTGTGAATACAATTAATTTTTTCCCTTAAAGTGCTCCTATACGGAAATTTGTAATATCAACAAACGTTTGTAAATTTTGATTGTTGAAAAAAGAATTTATAAATGAGATTGTAATAGTTCTCTTTAATTATTATTTGTATTGACAAACCTACAAAATCTTGATTTTTTTTTTCAACAAACACAAACACAATTTGTTGATCTGACAAACCTAAAAAATCGTATTTTTGTTTGCAACAAAGAAATTCAACAAACACAAAAACTATTTGTTGACATGATAAAATAATTTTGAAATAAAATTACTTGACTGAGTTTGTTGAAAACAAAATCGCAGTTTTGTTTTATAGACTAACAGGCGGCCGTTTTGACTAAATCTTTGGTTGATATCATGTTTGGTTGATTTACAATTGCTGTTTGTTGATTTAAATTTGACGACTTTATTTTCTGTGTATAGAAAAACTGTCTTAGAATCTGAGAAAAACTGTCTTAGAATCTGAGACATTTTCTATACAAAAAGTGTCTCAGAATCTGAGACTTTTTCTATAGAAAAACTTTTCAAAGCAATAAATAAAAAAAAAAAATTTATAAGAGTATCATAAATAGTGTTTTTGGACCTCGAGCTAGAGTCATACTCTAATCGAATTTAAAACTATTTAAAAAAGTATATATTTTTTTTTAAATTGGTGTTAATTTTTTGAAAACAGCTGATTTTTTAACAGTTGGTTTTTAGATTTATTCCAAAACATCTGTCGGAGAGCCCAAACGAAATTCAATAAAAAGCTAAACTCGATCCACCCTAATGTATACACATTGAATTCATTATGAAATAATTATATAGTTGAAATGCTTTGGCGAAATATTAATTATGTGTCTTGTTTATGCTCATATAAGGGTATCTGTAATTACATAACGACCACACATGATTAATTTTGTTTAGATTTATCAGAAAATTTGTAAATTTCTGCTTAAGATTTTAATGTTTTCTTTTGAAGATCCATCATTTGATATGTCAATAAGAGTTCAGAGTAACTAACATGGAATGGAAAAAAGTTATGAAAAATTAGTTTAAAACAGTTAGTTTGCTGGCAACTCTTTTCTTAAAATATATTAACCCTCTATCTCCCATTTTTAGGGGTCATTTCGGTCCTTATTTCAAATATCCTCAAAGAACACCAATAAAACGTGCGTTTAAAGGGTTAAAATGTTCTACAAAAAATTTCTGCAGCAAATTTCATTTAGAGTATCCGAAGATCAAAAGTTCGTGCGAAAAGTGCAAAATGCTTAAAAAAGTAAAATTGTACATTATCACATACTATTAAATTGTTTTGCATCGAAGTCGTGTGAAAAAAGTCGAAAAAAATTTTATAAATCTGTTTCTGACCCAAATAACAACAATAGCTGAAATTTGATGGCGGTTCTTTTTTTTAGAACATTTTAAACCTCTATCTCCCAGTCTTAGGGATCATTTTAGCTCTTTTTTCAAATATCCTCTTAGAACACGATTAAGGCGTGCGTTTAAAGGGTTTAAATGCTCTACAAACATTTTCTGCATTAAATTTTGCTAGGCGTTGTCGAATGTTAAAAGTTCGTGCAATATAAGTAAAATGTTTAAAAAGGGAAAATTTTAAGTTATCACAATTAGTTAAATTACACCGCTCAACAAATCGAAGGTTTTTAACTCCGGTTTGAAGTTTGATACAAAATTTTTAAAGATTTTGACTCGCTGATTCCAAATCTGTGCTCCAAATTTTTCCATCACGTCTAGAATTTTAATTATTCGCGGTTGAAAATGCGAAAAAACGCGATTTTTGCATTTTTTGAAAGCCTGCACAGCAGCCACTGGGTGGAAAAAAAATCTGGTATAAAGCGTTAGAGTAGAATTGAACTATGATCTCAAATATATGATCAAAAAAATTTTAAGTTGTTGCACTATTATTGGCCAAACAAGTATTTTAAAAAAACACTGTGAAAAAAATTAGAAAAAGCACCATTTTTAAAAGGCTCTAAAACAAAAACCAGATGATCAATCTTTACTGTGATGAGCTAAAAATTTAGGCAAATGTTCATTCTTTCTTATAGACTTTTATACCCATTAAAGATATCTTCCGGTTTTTACGAAAAATAACACAGAAAACTTAAATTTGTAAAATATTTATTTTTTTAGTTTTTCTTTGAAAAATATAAAAAAAAACTAAGATAAACTACCCTACCTTTTTTACAAAAATGATAATTTTAACAGAGTCATTTTAAAACGCAATTGTAACCCAACCAAACGCAATAATTAGAAAAAAATTGTTTTCTATGTTGGAGACCAAAGACAAATTATACTTTTGCGCTTTATACCAGATTTGTATTCCACTCAATGGCTGCTGTGCAGGCTTACAAATAATGCAAAAATCGTAATTTTTCGCATTTTTAACCGTGAATAACTAAAAATCTGGACGTGATGGAAAAATTTGGAGTACAGATTTGGAATCAGGAGATCAAAGTCTACTAAAATTGATCACCAGAATTCAAACCGGAAAATTACTGTTGAGCGGTGTTATTTTTCACCGAACTACTTTATATTATAACTTTTTAAAGCATTCTGTACTTTTCGCACGAACTTTTGACCTTTGAAAACCCGTAGTGAAATTTGATGCAAAAAATGTTTTTAGAACATTTTAACCCCTTAATGGCACGTTTTAGTGGTGTTCTATGAGGGTTAGACTGGCCAGAAAAAAACAAAGTTGTTATTTTCTTGGGGGATACCTGCGAATTTTGTTCCTTTTGTGCAAAAAAATTTCGGTTTTTTTTTTTGGGATTTTTAAAATAATATCTAGAGGTCGCGAACTCGCGTTTTATTACGATTTATTTTTTTTGAGTTTTTTATTATTTTAAATTGTTAAATATGATTAATATGATAAAATATTAAAAATTTCAGTAAAAAAAAAAAATAAATTAAAAATTTAATATCGCTCATTCTATGAGATGTCTCCCAGCATCTAATAAAATGTTCTTTAATTTATTTGAAATTTCGCACACAGGTACACTATGGAGCAATTAAAATAAATTCGTTTTTAGTTTCGCGAACTAACAACAGATTTATTTTAATAGCTTCATAGTGTTCATGTGTGCAAAATTTCAAATAAATTAAGGAACATTTGATTAGATGCTGGGAGACATCTCATGGAATGAGCGATATTTAATTTTTAATTTATTTTTTTTTTTGTCTGAAATTATTAATATTTTATAATATTAATCATATTTAACAATTTAAAATAATAAAAAACTCAAAAAAAATAAATCGTTATAAAACGCGAGTTCGCGACCTCTAGATATTATTTTAAAAATCCCAAAAAAAACCGATTTTTTTTGCACAAAAAGGAACAAAATTTGCAGGTATCCCCCAAGAAAATAAAAACTTTGCTTTTTTTCTGGGCAGTCTAATGAGGGTATTTGGAAAAAGGACAAAATGGCCCCTAAAATTGGAAAATAGAGGGTTAATTTGTTAACTGAAGACATTTATTGTCGTAATTTAGGTCAAAAGCGGATTTATAAATTTTTTTCGACTAATTTCACACGACTTTGTTGAAAAACAATTTAATAGTATGTGATAATTTACAATTTTAATTTTTTAAGCATTGTGCACTTTTCGCAGAAATTTTTTGTAGAACATTTTAACCCATTTAACGCACGTTTTATTGGTGGTCAATGAATTTATTTAAAACAAAGCTTTGACAACCCGGAGTGAAATTCGCAAAAATTTTTTGTAGAACATCTTAACACTTTAAACGCACGTTTTATTGGCGGTCTATGAAGATATTTTTATTTTTATTTAATTCATATATTTAACTAACCGAGCCCTTGGGGCCGTATATGGTTAGTGAGCTAACAATAACAAAAATATAATTTAATTAATAATTATTATATACATATCATAAAGCTAAATAAAAAAATGTAATTAATGAGATGATATAATGAAATAAATTAATGATAACTGCATTTCGCATAAAAATTATTTGTTCATAATACAGAATAATGCGACATATTTCTGATCAACAACAAAACCCAATGAAGGTAGATTTCTATTTAAAAAAAAAGGACCAAAATTACCCCTAAAAATGGGAGATAGAGGGTTAATATATATTCTAAGAAAAGAACCGCCATCAAATTTTACTGAAGACATGTTCGAATATTATTTACCTCAGAATTAGATTTAGTACTGCTTTTTTAACTTATTCAAAGCGCCTTTGAAAAAATGCCGCCGAGTTTTGTACTCTTGCCCAAAAAATTAAATCATGATAATGTTTTATTTAATAAATAATTTTTACGAATAACCCTCACATATTTGCAAAAAAATGTGTAAGGGTTAAAAAAATATTCAGAAAAAAAGAACTCCAAGAAATTTCTTAAATTTATCAATATTTACAAAAAATTTGGAAAACTACACTCAAAATAATAACTCTGGTAAATTACAGAAAAACTCTGCTAATTTAACAGAGTTCACCGTACTTTTCCAGCTAGAAACATTACTTGGTAATTTTTAGTGTTTATAAAAAAACCGACATTTTGGAAAACCGGTTTCTCGGTTAACGGAAAATCAGCTTTTTCGGTTAACCGGTTTTCTCGGTTAAACCGGAATAAAAAAACGGTTAACCGTTTTTTTTTTCTTTAACTGACAAACCCAAAAAATACTTTAAAATAGCTAAATTTTATTAAATACAAAAGCGAATATGTAACTTAAGTTAACATATTTGTTTCTTTCAGCAAAGTTGGCAACTGATACCTTTTCAAAATAGCGGTATTTAAATACGGTGCTTTTATTTTCCCATATTCTCCGGGGCTTTAATTTAACTTTTATTGGTTTTATTTAAAAAATACATCACTTCATTGTAAATTGCAGTACCTATTTTATTTCGATGTTCTTTTATTGGCATTCTCTCCTTTAATAGGAATTTTACTATCTGGTTAACAGTCACTTATAAAGTGTTCAATGAAAGTGCCCAAAACTTGCTTACAACAATGTGAATTTTTAATATTTACCAGATTCTGAATAAAATCCCTATTTGGAAAATTGTTTCTTGTAGATAAAAAGTTGTTTAGACTTTCTATCCTACGGATTTTCAAGGTTTTTTTTTAACGAAATTTTGAAAATGTCATAAAAAATAAGTAAAAACCCTTAATAATTGCTAAAATAATCCGTTTTGCATGTATTTAAAGAAACCGGTTAACCGACAGAAAAAAAACCGGTTTTCAGTGCACCGGAAATTTTCAATTCCGGTTAACCGGTTTGCAAAAAAACCGAAATTTTGGAAAAAAAAACGGTTTGTCGGTTAACCGGTAAACCGGTTTATAAACACTAGTAATTTTACTAAAAAACTCTGTAAAATGATTTTTACAAAAAAAAAAACTGTTAATTTACAGACTTTATAGTAAAATATTAGTTAAATATTAGCGTCTTTTGACAGAAAAAAAATCTGTTTTTTACTTTAAAACTCTGTAAAATGTTTTGGAAAAAAAACTGTTAATTTACGGAGTCTTTAGTAAAATATTGGTTAAATAAAACACCATTTAGCAAAGAAAAACTCTGTTAATTTACATATATTTGTAAAATGTATTTAATGCAACCAAAGTTTTATAGAAAAAACTCTGTAGTTAAATGCAGTTTATTTTGGAATTTTCTTTTTTAAGTTTTCTGTGAAATTAATGTTTAAAATACAGACAAAACTTAGTTTTTGGTTACAAAAAATACAAGGTATTTTGCTAAAATCTGTATTTTTGCAGAAATATCTGTTAATTATCTGTAAAATAAATTTTGTTTTTTGTCACAAAAAATTCAATGTATATTCTTTAAATCTGTATTTTGACAGAAAACTCTGTCAAACATCTGTTGAATTGAGATTACAGTCATTTTACAATGTATTTTACAGAGTTATTATTTTGAGTGTAAGAACAAATCAACAAAATACAAAAAAATAAGTCAGAAAAATGCAGATATATTCAGAAAAAATGCCAAATTCAGAAAGCAAAACAACGATCAGCGAACCTTCTGTTTTCCAGTCTGGCTCACTTCAGCAAGGCTACCGTAGCTTATTTAAATGATGATTTAAATTTTGAAATGTTTCTCTTGCTTGTAGATACATATTCGATTTTCAAATATACTGGTTAGTATTGCCATGTGGTAATATTTTATTGGAAAAAATTTGCGATGGTGGTAACAAATCTAATTGGAAATGCGATATTTGGTATGGCAATACTGCGTTAATCGCAGCAAAACTGTATGTTTTTTTTATTTTATTTATTAATTTTAAATTATTGTCGAAGTTTAGGGGGGTAATAAAATGAAAACTATAATTCTTATTTTCTTTTTTGTTAAATCGTTAGCTTATATAGTCAAACTGAGGTGGCGTCCTGCAACTTTTTTAAAATTAGACCCCAGCCTAAAAACATTCCCGAGTAAAAAAATTGATATGACACAATATATAATTTAATATGGGTTCGTGTCTATTTTGATATAATCTTATACGAAAAATGGTTTCATAAGATTTGATCGAATAATATCTAATAATATCAGTTTATATAACTTTATATCGACTTTGATACGAGTTTTGGTCTAATCCAATGATATAAAATTATATCCAATTATATTAAAATTTATACAATTTTATAAATGGGATGTTTTTTTAAGTTTTTAATAAAAAGTTGAAAAACTAAAATAATAAAAATAAGTTGTTCTTGAAAAAAACTTAGAAAAATTTCAAAAAATTAAGTCATGTTAAATTTTATATAAAACACTTAGAAAATATTTTCAAAAAAAATTGTCCTTGGAAAAACTTAGAAAATTTAAAAAAAATGGAGTCATATAAAATTTTATAGAAAACACTTAGAAAATATTTGCGATAAAAAAAATTTTCCTTGAAAAAAACTTAGAAAAAATTTAAAAGATGGAGTCATATAAAATTTTATATAAAACACTTAGAAAATATTCGTGATAAAAAAGTGGTGCTATAAAACACTTAGAAAATATTCGTGATAAAAAGTGGTGCTTGGAGGAAAAATCTTAGAAAAATAAAAAAATATGAAGTCATATGAAATTTTATATAAAACACTTTGAAAATATTTGCGATAAAAATATATTCTTGGAAAAAACTTAAAAAAATTTAAAAATAATGGAGGCATATAAAATTTTATATAAAACACTTAGATATTTAAAATGATGCATGGGGCCAGATGTTACAACATATAGTTATGTATGGCGATATCTTAAAAAAATCCCACATCAAAATTTATTATATAAACTTATCTTGCAATACATAGTGTCACACATGATCATATATGAAATAATATGACTATATAAAAGAATATAAGATCATATTAAATTATTTTTACTCGGGTTATCATGTTAAAAACTGAAAAACTTTAGTGGGACATAAAAAATAACTCGAGCTAAGTTTTCAAAACCCTTCGGGGATTTTGGTCTAAGATACACTCGAAGACCTCAAATTTGTTGTACAGTGTTATCGAAAAAATCAATACATTTCTTTCTTATTTGTATAGACAATGGGAATTTTTGTGATCTACTCGATAAAACCAACAGTAGTATAGGTTACTATGTCACATAAAAATATATTTTTGTTTTACTGTAGCACAGAGTTATTTTTGTTCATTATGCCCTACACCACACTGTGGTACAGGGTATAATGAGTTTGTGCTGATGTTTGTAACTACCCGAAATATTGGTCCTAGACCCACCTTTAAGTATACCGATCGACTCAGAATCACTTTTTGAGTCGATTTAGCGATGTCCGTCCGTCCGTCCGTCCGTCCGTCTGTCTGTCTGTCTGTCTGTCCATGTAAACGGTGTAAACACGATACAGGTCGCAATTTTTAATCAATTGACTTGAAATTTGAAACTTAAGTCTCTCTGGGCCCAAGGACGAAGCCTATTGAAATTGGAAAAAATCGGTCCATATTTAGACCTAGCCCCCATACAAAGGTCCTCTTTAGTTTTGGCTCAAATGACTCTAATAACCGTATTATAGAAGGTATCGCTTTGAAATTTGGATGGTAAACATGTTTTGTCTTCACATATCATCATTCCGAATTTCAAAGAAATCGGACCAGTTCTTCTTGTAGCCCCCATACAAACCACCTTCCCGATTTTCACATAAATGTCTCAAATTTCATGAAAATAGAAAATATTTAATTAAAATTTTGTTTGTGTATGTTAAACGCGTACTTAAATAACCTTATCAAACCTGATAATCATCGGACCAGTTTTGGACTCAGGCCCCTTGTGAAAATTTCGCCCGATATTCAGTTAAAGCGGTTTATTGTCAACAAATAGAAGCCTATTTCACTGAAATTTGATTTGTGAGTGTTTTCTTCACTTATTAAAGGTTTTACAACATATAGATCTAATCGATCCATGGGACCCATTTTCCGGGAAACCTTGGTGTAGGGTATTATATGGTCGGTCTTGACCGACTATAATTTTCTTACTTGTTTTTTAAATGCTGAATACGAATATCAAATAATTTTTGAAATCGGTCGAGCGGTTTCCAAGATCTTGCCATTCGAAATATCTTAGGAAATTTACAAAAATGGCAATCAACCGGTTTTCATGATATCGCAATTTGAAATTTGTCAAATAATTTACGAAATTTGCAGTTTTTTCTACATTAAAGAAATTTAAAACAAAACAAAAGCTCTAAAAAACTCTACCCCTAATTGTAAGGATGGTGTTAGAAAAATATACACAGAAAAAAATAAAAAAAATATTTGAGTAAATTTTTAATATTATTGAGTAAAAAATTACTCAATTTTGTACCAGTAAACGATTTAATAGTATTGAGTAAATTTTTAATAAAAATTTATTAAATGTTAGAAAAAAAAATTGAGTAAAAAAAAAAAAAAATATTTGAGTAAATTTTTAATATTATTGAGTAAAAAATTACTCAATTTTGTACCAGTAAACGATTTAATAGTATTGAGTAAATTTTTAATAAAAATTTATTAAATGTTAGAAAAAAAAATTGAGTAAATTTTTAATTGACACAATTAAAAATTTACTCAAAATTTATCTTTTTTTTTTTTTAGAAGTTTAACAAAGTTTTAAATTTTTTTCCAAAAAAAAACAAAAAACTTGTTTTAAAAAACTTTACCAAACATATTTATGTCTCAAAAACATACACTCAAAAAAATACGTTAGTAAAAAAATTTGTAAAGTGGTTTGTATCTCAACTTTACTACTTTTTTACTAAATTCTACTAAAAAATCAATTTTTAGTAATTCTTTTTAGTAAACTCGCTTTACAAACTATTAATTTTATACTGATTTTTTAATAATTTTTTCAGTTGATTTTTTAAAAATTATCGTACTAACTTTTGATAATTATTTTGTAAATTTTACAATATTAGTTAGTAAATTTCGTTTTTTTTTCTCTAGAAAACCTATTCACTATAATTAAAAAAATTTTTATTTTATTAAAATATTTGGAAATAAAAAAAAAAAAAATAATAAAAAAAATATATTAGTAGTATTAGTTATTTTTTTAATTATAAAACTGCGCTTTGATGAATATGAATATGTTTATTATTTTTAATATTCATTTACGCTTCATTAGTTTTTTTTCGATTTAAAAAAATGTATATTAAAAAGGAAACAAAATAGAGAAAAGAGAAGACATGCAAAATTTAAAAAACAATGCCGACCTTTTCAAACGGAAAATTTCCATAAAAACATCAGTTTTTTTTTTTTTTTCTTTCTTCTTTACTTGCGGATTTTTTTTGTTTATGCTATCCACGAATATTTTTTTTTCTCACGCACATAAAGGGTTGATTTTTGTGTAATTTACCAGAGCCCCCCGTTTCCCGGGTAGACGAGTACCCGAGCTACCCGGGAAGCTCAACTACCCGGGATTACTACCCGGGTAGTTGAGCTACCCGGGTAGTTGAAATTAACTTTTTTTACGTTTAAAACCGTGTAAAATCTAAACTATTTTTAGAAAGTATAGCAAAGTTATATAAATTTGAATGGCGAGATTGCAAGGAATAACCTCACAAAATTTTGTGTAAATCTAACTACAACTGTGGCTTCGGCACACAACTACCCGTCTCGGCTCGTCCACTTTCCATACAAATATGTGAAAAAGTGTACAATTTTCAAGTTTAAAGTAATTTTATGAAAAAATTTTTAAAAGACTTGGTAAAAAAATTACATGGCTGTAATCAGCTTATAATTGTTATCACTTGTTTAAAATTTCAGAACAATCCGATGAAAGTTGTGTCCTGGCTAAACAACTACCCGTCTCGGCTCGTCCACTTTCCATACAAATGTGTGAAAAAGTGAACAATTTTCAAGTTTGAAGTTATTTTATGAAAAATTTTTCAAAGAGACTTGTTAAAAAAATTACATGGCTGGAATGGGTATATAGTAGTGACTTTCTGTTTAAAATTTGAAAAGAATCCGATGAAAATTGTGGCCTGGCCAAACTACTACCCGACTACCCGTCTAGGCTATTCTACTTTAAAAAAAAAAAATAAATAAAAAAATCCAAAAAAAAAAATATTTTTTTTTTACTAATTAGTATTGACCATATTAAAGGACACCAAATTTCAAATTTTAGTGCAATCCGATGAATTTTGTGGCATTGGCGAACTACTACCCGTCCCAGCTCGTCCAATTTCCATACAAATGTGTGAAAAAGTGTACAATTTTCAAGTTTGAAGTCATTTAATGAAAATTTTTTAAGAAAGACTTGTTTAAAAAATTACATATCTGGCATCGGCTTATTATTGTTATTACTTGTTTAAAATTTCAAAAGAATCCTATGAGAATTGTGGCCTCGCCATGCTACTACCCGTCCCGGCTAGTCCACTTTCCATACAAATGTGTGAAAAAGTGTACAATTTTCAAGTTTGATGTCATTTTATGACAAAAATTTCAAAGAGACTTGTTAAAAAAATTACATGGCTGAAATCGGCTTATAATTGTAATTACTTGTTTAAAATTTCAAAAGAATCCGACGAAAATTGTGGCCTGGCCATACTACTACCCGTCCCGGCTCGTCCACTTTCCATACAAATGTGTGAAAAAGTTTACAATTTTCAAGTTTGAAGTCATTTTATGAAAAATTTTTCAAAAAGACTTGTTAAAAAACTTACATGGCTGGAATCGGCTTATAATTGTTATTACTTGTTTAAAATTTCAAAAGAATCCGATGAAAATTGTGGCCTGTCCATACTACTACCCGTCCCGGCTCGTCCACTTTCCATACAAATGTGTGAAAAAGTGTACAATTTTCAAGTTTGATGTCATTTTATGACAAAAATTTCAAAGAGACTTGTTAAAAAATATTACATGGCTGGAATCGGCTTATAATTGTAATTACTTGTTTAAAATTTCAAAAGAATCCGATGAAAATTGTGGCCTCGCCATACTACTACCCGTCCCGGCTCGTCCACTTTCCATACAAATGTGTGAAAAAGTGTACAATTTTCAAGTTTGATGTCATTTTATGAAAAAATTTTTAAAGAGACTTGTTAAAAAAATTACAAGGCTGGAATCGGCTTATAATTGTTATTACTTGTTTAAAATTTCAAAAGAATCCGACGAAAATTGTGGCCTGGCCATACTACTACCCGTCCCGGCTCGTCCACTTTCCATACAAATGTGTGAAAAAGTGTACAATTTTCAAGTTTGAAGTCATTTTATGAAAAAATTTTCAAAGAGACTTGTTAAAAAAATTACATGGCTGAAATCGGCTTATAATTGTTATTACTTGTTTAAAATTTCAAAAGAATCCGAGGAAAATTGTGGCCTGGCCATACTACTACCCGTCCCGGCTCGTCCACTTTCCATACAAATGTGTGAAAAAGTGTACAATTTTCAAGTTTGAAGTCATTTTATGAAAAATTTTTCAAAGAGACTTGTTAAAAAAAATACATGCCTGGAATCGGTATATAATAGTGATTACTTGTTAAAAATTCCAAAAGAATCCGATGAAAACTGTGGCCTGGCCAAACTACTACCCGACTACCCGTCTAGGCTAGTCTACTTTAAAAAAAAAAATTTTAAAAATCCAAAAAAAAAAAAATATTTTTTTTTTACTAATTAGTATTGACTATATTCAAGGACACCAAATTTCAAATTTTAGTGCAATCCGATGAATTTTGTGGCCTGGACATACTACTACCCGTCCCGGCTCGTCCACTTTCCATACAAATGTGTGAAAAAGTGTACAATTTTCAAGTTTGAAGTCATTTTATGAAAAATTTTTCAAAGAGACTTGTTAAAAAAAATACATGCCTGGAATCGGTATATAATAGAGATTACTTGTTAAAAATTCCAAAAGAATCCGATGAAAATTGTGGCCTGGCCAAACTACTACCCGACTACCCGTCTAGGCTAGTCTATTTAAAAAAAAAATTTTTAAAAATCCAAAAAAAAAATATTTTTTTTTTACTAATTAGTATTGACTATATTCAAGGACACCAAATTTCAAATTTTGGTGCAATCCGATGAATTTTGTGGCCAGGACATACTACTACCCGTCCCGGCTCGACCACTTTCCATACAAATGTGTGAAAAAGTGTACAATTTTCAAGTTTGATGTCATTTTATGACAAAAATTTCAAAGAGACTTGTTAAAAATATTACATGGCTGGAATCGGCTTATAATTGTCATTACTTGTTTAAAATTTCAAAAGAATCCTACGAAAATTGTGGCCTGGCCATACTACTACCCGTCCCGGCTCGTTTACTTTCCATACAAATGTGTGAAAAAGTGTACAATTTTCAAGTTTGAAGTCATTTTATGAAAAATTTTAAAAAAGACTTGTTAAAAAAATTACATGGCTGGCATCGGCTGATTATTGTTATTACTTGTTTAAAATTTCAAAAGAAGCCGATGAAAATTGTGGCCTGGACATACTACTACCCGTCCCGGTTCGTTCCATACAAATGTGTGAAAAACTGTACAATTTTCAAATTTGAAGTCATTTTATGAAAAAACTTTCAAAGAGACTTGTTAAAAAAAATTTACATGGCTGGGATCGGCAAGGGTCCAGTCGCATTTAAATAAACAAACATCTTAATATATTCTGAATATAAGTACTACCTGCTCTTATAGAGTTTTATGATAGAGTTTTATGATAGGTAGTTAGTTTCACTTACAAGTGCGCAAATTTTTTTAAGAATATGGTTTTATGATAGATATTGACTTTTGTTAAATATTTCGCGAGAAGTTGTAAAAAATATGTTACATCGCATTTTAGGTAGTGATTTTGATGACAAAAAAACGGTATATAAAGCAGCCAAAATTTGTGTAATTTATCAGTCTACGTTTGGATTACCGCAAATATCATTGGATTAGTAAAATTGCTCAAAACTTGTTTGAACTTTAACTGAAAGTAAACTATTGGATTATTTTTTCAACTGCTAACTTTTCGAATATATCTTTAAATACAAACATACTATTCACAAAAACATCAACAAACAACATCAAACCTAAAAAAATTCACTTTTTCTCACAATTGTGTGGAACGTGGACGAGCTGAGACGGGTAGTAGTTTAGTCAGGCCACAATTTTCATAGGATTCTTTAAAAATTTTAAACAAGTAACCACAATTATATGCTGATTATAGCCATGTAATTTTTTTAAACAAGTCTTTTTGAACATTTTCTCATAAAATGACTTCAAACTTGAAAATTGTACACTTTTTCACACATTTGTATGGAAAGTGGACGAGCCGGGACGGGTAGTACTATGGCCAGGCCACAATTTTCATCGGATTCTTTTGAAATTTTAAACAAGTAATAACAATTATAAGCCGATTCCAGCCATATAATTTTTTTAACAAGTCTCTTTGAAAAATTTTTCATAAAATGACTTCAAACTTGAAAATTGTACACTTTTTCACACATTTGTATGGAAAGTAAACGAGCCGGGACGGGTAGTAGTATGGCCAGGCCACAATTTTCGTAGGATTCTTTTGAAATTTTAAACAAGTAATGACAATTATAAGCCGATTCCAGCCATGTAATATTTTTAACAAGTCTCTTTGAAATTTTTGTCATAGAATGACATCAAACTTGAAAATTGTACACTTTTTCACACATTTGTATGGAAAGTGGTCGAGCCGGGACGGGTAGTAGTATGTCCTGGCCACAAAATTCATCGGATTGCACTAAAATTTGAAATTTGGTGTCCTTGAATATAGTCAATACTAATTAGTAAAAAAAAAATATTTTTTTTTTGGATTTTTAAAATTTTTTTTTTTTAAATAGACTAGCCTAGACGGGTAGTCGGGTAGTAGTTGGGCCAGGCCACAATTTTCATCGGATTCTTTTGGAATTTTTAACAAGTAATCTCTATTATATACCGATTCCAGGCATGTATTTTTTTTAACAAGTCTCTTTGAAAAATTTTTCATAAAATGACTTCAAACTTGAAAATTGTACACTTTTTCACACATTTGTATGGAAAGTGGACGAGCCGGGACGGGTAGTAGTATGTCCAGGCCACAAAATTCATCGGATTGCACTAAAATTTGAAATTTGGTGTCCTTGAATATAGTCAATACTAATTAGTAAAAAAAAAATATTTTTTTTTTTTTTGGATTTTTAAAATTTTTTTTTTTAAAGTAGACTAGCCTAGACGGGTAGTCGGGTAGTAGTTTGGCCAGGCCACAATTTTCATCGGATTCTTTTGGAATTTTTAACAAGTAATCACTATTATATACCGATTCCAGGCATGTATTTTTTTTTAACAAGTCCCTTTGAAAAATTTTTCATAAAATGACTTCAAACTTGAAAATTGTACACTTTTTCACACATTTGTATGGAAAGTGGACGAGCCGGGACGGGTAGTAGTATGGCCAGGCCACAATTTTCGTCGGATTCTTTTGAAATTTTAAACAAGTAATTACAATTATAAGCCGATTCCAGCCATGTAATTTTTTTAACAAGTCTCTTTGAAATTTTTGTCATAAAATGACATCAAACTTGAAAATTGTACACTTTTTCACACATTTGTATGGAAAGTGGACGAGCCGGGACGGGTAGTAGTATGGCGAGGCCACAATTTTCATCGGATTCTTTTGAAGTTTTAAACAAGTAATTACAATTATAAGCCGATTTCAGCCATGTAATTTTTTTAACAAGTCTCTTTAAAAAATTTTTCATAAAATGACTTCAAACTTGAAAATTGTACACTTTTTCACACATTTGTATGGAAAGTAAACGAGCCGGGACGGGTAGTAGTATGGCCAGGCCACAATTTTCGTAGGATTCTTTTGAAATTTTAAACAAGTAATGACAATTATAAGCCGATTCCAGCCATGTAATATTTTTAACAAGTCTCTTTGAAATTTTTGTCATAAAATGACATCAAACTTGAAAATTGTACACTTTTTCACACATTTGTATGGAAAGTGGTCGAGCCGGGACGGGTAGTAGTATGTCCTGGCCACAAAATTCATCGGATTGCACCAAAATTTGAAATTTGGTGTCCTTGAATATAGTCAATACTAATTAGTAAAAAAAAATATTTTTTTTTTGGATTTTTAAAAATTTTTTTTTTTAAATAGACTAGCCTAGACGGGTAGTCGGGTAGTAGTTTGGCCAGGCCACAATTTTCATCGGATTCTTTTGGAATTTTTAACAAGTAATCTCTATTATATACCGATTCCAGGCATGTATTTTTTTTAACAAGTCTCTTTGAAAAATTTTTCATAAAATGACTTCAAACTTGAAAATTGTACACTTTTTCACACATTTGTATGGAAAGTGGACGAGCCGGGACGGGTAGTAGTATGTCCAGGCCACAAAATTCATCGGATTGCACTAAAATTTGAAATTTGGTGTCCTTGAATATAGTCAATACGAATTAGTAAAAAAAAAATATTTTTTTTTTTTTGGATTTTTAAATTTTTTTTTTTAAAGTAGACTAGCCTAGACGGGTAGTCGGGTAGTAGTTTGGCCAGGCCACAATTTTCATCGGATTCTTTTGGAATTTTTAACAAGTAATCACTATTATATACCGATTCCAGGCATGTATTTTTTTTAACAAGTCCCTTTGAAAAAATTTTCATAAAATGACTTCAAACTTGAAAATTGTACACTTTTTCACACATGTGTATGGAAAGTGGACGAGCCGGGACGGGTAGTAGTATGGCCAGGCCACAATTTTCGTCGGATTCTTTTGAAATTTTAAACAAGTAATTACAATTATAAGCCGATTCCAGCCATGTAATTTTTTTAACAAGTCTCTTTGAAATTTTTGTCATAAAATGACATCAAACTTGAAAATTGTACACTTTTTCACACATTTGTATGGAAAGTGGACGAGCCGGGACGGGTAGTAGTATGGCGAGGCCACAATTTTCATCGGATTCTTTTGAAATTTTAAACAAGTAATTACAATTATAAGTCGATTTCAGCCATGTAAGTTTTTTAACAAGTCTCTTTGAAAATTTTTTCATAAAATGACTTCAAACTTGAAAATTGTACACTTTTTCACATATTTGTATGGAAAGAGGACGAGCCGAGACGGGTAGTTGTGTGCCGAAGCCACAGTTGAAGTTAGATTTGCACAAAATTTTGTGAGGTTATTCCTTGCAATCTCGCCATTCAAATTTATATAACTTTGCTATACTTTCTAATAATAGTTTAGATTTTACACGGTTTTAAACGTAAAAAAAGTTAATTTCAACTACCCGGGTAGCTCAACTACCCGGGTAGCAATCCCGGGTAGTTGAGCTTCCCGGGTAGACGAGTTCCCGGGTACTCGAGCTTCCCGGTTCTGACCGCAGGCTCTGTAATTTACTTTATGCCTTTCTTTGAATATTTTAGTCACAAAATAACATTCGATCGGTGAACATCGCGCGACGGGTAAAATGAATAAAAAAATGTACAAAAAAATATTACAACAAAAAAAAAATCATAGCAGGTAACCAAATTGTAAAGTATTTTTTGTTTAAAATTATGTAACACGTTTTTTATTTTTAGAATAATAAAGCAAAATAGGAAATGATGACAACAGGTAACAATTGTATATTTATGTGATCTATTTAAAACATTATGTAGATATTTTTTTTTTAGTTTACCGTACACCAATTTATTCAACATCAATCTTCAAAGAATTAATTTTATATGGTAGTATGTATATTTTGTATTAAAGAAATGTGTTCAATATTTTCTCTTTTTTAGATCGAAAATTCTAACAAAAACTGACTTGCATGCATGCGCGGGTACAAGGGGGGGGAAAAAGGGGAAATTTCCCCCCCCAGACCAAATTTCGAAATGAAAAAAAAGAAAAAAAGAAGAAAAAAAAGAAAAAAAGAAAGAAAAGGAAAGAAAAGAAAAAGAAGAAAAAAATAAAGAAGGAATTTTCTAAAAAAATCTAGAAGTCCAAAAATTTTTTATAGAAAAAAATCTGAACATTTTAATAGGGAACATTTTTTTAATTTTTAAAGGAGAATGTGAATTAATCTTAAAATTTTCTCTGAAAAATATATGTCAATCTTATTATGAATTTTGGCATAAACAAATTACTTAGAATATGCTTTTTTTGTGTAGAAAAATGTTACAGGATCTTAATTTGATTTATATAAAAAATGTTTGTCTTCTACATAGCAATAGGAAAAATATCTTAAAATTTTAAAAATGTTGATAGTCACACTTACATATGAATGTAAAACTATTTTAATTTTTTTTTTTCTAAAGAATAAACTTTTTCTAAAGAAAAAATTCTCAGAATCTGAGGATTTTTTTTATGTGAAAAAGGTCTCAAAGCTTATTTATGGAAAAAAGGCCGCAGAAGAATTTTTCTAAGGGAAAAAAGTCTCAGAATTTCTGAATTTGAGACTTATTTTAAGAAAAAAGGTCTCAGAATCTGAGTCTTTTTAAAAAGAAAAATGTCTCAAAGTCTGAGACTTTTTGTTGTTGAAAAATATTCTCAGAAGTTGAAATTTACTGAATTGGTAGAAGGTCGCAGAATCTGAGACTTTTTCATCGGGAAAAAGGTCTTAGAATCTTAGATTTTTTTTTTATTGGAATAAGGTCTCAGAATCTCAGACTTTTTCTATAGAAACAGGTTTCAAAATCTATGACCTTTCTATAGGAAAAAGATCTTAAAGTCTGAGATGTTTTCTAAAAACAAACAATTTCGAATCTGAGACTTTTTCTTTAGGAAAGGGTCACAGAATCTCTATATAAGAAAAAGCTCTCAGAATCTCAGACTTTTTCTTTTGGAAAAAGGTCTGAGAATCTGAGCCTTTTTCTTTAGGAATAAGTCCTCAGAGTTTAAAACTTTTTTTTTAGGAAAAAGGTCTTAGAATCTGAGACTTTTTCTATTGGAAAAAGGTCGAAGAATCTAAGACTTTTCTATAGAAAAAAGGTCTCAGAATCTAAAATTTTTGCAGTACGAAACGAATCTAATAATCAGAGACCTCTCTATAGGAAAAATGTCTCAATAATGCTTTAAAATATGATACTTTCTTTAGTAAAATGTCTCAGAATCTGAGGCTTTTTCTATGGAAAAAATTCTTAGAATCTGAAAATTTTTCTATACGTAAAAAGTCTCAGATTCTGAGACATTTTTCGTAAAGAAGAAGCCTTATATTAAAAAATTCACAGATTTAGACACTTCATATGTATACGACAAATATACAATTTTCTTTTAAATTTCTTTTAAATATCTGAAAATTTTTCTATACGAAAATAGTCTCAGATTCTGAGACATAAAAAATAATTTTTTCACGAAAAATGTGATGTTATCTATGCAGAGAGAATTCTTCTATTAAAAATTTCTCTTCTTATGTATACGAAAAATATACAATTTTCTTTTAAAACAAATTAAAAAAATTGATCTAAACGAAATATGATCATGAAAATCAAACCTCCTTCGGCAAAAACTAATAAATTTGATGATTTTATAGCTTTACCATCACTTTTTTTTTGTAAAAAACGTATCCTTATTTTGCTCGTCAACAAAAGTGAATTTATGATTTTTTTTCGAAAAAAATTTCCCCCCCCAAACCCAAAAGCTGTACCCGCCACTGCTTGCATGGAAATAGTTATTGGCGACAACAAGCGCAATACGCAATTTACATGATGTATACAAATACCAAAAATTAAATATAAACAATTTACAATTTTTTTACAAAAAAAGTTAATATTATTTACAAACGCGTTTTAAAATCCATTTTACAAAAATTGTACAGAAAAATTTAGTAATACTAATTTTTTTGGTATTTTTAAGATTACTAATTTTTGAAAACCAAAGTTTGTAATGGTAACTGAAAAAGTTATCGGGCACAAATTGAAAACTTTATTAGTAATGGTAACAGACTTTTTTGTAAGGAATACTAACAAATTTTTATGAGTGTAAAAATGAGTGAGCTAAAATTTTCAACCGATTTTAGTTTTTAGTACCTTATTAGAAAGGCATTTTACTCCACATCATAATTCTGTAACCACTTGAATTTAAACTTAATTTAAAATACCAAAGAAATGCGAAAACATACAAAAATTCATATTTTTCCTTGTAATCCGTTTTTTAAACTTCAAGGACCATGCTGAACGCCTTACCCATTTCCGATAGTCCTTAATTTTTGTGAGACGTATTTTTACCTCCAAATGAATATATCTAGGGTAAGCTAGGGTCAGTATCTACCAATTTTTTTTTTGAGCACCATACAAAATCAGAACCAAAAAAGGTGCAATTTTAAAAGTTTGAAAAAATAGAAAGAATTGTGATCTCATCTCGAATTATGGCTTAAAAGTTGCATAATTGAGAGTTGAACTTTTAGCGTTTTCTACAAAAAAAATCTAAGGTTTCGGACTTTTTCAAAAAGTCGATTTTAATTTTTAAACGTCAAAAAATAAGTGATAATTACTTCAAATAATTTTTTCATATTTTTTTTCTAAAACTACATTTAAATACGAACAAAACGCTGTCCAACTTTTTTAAGATATCTATATTTTTTAATGGTCAAAATTATATACAAAAATTATGTGTTTAGTTTTTTTGAAGTGTTTAGTATTAGATCAAAAAACGATATTCTATAAAATTTTGAGAACATTAATTTTGGCCAAGAAAAGCGGAGGGTATTTAAAGATTCGGCACAGCCGAATATAGATTTCTTACTTGTTTATTTTATTGTTTTATGACACTGACTAGTTTACAGGCGGTTATGAGATTTTCTATAAAATACTGATTAGTATCGGTAAGTTCATATTTCACTTACGTTCGGCTAACCGGGCCTCAAAACAAACTCTTAAAGACCAGTAAAAATAGTTTACTTTCAGCGCACTAAAAAAAACCTTGTAAAATTACAAAAAAAGTAACCTTTTTTTTTTGCTACATCCTATTTGACAAGAATTCCTTGTCATTTTACAAGGTTTTTACCAATAAATTTGTAATTTTGCAAGCTTTTTACCAAAATAATTGTAAATTTAAAATTTTTTGACGCAATAAAACTTACAAGAAGGTTTGGTAACTTTACTTGATATTTTGCTACCTCCTATTTTACGTGAATTGCTAGAAAAAATTACCAACTTTTTTGTAATTTTACAAGATTTTTAACAATATAATTGTAGTTTTACAACTTTTTTGGCGAAATAAAACTTCTCGTAAATTTACTAGATTTTATTAAAAAAAAACTTGGAAATTTGTGAAATAACAAGAAAAACTGTAAAATTACAAAAAAAAAAAAAAATTTCGATCGAATATTATTTGTTAAAAAACAAGAAAAACTGTCAAATATTGGTAAAATGGAATTACCAGACTTTTTATAGTAATTTGACAAGTTTTTTTTTTTTGAGTGTACAATGTCTTCAAATTTTAACAAATTCCAATTCTGTGGACATATGACAGAAGCACTTATCTCGACATAAGAAAATTTCCCAATATTTTTATGGTAAATATAACTTTTAAAAACGCATCTTTCTGTCTAGTCAGCGTGATTGTAGCTCGTCTAGATCCAAAGATATCACACGTGTCAAATCAACTTATTTCGAAATTTTATCAATTTTCATTTGACATAACAACTTATCTGAAATATGTTGAAAAAATAGTAACGCCTTTTTGACAAAACAACTTATATAAATTTAAGCATATTGAATTTTTTTAAAAAAGTTTATGACAAAACAACTTGTTTCGAAAAAAGCTATTTTATCAAATTCAAAATCCTTAAAATGTCAAGCTCAAATAGAAATAGGTTTTTTTACACAAATATTTTTCAGTAAACCTCAGTGTGACAAACCACCTTTTGTTGGATAGTGTGGCTTTGTCAAAAGTGAATTTTAAAAAAAGTGATTATTTATTTCTACTTAAGTGCTTTTGTCGTGTACATTATAAAAAACCTTCATTATAAATATATATTTTTTTTTCTGTCAATAAAACTGTTTTCAAAATTAAAGGAGCAAACTGACTATTTTACTACAACTTTGAAAAATAATAGATTTATGTTCTTTAAGGACATTTAAAGATTGAAACATCAGCTTTTCAGAAATTGTGTTTGGGACCATCATGTTATAACATGGGGTGACTTGTGACTTGATGTCAAAATAGCCCCATCAGAGCTTATTACTTTTACATTAAAGCATTACTTTAAATTTTATTATTAATAGAAGGGGATCATGTACTTTGAGGCACCCTGTGCCACCTAGTACTATATAAAGAAATAGTACTAGATGGCAAGTATTGTCACAAATCCAAAAAGAGAATTAAAGTACTTTATATTCCCTTAAACCACCAGTTACACCAGAGTCAACCAAACAACGGTTTATGAAAAGCGGATGTTTAAGTCGTTATACGTCCTTACAGAATGCAGCAATAGATCTACTATTTTTTGAAAATGTAGTGAACTAGTAAGTTTGACAGATAATGGAAAATAAAGGACTGTGATCACGTAAAATGATAGTTGACTATCGTCGATTTTTGGAGCGTTGTTGCTCCTAAACTAAACAAAGTGTTTCCAATTTTTTTAGTGTTTCTGGATTAAACAACAAGCTTTAATAATTTTATAAAGGAAAACTTTAAAATTTTCCTTCAAAACGATACATTTGCGGGACGTTTAGTGATAACATCCCAGCAAAACTGTTATTACCAAATCTATATATGGGGGTTTTCGTGTCAACTGACACAACTTTTGAAACCGATGTCTTCCGATCGGGATGAAATTTGCTCCAAGGTTAGTCCTATTGGATAGTAGTTCTGACACAATTTTTCAACGAGATCGGTCAAGAACTCTCTGAGTTAGAGGGGGTCGAAATTTGACATTTTGGCCAAAGAGGTGTTGATTCTCATCCATGTAACTTCTTACCTATTGTTTTTAGCAAAATGTGTCCCAAAGAGTTTAGATAGCTATTTCTTCAGTCTTTCGAAAAAAAAATTATAAAAAAAATAAAAAAAAAATTTTTGATTTTTTTTCTTAAAAATCCAAAACTTTTTTGACTTTTTCCGCAAATTGGGCCCTTTTTTTTTTTTTTGATTCAAAAGAAAGCTTAGGTGATTTACTATAAGAGCTGTGGGGTCGCTTAGTGGGATGCGAGTGGGATATCTATGAAAAAAATTTTTTTTTAACTTTGGAACACAAAAAATGGTTCTGCAATTTGCACTATTAGGCGTGGGATAGCTAACCAGTTTTCGATTTCGATCCGCGATACCCTCTAATTTTTTTAGGTTCGAAAAAGAAAGCACGAGCCAAAAAATGGGGGCGGTGGGGAGGGGCCATATGGCCCCTCATTGGGGTCAAAGTTGGGCGTAAAGAGGTAAAAATCCCCAAAAAGCCCCAAAACTCCCCTACAAACGCCCCTGGAGGGGTGCAATGTGAGACCGACCTCCAATAATTTTCTGTCCCCAACATTTTTCTTGAACATATCTTACCCCTATTTCCACTTCCTAAGGGGGCTCCCATACAAAACATTTTTAAAAAATTTGATCCTACCATTCTAACTTACCCTAAAGTGCCCCTAGTGGGGCCAAATGTATGACCAACCTCCATTATTTTATTAATTCCAACATTTTTTGCAAACATACCTACAATGTATCTTTAACCCTTAAGGTGGTCCCCATACATTTCTTTTAATTTTTATAAATTTGTTTTATTAAACCAGCTCCTACCACCCCTACCGTGCCTCCTAGAGAGGCAAAAATTACGACCAACCCCCATTATTTTTTAGTTACCAACATTTTGTCCGAACATCATAACACCCTATCTCCACTCCTTAAGGGGCTCCCATACATTATAAAAACATGTATTTTTAAAAACTAATAAAAAAATAAAAAAAAAATGTATAGGGACCTCCTTAAGAGTTGAAAATAAAGGGTAGGTATATTCTAAGAAAATGTTGGAGTTGAAAAAATATTGGGGGTCGGTCATACATTTTACATCTCTAGGGGCACCCTATGGACAGTTAGAGCGGTAGGAGCAAATTTTATAAAAATGTCATTTTGTATGGGAGCCCCCTTAGGAAGTGGAAATAGGGGTAAGGTATGTTCAAGAGAAATGTTGGGGGCAGAAAATATTGGAGGTCGGTCTCACATTGCACCCCTCCAGGGGCGTTTCTAGGGGAGTTTTGGGGCTTTTTGAGGATTTCTACCTCTTTACGCCCAAATTTGACCCCAATGAGGGGCCATATGGCCCCTCCCCACCGCCCCCATTTTTTGGCTCGTGCTTTCTTTTTCGAACCTAAAATAATTAGAGGGTATCGCGGATCGAAATCGAAAACTGGTTAGCTATCCCACACCTAATAGTGCAAATTGCAGAACCATTTTTTGTGTTCCAAAGTTAAAAAAAAAAATTTTTCATAGATATCCCACTCGCATCCCACTAAGCGACCCCACAGCTCTTAAAGGAAATCACCTAAGCTTTCTTTTGTCACAAAAAAAAAAAAGGGCCCAATTTGAGGAAAAAGTCAAAAAAGTTTTGGATTTTTAAGAAAAAAAATCAAAAATTTTTTTTTTATTTTCTTTATATTTTTTTTTTTGAAAGACTGAAGAAATAGCTATCTAAACTCTTCGGGACACATTTTGCTAAAAGCAATAGGTAAGAAGTTACATGGATGAGAATCAACACCTCTTTGGCCAAAATGTCAAATTTCGACCCCCTCTAACTCAGAGAGTTCTTGACCGATCTCGTTGAAAAATTGTGTCTGAACTACTATCCAATAGGACTAACCTTGGAGCAAATTTCATCCCGATCGGAAGACATCGGTTTCAAAAGTTGTGTCAGTTGACACGAAAACCCCCATATATAAAAATGGATGTGT
Source organism: Pegoplata infirma (assembly GCA_963921195.1). Classification (NCBI taxonomy): domain Eukaryota; kingdom Metazoa; phylum Arthropoda; class Insecta; order Diptera; family Anthomyiidae; genus Pegoplata; species Pegoplata infirma. The sequence continues at coordinate 64,213,445 of OY992538.1, forward strand.
GTATGTATGTGGGTATGTGTGTATGTATGTATGTTCCGTATGGACTCGAAAAAGGGCTAGACCGATATTGATGAAATTTTCAGGGAATATTCAGAATAGCCTGGGGAGTAACACTGTGCGGTCAGATTTTTGATTTTTTGCATGTGGGCGGAGGGGCGTGGCAAAATCGAATTTTTACATTGCACCACTAATGACATCTCTATATATAGAAAACGGATGGACCAATTTTGATGAAATTTAAACCAAAGATAGTCTAGCCGAATACTAACTATATGCCAATTTAGAGCGTGATCGGAACAATTGGACGTAAAATGCCATGCCCCTTTGTATTGAATTGAATGTTGTTTCTGCATACTCCGCAATAACGCAAAAACTGTTGATTCGATTTTAATGAAATTTTCAGCACTGATAGTGTTAACCGAGTGCGGAACTATAGACCATGTTATACTACGATTGAAAAAGGGGCGTAAAATGCCACGCCCCTTTGTACTATACTGGACGTTGTCTGCCTGTTTCGCAATCACGCAAAAACAGCTGAACCGAGTCTCTTGACATTTTCACTACATACAGTGCTAACCAAGTGCATATGTAGGCCATATAAGATCGTTATTGCAAAAAGGGATCAAAATTGCAACGCCCTTTGCACTATACTGACCACGATTGAACAAAGAGGCGTAAATTGCCACGCCCCTTTGTTTTATACTGAACGTTATATCTGCCTGTTTTGAAATCATGCAAAAACGGATAAACCGAATCTGCCACTACTGATAAAACTAAACGAGCGGGAACAGTAGGTCATATGTAAAGCGCAATTCGGCAAAAGGGTATAAAATGTCACTCCCGTTTTTCATAAATAAAAAGTTATTTCCTCCTCTTTCCCAATCACACAAAAACGGCAAAACTGATGTCAATCAAATATGCAGCACAGATAGTACTAATCGAGGATGCAGCATGGAACTTTAGACTATCACGATTCGATAAAAATGCGTTAAATGGCACACCCCTTTGTACTATACTTAACGTTATGTCTGTCTGTTTCGAAATCACGCAAAATCGGCTGAACCGATTTTGTTGAGATTTCTCTTTAGATAGTGCTAACCGAGGGTGGAACCAAAGGTAACTAGCTGGACCCGGACCCGTGCTTTAATTTTGTCCGAAACTATATTTAAATTAAGATGCAATATAAAACAGGTTTTTTCTTAGGGCCAGCAACGCGGACCGGGTATAGCTAGTAATTTATAAAATTTCATACAGTTCCTAATTTTAAACTATGCAGCATTGATGATTTTGACATGAGATGAGAATGAAAGAAATGCATGCAAATTATTGCATAGCATTCAGTTAGTATAAAAGTAATGCTTACCAATGAAAAAAAATAATTAATTATTTTTTAATCAATCCTGAAATATACTATTTATTAGTGGAAATGTATTATATAATCACCACCCATTACTCTCTGTTGGCTATTTGTGCATTTAAGTCAGTATTTAAAAGAATTACTTCTTTATTCAATGAATTCTAAAGTGATTTTTTTTTTTTTAATTCAATGGAAAGTGAAAAATCCTACGAAAAGGCCCCAAGGACTTTTTTTTTGGACTCATTCTGTTCCTTCCGTCAGAATCGCTTCTAAATTGGATGAAATCGATTTTTTTAATCATAAAACACCCCACTTTTTTTAGTTCTACATTTTATAGCTTTTCGATTTGGATGAAATCGATTTTTTTAATCATGAAAACCCCACTTTTTTTAGTTCTACATTTTATAGCTTTTAGTTCGAATGAACTTGAGTAAATTTTAGAAAAATCAACTTATTTTTTTGTCTTTTTACATTTTTATTTTTAACAAAAGAACATAATTACTTATAAGTGGCAAAATTAATAATTTTTTCGACAAGAAACGTATATGACAAAAGAACTTAACTGAAATAAGTTGAATTTTTCATCAAATATTCTTTTCACAAAACAACATATTTCACATTTTAAGCGTTTTCTCAAAAACCGTTACAGCTAGAATAAAACTTGAAATTGGTAAATATTCCTAGGAAGTTGCTTTATAACGTCAAAACTTAACATTTTTTAGATTAGGAACACAACAAGTTTTATGCTACTGCAAAGGTGTTTTTTTGCTCTCCTGTAAAATTGACTTTTTGGAAATAAGTGCTTTTGTCAAAAGACCACAGAATTGTATCGCTGCCTTGAAATTAGTTTGATAAAACTTAAATTTTGTCGTTATGATTTCCATTTTGAAACCTTCAACATTGAAAATATCCCTTTAATATCGGATAATTTAATTTGAACAATTTAATCCAAAAGAAGAAAAAAAAAATACTTTGAACTTAACATTCCAGACACATAAAAGTGTTTAATTCAGTAATTTTTCGTTAGATGCATTTGTACATATTTTCTTTGTTCATTCAGTCCATGAGATAAGCTATAAGTACTGGTGGTTGCCATGTACTGCAAAAACAAAATAATAGAGAAAAAAAACATTCTGCACCATTTTCTAAAGAAAATTGAAAATACCACATTGCTAAAAAATCGAACTTTCCGAATAGAAATGGGATAAAATCAAAAGCAAATGAAAGTTGACATTTTACATACCAAAACCCTCAAGGTTTTTTTTAGTTCAGCGCTAGACTTTTTTTAGACTCATTTAAAGTTGGCGATTTTAAGGCATTTAAAGTTTTTGTGTATTAAATTAAACATGTTCTACTTTAGTGGCCCCTGGTGGTGACCTTATTAGTAGGATTTTAAATGTCGGTTTGTCTTGTTATTGAAAACTGTTTTTTATATATGTGAATATTTATAGTTTCTACAGAATAAATTTTGACAGTTTCCAACACTACAATTCTATTTCTAGCAATCCCAACCTCACTTCATACTTTCTTTCAACTTTTTTGTCTCTTACATTATTTTGCAAGGGTTTTTTTTTAAAATTTTTTAATTTTTTTTACACTTTCAAGAATTTTGAAACTTTTATTGTCTTAAATGTTTAGCATTTAGGAATTGGAATTTATCTTTTTCAATTTATATCGGCAAATGGTGTAGTATAAGCTTTAGATATGATGTCTGTTCAAAATGTTGAATGAAGTTAAAAGAGAAGGACATAAATGGTAAAGAATAGTAAAGATAGATGCACATACAGACAGACGGACAACAAAGCAACAAGCCACACACAATGCTCAACACAAATCTATGGTAACCACAATGCGCTTTATTCTCTACTAAAACTCCAAATACTTGAAGTGGAAAAAAATAAAATTCATTTTTTAAATTCTCCATTTAAAGGAAAAGTTTCATTTGAGGCACACTCTATTCTTAAATGCATTTCAAATAGATATAACAAATGGTAAAAGGCAGGCGCGTTTTTAAATTTTTAACCTTTGTAAAATATCTTAAGCTATATATGAGGCATTCCACACCAAAAGTCCCGCTACAGAAATACATGTGTCCCGTAAATTTCTGAATAGGTTGTTTGAATAGCCCTATATGGAACTAAGAAAATTGCGTTTTTTGTTTTTCTAATTTTCAAAAACTGGGCTTAGAAGGCGTGGTCAAATATTGGAAAAATGGTCAAATTTGTGGCGAGTTGCCTTGATTAAATATTTATCACATTAAAACGGAATGCACCACAATCTCAAAAATTTACATTCTTATATAGTTTTGTATGGGCTATCGATTAAAAATTTTTTTTTTGGATAATTTTCAGAACCCGATCTGAAATTTTGCATTTTTTAAAAAAGTCAATTTATCAAAAATCCGGCCACTTTTTTTTTTAATTTTTTTTTAAAGTTTAGATGTTTGTCCATTCACCTAAAAAAAAACAGAAACACGTTCTTCGTTTTTTTAGAGAAAATCGCATTTGAATTTAAAATTTCATAACAATTTTGTAATTTGCTTGTATTTTCTTGTTTCAACAAAGCGTATGAGAAATATTTATGCAATTAATAATACTCATTCGCAACGTTAAAACAAGAAAATACAAGCAAATTACAAAATTGTGATGAAATTTAAAATTCAAAGGCGATTTTCTCGAAAAAAACGAAGAACGTGTTTCTGAATTTTTTGTGTGGATGGACAAACATCTAAGCTTTAAAAAAAATTAAAAAAAAGTGGCCGGATTTTTGATAAATTGACTTTTTTAAAAAATGGAAAATTTCAGAACGGGTTCTGAAAATTAAAAAAAAAATAAAAATGTTAATCGATAGCCCATACAAAACTATATAAGAATGTAAATTTTTGAGATTGTGGTCCATTCCGTTTTAATGTGATAAATATTTAGTCAAGGCAACTCGCCACAAATTTTACCATTTTTCCAATATTTGACCACGCCTCCTAAGCCCAGTTTTTGAAAAATTAAAAACCAAAAACGAAATTTTCTAAGTTCCATATAGGGCTATCCATACAAGCTATTCAGAAGTTTGCGGTACACATGTTTTTTCGCTGAACATTTGGTGTGGAATACCTCATATATAGCAAATTTCTAAAGTTATCGATAACACAAAATTCTAATGTTATCAATGACAAAAAATTTTCTATCTTTAGTTCTATTTTTTATCAATAAATCGAAATTTTCAAAGAAAATGTATAAAGTTACGATAACGCAAAATCGTTAATAGATAATTTCTATAGATTTCGATAACACTAAAACTTCTCTACAAAATGTCTATGGTTATCGACATATCGATAAAACAAAATTGTCTATTGAAAATTTCTAAGGTTATCAATATATCTGTAAAACAAAATTTTCTTTAGAAAATGTATTAAAAATTCTATAGTTATCGATATATCAATATCAGAATATTTTCTATAGAGAACTCTATAGTTCTATAAAAAATTTTCGATAGAAAATTCTATAGTTACCGAAATATGGATTGCAAAAAATTTTATAAAAAAAAATCTATAGTTACCGAAACATCGATAGCAGAAAATTGTCTAAAGAAAATTCTAAAGTTATTGATAACAGAAAATTTTCTATAGAAAGTTCTATTATTATCGATAAATCGATAACAGAAAATTTTCTATAAACAATTAAACAGTTATCGATATATTGATAGCAAAAAATTTTCTATAGAAAATTCTAAGTTACGATAACAGCATATTTTTTATAGAAAATTCTATAGTTATCGACTTATCAAAAATCCTATAGCAATCGATAACACAAAATTTTTTCGATTAAAAATAGAATACGCCAAGTTTTTTACAGCAATTTTAAATGGTTATCGATGTAGCGATAACACAGAATTTTTTATGGAAAATTTTATAGTTATCAATATTTTGAAAACAAAAAATTTTCTATGGAAGATTTTATTGTTATCGATTACTGAAAGTTTTCTATGGATAATTCCTTACAACGATAAGAGAAAGTTTTCTATTAAAGATTCTACAGATATCGATACTTCGATAACAGAATGTTTTCTACAGAAAATTCTATAGAAAACGGTATATCGATAATAGAAAATTTCCATAGAAAATTCTATAGTTATCGATCTATCGATAACGGAAAATTTTTTATAGAAAATTCTATAGTTATCGATATATCGATAACAGAAAATTTTTTATAGAAAATTTAGTAGTTATCGATGTATTGATAACGATAAGAAAAATTTTTCTATAGAAATTTCTATAGCTATCGATATGTCAATAACAAAAAATTTTCTATAGAAAAGTCTATAATTATCTATAAATCTATAACAGCAAAATTCTTTAGTTATCGATAACAGAAAATTTTCTTTAGGAAATTTGAAGGTTATTGATTTATAGATGACAGAATATTTTCTCTAGAAAACAATTCTATAGTTATCGAAATATCGGTAACAAAAGCTTTCTATAGAAAACTCTATAGTTATCGATAAATCGATAAAAGAACATTTTTTATAAACATACAGTTATCGATATATTAATAGCAATTTTCTATAGAAAATTCTTTAAATAGGATAACAGAAAATTTTCAATAGAAAATTCTATAGTTATCGATATATCGATAACAGAAAATTTTCTTTGGAAAATCCTATAGTTATCGATAACACAAAATTTGTTGCTATAGAAAAAAGAATGCTATAGAAAAAAGAATATGCTATAGAAAAAAGAATACGTTTTTATGGAAAATCGTATAGTTATCGATATTTTTAAAACAAAAAATTTTCTATAGAAAATTCTATTGTTAACGATAAATCGATAACAGAAAATTTTCTATAAACAATTCTACAGTTATCGATAGATTGATTGCATAAAAAATCTAAAAAATTCTTTAGTTACGATAACAGAAAATTTTCTGTAGAAAATTCTATAGTTATCGGTATATCGATAACAGAAAATTTTCTAAAAAAATCCTATAGTTAACGATAATCGATAACACAAAATAAAAAACGCAAAGTTTTTCATAGAAATTTTATATGGTTATCGATATAGCAATAACACAAAATTTTTAATAGAAAATTTTACACTTATCCATATTTTGAGCACAAAAAAATTTCCATGGAAAATTTTATTGTTATCGATATCAGAAAGTTTTCTATGGATAACTCTTTAAACCGAAAACAGAAAAATTGAAAATTCTACAGATGTCGAGTGTTTTCTACGGAAAATTCTATAGATATCGGTGTATTGATAACAGAAAATTTCTATAGAAAATTCTAAAGTTATCGATGTGTAAATAACGGAAAGTTTTCTATAGAAAATTCTATAGTTATCGATCTATCAATAACGGAAATTTTTTATAGAAAATGTAATAATTATCGATGTATCGATAACGGGAAATTTTGTATAGAAAATTAAATGTTATCGATATGAAGAAAATTTTCTATAGAAATTTCTATAGCTATCGATATGTAACTTACATAATGTAAGTAACAAAAAAAATGTTTCTATAGAAAACTCAATAATCATCGATATATCAACAACAGAAAATTTTTTATAGAATATTCTATAGTTATCGATATATCGATAAGAAAAAATTTTCTATGGAAAATCGAATACGCAAAGTTTTCTATAGATTTTTTTTCTTATCGATATATTGATAAAACAAACTTTTTTTATAGAAAACTTTAGAGTTATCGATATTTTGGAAACAGAAATTTTTTTTACAGAAAATTTTATTGCTATCGATATATCGATAACAGAAAATGTTTTATGGAAAATTCTATAAATCGATAACAAAAACTTTTCTTTAAAAATTCAATAGATATCAATATATCGATAGCAAAAGTTTTGTATAGAAAACTCTATAGATATCCGTATATCGATAACAGAAAATTTTCAATAGGAAATTCTTTAGTTATCAATGTATCGACAACAGAGAATTTGCTATACAAAAGTTGATAGTTATCGACATATCGATAACAGAACATTTTCGATAACTTAAAATTTTCTATAGAAAATTTTATATTTATCGATAGCTGAAAGTTTTCTATAAAAAAATTCTATTGTTATCGAAAAAATGGCTCCTTAAAGGTTTAACAAAACTTTTGCCAACGTAAAACCAAAAAAAAAAACTCTTGTTACAGTTGCACGTACCGCACAGCCATCATAAAAATGGCAGTTGCAATTTTAAACAAAAGTCAGTCAAACTTAATTTTTTTTTTGTTTTTGTAAAGTAGCAGCATAAGTAAAGATTATCACTCTGAAACAAACATACTAGACACTGAAAAATATAACTAAACTGTTTTATAGTTGTACTCATTTATCAACGGATGATGATGGCGAGTGCATCCTTAAGGCTAGAATATTTAAGAAAATGCAGGATACTAAAAAAGTGAATTTTTTTTTTAATAAAATAGCAAAAAATATATGTATATATTTTTATGGAAACTATTGTTATCATTATTGTAGGAAGTTAAAGAAAATTAAAATTATGATGCAAGACTTGGAAGTGGTGTGAGGGCAAGTTGAAACCATTTTAATATGACAATTTTATAATTACACGAGCAATTATGATGCTTTTAATAAGTATTTATGTTTATGCAAGATGCTTCAGGAAACTCATTGACATAATTAAAATTATTCTCATCACTTTGAGGGTAAAAAAGTTTCATAGTAATTAAAATTTTATATCGATTAATGAAATTAATTAATATTTTTCTTTTGTTAAAAGGATTCAAACTACTCTTTGATGTGCCTTTAATTATTTTTTTTTTTCAGTTTTGCTTATAAAAATATCCACAAATTGGGTAAAAAAAAATAATACAGATAATTTTATTTTGTAGAAATTTAAAATGGCAAATATTTTCTTCTTCTGTCATCCTTTTCTTCCATTGGACCATAGGGTCTACGTCAAATATATCATTTTATTAATATTTTAATATATTTTTTTGTTCTAAGTACACCATCACGTATGAGTAATAATTAAATGTCTTGTTAAAACACTGATGAAACTGAACCATATATTTTAAATACGTTGATTTTATTAAAAACAAAAACATCTACATCATATAATTTTTTTTTCGGGAATATTTAATTTCACCCATATTATTAAAGTTAAAAGTCTGTAATAGCTTACCTTATAAAAATCAAAAAAATACTTATCAACCATGTTATAAAAAACTTTAATTTCTGATGCAATAAGGATATAAAATTTGCGACCAGCTATATTATAGAAATCAAAAATTACACTCAAAAAAAAAGTGAACTAAAATCTGGGAAAATTAACTCAATTTTGAGAAAAAGAGGGAATGATTTGGCTCCAAAGATTTTTTTTCTTGGGTTTAGTTCATAATTTTCCTAAAAATAAGGAAATCTAAGTTATTTAATTTTAAGCCAATTTTAACTAGAAAATGGGAAAAATTATACTTAACATTTAAGAAATAGATTGGGTCTAGACCCTGGACCCATGGGTTCGGACCCCATTTAACTCGAGACCCCGTTGCGTCCTTTAAGTTTCCCCATAGATTTTGAACCAAAACTTGTGTCCGTTTCGCTCTAACTTGCTTAGTTTTTGAGATACATTAATAAGGGGCCTGATAGGGTCTTGAGAATCTTAAAAACCGGATAACTCAAAAACTATTAATCGGAGGGCGTTCGGGTATTTTGCGGAAGTGTTCTACGAGTCAAGAGCTACAAAAATGCCGTTAGACGTTTTCCCGTGTTGGCAGTATTTACCGATTAATGTGTACCTATAAAATCTCGGGAATTTCAAATTTTAGATCTAAAATTAGGGTCTTGAGACCCCGACAGATATGCAGAGCTAGGCTGTTCCATATTTTTCTTTGTAGTCTTTCTTTTGAAAATTTCATCCGTTTCGCTCTATCTAGCTTAGTTTTCGAGATATCGCCATTTTGAATTTTTAACTAAATTCTAAGAAGTTATTTGCTAAAATCTCAGAAGTCATTAACTAAATTCTAAGAAGTACACTTCCTCAATTCAAAGAAGAGAAATACGATGATGTTTTTTTTAGTAAATTTTAACTAAACTTGAACTAAATTGTTTTTTAAGAAATATGCCTTAAAAATAAAGATACGATTCTTAGATTTATGGAAAATTTCTTTGGCAGTAAGAATTTTTTTCCTAATATTTAAAAAATCCATTTTAAGAAAACTTTGAACTAATTATAAGTAAATGAACTAAAATTTTTTCCTCATAGTTAAGAAAATTTCTCATTTTCAAGTTAAATTTAACTAAATTTTAGGAAAATTCATGATAAATTTTCAAAGACATTTTTTCCTTAATTTTAGTTATGTCTTTTTTTTCAGTGTAGTTACCCATTTAAAAAAAAATCAAAATTTGTGATCACACATTGAATATTATTCAAAAATTGGTAATTAATATCAAAAAGCAAACAAACAAACATATAATAAAAATCGAAAATTTATAACCACTTTTAATACAAAAAAACTAAATTTATGATCACCAATGTTATAAAGATAAAAAAATCTTTATTAAAAATAAGCAGTTATTGCCAAAATAACCAAAAAAAGCTCTAACAAATGTAGCTTATTTGATAACCCATGTACACTCAAAAAAAAAAACTTGTAAAGTTACCAATAAACCTCGTGATTTTACGAGGCTATTCTCGTAAAATATGACGTAGGTAAAATTCTCGTAAAATTACGAGGATTTCCTCGTAATTTTGAATGCACCAAAAATTGGTAAAATAACCAATTTTATTGGTAAAAATATTGTTTTAAAACCGGAAAAATACAAAAAAAATGGTAAACTTACAAGAAAAAATGGTAAATATGTTTAAAAAAATGGTAAATTTACAAACCAAAATGGTAAATTTACAAAAAAAAATGTTTGTTAACAACATAAATCCTCGTAATAAAATATTTTTTTGTAAAATAACTGTTTTGTTTTTGTAAATTAACAAATCCTCCTTAAATTAATCCTCGAAATAAATTTTTCAAAATTTTGTCAACTTTTTTTTAAATATTTTTCAATAAAAAAAAAAAAATACAAAAAAAAAAATTTTTTTGTTAAACAACATAAATCATCGTATAACATAATTTTTGTAAAATAAAGTTTTTTTTTTGTAATTCAACTAGAATCCTCGTAATAAAAACTTTGTTGTAACATTACAGTTTTTTTTTTGTAAAATAACCTTTCAAAATGGTAGAATACAATTACGAAAATAAACTTGTAAAATTACCAATAAAACTGTAGTTCTCGTTTGAGCAAAGTACAAGATTTTTTGTTAAAAAACAAGGAAAATTGTTAAATATTGGTAGAACGGGATTACAAGGCATTTTACCAGGCGTTTTACCAGTTTATTTTTTTGAGTGTAATCAAAATCCAAAATTTTTTATCGACCAAGTTAAAAAAATTAAAAATTTTTGATCACCCATACCATTTTAGGTTGTAAATGGCTGCTGACGTTTTACGTCAGCACACATACTATAGATTCTGTGGTCCATTGTGATAATTAGGGCAACCAAAAATAAGCACTTAAAACAATGTTTAAAGCTCCCAAAAAAATCCGGAAAAAAACATCAAAATAAGCAGTAAAAATTAAAAAAAAGCTCTTTCCTTTAGTGGATATTCTTCAAAAACGTCCTTTAAAACTTTAGAATTTTAGTTTTCTCATAAAAAAACTTTAAATCATCGGGTTTTTTTATAAGAAAAAAGTAATTTAAATTGAATTGACATTCAATATTTTTTTTTATAACACTGTGGAACAAATTCAGGTTAGCAAAAGTTAGGTCGATTCTGAGAGTGAGGGGTGAAAATAGAGGCTAAATTAGAAGACCCGTATCGCGGCGTTTGTTTATGTTAGTTCAAATTTTTTTTAATCGACCTTCGAACTTTGCAGTCAAATGCCGATTTTCAGCATATTGTTTATATGGTTTTTTTGGCTATAACTCGTCGACTAATTGATATTTTTTCAATCTGTAAAAACCTAATTGGAATTTTTTAAAAAATTGATTTATATAACACAGGTTGACAAAAGTTGAACTTTTTCAATTTGCCTGACCTTTGACAACTGATTTATATGGACTTTAGTGTGCTGATTCCGAATCTGTTATCCAATTTTTTGCATCAGCTCGCGTTCGCGAGCAAATCGCTGTTAAAGAGTCGAAAAAGTGCGTTTTATACCAACTTTGCTTGGCTATAATTTCCAAAACTAATTTTAGAGCCCTAGTCTTAAACATGAACTTAACTATATTGGATGCGAGGATTCCAAAACTGGTGTTAGTTTTTTTCTGACAGCTTTAGTTTTCGAGTTATTAAAAAGGGCATAAATATTCGGACAAAATTAAAGAGGGCATAAATTTAAAAATTTTATTTTAGCGATATCTCAAAAACTAAATGTGACTCAACAAAAGTAAGAGCATTTTTGGACTCAGCATATCCAACATATTTTGGATGTAAGACTAGTGTTGGTACACTCAAAATAATTCTACAGTAAAAAGTTTAGAAGTGATATTGTACTTAAATCTACTAATAAGGTACTATTTACCAGTAGTACAGTAGTTTTTTAGTATCTTCAAAGTACTAAAATTAGTAATTTTTACTGGTTTTTAATAATATTAGTAAAAAATTTTAGTATTGATTACCAACGCCTGCACTAGATCATTTTGGACTAAAAAATTAGTACTTTAGTTAAATTTTTAGTTATAAATACCCACGTTTTTTTTTTTGAGTGTATATATGGACTCACAAACATGCCAAAAATAGCCTATTTTCAAAGTTTCCTTAGGCTATATCTCGAAAACTAGAGCTGATCAAAACAAACGATAGCCAGATTTGAAATCAACGTACCCCAATTACCCAAAACTAGCTATCAGAACCCGGGTAAAAAAAAAGTGTTGCCCTGTGTAATTCTTGTGGCCCTTATGAAGCAAAATATTTTCAAAAAGCATCAAAAAAAATAATTTTTCCAACATTTTTCTAAATCAATTTAAAAAAAAAAATAATTGTTGGCCAGCAATAATTTGTTATCTAATTTGGCATCTACAGATTGAAAAAATATCAGTTAATCGAAGAGTTATAGCCAAAAAACCATATAAACAATAAGCTGAAAATCGGCATTTGACTGCAAAGTTCGAAGGTCGATAAAAAAAAAATTCGAGCTAACATAAACAAACGCCACGATACGGGTCTTCTAATTTAGCTTCTACATATTTTACCCCTCACTTTCAGAATTGACCTAACTTGGGCTAACCTGAATTTGTTCCACAGTGTAACCTTAGATTTTTTTTTTTTTTTTTTTGTAGAAAATAAAAATTTTAATAATAATTTTTTTGGTAAAATAAAAATTTTAATAATATTTTTTCTTTACCTTTAATTTTTTTTTTTTTTTTGAAAAAAAAGCTAATAACTCAAAAATAAGCAGAAAAAAAGCTTTAAAAAAGAGATAAAAAAGCAAAAATGAGCCAAAAAAACAGATAAATAAGCAAAAAAAAGTCAATAAACGAAAAAAAGCAGTTATTGCCAAAACAAGCAAAAACAAGTGAGAGTGTTAAATTCGGCTGTGCCGAATCTTTTATACCCTCCAAAATGTAAAAAAATTAAAAAAAAAAAATTGTCAGGGGCGTTTTTTTTGGGGGGGGGGGAGGAGATGGGGGGGACTTTAAGTGCACCCTCCCATCGCGATAAATATACCAAATGTTTCATTTATTTAACAAAAATTCAAAAAACATGTAAAATAAGTGAATTTTTTCAGAAGTTGGTTCATTTCCTCAAGGGGGAACTTTTTTCCCCCTGGCCCGATTTTGCCCATTCACGAACTTAGCCTGCCAATGGACATTAGACATATTTGTGCCAAACTTCAGGAGTCTAGCTGTTTTATTTTGGACTGCATTGTGTTATCTACAGACAGACGGACGATGGACGGAAAGACGGACATTCACAGAATGTCTTAGAATCGATCATGTATCAATAATATATATACTTTATGGGGTCCCCGACCGATATTTCGATGCGTTACAAACGGAATGACAAAATGAGTATACCCCCATACTGTGGTTGGAGGGTATAAAATGCTGTAACAAATGTAGCTTATTTTCGTTAATTTTTTATGATCAGAATTTGTGTTTAATTTAAATTAATTTATTTTTATACCCTCCACTTAGTGATAGAAGGTATATATAAGTTTGTCATTCCGTTTGTAACTCATCGAAATATCGATCTGGTACCCCATAAAGTATATATATTCATGATGCCCGATAGATTTTAGGACATTCTAGTGATGTCCGTCTGTCAGTCTGTCTGTCTGTGGAAAATACTGTCACGGACAAAATATTGCACAGAGATAACTGAAACTTAACATATTTATTGGAAGTTCTCCCGAGAAGTTTGGTATTGCATTTGAGCGATATCGGTTCAGCGGTTCAACGAAAATGTAAGCACACCTCAAAAATTTCAGTACATTCAACATAACCTAAAAATACAAAATGCTTTAATTCGGCTTCTGGTTGACATATGTGAACATAATTGAATACCAAATTGTATTTAAACAAGTACGAATATATTCTTTGACAAAAAAAGAAAAAAAAATCGCGGATTTTTTTTTACCCAAAATTTTTTTTTGCGGAAATTTTTTTTTTCAAAAAAATTTTTTCTTTCAAAAGTAATTTCCTTTTAAATAAATTTTTTTGCAATAATCTTCTTGAAATTGTGGAGGGTATCACTACATTCGGCAAGGCCGAATTTAACTTTTTTACTTGTTCGAAATAAAAAAGAAGCATTTGCATTTTTTTTTGGTTGGCCTAGTGATAATCATACTCATACCATAAAAACAAAAATTTGTGATCACCCATGTAATAAAAATCAAAAATGCTCCATATTATAAATATCAAAATTTTGTAAACGAACAAACTTCGTGTTTTGTATAATTCCATATCTTTTGAATGGTTAATCAAAAAAATTTTCAAAGGGTATTTAAAACTGTTAAAAATTGAGAAAATCTAAAAAAAAATATTTCAAAGTGTGCCATGTATGTCTTTAGTTATCCTGGTCAGATAGGTATTGAATTTCAGCAAAATCTGTGTAAGGTATGTATTTTTAATGGAAGTACGAACAGACGGATATAATACTTCACGTGGTCCCGGACGGATATTTCGATACACCCAGGTAAAACTTCCATTACCAAGTAGTAAACTTTAAGACCTTTAAGAGACCGCTTAGCAAGATTCTGCTGTAGTACTTTTACAAACTACAAAACAATTTTGTAGAAAACTTATATCATGTATATGAACAAATATAAAGTTTTGTAAAACTTTCCATCTTGACTTTGACATCTTCATCAGCAACATCAACAACATCAATGAGAAGAACAAGAAGTTTTAACTAAGATTTAATGATATTTTACGCAAACGACAGCTGTCAGTTAACTAAGAAAGTCAATTCATATGTTAAATGTAAAACATAGTATTGACAAATATGAAACTTGGATTTTCCTTGGGAAATACACACAAATAAATATTCATAAACTAAAATTTCCTATGAAGTAAATTACATGCATTTATAATAAGTTTTAATAAAACATGTTAAATATATTGAATATAAATATACCACCCCGAAAAAAGAAACAACGAGTCAATATAGAAACCAATTAACATCTCATCTTATTTAGACTTTTATTAGAAACACAAGAAAAGTTGCATGTAAAATTAATTTCAACATAAATTTAGAAACAAAATAGAAATATATTAGTTCAAATGTACACAGAAAAAAATTTGGAGGAAACAAATTTGAGTAATCACCTGTTCAAATTTAAAAACAAAAATTGAGTACTTTTTTAATTGACGCAGTTAAAAATTTACTTAAAAATTTTAAAAACAATTTAAGTAAATAATTTAATAAAAATTTAATAGTTTTTTTTATTTTTTTTTAACTCTCATAGTTTTTTGAATTCTCGTTTAGTTTATAGTTTTTTGTATATGTATATGAAAGTTTATAATCGTCTTTATAAAAATTTCCTACACTCATAAAAATTTGTTAGTATTCCTTACAAAAAAGTCTGTTACCATTACTAATAAAGTTTTCAATTTGTGCCCGATAACTTTTTCAGTTACCATTACAAACTTTGGTTTTCAAAAATTAGTAATCTTAAAAATACCAAAAAAATTAGTATTACTAAATTTTTCTGTACAATTTTTGTAAAATGGATTTTAAAACGCGTTTGTAAATAATATTAACTTTTTTTGTAAAAAAATTGTAAATTGTTTATATTTAATTTTTGGTATTTGTATACATCATGTAAATTGCGTATTGCGCTTGTTGTCGCCAATAACTATTTCCATGCAAGTCAGTTTTTGTTAGAATTTTCGATCTAAAAAAGAGAAAATATTGAACACATTTCTTTAATACAAAATATACATACTACCATATAAAATTAATTCTTTGAAGATTGATGTTGAATAAATTGGTGTACGGTAAACTAAAAAAAAAATATCTACATAATGTTTTAAATAGATCACATAAATATACAATTGTTACCTGTTGTCATCATTTCCTATTTTGCTTTATTATTCTAAAAATAAAAAACGTGTTACATAATTTTAAACAAAAAATACTTTACAATTTGGTTACCTGCTATGATTTTTTTTTTGTTGTAATATTTTTTTGTACATTTTTTTATTCATTTTACCCGTCGCGCGATGTTCACCGATCGAATGTTATTTTGTGACTAAAATATTCAAAGAAAGGCATAAAGTAAATTACACAAAAATCAACCCTTTATGTGCGTGAGAAAAAAAAATATTCGTGGATAGCATAAACAAAAAAAATCCGCAAGTAAAGAAGAAAGAAAAAAAAAAAAAAACTGATGTTTTTATGGAAATTTTCCGTTTGAAAAGGTCGGCATTGTTTTTTAAATTTTGCATGTCTTCTCTTTTCTCTATTTTGTTTCCTTTTTAATATACATTTTTTTAAATCGAAAAAAAACTAATGAAGCGTAAATGAATATTAAAAATAATAAACATATTCATATTCATCAAAGCGCAGTTTTATAATTAAAAAAATAACTAATACTACTAATATATTTTTTTTATTATTTTTTTTTTTTTATTTCCAAATATTTTAATAAAATAAAAATTTTTTTAATTATAGTGAATAGGTTTTCTAGAGAAAAAAAAACGAAATTTACTAACTAATATTGTAAAATTTACAAAATAATTATCAAAAGTTAGTACGATAATTTTTAAAAAATCAACTGAAAAAATTATTAAAAAATCAGTATAAAATTAATAGTTTGTAAAGCGAGTTTACTAAAAAGAATTACTAAAAATTGATTTTTTAGTAGAATTTAGTAAAAAAGTAGTAAAGTTGAGATACAAACCACTTTACAAATTTTTTTACTAACGTATTTTTTTGAGTGTAGATTAGGGTGGGGCGATTTGAACATCGTAATGGGCGCTTCGCGTTTCTGAATCTTGGGATTGTACTGAGCAAAAAAGTCAACTGGACCATACGTCTACGGTGAAAATCGAGCCTCCCGATTTTGACTTGAAGTTTTTTCTCAGACTTTATTTTTTTTGGAAAATTTGCAAATTTTCTTGGGCTCATATTTCGTAAACTATTTGAAATTTTGACTTATTTTCAAAAGTAAAGTTGTAGCTATTGTCTCGGGCTACAATTTCTCTGAACATATTACTTAGAAAAAACTTAGCTTTCATGGTCAAAAAGTCGAAAATGTAGAAAATTCACCACTTTTTGTATTTTTTTTTTGATATTTTGGCCTAAGTATAACAGCCAAACCATTGAGATTTTCGATCCAAAGCTAAGACAAAAATTGTAGCCAAGACAATAGTTAAGAACTCTCTAGTACATTGCAAAAGCATTAGAACGCTCCTTCAGGCACTTTTGGCCTTGTGAAAGTGCAAATTTTTTGTGAAAATATTGATAAATTACCATTTTCAGTTGTTCATAGCGCAAAATCCAAAAATATAATGTTTTTTTTTTTTTGTTTTGTTCAATATTTATTTTGAAAATTCATTTAAAGTACAAAGTAATTGTATTGGTATTTTAAAATGCGTATTTAATTTTATGTGTATTTGATACTGTGATCGTCAGGGCATTGCGTGTATGGCAATACCGGAAAAAAAGTTTTCTACGTTTATTCAGATGGCAGCACTTGCTAGTAAGACCTTAGTAGCACACTAAATTTTAGAACCTCTATAACTAAATTTTGCGTGGAAAATTTCCAAATTTTATTTTATGTATACACTCAGAAAATTATGTAAGTTACTACACGTTAGTTGTTTGTATATTTTACAGTAGTTAGTTGTTTTCAACTACGAAGTCAGTTATTTTTGTATGAAAAATATCAAACAACTATTTCTGTTAGTTATTTTAAGTCGTTTTTTTTTAATAACTAACCAAAACCTACTGTAATGTAATAACAGTTATTTAAAGTAGTTAATTTTATTTTTTTTATCTCTGAAAAATTTGCAGTTTTTCAAAAAAAAAAAAAAATTAGTTTTTTTATTTTTCACAACTTAAAAAAAAAAAACTTGGAAAAAATTTGGTCACAATATTTTTTTTTGAAAATTTTTTTGAAAAAAAATATATATTGTTTATTTTATTTTTACTACATATAAGTTGTTTTGACAACAAATGTTAGTAATTTTTACTTCATAAGTCAGTTGTTTTTTGTCGGTTAAAATAACTAACATTGTTAGTTGATTTAACTGAAAAAGTAGTTGACCCCAAAACAACTTACAAAGTAGTTATTTTAGGGGGCCCCTGTAGGTTAGTTGGTAGCGAGCTAGCCTATGAAACAGGGGGTCGTGGGTTCGATTCCCACAAAAACCCTTGGTCGATTTCGCTACAACGAGACGACGGTCATTGTCACCAGTTCTCGTTTAGGTTTAAATTATTAAAAACAAGTAAAAAAGTTAAATTCGGCCTTGCCGAATGTAGTGATACCCTCCACAATTTCAAAAAGATTATTGCAAACAACTTTATTTAATAGGAAATTACTTTTGAAAAAAAAAAAAATTTTAAAAAAATTTCCGCGAAAAAAAATTTTGGTAAAAAAAAAATCCGCGATTTTTTTCTTTTTTTTGTCAAAAAATATGTTCGAACTTGTTTAAATACCATTTGGTGTTCAATTATGTTCACATATGTCAACCAGAAGCCGAATTAAAGAATTTTGTATTTCTAGGTTATGTTGAATTAGAGTTTGCAAATAATCGAGGTATTTCATAATCGCGATTACGATTAAAAAAATCGCCGTTAATCGCGATTATCGATTAATCGAATTTTTAAATAAATTGAATTGCAATAGATTTATTAAAAAAATCTTTTAAATTTAACATTTTAAATATTTTTTAATATTTAATATTTTTAATATTTTTAAGAAATAGCACATGAAATTATTTGTTATTATATTTTTATACAGGGTGATTCAGTCGCGACCCGCCGAATTTCACTACTGTTCCAAAGTTATGACCATTTGCATTTCAGTCAAATGGTCATAACTTTGGAACAGTAAGACCTCTGAGCTTTGTTTATTGCATTTTAGAAAGGTAATAGGTAGGCCTATCTTTTAAGAGAAAAAAAAAATTCAAGTTACTTACCATCTGGCTGAGCAAATTGAGATTATGTGCATTCTTATGTCTTTTTTACATTTTTTTTAACTCTGTATTTCGGCGATTTCACTTTTTTTTAATTTTGTTTTTATTAATTCTAAAAGGTCTCCCAAAGACCTTTCCAACAAGCCCAAAAAAAAAATCGACCAGAAGTTAGCAATTTTACCCTAATACCCTCCGACCACCAATCCTAAAATGTTCATACCTATTTCAGACATATTTTCACGAAATGAGCCAAGGAATACGCTGGTAAAATTCGTCGGGTCGTGACTGAATCACCCTGTATAGTAGAGCGGTTTTTTATGTTTAACGGTTGATTTTCCCAAGTGTCGGTTTTCGAGATATCGCTATTTGAAATTTGCAAAAATGTCGGTCTTTCCTACATTAAAGATATTAAAATAAAAAAAATCCAATTTTTTTACCCTTTCATAGAACTTGAGACAAACTTTCAATTGAACTTAAATTGAGTCAAATCCGATCATTTAAAGCCTTTCGATCAAAATTTTGGATTTTTGGAAATATTTTGAAAAATTTAAAACTTTGGAAAGCTCCACGGGTTTAAGTAATCTGATTTGGGTCAAATCAAGTTTAAATAATTTTTTTTTTTTTTCAAAAATTTTTTTTTTCAAAAATCCGTTTTTAAATTTGTTATCAAAACAGTGAATTCCATAAAAAATGATTAATCGTAATCGAGTGATTATTTTGTCGATTACGATTACGATTAATTGGTGCGATTAATCGCGATTACGATTACGATTTTAATCGTTTTGCAAACTCTATGTTGAATGTACTGAAATTTTTGAGGTGTGCTTACATTTTCGTTCATAACTTTTGAACCGCTGAACCGATATTGCTCAAATGCAATACCAAACTTCTCGGGAGAACTTCCAATATTTATGTTAAGTTTCAGCCATCTCTGTGCAATATTTTGTCCGCGAGAGCATTTTCCACAGACAGACAGACGGACAGACGGACAGACGGACAGACGGACATCGCTAGAATGTCTTAAAATCGATCGGGCATCATGAATATATATACTTTATGGGGTCCCAGACCGATATTTCGATGAGTTACAAACGGAATGACAAACTTATATATACCCTCTATCACTAAGTGGAGGGTATAAAAATGATTTGTAATTAAATTGGAAAAATAAATAAAAACTGATCATTGGAATTATTATTGGAATTTTCTATAGAAAAAAAAAAAAAAATAGTTATTTTAACTGACATTTTCAGTTGATTTTACTTACATAAGTTTTTGAGTGTATGTAAGATATTGGATAGTTCTTACGAGTGTACTGATCATTTCATAGTTATATGAGCAGTATTTGCTGAGTTATTTGAGCCTTCACTAAGTCTTGTAACACCTCAAGAATATTAGTAATATTCTTGAGCTGATATTAAAGAATGGCGCTCTCTAGGAGCCAGTAGAAGAACTAAATTTGTTTTATCTCTATATTATAAAGTCTCTGGTGATTCTTTACAATAAACTAACAAAAATGCGTTAAATGAACTTTAAACAATACAAGAATAAAAAATAAGAAATAAAATAAATAGAATAAAATAAATAAATAAATAGAATAAACATATGAAATATAACACTTTTTTTTGATTTTGCGCTATGAACAACTGAAAATGGTAATTTATCAATATTTTCACAAAAAATTAGTACTAGAGAGTTCTTAACTATTGTCTTGGCTACAATTTTTGTCTTAGTATTGGATCGAAAATCTCAATGGTTTGGCTGTTATAGGCCAAAATATAAAAAAAAAAATTACAAAAAGTGTTGAATTTTCTACATTTTCGACTTTTTGACCATGAAAACGAAGTTTTTTCTAAGTACTATGTTCAGAGAAATTGTAGCCCGAGATAATAGCTACAACTTTACTTTTGAAAATAAGTCAAAATTTCAAATAGTTTACGAAATATGAGCCCAAGAAAATTTGCAAATTTTCCAAAAAAAATAAAGTCTGAGAAAAAACTTCAAGTCAAAATCGGGAGGCTCGATTTTCACCGTAGACGTATGGTCTAGTTGACTTTTTTGCTCAGTACAATCCCAAGAATCAGAAACGCGAAGCGCCCATTAAGATTTTTTTCCTTCCTTACTAATCGCCCCACCCTAGTGTAGATACTAAACTACAATTTAGGACCCTACCAAGTATTAAAAAGTGATTTTGAAAAATTACCTTAGACGTTAGGACACCTTTAGTGTCCAAGCTGCATTTAATAAGTACTAAAACATATCCAAAAATAAAGTAAATCGGAAGGGGTCGGGTCTAAAAGTAAGTGATTTGGCCAGGAATGCCTCATATACTTTATGGGGTCCTAGACCAATATTTCGTTGTGTTACATACGGAATGACAAATTTTTATATACCCTCTATCACCAGAGTTGAGGGCACACAGAAAAAAATATGGAGGAAAATATTTTTAGTAATCAATTGTTTAAATTCCCAAAAAAAAATTGAGTAATTTTTTAATTGACTCAATTAAAAATTTACTCAAAAATTTAAAAATTATTTAAGTAAATAATTTAATAAAAATTTAATAGTTTTTTTAATTTCTTTTTAACTGTCATAGTTTTTTTAATTCTCGTTTAGTTTATGGTTTTTTGTATAGGTATATGAACGTTTTTAAACGTCTTTATAAAATTTTCTTATGTCTTTGAGACATAAATATGTTTGGTAAAGTTTGAAAAAACAAGTTTTTGATTTTTTTTTTGTAAAAAAATTTAAAACTTTTTTAAACTTTAAAAAAAAATAAATAGATAAATTTTGAGTAAATTTTTAATTGTGTCAATTAAAAATTTACTTAATTTTTTTTTCAAACATTTAATCAATTTTTATTAAAAATTTACTCAAATTTTTTTTCAAACATTTAATACATTTTTATTAAAAATTTACTCAATACTATTAAATCGTTTACTGGTGCAAAATTGAGTAATTTTTTACTCAATAGTATTAAAAATTTACTCAAATATTTTTTTTATTTTTTTCTGTGTAGCTTACCCTAGATATATTCATTTGGAGGTTAAAATACGTCTCACAAAAATTAAGAACTTTCGGAAATGGGTAAGGCGTTCAGCATGGTCCTTGAAGTTTAAAAAACGGATTACAAGGAAAAATATGAATTTTTGTATGTTTTCGCATTTCTTTGGTATTTTAAGTTAAGTTTAAATTCAAGTGGTTACAGAATTATGATGTGGAGTAAAATGCCTTTCTAATAAGGTACTAAAAACTAAAATCGGTTGAAAATTTTAGCTCACTCATTTTTAGATACTAAACTACAATTTAGGACCCTACCAAGTATTAAAAAGTGATTTTGAAAAATTACCTTAGACGTTAGGACACCTTTAGTGTCCAAGCTGCATTTAATAAGTACTAAAACATATCCAAAAATAAAGTAAATCGGAAGGGGTTGGGTCTAAAAGTAAGTGGTTTGGCCAGGAATGCCTCATATATTTTATGGGGTCCTAGACCAATATTTCGATGTGTTACATACGGAATGACAAACTTTTATATACCCTATATCACCAGAGTGGAGGGCACACAGAAAAAAATATGGAGGAAAATAATTTTAGTAATCAATTGTTTAAATTCCAAAAAAAAAAAAATTGAGTAATTTTTTAATTGACTCAATTAAAAATTTACTCAAAAATTTAAAAATTATTTAAGTAAATAATTTAATAAAAATTTAATAGTTTTTTTAATTTCTTTTTAACTCTCATAGTTTTTTTAATTCTCGTTTAGTTTATGGTTTTTTGTATATGTATATGAACGTTTTTAAACGTCTTTATAAAATTTTCTTATGTCTTTGAGACATAAATATGTTTGGTAAAGTTTGAAAAAACAAGTTTTTGATTTTTTTTGTAAAAAAATTTGAAACTTTTTTAAACTTTTTAAAAAAATAAATTGATAAATTTTAAGTAAATTTTTATTGACACAATTAAACAGTTACTTAAAAACCAACGAAAAATTTTGAGTAAACTTTTAATTGTGTCAATTAAAAATTTACTTAAATTTTTTGGCAAACATTTAATAAATTTTTATTAAAAGTTTACTCAATACTATTAAATCGTTTACTGGTGCAAAATTGAGTAATTTTTTACTCAATAGTATTAAAAATTTACTCAAATATTTTTTTTTTATTTTTTTCTGTGCATAAAAACAGCTGATTCATTACGTTACTTTTATGTTTTTTTTATACCCTCCAACCACAGTATGGGGGTATCCTCACTTTGTCATTCCGTGTGTAACGCATCGAAATATCGGTCTAGGACCCCATAAAGTATATATTTTATTGATCAGTGATCGATTCTAAGACATTCTAGCGATGTCCGTCCGTCCGTCCGTCTGTCCGTCTGTCTGTCCGTCTGTAGAGGACACGATACAGTCCAAAATAAAAGAGCTAGACTTCCGAAGTTTGGCACGAATATGTCTTATATTCCTAGGGAGGTTAAGTTCGGAAGTGGGCAAAATCGAACCAAGGGGAAAAAAGTTCCCCCTTAGAGAACTAAACCAACCCAAGAAAAACTGCATTTTTTGCAGAGTTTTTTGTACTTTTGGTAAGCAAATGCAACATTCTTATCTCAGAAGAAGTTCAAAATCGCAAGGGGAAGGTGCCCCCTAACGTCTCCCACTAACCCCCCCCCCACCCCAAAAAAAAAAAAGACGCCCCTGGATTTTTTTTTTTATATTTTTTTTTACATTTTGGAGGGTATAAAAGATTCGGCACAGCCGAATGTAACACTCTCACTTGTTTTTTTTGTTTTTTGTTAGAAAAAGAACAAAAAACCCCTGATTAATTACATTTACGTTACATTTACGCTTGCATAAACCAGCCGTGGTCGTGGATGGGACACACTCTTCGTAAAGATGTAGCTGATATTGCTCGTAAAAGTTTTGAGTGGAACCTACAAGGAAACCGCAGTAGGGGCCGCCCAAAGTTCACATGGCGAAGATCAATTGATGATGAATGTAATAGGATGAGGGTGACGTGGCCACAAGTTAAGCTATTGGCACAAAACAGGCAGAGTTGGCGTGTATTCGTAAATAATCTTTGTGTTGCTAGAAGCTCCACTATGGAGTAGTATTTTAAATTTCATATTTTAATAAATATATTGTTAATTAAAATATTAACTAATAAAAAAAAAAAAACAGCCCAGCAAACCTTAGATTACCAAATAAGATATAAAATAACGTGATTGCTTATTTTATAAATTGCAGCAATTTATAATTGATTGCTTATTTTAATTGATTGCTTATTTTATAAATTGCAGCATTGATGATTTTAACAGGGGATGATACTCAAGGTAATGCATCCACATTATTACAAAGAATACCAGTAAGTTATAAAATAATTGATCAAATTTAAAGCAAAGCACACGAGTAAGGTATAAAATAAAGCATACCAGTATATAATATATAAGGTGTTACGAGTAGTGAAAAAGTAATTTTGTATTAAATTTACTCACATTATTGTAAGTGAGTGTAAGTAGATAAAATATGCTCGTGAGTGAGTGTGTATCATTAGAAAATTCCTGTCGTGACCCCATCTCTAGTTAAAACTTATGCATTTTTTTATAAAATATTTATTTTTTATTATGCATCCAATTATAAATAATGCATTATTTTAAACTTTAAAATAATACATAATGTAACCAAATATAAGTCATATATGATTTAATGTTTAGAAATAATAAATATGAAATAAATTTTTTCCAATAATCATGCATTACGTAACAAATTATGAGTAAAGCATTATTTTTCACCTTAATATAATACGTTGTGGAACAAATGTTTGGTAAGACATCCTAAAATAATGCTTCAAATAAGGTATATACATTGGTAATGTGTTATATAATCACCACCCATTACCAAAGTTTTGCTGGGAGCCTTCAACCAAGTTTTACTGTAAGTGCTTTGTTGCTGCCAAAATTGACATAAATGAATGACCTTTAATTTAAAATTGTTTTTAAGGTAAAAAAACAATTAATAAATAAATTAAAGTTTACAGCTTTTAATGATATGCTATCAACCAAATAACCCCAAAATAGCACCTGTTTTACAATTTACATTAATTTATCATTTGCATGTATTAAATTACTGAATGCGGTTTCATATTGTATTAATTAATTTTAATTTGTTGAAATTTATTTTCAATATATTAACCATAATAAATGTGTCGTACAAAAGTAAGAAATTAATATAAAGAGACTAAAAAGGCCTAGCTAAACTCCCTTTTAAGGTTCTAACTACAAACACACAATGTCGGCTAAAAATATCACAAATTTTATCGATTTCAGCAGATCTCACAATATACACTGGTTGCCAACTAATTAGAAACGTTTCTATATCACCGTCCGACAGCTAATATTAAACATGCACCAGATGATATACGTCTCAAAGTAGAGATCAAATGGAATAAAACTGCATTTACAGTTTTTCATTTCGTGATTCTGTTTCGTTTTAAAAATAATTCAAAGTTTTAAAGGATACATTTTGTAAAATATTTTTTAAATATTTGTACTTGCACTAGGATGACACTGGTGATGGCAAATACAAGTGAAGGATCTCTCCTAATTTTTCCATTTTTCTATTTTGCCATACCAGGATAAAAGGATGTGAATAAAGTCATTTGAAAACTTCATCAAAATATTTTGTTGAAAATTTTGAATGATACTGAAGGACACATTTTTGAATGAACGTAACTTGCCTCCTTTTTCCTGATATGTAAAAATAATAAAATAGGAAACTTTGGGGAGATCCCCCTCTTTCATGTCCTATCAATAGTGACATGCTAGGACAAGTACAAATATGAAAAAAATATTTTATAAAATTTAATTCTCGAAAACTTTGAAGTCCTTTTAAAAGGAAACAGGAACACGAAATATAA
This sequence comes from Pegoplata infirma, assembly GCA_963921195.1. Taxonomy (NCBI): domain Eukaryota; kingdom Metazoa; phylum Arthropoda; class Insecta; order Diptera; family Anthomyiidae; genus Pegoplata; species Pegoplata infirma. The sequence goes on from OY992538.1 coordinate 64,239,307, forward strand.
AACTGTAAATGCAGTTTTACTTCATTTAGGGTCCGATTCAGAGAAAATAGTTAAAGCCAATCATAAGTCATTTTTTCAATGTAGTTGTTGTAAACAATCATAAAAAAATTTAAATTTTGTTTGAAAATTTCAAAAAAAATAAAGACCCAGTTTGTCTCAAAATTGACAAATAATTTTAAATTTTGAGACTTTTTATGATTGTGTTTACAGTTGTGTTTCCAATTCGGTTAATCGATTAACCGATTCCTCGATTAATCGCCTCTATTTCGGTTAATGTCGAAACAAATAATTTAAAACGCAAATAATTATTCGACCCGATTAATCGGTTAAAATGGTTCGATTAACCGGTTAACGTAATTATATCTATATTCTACTAGAATTTGGTCCAAAAGTGTCCTAATTTTGCAAACACCTTTATATTTTACAAAACGATAAGAAATAAAAAAAAAGCAAAACTAACTACAGACAAAACATTTGATAACCTCAATTGAAATTCAGAATTATCCTTTTGAAATTCAGAAAAGCTAATTGAAATTTAGATATTCCAATTGATTTTTGAAAAACCAACTGAAATTCAAAAAGACCAATATTAAGGCCGCTGTTCCAAAAAAAGTAATTCACATAAAAAATGTGAAAATTAAAATTTCCGAGTTTTTTTTGTGTTGTAATTTTACATCCGAATTTCTATTTCGTTTTGTTTCACTAATAAAATTTAGTGACAGTAAAACGAATGCACTTTTTTCCTTATAATTTTTTAAATTTTAATTATTCGATTTCAACTTCGAACGAAAACGTGATCAACAAAACACTTTACTTGATTTTATGTGATTCGGAAATTTTCATGTGAATGGAAAAGTTGTGAAAGACAGAACAGAGGCCTAAAATTTGAAAACCCCAAGTGAAAATCGGAAAGCCAACTAAAATTCAGAAATCAAAAAGCCCAATTGGAATTTACAAAACTCTATTAAAAAATAAATTTAAAATTCCAAGAAAAGCTCTATTGAAATTTAGAAAAGCCATATTGAAATTCAGAAAAACCAAATAAAAATTCAGAATAGCAAATTGATAATGATGTTCAGAAACCCCAATTAAGAGTTTAGAAAAGCAAGATTGAAATTTAAAAATCACAAATGATTGATTAAAATTCAGAAAAGCAAACTGAAATTTGGAAATCTTAATTGAAATTTAAAATTCAAAATAAGATTCAGAGAAACCAATTGAAATTCAGAAATCTAAAATGAAATTCAGAAATCCCAATTGAAATTTAGAAAAGCAAAATTAAAATATAGATATCGCAATTACAACTTAGGAGAGATTGATATTCAGAAACGATTTATCGATTAATCGCCAATTTTTCCGATTAATCGACCCGAATTACCGATTAATGAGTTTTTGTCATTTTTCGAATAATGCCCTAACCGGTTAACCGGCAGGGTCGAATAATTGGAAACACTAGTTTACAGCAAACACAGGGAATATGAAGTTTGAAAATATTAAAATTTGTCATAACCAGGGCAAGGGGGTTCATGTTAATACATGTTTGTTGTCGTTAGCCTGTGAACAACTTAAAGTATTTATCTTCGTGAATCATCGAATTTGCTTAAAAATGGCATTGATTTGTTAGTGCATATTTTTTTGAATATTTTGATGAAAATGCATGTTTTTGCATGTTTTGCTTAAAATACATATTTTCTTGCATATTTTTTATTATTTAAAAAAATATATATTTTTTTTTGTTATTTTTGCTATTTTTGTTAATATTGTGATATTTTTTTCATGAAAATGTGTTCATAAAGGTTCATAAGGGTTGAGATACTTCCCTTGTCAGTGCATTTTGATAAAAAAAGAACTTAAAAAAAATATTTTTTTTTGTCAAAAAATTTAGGCAAAAAGTTGCTAACATAGTGTAGAATCCGGGAAAAAATATTAATACAATTTTCATGGAGTAATTTTGGTCAAGGGTTGCATCCAAAAGACGGAAAGGAGTGTTCCTAATTTTTTTTTATTAAACTGCGCTGACAATGAGATAACTGAATATATTTAATTTTTTTTTTTCTTATTTTTCCCGTAAAAAGTCCTAATGGCGCATCTTTTTGGGGGCAAGCATTTTCAAATTAGAAAAAATCGGGACTTGCTAACGAGTCCTACACTAGGGTGGAGCAATTTAAGCTATTTTTCGTATTTCGAAAACGTTGGGGTCGGGAAAGTTGCCTTTTAGGGTCGATATTACCACAAAAATATTGGACCTGTAGGACAACGGATATGGGGTTTTTTAACATGATAATATTTTTAGGCTGGGGTCTAATTTTAAAAAAAGTTGCAGGACGCCACCCCAGTTTGACTATATAAGCTAACGATTAAACAAAAAAGAAAATAAGAATTATAGTTTTCATTTTATTACAACCGTAAACTTCGACAATAATTTAAAATTAATAAATAAAATAAAAAAAAACACATAGTTCTGGTAGTTACACCTAGCGGTGCTAGGTGTCACTCGATTAACGCAGTATTGGCATACCAAATATCGCATTTCCAATTAGATTTGTTACCATCATCGCAAATTTTTTCCAATAAAATATTACCACATGGCAATACTAACCAGTATATTTGAAAATCGAATATGTATCTACAAGCAAGAGAAACATATCAAAATTTAAATCATTATTTAAACAAGCTACGGTGGCCTTGCTGAAGTGAGCCAGACTGGAAAACAGAAGGTTCGCTGATCGAATACGTGATCTGTCAACTTATTTTTTTTTTTTTTTATTTAGTTTTTTTTAGCTTGCACATTCCTTTTTGTTAGGGAAAAATTTGTTTGCATTAATTCTTTATACTTTTTCTTTTAATCCCGAGTAAAAATTTTTATAAGATGCAATATATAATGATATGTAACACAATATATATTTATACGCAATTTGATCCGAATAATGGTGGATGTTTTTGCATTAAAAAAGATCAACTTGTATAAAATATGATTTGATTTCATCCGAGTTTTGACCAGACATTGCTATATATTGGTGGATCTAATTAGATCTAATTGCATAAAAACATATAAAATCCTGGTGTTTTTTGGTTTAGGTTGAGATACACCACAGGTCAACGATACATTCACCAAACATATAATTTTCTAAAACAAAAAAAATGTTTGGGTACGCTTCGAACCAGATAGGTGATATACATAACCCTAATAAGGAAATGTTTAGGAACATTTTAAAAAGTTTCTTATACTTTGCCTAAAAAACTTAGAAAATTGTTGGTTAATTGGAAACATAAAAAGTTTTATATGGAACAGAATAAGCTATATATAATTTGATGTTAAATTATACAGAAAAACAGATTTTGTATTGACCCTCATATTAATTTATTTAATTATATCAACCGTACACCTTTTAATCCGAATCATGATTAAATTATATATTACTACATATGACTGTATAAAAAAATTTAAAAAATATCTCACGGATGTATAATCATATATAATTTACTAGCTTACCATCCCGGTACTTCGTTACCGGTTGTATTGAATATCGGATAATATAAGGATCAGGATTACTCTTTCGATTTAAAAAAAATGCTCTACATAGTTTTTGTTTTATTTACTTGTGGACGTTTAAGTCTTTCATAAAATAATATTTTAATGAATAATTTAAACAATAAAATTTGAATAACTTGACTGGTACGTCATCATGCTCGTTTCGATGAAAAAATATATTGACAATTTTCGAGCCCTTACTCGGGTTTTAAGATTTTGAGTGAATAAATATTTCAGTGAAAAAAAAAAATTGGAATAAAAATAATTTTGAGTGGAAAAACATATAGAGAGAACAAATATGGAGTCAACAAAGTTAAATACGTAAAATTTAAGTAAAAAGTATCATACCATATTGTTCTCAGCTCTATTCCACTTCGTTCCCCGTTTTATTCCATTTCACTTCCAAGTCTATCTCCTTTCGTTCCATGTAATTTTCATTCCTCTCCGTATAATATGCGTTAAAAAAATAAAAAGTTCTATTGTCTTTATATTGTAGATATAAAAAGTACCATTTTACACCACTGTTACCAGGTACCCCTTTTTACCCTAAAATTTTAAAATATGTCCTTGTTTTGGGTGTTATTTTTGCGGCTTTTAGTTCAATAGTTTTTTGCCTGCCCCCTTTTCCCCGTAAAATTATATTTTCCAAAAACTATTTTTTTGTGCTAGGTGATCCTTTATTTAAAACATCAAGTTTCTGAACCATTATTTCAAGAAATATAAGAATAACCAAATTTGCACTTTTTATCCCCTTTACGATCGGTCGCGACCCTTAGAAACAGAATTTCCAAAAATAACTTTTTAAAGCATTCAAAATTTCAGTGCCTAGGATAATTACTTCATAAAATATAAAAAGTATCAAAAAACACTTTTTTACAGCTCTAGAAACATAATTTTTTGAAAATACTTTAGCAGAATGTTTTTTTCCCCGAAGTCCCCTACATTCCAAAATTCAAGCTTCAACGCTCATTATTATAGGAACAAAAAAAGTACCAAAATTACACTTTCTTACCCCCGTTAGAAACGAAATTTCAAAAAAGTATCTCTTCCAGAAGGTTTTTTTCTTCACCGAAAAATCCTACATTCCTTTTTATAAAATGTTCTTTTTATAAAAGGTACTTTTTATAAAAGGTACTTTTTATAAAAGGTTCTTTTTATAAAAGGTACTTTTTATAAAAGGTTCTTTTTATAAATGGTTCTTTTTATAAATGGTACTTTTTTTATAAAAAAAAAATAAAAGGTACTTTTTATAAAAGGTACTTTTTATAAAAGGTACTTTTTATAAAAGGTACTTTTTATAAAAGGTACTTTTTATAAAAGGTACTTTTTATAAAAGGTACTTTTTATAAAAGGTACTTTTTATAAAAGGTACTTTTTATAAAATGTACTTTTTATAAAAGGTACTTTTTATAAAAGGTATTTTTTATAAAAAGGTACTTTTTATAAAAGGTACTTTTTATAAAAGGTACTTTTTATAAAAGGTACTTTTTATAAAAGGTACTTTTTATAAAAGGTACTTTTTATAAAAGGTACTTTTTATAAAAGGTACTTTTTATAAAAGGTACTTTTTATAAAAGGTACTTTTTATAAAAGGTACTTTTTATAAAAGGTACTTTTTATAAAAGGTACTTTTTATAAAAGGTAATTTTTATAAAAGGTACTTTTTATAAAAGGTACTTTTTATAAAAGGTACTTTTTATAAAAAGTACTTTTTATAAAATGTATTTTTATAAAAGGTACTTTTTATAAAAGGTACTTTTTATAAAAGGTACTTTTTATAAAAGGTACTTTTTATAAAAGGTACTTTTTATAAAAGATGCTTTTTATAAAAGGTACTTTTTATAAAAGGTACTTTTTATAAAAGGTACTTTTTATAAAAGGTACTTTTTATAAAAGGTACTTTTTATAAAACGTACTTTTCATAAAAGGTACTTTTTATAAAAGGTACTTTTTATAAAAGGTACTTTTTATAAAAGGTACTTTTTATAAAAGGTACTTTTTATAAAAGATACTTTTTATAAAAGGTACTTTTTATAAAAGGTACTTTTTATAAAAGGTACTTTTTATAAAAGGTACTTTTATGAAGGGTACTTTTTTTAAAAGGTACTTTTTATAAAAGGTACTTTTTTTAAAGGTATTTTTTATAAAAGGTAAATTTTATAAAAGGTAAATTTTATAAAAGGTACTTTTTATGAAAGGTACTATTTATAAAAGGTACTTTTTATAAAAGGTTCTTTTTATAAAAGGTTCTTTTTATAAAAGGTACTCTTTATAAAAGGTACTTTTTATAAAAGGTACTTTTTATAAAAGGTACTTTTTATAAAAGGTACTTTTTATAAAAGGTACTTTTTATAAAAGGTACTTTTTATAAAAGGTACTTTTTATAAAAGGTACTTTTTATAAAAGGTACTTTTTATAAAAGGTACTTTTTATAAAAGGTACTTTTTATAAAAGGTACTTTTTATAAAAGGTACTTTTTATAAAAGGTACTTTTTATAAAAGGTACTTTTTATAAAAGGTACTTTTTATAAAAGGTACTTTTTATAAAAGGTACTTTTTATAAAAGGTACTTTTTATAAAAGGTACTTTTTATAAAAGGTACTTTTTATAAAAGGTACTTTTTATAAAAGGTACTTTTTATAAAAGGTACTTTTTATAAAAGGTACTTTTTATAAAAGGTACTTTTTATAAAAGGTACTTTTTATAAAAGGTACTTTTTATAAAATGTACTTTTTATAAAAGGTACTTTTTATAAAAGGTTCTTTTTAAAAAAGGTACTTTTTATAAAAGGTACTTTTTATAAAAGGTACTTTTTATAAAAGGTACTTTTTACCCTTTTTACCCCCGTAGAATCAACATTGGCAAAAATCCAGCCTTATTGAATCTTTTTTCCGGAAGGTGAACCTACATTACAAATTTCAAGTTTCTAGTACCATTATTTAAGTATATGTAAAAGGTACTAAGTATATGTAAAAGGTACTAACTCAAAGTACAGTTTTTTACCCTTTTTTCCCCCTTAGAATCATCATTGGCAAAAATCCAGCCTAAATGGATCTTTATTCCGAGAGGTGAACATACAGTCCAATTTTCAAGTCTCTATGACTATTATTTCAGGAGATATAAAAAGTACCAAAAGTACACTTTTTTACCCATTTTACCCCCTTAGAATCATCATTGGCAAAAACCCAGCCTTAGTGATTTTTTTTTCCGGGAGGTAAATTGCAAATTTCAAGTTTCTAATACCATTATTTAAGGAAATAAAAAAGGTACCAAAAGTACAGTTTTTTACCCTTTTTACCCCCTTAGAATCATCATTGGCGAAAATCCAGCCTTAGTAAATCTATATTCCGGGAGGTGAACATACAGTCCAAATTTCAAGTCTCTGTGACAATTATTTAAGAAAATATAAAAGGTACCAAAAGTACAGTTTTTTACCCTTTTTACCCCCTTAGAATCAACATTGGCAAAAGTCCAGCCTTACAGGATCTACATTCCGGTAGGTGAACATACAGTCCAAATTTCAAGTCTCTATGACCATTATTTCATGAGATATAAAAAGTACCAAAAGTACAGTTTTTTACCCTTTTTAACCCCTTATAATCAACACTGGCAAAAATCCGGCCTTAGTGTATCTATGTTCCGGGAGGTGAACATACAGTCCAATTTTCAAGTCTCTATGACCATTATTTAAGGAGATATAAAAAGTACCAAAAGTACAGTTTTTTACCCTTTTTACCCCCTTAGAATCAACACTGCCAAAAATCCAGCCTTAGTGGATCTATATTCCGGGAGGTGAACCTACAGTCTAAATTTCAAGTCTCTAGCTTCAGCGGTTTGGGCTGGGCGATGATGAATCAGTCAATAAGTCAGTCAGTCAGTCAGTCAGTCAGTCAGTCACATTACTCTTTTATATATATAGATTATGTTTGTATCAAGTTATATATTGTAATATATGTTTATTTTTACTCGGGATTATAAATAAAAAAAAATTATATATTCATATTTTTCTAAATTTTCTAGTTGTTTTGCTTTCTGAATTTTGTGATTTTTTCTGAATATATCTGCATTTTCTGACTTATTTTTTGTATTTTCTGATTTGTTCTTACAATCAAGATAAAAACTCTGTAAAATACATTGTAAAATGACTGTAATCTCAATTCAACAGATGTTTGACAGAGTATTCTGTCAAAATACAGATTTAAAGAAAATACTTTGAATTTTTTGTGACAAAAAACAAAGTTTTATCTGTTATATTACTTTTAACCTTGTAATCTTTTTTTTACAGATAATTAACAGATATTTCTGCAAAAATACAGCTTTTGGCAAAACACTTTGTATTTTTTGTAACCAAATACTAAGTTTTGTCTGTATTTTAAACATTAATTTAAGAAAATTTCAAAATAAACTGCATTTAACTACAGAGTTTTTTCTATAAAATTTTGGTTGCATCAAATACATTTTACAAATATATTTATTTTAACAGAGTTTTTCTTTGCTAAATGGTGCTTTATTTAACCAATATTTTACTAGAGACTCTGTAAATTAACAGTTTTTTTGTCCAAAACATTTAACAGAGTTTTATAGTAAAAACAGAGTTTTTTCTGCCAAAAACTCTAATATTTAACCAATATTTTACTATAAAGTCTGTAAATTAACAGTTTTTTTTTTTTGTAAAAATCATTTTACAGAGTTTTTAGTAAAATTACCAAGTAATGTTGCTAGCTGGAAAAGTACGGTGAACTCTGTTTAATTAGCAGAGTTTTTCTATAATTTACCAGAGTTAATATTTTGAGTGTAGTTTTCCAAATTTTTTGTAAATATTGATAATTTTGAGAAATTTTTTGGAGTTCTTTTTTTCTGAATATTTTTTTAACCCCAACATATTTTTTTTGCAAATATGTGAGGGTTATTCGTAAAAATGCCGCAGAGTTTTGTACTCTTGCCCAAAAAATTAAATCATGATAATGTTTTATTTAATAAAAACTTTTTACGAATAACCCTCACATATTTGCAAAAAAATATGTAAGGGTTAAAAAAATATTCAGAAAAAAAAGAACTCCAAGAAGTTTCTCAAATTAATCAATATTTACAAAAAATTTGGAAAACTACACTCAAAATAATAACTCTGGTAAATTACAGAAAAACTCTGCTTATTTAACAGAGTTCACCGTACTTTTCCAGCTAGCAACATTACTTGGTAATTTTACTAAAAAACTCCGTAAAATGATTTTTACAAAAAAAAACTGTTAATTTACAGACTTTATAGTAAAATATTGGTTAAATATTAGCGTCTTTTGACAGAAAAAAACTCTGTTTTTAACTATAAAACTCTGTAAAATGTTTTGGACAAAAAAACTGTTAATTAACAGAGTCTCTAGTAAAATATTGGTTAAATCAGTGGTCGGCAGATAGAGGGAACATTTTTGCATTTTTCTAAAACATTTCTTCGTCTACCCGCTTTTTTAAATGCTACCATGACACTAAATAAAATATTTGTATTTTTAATGCTCTCAGTTGTGAGTTTCGTTGACATTCGCGTTGTCTATGTGCAAATAGCCAATTTCATAATGCACCAGCGTGCAATGGGTGCCAACCACTGGGTTAAATAAAGCACCATTTAGCAAAGAAAAACTGTGTTAATTTACATATATTTGTAAAATGTATTTGATGCAACCAAAATTTTATAGAAAAAACTCTGTAGTTAAATGCAGTTTATTTTGGAATATTCTTTTTTAAGTTTTCTGTGAAATTAATGTTTAAAATACAGACAAAACTTAGTTTTTGGTTACAAAAAATACAAAGTATTTTGCTAAAATCTGTATATTTGCAGAAATATCTGTTAATTGTCTGTAAAATAAAGATTACAAGGTTAAAAGTAATATAACAGATAAAACTTTCAGTATTCAAAGTATTTTCTTTAAATCTGTATTTTGACAGAAAACTCTGTCAAACATCTGTTGAATTGAGATTACAGTCATTTTACAATGAATTTTATAGAGTTATTATTTTGAGTGTAAGAACAAATCAAGAAAATACAAAAAATAAGTCAGAAAAATGCAGATATATTCAGAAAAAATCACAAAATTCAGAAAGAAAAACAACTAGAAAATTTAAAAAAATCTGAATATATAATTTTTTTTATTTATAATTAAATAAAAAAGTATAAAGAATTAATGCAAAAAAATTTTTCCCTAACAAAAAGAAATGTACAAGCTAAAAAAAACTACATAAAGAAAAAACAAGTAGAAAAATTAAGTTCGACTTTGTCGAATCTATGAATACCCTCCACAATGTCATCTGATAGTAATTTTCTAAAAAAATTTCAAAAAATTTCATCACAAATTTTTTATTAGAAATACATATATTATATTGAGTAAAACTTTTTTTTAATCAATCAAATTTTTTTGAGTGTAAAATTTTTTTGACTGTCAGCAATTTTTTGAGTGTGACATTTCATTAAAAAAAAAATTATGTATATATTTTTTTTTGAGTGTAACATTTTATTTAGTGTAAATATTTTTTTTAGTGTACAATTTCTTTGAGTAACAAAATTACTTTGTAAAATATTTTTGCTGTTTTATACCCATATGCAATACAAAAAAAAAATATTTCACATATTTCCCACTTTTTATTTTACTTCATTTGATTTTTTTTCCAAAAATTCTTACTATACACCGTTACATACAGTTACAATAACAAAACAATAACAAATATTTACTTGTCTAACAACTAAACTGCACCCCACGACAAGAAAACAAACAACAACAAGTTTTAAAAAATGGTATTTCACCATGCTTTTAAAACTTGTTTAACGAGTTTTCAACAGTTTAAGGTGAAACAAATCTGAAATTCAGTGCTTTGCTTATAACTTTTGAACCACTGAACCGATTTTGCTGAAATTGAAAACCAAATAGCCATGGGGAACGACAAATATATATGCTAAGCTTCAGCCCCCTCAGAATTGTCTTACGAAAGTTATAGTGGTTTTAATCTTGTAAATTCGAAAAATACCCTTGCCGAAATTTACTCTTTTGCTCATAACTTTTGAACCACTGGACCGATTTCGCTGGATTGCAATACCAACCTGACCCGGTAACTGGAGAACATATATGTCAAACTTCAGGAGCCTCCGTAAAGTCTTTCAAAAGTTAGCGTGTTTTCAACGGACAGACAGACAGACAGACAGACAGACAGACAGACAGACAGACAGACAGACAGACAGACAGACAGACAGACAGACAGACAGACAGACAGACAGACGGACGGACGGACGGACGGACGGACATCGCTACATCGACTTAAAATCGATCAAGGATCATGAATATATATACTTTATGGGGTCTTAGACCAATATTTCGATGTGTTACAAACGGAATGACAAACTTATATATACCCTCTATCACTAGAGTGGAGGGTATAAAAATAAGTTGACAGATCACGGATTCGATCAGCGAACCTTCTGTTTTCCAGTCTCGCTCACTTCAGCAAGGCCACCGTAGGTTGTTTAAATAATGATTTAAATTTTAATATGTTTGTTTTGCTTGTAGATACATATTCGATTTTCAAATATACTGGTTAGTATTGCCATGTGGTAATATTTTATTGGAAAAAATTTGCGATGATGGTAACAAATCTAATTGGAAATGCGATATTTGGTATGGCAATACTGCGTTAATCGAGTGACACCTATCGCCGCTAGCTGTCACTACCAGATCTATGTATTTTTTTTATTTTATTTATTAATTTAAAATTATTGTCGAAGTTTACGGTTGTAATAAAATGAAAACTATAATTCTTATTTTCTTTTTTGTTTAATCGTTAGCTTATATAGTCAAACTGAGGTGGCGTCCTGCAACTTTTTTAAAATTAGACCCCAGCCTAAAAACATTATCATGTTAAACGTTTTTATTAAATAAAACATTATCATGATTTAATTTAAAAATGGGCAAGAGCACAAAACTCTGCGGCATCTTTGAGTTGAAAATAGTGCCTGCGGTCAGTACCGTAGTACCGGGAATACCGGTATTCCCGGTTCTCGGTATTACCGGGAAATGGTACCGGTTTCCCGGTTCTTGAATTATTCCCGGTATTCCCGGGAATACCGGTATTCCCGGTTCCGGTTCTGACGGTATTCCCGGGACTACCGGTATGCAAATTTTGTAAAATTTTGTATAATTAAAATTTGTTCTTCGCTTTTACCAAAAAAATTGCAAAACATGTGAAAAACACCATTTCCATTTTTTTATGAATTTAAGAAGAAAATAATTACATGATTTTCAAATAATTTTACAAACACAACTAAATATTTCTGAAATACTGATTAAATGGTGTAATTTTAATATTTTATGGTTTAGTATTTTTTTGTTTTTTGAGAACCGGTACCAGGATCAGAACCGGGAATACCGGTATTCACGGGAATATATCTAGAACCGGGAAACCGGTTCCAGAGCCGGGAATACCGGTATTCCCGGGAATACCGAGAACCGGGAAATGGGGGGCACTAGTTGAAAATCGGAAAGTTCCGAACAAGGTGAATATTTTTTTTAATTCAGACATTACTAAATAAGTGTTTTTTTATTGTAAAAAAAACTTTTTTTTTTTTTTTTTTGTTTCTTGCTTTGCAAAAAATATTTTAATTAGTTTTTTGCTGAAAATATAACGTAACATTAGCTGAGTGTTGGGAAGATGAATATTTTTAAATATCGTATAATTTAATTTGGACTTTTATACATTTTGAAATTAATTTAAAAAATATATTTTTGAAGAAAATATTTTTTTACAAACAAAAAAAAATTGTTACCATACAATTTCTCAGCAATAATGTCCTATTCGGAATAAAATTAATATTTTAAGCAAAACAAAAAATCAAAAAGTTTTTTTTTCACTTTGTTCGGAACTTTCCGATTTATAAGTCCAATATTTTTGTGTGGTAATATCAACAATAAAAGGCAATTTCCCGACCCGACGTTTTCAAAACTAAAAAAAAAACTAAATTTGCTCCACTTTCACCTACATATAAATATTTTTCACAAGGGACTGAATTTTAGGTTTACGATTTTTTATGAATAAATATTAAAATAAATCAATTTTAAAATGCATATTTTTTTAGTTTTTACTGCATATTTTTTAGTTTTTGATACATATTTTTAGCGCTTAAAACGCGATTTTTAGTGCATGAACTTCCTTGCCCTGGTCATAACCAATCACTGTGAATAGGCCTATTAAGGCCTAGGCACTTGAGCGCTACTGTAGCGGTGCTGTAGCGTGACGGGCTGTTGTATTTTTCAAGCACCTACTGATTCCGTTTCAACTAGTGTTTGGGAATTCCCGGACTTTTCAATTTCCCGGGAAACGGGAAAAAATAATTTATTTCCCGGGATTCCCGGGAATCCCGGGAAATATTCATTATTAATATAAATCATAAAAAACATTAAAATTTGACCAACTTTTTATTAAAAACAGTTTTATTAGAGATAAACAATTAACTAAAACATAAAAAATCAAAAAATAAAAGTTAAAAATCCTGAAATACAATAAAACGAAACAAAAAAATATTGCAACTTTTTTCCACACAAAAAAACGCAAAAAATAGCTAAAAATCGCAAAAAATGTAAAACTGCGTTATTCAAGCAAAAACTAATATAGTTGGCAGTACTTTCAATATTTGTTCTGAAAATGTAAATTCTAGGTTCAAAATTTTTATATTTTTTTGACAATTCTTAGCAAAATTATCATTAACCGACGTATATTGTTTGATTTTTAAATTTCATGATATTGTTTTCCTATGAATATATATTTGCACTGTTCTTCCAAATAGAAAAAATACAAAAAATAGAAAATGTAATTAAACCTGTATGTAAAAAAAATATTAAAAATTAAATTAAAATAAACGTTTTTTATGTATAATGGTTTATTTTACAAAATTCCCGGATTTCCCGGGAAAAATTTAAAAAATTCCCGGGAATTCCCGTCAGTCTTTTCCCGGGAATTCCCGGGAAATCCGACCCGGGAATTCCCGGACCCCAAACACTAGCTGACACGTAAAACGTACGGAAAATCAATTTTTTTTAGATTCGGCCGCTACAGCACCGTTACGTATTCGTTTAAGTACCTATTTCTATTTAAATTAATATAAGCTAACGTATCAGCTGACACGTCGCCGAACCGTATTCGCTCAAGTAATTATACCTTTAAGGCATAATTACTTGAGCGAATACGGTTCGGAGACGTGTCAGCTGATACGTTAGCTTGTATTAAAATAAATAGAAATAGGTACTTAAACGAATACGTGACGGTGCTGTAGCGGCCGAACCTAAAAAATTTAGATTTTCCGTACGTTTTACGTGTCAGCTGATTTTATTTTTTATTTTGTGTTGAAATTTTTTCATTTGTGTGGCAGAATTGAAAAATAAATATAAATAAACGAAAAAAAATGTTTTTCTGTAAATATAAATTAAAAAAAATCACAAATAACCACTTTTAAAAATAAAATTTGTAAATTAAAATGACAAGTTGAAACGGAATCAGTAATTGTTAAAACGATACAACAGCCCGTCACGCTACAGCACCGCTACAGTAGCGCTCAAGTGCCTAGGCCTTTAGTCTGTAGTTTCAAACGTATATTACCCAGTTCGTGTTCAACGACTTTTTTTACTTTTTGTCGGACGGTGTATTATGTGCAACTTGTTTAAGACAAAGTTAACAATACTCAATACAATACTTTTTTAATCGATTAAGACATGCCCGTCCGACCGTCTGTCCGTCCGTCTGTCCATGTAAACGTTGTAAACACGATACAGGCGACCTTTTTAATCAAAAATCGGTCCATATTTAAACCTTGCAAAAGCCCCTTTAGTTTTGGCTCAAATGCCTCTAATAACCGTACTATAATAGGTATCTTTTTGAAATTTGGCAGGTAAACGTGTTTTATCTTCACAAATCACCATTCCGAAATTTAAAGGCATCGGGCCAGTTCTTTTTGAAGTCCCCATAAAAACCACCTTCCCGATTTTCACATATATCTCACAAATTTCATGAAAATAGAAAATATTTAAGTAAAATTTTGATTGTGTATGTTTAACGCGTACTTTAATAACTTCATTAAATTCGATTATCACCGGACTATTTTTGGACTTTCCCCATGTGAAAAGAAGCCTATTTCACTCATATTTGATTTGTGAGTGTTTTTTTACACTTATTAAAGATTTGACAAAATATAGATTCATCGGTCCATGTTTGAACTTAAGACCCATTTTCGGGAAAACCCTGGTGTAGGGTATTATATGGTCGGTCTTGTCCAACTATAATTTTCTTACTTGGGTTTTCCTGTTTTATATTTTTGTTATAGGTGGAATGGAAGGATTCCCACCACAAAACATATACAAATTTAAATTTGTGGTGTCTTAGAAATTGCAGTCGCTGCCGAAGGTTTTTGGATCAAAATGACCCCGGTTAACGTTTTTTGTTATCAGTATATCATTGCCCATACCATTGTTGTAGGTTCTTATTATGGTTATACCCCTACTAGTCTTGAATGAAGGGCTATCCGGGGAGTGGAGCCTCCATAAATGATCACACGGATGGATCTATGGAGTTTCATAACAAGCTTAAATTGGTTTAACGGCAGGGACTAGTATGGGATCTACAGTGGTATCATAACGGACCTCAGAGTCTTCTTTTGCTGAAGTAAAATGTCAGCTGCCGCTTACAAACTAACATATCTGCCAAGTTTAAATAATAATCATGTTATTGTTTTGCTAGTAGCATTTCTAACAATTTTCGCATGTGTACAATATTGCTTTTAACAATTTTGTGATTTAATATCATTTAAAATATAAAACAAAACTTTTGCTGGAATAAAATTTTTGAAAAATATTTCAAAACAAATTTAATATATCACACAAACATAAGGTCAGGTCATGTAATAAGTTATGCTATTGAAATAATTCATTCTCACAGACATAACTATAACATTTTAAATAAACTTTTATATGTTGAACAAACACCATATCGTTGGCTTAGTTAGAATATATGCTAAGTCCATTTTTTATTTTAAATTTTTGGAGGAATAAAAAACGGGCTTACCTAAGTTTTTGACAGAAAATTTTGTATTTTGAGCTACACTAGAATACTGCATTAAAATCTTAATGTTTATTAAAGATGGACTTAGCTCATTTGCTTACTAAGTCAGTGATATATAATTTTCTAACACCATAATATTGAGTAACAAAGGTGGTTGAGTTATTGCAAACCAAATTTTGTTAAAAAAAAATTGGTAAAAAAATAAATTTTCAAAAAATTTACAAAAAAAAAATTTCGTTAAAAAAAATTTTTTTTGTGAAAATAAAATCCTTGATAAAATTTTTGGGTGAAAAAATATTTTTTTACTTGTTGAAATAACAAATATATATATCAACAAGCATCCTAATTAAAGCATTTTGTATTTTTAGGTTATGTGGAATATACAAAAATGTTTTAGGTGTTTTTACATTTTTGTTCATAACTTTTGAACAGCTGATCCGATATCGCTCAAATACAATACCAAACTTCTCGAAAAAACAAATAGTAAGTACGTTTAGTCTTACACATATCTGTGTAATATTTTAACCGTAAAAGACATTTCAACAGACGGACATCTTTATAATGTCTTAAAATCGATCACTGATCAATATTATAAACACACTAAAAAAAAAACCTTGTAAAATGACAAGAAAAGTTTGTAATTTTTTTTTTTTGATAGCTCCTATTTGACGAGAATTCCTAGTAATTTTACAAGTTTTTTACCAATAATTTTGTAACTCTATAATTTTTAAAACATTACCCCCATAACGGAAATGGGGATTATGACCGAATTCATTTCGATTATTATCCCCATAATAGTTGTGGGGACTATGACCGTTTCCAAAACGGTCAAAATCCCAATTGGGATTATGTCCGTTCCTTGTTTGGATTACGACCGAACTTTTTTTGGTCATAACCCCCATTCATATTATGGGGAGTAAGTCCAAAGCAATTTTGGGTTTAATGCATGGAGTTTGCAAACCCCAAGCCCGGCAGAAGGCCAGCTACGCACAAAAACTTTAAAGTAAAAAAAAAAAAAAATCTTTTAATTTTGGGGATTATGACCAACTAGTATAGAAGACATAATCTCCATAATGGGGATTATGGTCATTTGTTACGTGGTCAATATCCCCATAAATCTAGGAATTATGTCCGTTTTTATTGGGATTATGTCCAAATAATTTTTGGTCATAGTCCCCACTACCATTATGGGGATTATGACTGAAATGAATTTGGTCATAAGCCCCATAACGGAAATGGGGATTATGTCCGTGGGGATTATAAGATAAAATGTTCTAAAAATTTAATTTTCTAAAATGGTAAAAAAATCATTAGCAAAAAACCTTCCATTTTTTCAATATTTAGTTTATTTACACAGTGTTTTTTTAACAAATTTCTCTACAAATTCATACGTAAATTTTCGATTTAAAGCACTTGTGGCTAATGATTTTTTCATCATTATAAAAAATTAAATTTCATGAAAATTTGATTTTGTCTTTAAGACAAAATTACGCACTTTCGAATGAGCTTGATATCAAGTCATTCGCATGTCAGGATCTTATTTTATAGGCGCTCAAAAATGGCCAAAATGGGCCTTTTTTGACATTTTAACCGCGATTTTCTCAAAATTGTGACGTGATAGAAAAATTTGAGTGACCGTTATGGAATCGGAAAACCAAATCCTATAAACTTTTTTTGGTTTCATTCGAAACGCAGCGACAAACCTCAGATTTGTAGAGCGGTGTTATTAACGAAATTATCAACTTATGGCGTTTTCTTTTCTGGAAAAAAATGTTCCACTTTCTGCACTTTTTTTTCTTTAATGACTCTTTGTGTATAGTAATGAGCAGTAAGTATAGACATGTTTGGTACTAAAAGAAAGGTATTGCCCTGTTCTTTCTAACTGTTTATAATAAAATGTCGAAACAGCATTATTTTATTCAATTAAGTATCAAAAACCCATAAATTTTTACATTTATAGAATTGGCTCAAAAACTGAGTATTATTTTAAAATGCTTTATATAGCATTAGATAGGCCTTAAAAATACCTTTCTTTTGATACCAAACGTGTCTATATTTACTGTGCATAACTGTGCACAAAGAGTCATTAAAGAAAACAAGTGAGAGTGTTAAATTCGGCTGTGCCGAATCTTTTATACCCTCCAAAATGTAAAAAAAAATGTCAGGGGCGTTTGTTTTTTTTTTTGGGGGGGGGGGGGGGGGGTGGTGGTATGGGTCAGTGGGGGATGACAGCACCTTCCCATCCCGATAAATATAACAAATGTTTCATTTATTTAACAAAAATACAAAAAAACATGTAAAAAAAGTGTATTTTTTCAGAGGTTGGATTAGTTCTTCAAGGGGGAACTTTTTTCCCCCTGGTCCGATTTTGCTCATTTACGAACTTAACCTGCCTATTAACATATGACATATTTGTGCCAAATGTCGGGAGTCTAGCTCTTTTATTTTGGACTGCATCGTGTTAACTACAGACGGACAGACGGACAGACGGACAGACGGACGGACAGACGGACGGACGGACGGACGGACATCGCTAGAATGTCTTAGAATCGATCACTGATCATAAATATATATACTTTATGGGGTCCTAGACCGATATTTTGATGCGTTACACACGGAATGACAAAGTGAGTATACCCCCATACTGTAGTTGGAGGGTATAAAAAAGTGCAGAAAGTGCGACATTTTTTTCCAGAAAAGAAAACGCCATTACATAAACCCTCTACCAATTAGTGGAGGGTATAAAAATGTATCTGAATCTAAAAATTTTACTATAAAAAATTGGATTTTCATCTAAGAATTTTTTCTATTAGAGACTTTTTCTAAAGGAAAATGACAAGGAATCTAAAACTATTTTCTGTAGGAAAAATTTCTTAGAATCTGAGTCTTTTTCTATACGAGTAATTTTTCTAAATCAGAGATTTGGTTCAGACATTTTATTTTGAGTATGGTTTTTATACCCTCCACTCTAGTGATAGAGGGTATATATAAGTTTGTCATTCCGTTTGTAACACATCGAAATATTGGTCTAGGACCCCATAAAGTATATATATTCATGATCCTTGATCGATTTTAAGTCGATCTAGTGATGTCCGTCCGTCCGTCCGTCCGTCCGTCCGTCCGTCCGTCCGTCTGTCTGTCTGTCCGTTGAAAACACGCTAACTTTTGAAAGACTTTACGGAGGCTCCTGAAGTTTGACATATATGTTCTTCATTTACCGGGTCAGGTTGGTATTGCAATCCAGCGAAATCGGTCCAGTGGTTCAAAAGTTATGAGCAAAATAGTAAATTTCGGGAAGGGTATTTTTCGAATTTACAAGATTAAAACCACTATAACTTTCGAAAGACAATTCTGAGGGGACTGAAGCTTAGCATATATATTTGTTGTTCCCCAAGGCTGTTTGGTTTTGAATTTCAGCAAAATCGGTTCAGTGGTTCAAAAGTTATAAGCAATGCACTGAATTTCAGATTTGTTTCACCTTAAACTGTTGAAAACTCGTTAAACAAGTTTTAATAGCATGGTGAAATACCAGTTTTGTAAAACTTGTTGTTGTTTGTTTTCTTGTCGTGGGGTGCAGTTTAGTTGTTAGACAAGTAAATATTTGTTATTGTTAGTGTAACTGTATATAACGGGAAAAAATCAAATAAAGTATGTGTATGATTTAATGTTAATTTGTTTTTGGTTTTTAAGGAAAAGGATGGTAATATAAAAATAGGAAAATATGTGAAATAGTTTTTTTTTGTATTACATATATGTAGGTATAAAACAACAAAAATATTTTACAAAGTAATTTGTTAATCAAAGAATTTGTACACTAAAAAAAATTTACAATCAAAAAAAAATTTACACTCAAAAAAAAAAATGTTACACTCAAAAAAAAAAATTTACACATTATTATTTTTTTGAATGAAATGGCAAACTCAAAAAAATGTTGACAGTCAAAAAAATTGTACACTCAAAAAAATTTGATTGATTAAAAGAAAGTTTGACTCAAAATAATATACATATTTCTAATAAAAAATTTGTAATGCAATTTTTTTAATTTTTTTTTAGAAAATTACTATCAGATAACATTGTGGAGGGTATGCATAGATTCGACCAAGTCGAATTAAATTTTTCTACTTGTTTTTTCTAAATTATTTCTTTAAATTTTCACTACTATGTCATAGTTGATGTGGAGTATGAATATGCATGTCAGTGAATATTTTTTGGAAAAAAATAAAAACCTACACACACACAGGAAACGAAAACTTTGACCATAAAAAACTTCTGTTATTTGTATTTACTGCACACTCAAAAAAATTACAAGAAAAAGTTTTGGAAAGAAATTTACATTCTTTGGAATTTTATAAGCCCAAAAAAATCTTACAATTAGAAACAAATTATTAGCATAATTCTTTGGAATAAATTTATTTATAAAAAATATTTTTTTTTTTTAGTTAATTTTTAAAGCTTTTATCTAGAAGAAAAGAGAAGTTTTTAATTTTTGGGGGTGGTGCGGCTAGGAAATTTCCACTTCCAACCCGAATTTAAGAGAAAGAAAGAGAATTCTTTTATAGAAAAGATTTCTAAGAATCTGAAAAAATTTTCTGGGAAAAATTTCTTAGAATCAGAAAGCTTTTAGTAATAAGAAATGTATCAGAATTTATCTAAAGGAAAATGAGTTTAAGAATTCTTGAAAAATCTTACAATTTTTAAATAAAAGAAATCTAAGAGATTTTCTATAGCAATAAATCTAAGAATTTTTCTATAGGAAAATTTTTGAAAATCTTTAAATAAGTTTTTTTCTATAAGAAAAATTACAGAATTTTTCTATTGAAAAAATCCAATTGGGATTGTTACCGTTTTGGAAACAGTCATAGTCCCCGGTCGGCAAAAAATAAACCAATTCCACTAAAATTTGATCTGTGTGTGTTTTCTACACTAAATAAAGATCTAACAAAAGACAGATCAAATCGGTCCATGTTTGGACCGATTGGATCTGTGGGACCAATTTTCCGGAAAACACCGGTGTTGGGTATCATATGGTCGGTCTTGACCGACTATAACTTTCTTACTTGTTTTTTTTTTTTAAATAATGTTACTGAAAAAATTTTTTTGAGTGTATATTAGAGTGTCCCTTATTTTGGAATATTATTCCTATCTGTCTTCTCATTCCGAATGGGAGTAGAGTCGAATATCTATTAATATTATAATTTGATAACACAGTGACACAAAACCGAACTTTCTGAATCGGAATGGGATAAAACCAAAAGCAATTGAAAGTTGACATTTGACATAACAAACCCCTCAAGGCGTTTTTTTAGTTCAGCACAAGATTTTTTTTACACGCATTTAAAGTTGGTAATTTTAAAGCATTGAAAGCTTTTGTGTGCTAAACATGTTCTACATTAGGGCCCCTGGTGCAGGCCCTTATTGGACATGTGAGGTCTAGCGTCCAAACTTAAGCTCGAAATTACGTTAGCTATAACCGGTATGAATTTCGCTGAAAACGTCACTGAAACGCCACTAACTGAATAGTCAAATTATTAAAAATAATCCTCTGTTCACCGTTGCGTATGATTGTTATTTAAAGGCAATTAAAAAATTAATCATACGCCTTACAAAGTTTTCAAGCAAACATAATTATAATTGTAATAAAAGTTAACCAACTTCAAATGAGTGTAAAAAAAATATAGCGCTGAACAAAAAAAAAAGCTTAGAGGATTTTATTATGTAATATGTTAACTTTCATTTCCTTTTGGTTTCATCCCATTCCGATGTTGGTTGTTGCACTGTGTCATTAACGTTTTGTCATTGAAAACCCTTTGCTACTTGTGGTATATTTGCTAAATAATCGTGACAGTGGAATCGGACAAATTCCAAAATATATGAGGCATTCCACACCAAATGTCCAGCGAAAAAAAAATGTGTACCGTAAACTTCTGAATAGGTTGTATGGATAGCCCTATATGGAACTTAGAAAATTGCGTTTTTGGTTTTTCAATTTTTCAAAAACTGAGCTTAGGAGGCGTGGTCAAATATTGGAAAAAAGGTAAAATTTGTGGCGAGTTGACTTGATTAAATATGCTTGTATTTTCTTGTTACAACGTATGAGTATGAGTAATATTTATGCAATTAATAATACTCATTCGCAACGTTAAAACATGAAAATACAAGCAAATTACAAAATTGTTATGAAATTTAAAATTCAAATGCGATTTTCAAAAAAAAAAAAAACGAAAAACTCATGTCTGATTTTTTGTTTTGTGGATGAACAAACATCTAAACTTAAAAATTAAAAAAAAAAATGGCCGGATTTTTGATAAATTTACTTTTTTAAAAAATGGAAAATTTCAGAACGGGTTCTGAAAATTTTCCAAAAAAAAACATTTTTAATCGATAGCCCATACAAAACTAAATAAGAATGTTAATTTTTGAGATTGTGTTGCATTCCGTTTTAATGTGATAAATATTTAATCAAGGCAACTCGCCACAAATTTTACCATTTTTCCAATATTTGACCATGCCTCCTAAGCCTAGTTTTTGCAAATTAGAAAAACCAAAAACGCAATTTTCTTAGCTCCATATAGGGCTATCCAAACAACATATTCGGAAATTTATGGAACACATTTTCTGTAGCGGGACGTTTGGTATGGAATGCCTCATATGTAGATTAAGCAAAAAATTACCAACTTAAATAAATTTTTCTATGAAAATATCATAGTTTTAATTAGTAAAGAAAATAATGACCTCAAGCTACAATAAACCTAATCAAAATATAATATTTTAAAGGTCGAATAAATCTATTTTCAATTTTTAATAAAAATTAATCAGAATGACCTCAAGCTACAATAAACCTAATCAAAATATAAAATTTTAATGGTCTAATAGAACTATTTTCAATTTTTAATAAAAATTAATCAGTAAAATAATAATAAAAAAATAAAAAATCCAATCAAATTTTGTTAGTTTGTATGTAAAAATGATTTTTAAGGCCCCGTCGCTTAGGGAAGACGTGGTCGTAGGGGCGTTAAATGGCTCATGCGTTTTTTTCAAGTCACATAGCAACAGGTACCGTCTCAACATTCCCAAAATAAAGGACACTCTAGTGGAAACATATATATGTTCGTATCTATCAAATAAATTGAAAAGTTTTATGGGTATTTGCTAACGATTGATTTCGGCAAACAAAATGGGAAACCAAAAAAAATAAAACAGAAAAACAATCGTCCTAAAAACAAACAGCAAGCAACATTTAAACAACAAATGAAACTAAAACAAAAATTATAAATGTTCCAAGTGAAAAATAAAACAAGAGGAGACCATTAAAAAGTTTTACATGATGTACCCCATGGTTAAAATGTTTAGAATGTTGTTGAATGTACATACAGTCAAACTCGGTTATAACGAACTCGGTTATAACGAACTCGGTTATAACGAATTCTCGGTTATAACGAACTAATTCTAAAGTCCGACGTTTTGGCATCAATTTTCACACAAAATACTTCTTTTATAACGAACTCGGTTGTAACGAATCCTCGGTTAAAACGAACTGCTTATTATGGTCCCACGAATACAATTTCATGTGTATTAACCTTTTTATAACGAACTCCCATAAATATTTTGAAATGTGCGGCAATCATTTTTACCAAACTCACTAAAAGTTTGAAATTTTTGGTCAATGTTTTTTGTCAATAATTTTGAAAGAATTTATTTATATTTCTTATGTTTTCTTCTCGATAAGTAGTTAATTTATGAAAAAAAGCATCAAATGAAATGAATTTGGACCAATTTTTTTGGATATAAAACTAATAAAACCCGCTTATAGCGAACTTTGCTTATAACGAACTAATCTTACTGGTCCCTCGTAGTTCGTTATAACCGGGTTCGACTGTATTTATATTTTCAAAAGTAAAAACAATAAGAACTTAAGTGTTGTAAAGGGGCGTTCAGGTCAACATTTATAAAACCACAAACTACAGGCATCAAACACATATGTATTTAAAGTTTTCAAATGCTATTTGAGCATTAGGGTGGTATATCATAGTGAAGAAAATTAAATCACATATATGGTCTGTCTTTTTAAAACATGATACTTGGTAAATAGAAGTAAGTTTCTAAAATGTCCCTTCACCATTTTATCAAAAAAATACAAAATTAATTGTCACCCTAATGTTCATTTAAGTATTGCATGTATCACCAGCTGTGTGGTTGCTAACTAAATTGAGGAAAAATAAGAGGCTATAACCACAAATGTCTTTAAACATAAGAAACAACAAACTACAAAGTTTTTCCAATTTCCTTTAGATTACAAAATATAAAGTAATTATGAGAACCACATTCAGCCATGTGAATATTATTAGGGTGGCTTTTTTTTAATAATTGACTTTTGTCGATTGCCGTTCTGGTCTAAGAACTGTATGTTTATGTTTTTAGTAGGGTTTCTAAATTCCCGGACTTTTTCAATTCCCGGGAAAACGATTTTAAAAAATCGTATTCCCGGGAATTTTTTAATCAAAACAAATTTTGAACTTTATCATATACAAATTATTATATTAGAAATTATGGTCGTATTTTCAATTTAAAACCATTTTGGGTGTCTTCTTTTGTAAAATAGTTTTATTAACATCTAAAATAGAAGGATCATATCATCTAATTTTTGTAGAAATATTGGACCTTATCACAGTTTTTGTATTTGCATTGGCGTATTTACACTCAACACAAAATTTTTCACAATTCTGAAAATATGTATAACTTATCCGATTTTAAAATTTTACAACAAATGTGTTTGTAACAACTTCTTGGAAAATTTTTTGTATTTTGACTACGCCAACCTACGCCAGTCTTGAAAATATTAATATTTTTTTTTTTGTTCAAGCACTATAAAGATTGTTGATCCGAATATGAAGTACTAAATTTTGACAAAATAAATTATTGGAATTTTAGATTAAGACATCTTTTGCCAATTTGCAGCCAACCTTCAAAGTGAAATTCAGTTTCTTTCCGTATTTTTTCAGGAAATCGATTAAAGAAAAATAATTATAAGGCCTAAATAATATGCAAGCTGAAGCATATCCTTACTTGTTTTTCTTTAAAAATTTTAATTTTTTCAAAGTTTTGATGTAATTTTTTAATAAATTATTTAAAATTGTGTTAAAACTGTGTAAATTAAATTTATTTTTCTCAAAAAAATTAGCGACGAATTCCCGAAATTTCCCGAAGAAAAAATCCTGGGATTTTAAATATTTCCCGGGAATTCCCTTTTTCCGAATAGAAACCCTAGGTTTTAGCCAAATCGGATAATTTTAACCTTTGCCGCTGGGGGTTAAAGTTTAGCCCTGAAAAATTATTATACCCTACACCACACTGAGGTACAGGGTATAATGAGTTTGTGCGGATGTTTGTTACTACCCGAAATATTGTTCCTAGACCCACTTTTATGTTTACCAATCGACTCAGAATCACTTTTTGAGTCGATTTAGCGATGTCCGTTTGTCCGTCCGTCTGTCTGTCCATGTAAACGGTGTAAACACGATACAGGTCGCAATTTTTAATCAATTGACTTGAAATTTGAAACTTAAGCCTCTCTTGGCCCAAGGACGAAGCCTATTGAAATTGGAAAAAATCTTCACAAATCACCATTCCGAATTTTTAAGGAATCGGACCAGTTCTCCTTGTGGCCCCATTCAAATCACCTTCCCGATTTTCACATAAATCTCTCAAATTTCATGAAAATAGAAAATATTTAATTAAAATTTTGTTTGTGCATGTTAAACGCGTACTTTTATACCCTTATCAAATCTGATTATCATCGGACCAGTTTTGGACTTAAGCCCCAGTGAAAATTCCGCCCGATA
Source organism: Pegoplata infirma (assembly GCA_963921195.1). NCBI lineage: Eukaryota > Metazoa > Arthropoda > Insecta > Diptera > Anthomyiidae > Pegoplata > Pegoplata infirma. The sequence goes on from OY992538.1 coordinate 64,264,759, forward strand.
TTGAGTTAAAGCGGTTTATTGTCAACAAATAGAAGCCCATTTCACTCAAATTTGATTTGTGAGTATTTTTTTCACTTATTAAAGATTAGACAAAATATAGATCTAATCGGTTCATGGGACCAATTTTCCGGGACCCATTTTCCGGGAAACTCTGGTGTAGGGTATTATATGGTCGGTCTTGACCGACTATAATTTTCTTACTTGTTTTTTTTTTTTTTTTGGTTTGTACACTCAAAAAAAAAACTGAAATGCTAGCAAAAAAAGCTTGTAAACCTACAAGAAAATTTTCTGATTTTGAACCCACAATTTTTTTGGTAAAGTTAGCAAAAATGTTTTGCCAAAAATTAGTTAATTGAAATTTTTTTATTTCGACTTAGTTCATACACATTTGAGGACCCCATTGGGTTCGGACCCGGTAGGTCCAGACCCCGATGGGCCTAGACCTAGTTGGGTTCCTTAAAAATCGTCATAGTTTTTGATCCAAATTTTTTGTCCGTTTCGCTCCACCTTGCTTAGTTTTTGAGATACCACTGGGGTTTTGAGAATTAAAAAACTCGATAACTTCAAAAATATTCTCGGAGAGCTTTTGGTTATTTTGTGGTCTTGTTCTACTTGTTGAGAGCTACAAAAATGCTCTTGGAGTTTTTATCGTGTCGGCAATATTTACCGAGATATGAGCATTTTAAAATTTTCGGTAATGCTAACTTTTTGGTTAGCATGTGAAGAGGACCGGCCTCATGGCCTCAATTTTGCTCTATCCATTTTAAGTTTTCTTAAAAAAAAAAAAATACAATTTATTTTTGCTAATATTAGCAAAAAAGCTTTTAAAAATTTGGTCAACTCAATTTTAAATTTAACAAAAAAAATGAGTTAAAATTTTGTTTAAAATTGCTAATGCGCTAAATGAAGTTTACAAGATATTTTTGCTAACATGCTAATCTCAACTAAAAATTTGCTAAAGGTTAGCTTACTAGCATTAGCAGAAAATTAGTTAATCTACTAATATATTATTTTGAGTGCACAAGAAACTTTAACGCTCCTGGGGCACGGGTTAAAATTGTCCGATTTGGACAAAAATTAAAAAATACAGTTTTTAGACCAAACCGAACGATATTTTTCCAAGCAATCGACAAAAGTCATTTTTTGTAATCTATATAAATAAAAATCAATTGTCGTTCGTTGGTAACCGCATCAGTTGAGAACGGCTGGGCCGATTTGGACAATTTTTTTTTTGAAATGTTCGTCATAGTCCAACTTAGGTTTTTACGTAAAGAAAAATTGACCACGCCCACTTTTACGCCCACTTTTTTCGATTTATCTAAAATCGGAAAACGGCTGCACTATTTGCGTAGTTTTTTATTAAAATGTTCGTAGAAATCCAATTTAAGTTTTAACTTAAAGAAAAATCGACTACGCCCACTTTTTCAATTAATCTAAAATCTGAGAATGGCTGGACCGATTAGTACATTTTTATTTAATGAATTTTCATCATATTCCAAATTTGGTTTTTACGAAAAAAGAAATTTACCACGCCCACTTTGGCTAATTTTTGTTGAAAATGTTCGTCATAATTCAACTAAGGTTTTTACGGATAGTAAAATTTCCCATGCCCACTTTTTCTATGTAGCAAAAGAACTATAACGGCTAGACCGATTTGGTTATAGTCCGAAAAAGGTTTTTTAGGAAATAAAAATTGTCCACGTCTACTATTACGCTCACTTTTCCCGATATATATATTTTAAATCATGGAATGGCTGGGTCAATTTGTCTAATTTTGTTTTCAATGTTTGTCATAGTCCTACTAAGGTTTTTCGGAAAGAAGAATTTTCCATTTCTACGCTCAATTTTGAATTAATGGACCGAGTTGATTAAGTTCAAATAAGATTTTTACGGTAAGAAAAGTTGTCCACCCACTCTTTTTTCGATATAAATAAAATTTTCTCTATAAAAAAATAAAATATAGAATAATAAAATATTAATAAAAATCAAATGTAGTTCGTTGGTAATTGCATCACTTGAGAACTGAGCGATTTGGATAATATTTTTTTTAATGTTCGTCTTATTTTTTTTAAGTGTTCGTCTTAGGTTTTTTCGGAAAAGAAATTAATTACGCCCACTTTTAGGCTTCCTTTTTTTGATAGATCTAAAATCGGAGAACAGCTGGATTGATTTGACTAAAATATTTTCACGTTCACTTTTTTTTGATATATCTTAAATAGAAAAACGGCAGGGCCGATTTGGCTATTAGTAGTATTTTTTGACGTTCGTGATTGTACAACTAAGGTTTTTACGGAAAGAAAAATTGTACACTCCCACTTTTTTCAATACATGTAAAATCGGAGAGCGACTGGCCTGATTCGGTAAATAATTATTGTCCTCCAACAATCCAAAGCCCATATTTTTCAATATCTTTAAAATTTGCAACACTTAAGAACACCTAGACCGATTTGGCTATTTGTTTTTTTGTTTTAAATGTTCGTAATATTCCCTATAATTGTTCGGAAAGTAACACAGTCGAAGACATGGTATTTTTTTTAGTTCCTCAAATATAATTTGAAGATGATTATCTGCCTAATTGGGTTTTTAAAACAAATTTTTCTAAGCCAAGAAATTCATTACATTTTTTGCAAGGATATATATTTGAAGCGAGACGAAATATAACACTGATCTTATATTTGGGCTAGCAACGCGGACCGGGCCCAGCTAGTAAAACATAAAATTTGAAAAAAATATTTTTTTTTGCTGTTTTTTTTATCCATTTCAGAACAGGATAAAGATGTCACGGATAGGAATAATATTTTTTTTTATATTTATCAGTAAAAGCAATATCTCAGCTTAATTCCTTTTTATTAAAAAAAAAAAAAAAAAAAATAGAGTAGGACCCCAACGGCCCTAAATTTGTTTACCTCAATTTTGAAGTGGAAGGGTTTATTCCACCAAAATAAAATTTTTAGTCCAATATATGGACTCAAACCGAAATAAATAAAAAAAATTCATTTATAAAATATAAAGTCCAACAATATATAAAATAGTAATTATCTTTGAAACCAAATTTAATTAAATCCATTGATTTAGTACGGAGATATTTTAATTTAAATAAAACCACTTTTTTTAAAAAGTTGAAAAGTTTCAAAAGTTGTCAATATCTCGAGAACTATTATATTTTTGAAACTTAGGACATCATTTTCAAATTTAGCGCGAAGTTTTACATAGAAAATAAATGCAAAATATCATGGGTTAAAATCTCTGTAAACTTGTGTTCTCAGACAGTCTAAAATTCTGAGTCCTATTATAAAAGTCTTTGAGATTTTTGAGACATTTTTTCTATGGAAAAGTTCTAAAATTCTGAGATATTTTTTAAGCCATATAACTGCAGGTGTTTTTTTTTTTGCTAGTATCAGTTAACAAATTCCTTTTAATCCCATAAGTTACATTTCTCCACATTATTCATATTGAATATTGTTACATTTCTCCACATTATTCATATTGAATATTGTTGCTTTAAAAAGTTTAACATAAATAATTTTATCACCTGTAGTACAAAGTATTTAAAATTCGATTTCAATTTCCATAAAAAAAATAAGTTAAAATAAAAACTTTTCTCCTTGTGGTAATTTATCAATATCATTAGTCATACTTAACTTGAACCTGCCTTAGAGAGCGAAAAAGGAAAAGTGAATAAAAGGTAAAAAGCCATTATGTATTTTTCTATTGATAAAAGTAATTTCATTTCAAACATTTTCTTTTTTCATTTTGTAATATATATACAATGTATTTAGTTATGTATGTGTGGCTACAATGTATCTTTTGTAGTGGAAAAATATACGAGAGTTTTCTTCAATAAAATTTTAAAGATATAATATATCCCAGGAAAATTTTTGATGGTTGAGTTAGTTTTATTGGATTTTTTTAAAGTTAAATTATTTAAAAAAATATATATTTTGAGTAAGATTATTCTTGCTCATGGTCATATTTCTTTCACTAATCATTACGATGATACTATTAATGTTAACAATAACATTTTTGATGACGAGATTGAAGATGAGCTCTAACGTTCTCAGCCTGAAGCTGCAGTCAAGCCCAACCTTGCACTCTTGGAACCGGCTGACGCTGTTTCGCATAGGGGACGTAAAACTATTCGTCAATACAAGGCCGCCTTGGCCATTAAGCAACGTCTAGAAGCCATTGACGTAGCCAAAAGGTCACCAAAGGAGATTGAGGACCTCAATTGGGCCGTTAGAGTTATCGACGCTAGCCGCAAACATTTAGAAAAGATCGAGAAATACAAATCATCCAATCCAAACTTTGCCAATGTCATTGAGGAAAAGGTACTGTGCACCGGAACCCCTAAAAGGCAAAGGTCCTCGGATGAAAATGCCGATGTCCAAACGTCTAAAAAGGGACGGGGTACGGATCACCAACTTCATATGAACACCATGGCGGATGAGACTAAAAACGATTTATTAGTAGCCCTTGTGGACCGTAAGCATCCCCTTGGCCAAATGGTTTTGGAGGACTGGAAGAAGGTTCAGAAAGAGCTAATTCAAAAACTTGTAGAGTATATGGAAAATAACCCCGAAAAACCGATGCCCAGTTTTGATGGAGCTGGTTGGATGCAAAACGTGAAGCTCATAAAGTGTGCAGATCACCACTCTCTCGAATGGGTTAAAGGTACCATTAAGTCCCTAACACCTAAATGGGAGGGTGCTGAACTTGAAATTGTGGGAAGAGCAAGTATTCCTACTTTGCCAAAAGCAAAAGTAGTGTTTCCTGAACTTTTCCCTCAATGCACAACTCTCAAGCTTCTTCCGCGACAAAACCCTGACATACCTACCAGTGACTGGAGAGTCTTAAAGGTGTTGAAGCAGACTGATAAGGTAAAAGGTCATACCTTCATCCTTCAAATAAATAAGGAGGCTGAAGATATACTTTATCCGAGGTTTGGTAAGATGGCTTGGGGTATGTCAGTGGTTTACCTTCGTCTCAAGAAAAGAAATCCAACTGATGCAAATGTAAATGTCCTAGAAAAGGATGAGGTGGAAAGGGACCTTGCGTTTCTAGCCGAAGCTACTAATAACATAAAACTCGATGGGCAGCTTCCACTTGATGGGCCGGATATCACGAGTAATGCTACTCTTTCATCTATCGTTGATGAAGTTGATACAAATCAACATGCATCACAGTAGTGCAGCAACTGCTGCATTGCTGATGACTCTCTCAGAAGAGTCATACGACGTAGCACTCATCCAAGAGCTCTGGGTGAATGCCAAAGGCGAAATAAACGGGCTCACGACATCTGAATACGATATCATTTTCTCGCAAACTGAGGGTAAGAAACGTGCAGCTATTTTAGCTAAAAAAACCTTAAACCTATTTCTCTTACAAAAATATAGCACTAACGACCTAACAACCGCAATCTACAAAATGGGAATAGAGTCCTATATCTTGCATCATCTTATATGGCGCACGACATGGAAGCTCCACCTCTCGATCTGCAGAATCTAATAAGAGAAAAAACCGGTGAGTACATAGTTATAGGTTGTGATGCTAATGCACATAATACAGTATGGGGCTCATCTGATACAAATGACAGGGGTGATCAACTTTTAACATTTATAAACTCGACTAATTTGAATATAGCGAATAGTGGTAGCGAACCTACTTATATAGGACCAACGAGTCAAAATGTTTTAGATCTCACTCTATTTTCTAATATCGCGAATTTAGATGTTAGGAATTGGAGAATACTAGATAGGGCTTCTTGTTCTGACCATAAATATCTCGCTTTTAGAATTGTAACCGATATAAACTCCAATAATAAACCATTCAGAAATCCCGAGAAAACGAACTGGGAGAAATTTAGGAACGCAGCAGTTTCTAAATTAACTACCATAAATCACCAGTGCCTTAACAGTCACAGTGATATTGAAATGTTAAATATGAATCTTACATCTATTCTTGTCAAATCCTTCGAGAAATCTTGCCCGGTAAGATATCGGAGTAAGAGAATACAACCAAGGTGGTCTAGAGAACTATCGCATGCAAGGAAAAAGGTTCAAGACCTCTTTAAAGAAGCAAGAAAGGCTAACACTGACGCAAATTGGTCCTTATATAGAGAGGAACTGAAAGTCTTTAAGAAATTAATTCGGAAATCGAAAAAGAGTAGCTGGGAGAAGCTCTGCAGTGACGTTGAACACACTGCCGAAGCCGCCAGACTCAGGAAAGTCTTATCTAAAAGGCCCATACCACCAATTTTACTGAAGGGAATTGATGACACATGGACCGAGAATGCAATGGAAACTTTGGATGTTCTTCTTAGAACACATTTTCCAGGATGCAGGGAACAACCTTTATCGGAGATACAATTTCACGAGCAATTGATAATTCCACACAATCTGATATCTGATGAGCGGATTAGATGGGCAGTCGAATCGTTCGAGCCTTATAAATCGCCAGGTCCAGATGGCATTATTCCAGCAATGCTGCAACATACTGTTATCGAAATAATTCCATTTTTGAAGGAAGTGTTCGTAGCGTGTCTGCAGCAATGTTATATACCGCAATCTTGGAGGAAGTCCAAAGTAGTGTTCATACCGAAAAGCGGTAAAATTAATCACGCAACTGCAAAGGATTATCGGCCTATTAGTCTATCGTCCTTCCTTCTGAAAACCTTGGAGAGAATTCTGGACCTGTACATAAGAGAAAACCTGGGTGGAAACTTTTTGTCGGCAACGCAACATGCTTATAAGCAGGGCAAATCGATAGAAACGGCACTTCATTCACTCGTATATACAATAGAGAGATCTCTGGAATTCAGAGAATTTACTTTGGCCGCTTTTTTAGACATAGAAGGTGCGTTCAACAATGTAAGTATGGATGCAATCATTAACGCTATGGACAAGGCTAGTATAAATCCAACCATCGGAAAATGGATTGGCTGCCTACTGTCTTGTAGGGAAGTCACAGCCGAATGGGGACTTGAAAGAGTCACAAGATATACGTCGAGGGGAACGCCACAGGGAGGAGTTTTATCACCATTACTCTGGCTCTTGGTTGTGGATCCTATTCTCAAAAAACTGGATACGCAAGGAGTATCAGTTGTTGCATATGCAGACGACGTGACAATTATGTTAACTGGTAAATTTTTGGCCACGTTATCCGAGCTGCTGGAGCGATCGCTGAAACAGCTATGGAGTTGGGCAAAAGAAAATGGTCTTAACGTTAATCCGCGGAAAACTGAAATGGTACTGTTTACACGAAAGTACAAGATCGAAAATTTTAGAAAAGTCAGGGTCAATGGCGTTGAAATACCACTTTCAAATCATGCGAAATTTTTAGGAATCATCCTGGACAATAAGTTATCATGGAACCAAAATACAGAGGAACGATTAAAGAAGGCAAATAATGCATACTATGCATGCAAGAAAATGTTCGGAAAAACATGGGGACTTGAGCCAAGGATCACGTACTGGATATACACTTCTATAGTAAGACCTATCTTACTCTACGGGGTTATGGTCTGGCACAAAGCACTTGAAAGGGATGTGACTCTTAGGAAATTCCAAAAGGCCCAACGGCTTTTAGGCCTTAGTGTCACTGGAGCCCTAAGGACGACATCAGCTGCATCCATCGACACATTACTGCATCTGCTGCCAATTGACGTCTTTGCTAAAGGTGAGGCTTATAAGGAATGCCTCAGACTCAAGGAGTCAAATTGGCTCAGACGCCGAAACTTTGGACACAGTAGCATGGACAATTTGGAAAATGTTGTCACTGACTACAAAGTGCCCAAATTACTTTTCGACCGGAAATTTAAAGTTGAATTTCCGACTCGAGAATTTTGGTCGGACTGGCGTTGCGCTCCAAATGACGCTATAAATATTTTCACAGACGGCTCCAAACAATCGACGGGAGTTGGAGCCGGTTTTACTTCAGACGTTTGTGATATAGAGAAGTCTTTCAAATTACCTTTACACTGTAGTATTTTCCAGGCTGAAATAGTTGCTATAGATAAGGCAGCCTCACAGTTTCTTGGGGAAACGGGTAAAATGATAAACTTTTACGTCGACAGTCAAGCTGCACTAAAGGCTCTAATGAGCTTTTGTATTAAATCAAAAGTCGTTTTTAAATGTTACGAGAATCTTCAGAAACTATCCGGGAATAATACCGTATCTCTTGTATGGGTACCTGGACATAGGAGAGTAGATGGGAACGAGAAAGCTGATGAGCTCGCTAAGCTTGGAGCAGATGGCGTAGGAACTTTTGTTCATATTGAGCCCCCGATTCAGTACTATAGGACGAGAAGTGACTGTCGTTGCATTTCTATTGCAAACAGGAAATGGAGAGAGCTAAGCACGAGCAGTATCACCAGAAGAATCTGGCCGCATTACGACCTCGGGAAAACTCGCTACCTTCTCTCTCTTAACAGAAAGGATTGTCGTTTACTCACGGGAGTGGTCACAGGACACTGCCTAATTGCCTAATTGCTTTTCACGCGAAAACTATGGGACCCAGCAAAAAATTTTCAAAAAAGTAATCGAGTTAGGAATTAAGAATGTAGTGCGTAATCGATTACCCATTCGGTTACCGATTCGATTCTTTTAACAAGGCGTGAGACTATTGTATTGCATTATTTTTTCTCATATAGAAACGATTACATTTTAGCATTGGCAAGTACTTACTTATTGTTCAAAAGAACTAATTCTTTTTTAATAATGGTAAGTTGTTGCTTTTTTAGAACTGGAACTAGTTACTAAACAAATTTTGGAATAAGTTACTATTTTTCAAAGTAAGTACTTCCATTCACTGCTTAATAACTAGTTATTTTATCTCTTGAAGCAACCACTTACTTTTTGTAAAAGTAAGCGCTTCTTTTCTGTTTTTCGGAAGTAGCTATTTTAGTTTTTTCAGAACTACTTTCAATATTAAAAAGAAAGCAGCTCCACAAAAAAAATTATGTTATTATTTTTTAATTACAATTTTATTTATTAACTTTAATTTGTTTTTTACAAATAAAATAAAAGGTACTTCAGGTTAAGTCCATATGGCGTTGATTGTTTTCATTCTTTTTCTTTTGTATTTTTAACAATATTTTGAAAATTTTATGTATTAAAAATTCAACGTCATGCATACTTTTAAAATTAAAAAAAAGGGCAATTTTATACATTTAAAAAAAAATTACATTTATATAAAAAGGTTTAAAATTAGAAAAAAAAGTATTCGAAATAAGTAAATTAATGAAAATTCAAAAAATATATATGTAATTCATATCAAATTATTGCAATTAAGGAAAAAATTGAATTGAAATTAATCAAGTTTTAACTATTATTAAAATTTTAATTTCATTTTTTTGTAATTGTTCTGAATTGTCGGATTCACCTTTCTGCAGACAAAAAGATTTTAAATTGCTGATTTTAGCAGCTTCCATAGCCATTTGTAATTGATATATAAACTCAGCTTCAGTCATGGCTTCTGAAGAAGAAGCAGCCAGGGCCGGGTTAAGGTATGCCGGGGGCCCTGGGCACACAAGTATTTGGGGGCCCCACTGAAAAAAAAAATTAAAATCTAATGACAAGAAAAAGCTTTTAAATTTATATTTATTATAGGGCCATTCCAGAAAATTTAGCTCAAATTTTATTAATTTTTGGAAATGGTGTCTCAGATTAATTTGAGCCTTGACACATAGATAGCCCTCATAAATATGATATATGTACCATATATCGTTTTTTTACATTTGGTGTATTTAACGAATTATGGTGGGTCAAAGATTGACTTTTTAAGCAAAAGTAAGAAAAATACATCACGTTTAAAGAGCTGTAACTTCTTAACCAATAATCCGATTTTCACAAATTTAGGCTCATGTGAAAGCTGTGGTTCTTCTTTTAGAAAATATTTTTAAAATAACACAGTTTTTTTTACAGAAATGATGCAAAAATGCAAAAACATTTTTTCTTTTCGAATATTTAAAAAAACACATCTTCGATTTTTTTAAAAAAAATTCTGGTGAAAAATAACAATGTTTTGTATAATATATTCAAAATTCAGAGTGGGATCTCCATGGGATCAAAAACTATTCTGTTTTAAGTACGAGGTTCTCATATTTTTCCCTTAGAAAATTTAAAATTCTACTACTAATATTTTGAATGTTTTTCAAAATTTTAATAGTGTAATTTTCTTTGAAAATTTAGATTTTTATATTGAAGAAACATAAAATTTTAATTTTCTAAGGTAAAATTTAAGAACTTCGTACTAAAACCAGAATATTTTTTGATCCCATAAGGATCCCACTCTGAATTTTGGATATGTTGTACAAAACAGTATTGTTTATCACCAAACTTTTTTTTAAAAAAATCAAAGATGAGTTTTTTTAAATATTCGCAAAAAAAAAACTGTTTTTGAATTTTTGCAACACTTCTGAAAAAAAACCGTATGCTTTTGAAAATATTTCCCAAAAGAAGAAGAATTAAGCTTTCATGTGAGCCATTACTTGTGATAATCGGATTACTAGTTAAAAAGTTAGAGCACGTTAAAAAATGCAACATATCTCAAAATTTGAAAATCCAAAAAGGCAACATATCTCATATAAACGTGGATATCTATGAGCCAAATTCTCAGTGGCGTCCAAAGGCATGTTTCCGAACAGTGGGGCGAAAATTTTTGGAATTACCCTATAGTTAATTGGTACAAATTCAATTCATGTTATTAACTGTTTTAAGAAATGGAACCTACACAAAAAAAATAAATAAATAAAAAACAAAAAAATAAAATTAAAAATTATAATCAGCCTTATTGTTAACTCAACCGACTAACAAGGGAAGTCTCCCTAGTGTCTCCCGCGGATCTTTATGGAATTGGTTTTATTTTGTAGATCAGAAAAAATTAAGGGACACGTATTTTTTTTTAGCGCCCCAAATTCATATTTAGTAGGTAAAAAGGATGGGGGAAGACAATGCCATTTTTCAGTTTTTTTCGTTTACCCAGCAAAAACTTGGTAATGGGTACCCCTTCCTGTCTCGCTTACGTGGTAATGGCTTTGAATACTACTAATAACCATTAGCATTACTTTACACCAAAAAGGCAAAAATTGGTTACCTCCAATGACATCACCGCGTTAAAATAATTAACATTCAAATTTGGAGGTAACTAGTTACTCATATTTTTGCTAACCCCTTTAGTTAATTACTTGGTAAGCGAAGTTTTTGCTGGGTATCTCCTATATTATGTTACATACCAAATGAAAGGTCTTTAAAAAACCTATTTACGTGTGCGAAGAACGTGTCCAAATATGCACAACTTTTCGTCATATTGAGTAAAATACCAAAATTTTAGGACATTTTTGTTAATAAGTCGAGATAGGTATTTTTAATACCTTTAATCTGATACACACATGCCTATATTAATTTTGTTTAAATAGGCGTAAATCGTAAAAAACTGAAAAAGGTCAATTTCCCCCCATACAAATCGAGCCCCCCCTAAAAATGAGTTTGGGCCGCTAAAAAAAATCACGTGTCGAATTAATTTTCGTTCTTAACAATATATCCAAATTTCATGAAGATCGGAGGGTGACACCAGGGAGACTTCCCTTGTAAGTGTTATTGCATAAATTTGTATAAAAAAAAAAAAAAATTTTTTTAGCGAATATGTTATACTTTTACTTCTGGGGGCCCCCCTTGAGGTCGGGGCCCTGGGCACTTGCCCAGTGTGCCCTAAGGGTTAAAGCGCTACTGGAAGCAGCTGTTGGAAAACAATAAAAAAATATTAAATGCACATTTACAAGTAACATAAAATAAATTTATTGTGGAAGATTTGTTAAGGGGGGTTTAAACTAGAAAAAACAGCCTTAATGTTAGCAATTTTAAAAAAGATATAAAAGATAAATTATCATAATATTTTTAGACTTTTATATAAAATATACAAAATTTGGCCAACTAGAATTGTCAGTGTTAATTGTGAGATATTTTTCAAAGGACAAAATCGGCTGCAGTTTTACAGCAAAAACTACTGAACAAATTTTGACGAAATTTTTTTCTGATTTGTAGAATATTAAATTCTCTAGTACTTCTGTGTCCGTTTATTGAAAATTATTGATTTTTGTGTAGTTATGCTCATTAAACTTAAAAAATGGAAAAATTTACTTGTTTTCTTTCATTAAAAAATAATTAGGTCAAAATTTAAAAAAAATGGTAACCATGGCAATTGTAGCTAATCAAATTCTGTGTTAAAATATTTTAAAAATATTCCGATAGTTTATCTTACAAATAAAATAAATGTAATTAAAAAATATTGCGTTTTTTTTATACCTGTTTAAAAATTGCTATCATTAAGGCTGTTTTTTTTGTTTAAGCCCCCCTTAAGAAATATCTAGTCCATTTTGGTGAACTGGTTTTTAAAATTAGATCGATTGGATTTAAATTAGTGTGAGTGATACTTACAAAATAAAATATTTATAGTATTTTGAAAATCCAACAAACTATTTTCCCCTGCGATTCCTGGAACTTTATATTTCTGAATTATTTGGTTTCCAAATATATTGGAAATACCTTTATGAATTCCTGTAGGTCCAATTATTCTTTTTACAGTCGAAATCTGAAATATATGTATTAAGGGCAGTTTACATTTTAACCACCCTTTAACACCCTTATCTACTATTTCCCAGTATTGGAGTTATGATTTGCCGGATTTCAATAATTTTTGTATGAAAAAAAAAAAATTAAAATTGACAATTGCAATCCCCAATGGTGGGAAATAGTAGATTTGGGCAGTCAATGTGTAAATCGAGCTATAAACAGCAGTTTTTGTCTTTACTCACAATTTCACTTTTGTTTTCATTATCTATTTTTCGTTCAAATCTCTTAAGTTGTTCATCTGAAGAAATTGGGAAAAGATACATGAACCACGGTACTTCAAAATGCGATTGAAATTTTGAATTAAGAGCATCCATTTGTTTAGAAAGTATATTTGTCATAACTGTATTTTGATAAACTATAATTTCTAAATTAATAAAAACTTATTAGATTTGGAATTTTATATATACTTAAAATCAAATTACCTTTTAACGTTTGTTCACTTTGTTGTTGTATCATTGCAATCATTTTTGTGTTTTGGTCATTTTGTTTTTCTAATATTACTAAAAAGTAAAAAAGTTTAAATTAGATTTAAAAAATAAATTGAAAAATATTTTTTATTTATTTTTTTTCAAAAAGCATTATTAAACATTTAAACAATGAAAAAGAGTTTAATACTTACATTTTATTTCAGTCAATAGGACTTTATTGTTGTAGCAGTGTTGCGAATAACTTGACATTATTTTTTATAAAATTATTTTTATATATATATATGTAGATATTTGACTTATATAGTTTATTTAATTTTTTTTTTTAACTTTTCAATAACTCTTTTTATAAAAACACTTTTTAAAACACTTTTTTAATACACCGCTTTGCGTCTGCTTAGCACAAGAAACTGTACACGATTAATTTTTTGTTAGAATTTTTTTTATATTTTTTCGTCTTCCTTATTTTTCTTTAAGAGCCATGACATCTTTTGCTTATTAAAGAATTAATAAGTCAATGCAATATTGTGATAATACTGATTCACTTCTTAAACATCAAATTACCTTCCTGATTCCCATTTTCTCGAAAGGTAAGCGAGTTTGCAAAAATCTCGTTTTTTTTCATACAAATGCATTAAATTTTAAGAATCTTTTTTTACTTCTCCATCAACAGAGAGTTTTTTGCTCAAAAAATGTGTTCAAAAATAACCGTAATATTTTTGTTATTTTATTTAACCCTAATGTGATAAGTTTTTATGGCATTTCTGATTAGGTTATAAATATATCAAAAACAAATATATTAATACTCTAAAAATTATATGCATGAATTTATTTACAAATTCAATATGATGACGGTACTCTGTCGTATTTTCTATTGCTCTCGGACGAAGCTTATTTTCAATGAATGACTTTCATAGTATTTATGAACAAATTCATAAAATTTATTAACTTTTTCATAATACTTATAAACTTTTTCATAGTATTTATGAATAAATCATAATATGTGAAATATAAGAACTATTCAAATTTTTTTCATAAATACTATGAAAAAGTTCACAAATTTAATGAAAAAGTTCATAATTTGTATGTATTTGTTCATAAATACAATGAATTTCGTTCATTGTCAAATATTTTTTTTCTGTGTAGTAAGGGTTAATTTTTTTTGTTTCGATTTATTTCTGAGATTGAAGCAATTAAAAAAGTAATGCAGTTTAGTTAATTTTTTGTTTTTTGAAAACAAATTTTATACAAGATTTAAAAAGTTAATATTTTCTGAATTTTAATTTATATTTTCTTAAAGATTATTGAAGTTTCAGAACATCAAATAGATTTGATTATCGGGTTTTTTGATTTTTTTTTTATATGTTCTTAATTTTAATTTATCTCAAGACAAATTATGTTAATTTTCAAATAGAAATAATTTTTATTAATATTTTTGAATTTTAATCAACATTTTCTGAGTTTCAATTGGTAGTCTTTGGATATTTAATAATTATTTCTTAATGAAAAAGGGCTCTCTGAGTTTGAAGTAATATTTTCCCAATTGACATTCAGAAAATATAATTAAAAATTACCAATTGAAATTCAGAACATATTGACTTTAATTTAAGTCGATATTTAAATTCAGAAAAATCAATCAACATCAAAACAATTTAACTTCTGAAACCCCAATTTAACTAAAAAATTTTAACAATGTTAAAAAATATTTATTTAAAAAAAGTAACGGCGTAATTTTAGGGAATAATTTGACAAATTGGTAATTGAAAAACGGTGCTTGCTTATTTTTTTAATAAAAAGAATTAGTAAGGTAATGATATATTTTTAAAAAAACGTAACTAGTTACTTTCTGGGATTCAAATAATTAACAAAGTAGTCTTAAATTTGTACATATTACGTTTCTAATTACAAAGATTATATGAGGTAATCGATTATTACGAACACGTTACTTTGTGAACTGGTTAGAACCTAACAAAGAATTGATTTTTATGTTGAAAATTTCACACTTTCTTCTTGTAAAAAAAATAATCGATTGAGTAATTAATTAATATTTACTGGATACATAGAATGCAGCAGGTAATGCAAAAAATAAAATGGTAACCTCAAATGTAATGCAATGTTTGGCAATGTGTATTTTTGGTAATTAGTAATTTTTTGCTGGGGACTTATCTCGGATGCCAATTGTAGAAAATGTGATGAACCTAATACAGATGAAACAATTGAACATATTCTGTGCAAATGCCCCGCATTGGCCAGACACCGCGAGCGAATACTAGGTAAAGCAGAAATCGAGAATCTGGATGATATCGCCGCTACGGACCTTACGCAACTAAAACTGTTCGCAATATGGACTAACGCGTTTTATCCTAGTCGCTGAAGGAAATTGTGGTATCGCTATGGACCAGCCGGTCTATGCGAGGAGTCTGAACTTTAGGCTCCACCACCCCTAACCTAACCTAACCTACGATGATATTGTCAAAGTAACAATTTTCAAGAAATCAATCAATTTAAAACAAGCAACTTTAAAAATAGTTTCTTCATGGTAATGAAGAAATATGACCTTGAGCTAGAATAATCTTACTCAAAACCCGTGTTGGCTACCGTTACCCTTTCAATACCGTTACCGATTAAAAACCTTTTAATATTGACTACCGTTACCGTTACCAATACCGAAATAAAACATTTTAAATACCCTTACCGATTAAAAACCATTACCTTTATTCGCATTTTTACCGGTGTTATATCGGTTTTGTTTCGGTTGTCTAAATAATACTTATTTTAAAGTTTTTGAAGATAAAAAACAAAGTAAAATATTTCTAATGTACGTAATATAAAAAAACAATTTTTTGGTCATTGTAAATGTTATATCGAGGGGGACGCACAGTGGACCAAATGCTTAATCTAGCGTGCAAGAGAGTATAATTCGACTTTGAGAGCACCTAGAAACATGAAATTTGTAAAGCACAAGGCAAATGAGATGAGCTTCTATATAGTCAAAATGTGGGCGGTATTTGAAGGGGCGTGGCACTTATTGAAACATTGTCATAATTAAATATAGGTAAAGTAGAGCCAATAATAAGCAGAGAAAGTATTTTTTTTAACGTAAAAAGATTTTTAAACAGTTTAGAAAAGAAATATTTTATTTTGAGTAAAAAAAAAATTTTTTTTACTCATTTCTGTAAAAAAAGAATTTTTTGAGTGAACATTTTTTTTTTTTGCTTGTAAAATTTTTACATTGGGTTAAAAAATGTTTGAGAATGCCAAAAATACTCAGCAAAATATTTTTGTGGCTCATCAATGTCATTTAAAGCGTTTAGGTGTTTTTTTTTTTAACGTAAATTCAAGGTATACCAATCTGAAATTCACGGTTTTTGCTTACAACTTCTGAACCACTGGACCGATTTGGCTGATATTCAATAATGTTTTGCTAATAATTAGTTAACTAAATATTTTTTTTTTTGAACTTAGCTTATACACATCTGAGGACCCCATTGGGTTCGGACCCGATAGGTCCAGACCCCGATGGGCCTAGACCTAGTTGGGTTCCTTAAAAATCGTCATAGTTTTTGATCCAAAATTTGTGTCCGTTTCGCTCTACCTTGCTTAGTTTTGAGGATACGTGATTATAGGGGACCACTGGGGTCTTGAGAATTAGAAAACTCGATAACTTCAAAAATATTACTCGGAGAGCTTTTGACTATTTTTTGGTATTGTTCTACGTGTTGAGAGCTACAAAAACGCTTTTGGACTTTTTGTTGTGTCGGCAATATTTACCGAGATATGAGCATTTTAAAATTTTCGGGAATGCTAACTTTTTTGGATCTAAAGTTAGGGCCCATTAGGGTCCACACATGTGAAGAGGACCGGCGATACAATGGAGATTCTAAGAACCAAAAATGGCCTCCATTTTGCTCTATCTGGCTTAGTTTCCGAGATAGTGCCATTTTAAGTTTTCTGAAAAAAAAAAAAATTTACCATTTATTTTGCTAATATTAGCAAAAAATCTTGTAAAAATGTAGTCAACTCAATTTCAAATTTAGCAAAAGAAATTAGTTCAAAGTTTGTTTAAAACTGCTAATGTGCTAAATGAAGTTTACAAGAATTTTTTGCTAACATGCTAATTTCAACTAAAAATTTGCTAAAAGTTAGCTAACTAGCGTTAGCAAAAAAAAATTAGTAAATCTACTAACGTATTTTTTTGAGTGAAGCGTCAGCAGCAACAGAGTTGCCGGTTGAAAGTTATCGTGTTTTAAACAGACAGACGGACGGACATCGCTAGATCGACTGAAAAACAAAAACCAGCAAAAACCAGCAGCCAATTTTTGTATTATTTTGGAGCTTAATATCTATTCTTTTGAAATCATGTAAAAACCCTATAGAAGTAAGCGGGATTAGTACCTAAATTCATTAACAAAATTCATGTTTGCTTGAAAAATAATTCCATTGTGGACTCTCTTTTTAATTTACGTTTTTTTACGAACAACAACACAAATTAGCTTCAAATATACAATCCTTGAGGTTAAAATATAATAAATAATTTGATATATTGCCTTAATACAGTCGTAAAATAGCAGTTCTTATAAAAACTAATTACTCATGTTTGGCTGCCTACTACGATGGTGTTTTTTCAATAAACAAAGAAATTTTATTAGCGTTAAGTAAGGTAGAAATAGTGCAATCATATATGCGATACTAATTCAATATTGTAAGAACTTCATTTTTCGACCAACTGCGCACCAGATTCAACATTTGGTCCACTGTGGGACGGGGTCTTTCACAGAGGTTCAAAGCTCTCTGTCTGCTATCCACTTGGGGATAGCAAGAAGCGATTCCTCTGCTTGAAATTCCAAAGCAGCTCACGACTTCCGGTCTTATACCAAGTGTTCCCTGGTAATGTCATACAGGCACCCGTCTGTTGGCAGCCAAAGTGAGAAGGCGTATAATACTGGGTAACCTGAATGGCATGTTATCACCAATGCGTCTCAGGCAATTAGGCGACAATCGTAATAATAACAGTCGCTGAAGCTCAGTATTTTTCAACATAGTCGGGATGGCGGCTTCAAGCTGGCAGCCCCAGCACCATCATAGGACACAGTGGACCAATCATCCACTTGTCCGAAACTCAAACGATTAATAAAACTACTACAGGAGAAATAATAGCAATACGCCACACATCGATGACAACATTTGGCACACGAAAACGGATAAGAATTGGACAATGGAACGTAAGAACGCTTAGCGAAGCGTCAAGGCTAGCACAAGTAGAGGCAGAAATGTTGAAGTTTAATGTTGCGATTTTAGGTATTAGTGAAATGCGATGGTGCGGAAATGGTCAAATAACATCGGCCAATGGAAACGTTGTGTTATATAGCGGTAAAGAAAGCAGAAGAGAAAGCGGGGTAGCATTTGTAATATCCAAAGAGCTAACGACAACTCTAAGTTCATGGAATCCTATATCAGATCGTATTATTACAGCCCGGTTTTTCAGTAAAGTTGGAAAATACATTAGCATCGTTCAATGCTATGCACCCACAGAGGATGCCGACGATCTAACAAAAGATGAATTTTACAATCAACTAACAGCTACTGTTAACAAAATAGCAGACCGTGATATACTTATCCTAAGCGGTGACTTTAATGCCCAGATTGGCAATGACAACCATGGCCTAACCCATATCATGGGAACACATGGCATGGGAACTAGAAACAAGAATGGTGAACGTTTTATAGAGTTTTGTCAGACATTCCAACTCGTGATCGGTGGTTCCATTTTTCCCCACAAAAATATTCACAAATATACATGGGAATCCTCAGACGGTCAGACACGTAATCAAATAGATCACATTTGTATCCGCCGCAAATGGAGAGGGTCTCTATTAGATGTACGCACCAAAAGAAGTGCCGACTTATACAGTGACCACGAGCTAGTGGTAGCTACAATAAGAATAAAACTTAAAAAAATGTATAAAAGAAACCCGCAGATAACACACAAACGCTTTGATGTCAACAAATTGAGGGTTAAAGAGAAAAGGGAAGAAGTTGGAGAAGAACTAAGGGAATGTGTTCAAGCAGAAAACATTTCCTGGGAAGCAACGTGTAACAAAATTAGGGATATTGCCAAAGATACAATAGGTTATAAACAGAAGACAGAAAGGAAATAATGGTTATCCGATAACACCTGGAAACTTATTCAAGAAAGAAATCAGTTGAAACAACAAAAACTAGAAAATCCCTACTATAAACCACAATACAGCGCAGTGGCAAAAGCCGTAAAGAGATCAGCCCGAACGATAAAAGAAAGTATTTGGAATCTATCGCCAGTGATACAGAAACAGCTGCAGGGTCAAACAACATGAAAGAGCTACATCAGATAATAAATCGCCTAACAAATCAAAATATGAATCGTAACCATGCTATAAAGGACTCTGATGGTCAGCTTCTTACAAACACTGAAGAACAAACCCGAAGATGGAAGCAACACTTCGAGGAAATAAGTAACATTACTTATGAAGAAATTCCGGAAAGTTCTCAGAATATCGATTCACATACAATAATCAACAACGCAATAACCACAGAACACCCAAGCATTGAAGAAATTACGTGTGCCATCTCAAAAATAAAAAAGAATAAGACGCCTGGTGAAGATGGTATCCCTCCAGAGATACTTCAAACGAACCCAACGATAGCTGCAGAAATGTTATACCCATATATACGTTATGCTTGGATCAATGAAGAACTTCCTAGTACTTGGACTAAAGGCACAATAATTAAACTACCGAAAAAGAACGATCTAACTGTGTGTGATAATTGGCGAGGTATCACACTGCTTAACACAATATATAAGGTCATTGCGATAATACTAAACAACCGACTGCAGCATGTTGAAAAGGTATTACGAGACGAACAAGCTGGTTTTCGTCCTCATCGTAACTGTGTAGACCAAACCAACACTCTTCGTGTTATAATAGAGCAATCGGTTGAATGGCGCACACCATTGTATTTAGTTTTCATTGACTTCAAAAAAGCTTTTGATTCCATAAGACGAAGTGCAATATGGGCTGCATTAACAGCAAAAGGGTACCAAAAAAGTTGATAAACATAATTAAAGCCATGTACAACAACACAACTCTACAAGTTCGGCATAATGGCATGACCAGTGAATCCTTTCAGACAAACGCTGGAGTGAAACAAGGATGCCCACTATCTCCTCTACTATTTGCTGTTGTATTAGACGAAGTCATGTTAAAACTCTGCAGGAAAAAAAGGGGTATCGTATGGGACTTCCAAAGACATCTTGAAGATTTGGATTTCGATGACGATATTTGCCTCATGTCACACAATTTTAACGACATGCAGAGCAAAGTGAATGATCTGGAAACACTGGCAAAAGAAGTTGGATTAGAGATAAACATTTCGAAAACACATGCAATGCGAATCAACAACATAATCAACAACCACATTTTAATACAAAACCAACGCATACAATATGTTAACTCATTCTGCTACTTAGGATGTATAATGTCAATAGACGGCGGCGTGGAAGAAGATGTGACAAACAGGCTGAAAAAGGCAAGATCAGCCTTTGGCCGCTTGAATAGAACTTGGCGGTCACCCCAAATCTCGAAGAAGACAAAGATTCGAATATTTAACGCATGTGTGAAACCTACTCTTCTGTACGGTAGCGAAACCTGGCTGATGACAAGCGTCATAGCACAGAGACTACAGGTCTTTATAAATAAATGCCTGCGTATAATTTGTCGCATCTTTTGGCCGAACACAATAACCAATGCCGATCTTTGGAGATTGACGAACGAGGTACCTATAAATTGCCAAATAACAAAAAGAAAGTGAAAATGGATAGGGCACATATTAAGAAAGCCAAACGGTAGCATCACGAGGACTGCTTTGGAATGGAATCCTCAAGGCAGCCGACGCCCCGGTCGTCCAAAGAACTCTTGGCGCAGAACACTTAACCAAGAACTTAAAATATTAAATAAAACTTTTGATGGAATTAAAATTATATGTAACGACTAGCGTGCGCCTGTAAATACAGAAAAATTTCATAATGATAATAAATGACCCATTTTTGGAACTTTTCGCTATGTAATCCAATTCACCTGAGAATTGGTTTGCTCCATTAGATGGGGTTTTTACCATCCAATATAGAAACCAATTCTAAGGTTACGATATGCCTTAATCTTTACAAAAACTGTGCTTATGATGATCACCACACTTACAATAAAATACCTTAGTTGATATAATAAATACTACGTCAAATTTAAGACGGTCTTATGTTATTAAAAAAAAACATTGATTTATTAATTTGAAAAAATAAAAATTGAGTAAACAAAACTTTGAGTCTAAAATTTAATGAAAAAATTTTGTAAAAATAAGAACAAATATATATGAATGAAAAAAAAAATTAGTGGAAAAATAATTGATAAACAAATTTTAGTACAAAAGAAATTTTAGTAAAAAAAAATAAAAAAAAAAATTGAAAACGTTTTCATTTCAATTCGATCCCAGTTTCATTCCATTTCGTTCCCTGTTCTATTCCATTTGGTTCCCTGCTCCATTCAATTTCGTTCAATGTGGTGTTCATTCCTTTTCGAATAGTATCCGTTAAATAACAAAAGAGTTTCTAGGTATAAGATCATTAAATTAAAAAGAATCATTTTGCCCCTTATTTTGTTTCAGAAAATATAAAAAGTACACCTTTAACTCCTTTGGAATCAGAATTTAAAAAAAATCTTTTGGGAATGTTTTTTTCGCTAGACGATCCTACATTCCAAATTTAAAGTTTCCAGTACCATTATTTCAGATAATGTGAAAAGTACCAAAGTGCTCGTTTTTACTCCCTTAGAATCGAAATTTCGAAAAAAAGTACTTTTGAAGATTTTTTATCTGTTGTTGGATCCTACATTCCTAATTTAAGTTTTTATGACCACTATTTAAGAAAATTTAAACAGTACCAAGAAGAAATTTTTTGTGGGATTTTTCCCGTTAGATGCTACATTCCAAATTTCAAGTTAATAGGCTCATTATTTAAAAATATATAATTCCCTTTTTTAATTAATTTCCTTAGGAATCAGAATTCCAAAAGTTATTTTTTTGGGAATATTTTATTTCGCTAGTCAATTTTACACTCCAAATTTCCATCAAAATTATTTCATAAAATATAAAAGGTACCATAGTACTCGTTTTTATCCCCTTAGATCAAAATCGGAATTTCCAAAAAGTACATTTTTCAGAGTTTTTTCTGTGTTGGATCTTACATTCCTATTTTTAACTTTTTATGACCTTTATTTAAGCATGGGATGCTTCATTCCAAATTTCAAGCTAATAAAACCATTATTTAAGTATATTTAAAAAGTTTCAAAATACCTTTTTTTACCCGTTTTACCTCCATAGAATCATTATTTCATAAAACCAAGCCATAGAGGATCTATATTCCGGGAGATGCAGCTACATTTCAAATTTCAAATCCCTAGCTTTATTGGTTTGTGGAACTATAAAAAGTACTAACGTACCTGATTTTGCAAATTTACCTCCTTAGAATCAACATTTCCAAAACCCAAGCCTTAGTGTACCTATTTTCCGGGAGGTGCATCTACATATATTACAAATTTCAAGTCTATAGCTTTAGTGGTGTGGAAATATAAAAAGTACCAAAATACCATTTTTCCCTAAATCAACATTTCCAAAAACACAGCCTTAAAGGATCTATATTCCAAATTTCAACTCCCCATTTCGTTCCCTGTTTATTCCATTTGATTCCCTGTTCCATTCCGATTAGTCCTATGTAGCTTTCATTCCGTTCCGAATATGCCCGTGCATTCCAAATTTAAAGTTTCCAGGACCATTATTTCAGGAATTATAATAAGTACCAAAATACATATTCTTACCCCCCTTAGAATCGGAATTTCGAAAAAGTACTTTTTCAGAATTTTTCCCGTTGTTGGAA
This sequence comes from Pegoplata infirma, assembly GCA_963921195.1. Lineage (NCBI taxonomy): Eukaryota > Metazoa > Arthropoda > Insecta > Diptera > Anthomyiidae > Pegoplata > Pegoplata infirma. The sequence continues at coordinate 64,287,771 of OY992538.1, forward strand.
CTAACATTTTATTATTTTTTGTAGGACCTTTATTTCAAAAAATTTAGAAAGTATCACAGTACATTTTTTACAACTTTTTACCCTTACCCAGAAAGTACTTTTTTGGGAATGTTTTTATGTTAGAGGATCCTACATTCCAATTTTCAAATTATTAGGATTTTTTTCAGAAAAAATAAAAAGAACAAAAGTGCTCGCTTTTTACCCTTCTTAGAATCGGTATTTCGAAAAGGAACTTTTTCAGATTTTATTTTTGTTGTTGGAAACAACATTGCTTATTTTAATTTTTTTGTAGGACTTTAATTTCAAAAAATATAAAAAGTACCAAAGTACAATTTTTTACCCCTTTTTACCCTTAGGAATCCGAATTTCCAGAAAGTACTTTTTTTGGGAATGTTTTTCCATTAGATGATCCTACATTCCAATTTTCGAATTAATAGGATTGTTTTTTAGAAAAAATAAAAAGTACCGAATTACTCGCTTTTTTACCCCCCTTAGAATCGGAATTTCGAAAAAGTACGTTTTCAGAATTTTTTCCGTTATTGGAACCACCATTGCAAATTTTAATATTTTTTTGTAGGACCTTAATTTCAAAAAATATAAAAAGTACCAAAGTACCATTTTTTACCCCTTTTTCCCCTTAGGAATCCGAATTTCCAGAAAGTCCTTTTTTTGGGAATGTTTTTTCGTTAGAGGATCCTACATTTCAAATTTCAAAATAATTGGATTTTTTTTTTTTTCTCAGAAAAAATAAAAAGTACCAATGTAGTCGCTTTTTTCCCATTTTCAACCCTTCGTTTTTACCCCTTAAAATCAACATTTCCAAAAACCCAGCCTTAGTGGATATGTATTCCGGGAGGTAAAACTACAATCCAAATTTCAAGACTCTAGCTTCAGTGGTTTGGGCTGTGGGATGATGCGTGATTAGTATGTCAGTCAGTCAGTCATCAGTCAGTCACGTAACTACTTTATATATATAGATAGATTAAGTTGGAATAATCTTGTAGAAGCCCTATGTTCCCAAGTGGAATGAATAAAGGAAAAAAAAAAAATGTTATATCGGCAACAACAATAAAAAAACTGTCCAACCAATGATCACATTCGCAATTTACTAAATTATTTGGTAATCGGCCCAACCAATGATCAAATTCGCAATTTACGTAAAAATTTTTTTTAGCGTGTAGTTTTTCTATCCTCACAAAAAAATTTTGACTCGTGTTTTTCGAGAAAACCGCATTTGAATATTAAATTTCATAAGAATTTTATAATTTGCTTGTATTTTGTTTGTATAGCGGATGAGTAACAAATATTTTCATTAATAATACTCATACGCTATGTATGTTGAAACAAGAATATACAAGCAAATTACAGCATTCTTATGAAATTTAATATTCAAATGCGATTTTCTCAAAAAAAAAAAAAAAACAAACACGTGTCTAAATTTGTTTGTGTGGATAGGCAAACATCTATACTTAAAAAAAATTTTAAGAATCTACCTGGTTTATCCAGACAGAAATTTAACAAACCGCTTCAGCTAAAATTAGCATATTTCTTAAATGGCTCAAAATGCAGATATTTCTGCTGATTGGGCAGAGAAATCTTATAAACACGTCAAAAATCAATAATTTATTTGTTGAATTACAAAATTGCGTGAATATTTTAATTAAATTCTAAGTTAATTAATAGTATTAAATACTTCTATATAATTATTAGGGATGAGATTTTCATGCACTAAAAAATCGAAAATATGCGCTTTAAATATGCACTAAAAAATTCAAAATATGCACTAAAAAACCTGAAAATATGCACTAAAAAATAAAATGTGTGCAATAAAATTCTTGTTTCATTCGAAAAACTTTTTAAAAAAGCAAAAAATAACACCGGGCTTAAATAGCAACATTTAAAACTTTATATAAGCAGTGTTTTTTTTTAGAAATTCGGACAATCTAAAAAAAAAATTAAAAAGCAAAAAAAAATTTTTCTTATTTTCAAAATAAATTTTTAAAATTTAAAATAGTTTTTGAAACAAATAAAGTTTAATTTGTGTATTAGCTAATTTATATCAAAATATGCAAAAATATGCACTTAAAAGTTGGAAATATGCACAATATATGCACTTAAAACCAAAATATGCAAAAATATGCATTTTAACCAAAATATGCAAAAATATGCAAAAACAAATCGATGCCATTTTAAAGCAAATTTCTTGATTCGGAAAGATAATTGGTCAAAATCTTTTTCAGACTATCGACAAAAAACATGCATTTGCATGGAAATCTCATCCCTAATAATTATATATTGAGGATGCACTAAATTGATCAGTTTTTTAATTTTATTAAATATTTAACTAAATTGAAAAATATTTTTTTAATTTTTTAAACGTTTTTAACAAATTTAGGACTTTTTAACATGTTGGCGAAATTTTATTCATAATACCGGTACGTACCGGTATCGTTATTTCGGTAACGGTTAATCGTTACCTAAATAATCCAAAATACCGCTACCGATATAAAAAATATGTAATACCGTTACCGTTATTCGTTTCGGTTGCCAACCCTGCTCAAAACAGAATTTTAAAGGTCGAATAATAAATAATTTTTATTAATTTAAAAATTAAAACAGAATATTGTTTTATGTTTTTCACAAAAATACTATAACAACACTCACAAAAAAAAAAAAAAATTACAATCAAAAAAAATTTAATTTAAAATAAATGTACACTAAAAAAAACTATTTTTTGAGCGAACATTTTTTTGAGTGTAAATTTTTTTTTTTGACTGTAAACATTTTTTTTTTGACTGACAAAAACACTTGTTTTAGAATATTTTAGAACAACATAAAATAAAATTGTTAAAAATTTAAATTCCTTGAAATCCGCGAAACTCAAATAATTCCAAAACTTAGGGATGGATTTTTTAAACGACATTTAAAAAATTGCGGTTTTTGGGAGTTTTGTTTAATAAAATTTTCAGAAACTTTAAACTACTCGTACTCCCTTAAAATATATGGTGCATATTATTACAAAACTTTTGTCAATTTTTTGGTTTTGTTAAAGAGGTAAAACACAGATAAAAAAGTTATAATATTTTGAAGTTTTAATATAAGATTTCGGGTTTTTAACATATTTTCTAATAAAAAAAGTACGTAGCGAAGTGGTCTAGAAAAATATTAGTAGCTTCGTACTCTATGGACTGTAACCAACTCGAATTTTCATATTAGAACCCTTGCTTATTTTTGGTGTAGCACAGTGTTATTAATTATAAGGATATCTGAACTCGCTCATCTTCTATTAAACTCTCTCTTGCGAAGTTCGCCATCGAACAGGAGAGCATTAGACGAAGCACAATTACCTTTTCTCTTAATTTGTCACGATTGTCAAATAACGAACACAAATTGTCTACCAATGTAGTTTAAAGAACTATAACTCCTTGAGTAAATATCTGATTTCTATAATCAAAATTGAAAGCTAGAATTTTCTTCTTTTAAGCTACGTTCACGATGTTGGAGTCACTTTGTCTTAAATTTTTAGAAAAATTAAAATTTTTCTTTCACACTTTTCTCAATTCAAAACCATATATAATTTGCGTACTTAATTTATTTATTAAAAACTATACTTTTTTAATATATTTCAAACTTCATATAAATTGTTAATATTTATTTTGTTGCTGTGTAATTTATTCATTTCTTCGTAATGCAGTTATAAAATTATATTAAAAAATTTTGCTGGGTTTTTTCTAATAAATTTACGGTCCGTTGACTTAAAAAAACTTTTATAGATTCAAAAATGAAAACATGATTGATGAGTATATAATGATGATACGGATTTTTACGTGTTGGAATTTGAAATGGCTTTATGTGAATTTATTAGCAGAAACAAAGTTTTGTTCTATTAAACGGGGACTTCTTCTTAAACTTCTATTAAACGGGGAATTCTTCTTCTACAAAAAACTTCTTTTCCAAAACTTTTAATATCAATAGATATTTATTTACCTGTAGTGCGATGCAGTATGTTTTTTTTTAACGATATTATCGATATCGTTAACTAAATAGAGTTGTCCGGTTTTTTTTAACAAATATTTGATTCCATAGCTAATTTAAAGTTTGTTTATTTAGAAATTGTATAGAGAACAGACAAAATTCGATTACCGTCCCAGGCGTCAACAAAAAATCGTCTTTGACATACTGCTGACTAAGGTGGTTCAAAAAAATATTTTTTCCATTTCAAAATCGCACTAAGCCTTAACATTAGTAAACACTTCGTTTAAACATCTCGAAATGTTTACACTGAAAAAGGTACTACTATACTTATTCTTAAGCCAGTTGACCTTAATTTAAGATAATTTGGGCTTGCGAGGGCTTCAAAGAAATTATTTCTTATTCCAAGTACATTAACAAGCGTTTTCTTAAATTTATTTTAAAAGTAAATAAAATTGCAGAGAAATCTGTCGAGACAGCAGAAAAATCTGCTTTTTTAAGTTAAACAGTTTTCCAAGAATAAAATTATAAATTTTTTTTAAGATCAAACAAAAAAAAATAATTGAGGTTGAGATTGCTAGAAATAGAATTGTAGTGTTGGAAACTGTCAAAATTTACTCTGTAGAAACTATTATTATTTACATATTGCTCATTTACTTGTATAGTGTCATAACTAGGCTGACCATTCGTTCTAATTTGATCAGTACATGTACTGATTTGTAGTCACGTGTACTGCTCAAAAAACCTTGTACTGATTTGTACTGATTTTTTAAAATATGTACTGATTGTACTGATTTTGGAATATTTTAATAAAAAAAAAAATATTTTTTTTTTTAAAAATTCTTTACAAAAACAATAATTTCCATAAAAAAGGAATCAGAAAAGTTTTATTTAAATTTGGTGGATCAGAAAAGTTTTATTTAAGTTTGGTGTATATATGTTTTTATTGCACAAGTTCTAAGAAAATTAGAGTGCGTAAATCCGAAAAATATTTCTAAACGAAAAATTTTTCAAAGCGTGAGGTTTTTTATCTTCATACACATGTGTCAGAAAAAGCGTACAGAATCTTATCGGGTTTCTTTAGGCAAAAATTCATGAACTTATTGAATTTTCTACATTTTAGATGAAACCAAATAAAACTGAGTTGTTTTGATTAGGTAAAGTCATCAGAATTTTAGGGGGTTTAGGTTAGGTTAGGTTGAGAGGTTGACGTAATGTCCACAAGACCAGATCCTGATCCATAGTGATACCTCATGAAAAGGGGGGTGTTGAAGGGGGCGGGAAGGGGGATTGTGGTGGGGAGTTGGGCTTCTCTACACATTAATTCACGTTCTTCCGTCTTCCTGTCCCATAGCATGACTATTTAAGTCCACACATGCGTCTCATCAAATTTACTCAGCTTGATATATTTTAACATCTTCCACGGGCTGATCCCTCTTAGTTCCTCCACATTCTGAAAGAAATAAGAGCCAAAACAATTAAATCGAGTGCGAGATAGTGCAGGGCACTGACAAAGATAATGGAGTGAATCTTCCACTGTCTCTTCGTCCCCGCACCATCTGCACAAGTCATCCTCAATTAATCTTAACATTTTCAAATAACATTTCAAGCCGGTGTGGCCTGTTATTATACCTACATACTTCCTTAGATCTGCCTTTTCCATATGTAAAAGCGTTTTTTGAACACACTTTTCGCCGCGAGTCCATAGAGCCTTTGTTTGGATACAGTCATGTCTGCATTCCCATCTTGAATCCTCTTGGCGTTCAAAGTTCTGCCTGATCTCCATGTAAATAGCATCCAGGCCCAGATGTACATCGATCCTAATTGCGTTGGATGGTAGAATGGCGCCCATACGAGCTAGCTCGTCCGCTTTTTCATTCCCTAGAATATTTTTATGACCTGGAACCCAGCACAGTCTTAAAGAGTGTTGTTCGATAAGAGCCTGAAGCTCTTGGCGACAACGGCTGATTACCCTGGATCGTATATTCCTATTTCCTAATGCCTTTAAAGCCGCTTGACTATCAATGTATATAATGATCTCACTAGAGTAGATCGGTCTCATTGAAATGAGTCTAGCAGCCTCCGACACTGCATACAGTTCCGCCTTAAAAATATTACAGCCGCCCTGTATCCGTAAGCTATATTCAATTCCCAGTTTTTCACAGTAGACTCCACTACCTGTTCCCTGTTGCATTTTTGATCCATCAGTGTAGACCTCAATTTGATGTTCCCCGCCAGGTGGATTTTCACAGTATTCCCTAGATGGTATTTCAATTTGTACGCTCTCATCCCATACAATATGGGGAGTCATATAGTCAGTCACACAGTTCTCATATCGATGATTTCGAATAAGTTTTGTGTGGCCATATTCCCGCACCCTTAGCACAGGATTTTGGGCCAGCCTTAGGGGGTTTATTCCAAAAAAATTTACACAAAGTCTGAGGTTTTGAAAAAAAGTTACCAGATCTAAGTTTTTTTTAAGAAATATGCGCTCATAATCTAGGAGGTTTCCTAATATGAAAGATCGCAGAACTCAAGTAAAAAGTCCTAAGAATCTTCGGGATTTGCTAAAGAAACAAAATGATCATGAAATGGTTTGGATCAAATACTATTTTTACAACTGTCTGTAAAATAACTACAGTATTTAATGTAAGTTGTTTTCAACAGTTGTTTTTACTGTAATACTAGTTGACCCCAAGCAACTACAATTTTGTAATTAACCTTTTTGAAAGTTGAAAGCATTCGTCATTTTCTATAGCAAGACCACACAGAATTTTTTCTGGGAAAAAGAATAGGTGTACTGATTTGAGTTCTGGAAAAAATGGTCACCCTAGTCATAACGCAAAATGTTTGATTTTACAGAAAACCTGTTTAAAGTTTACAATTGAAACTTGTTTTACATTGCAAAAAGCCCGTACATAGAAAATGTTATAATGGCGTGTTTTCTTCTCAAACGGTGAGTTTAGAAGATATTAATACGAATTCTTGACACAATATAAAGCAGGATATAACAAATAATTCTGTATGGTTTATTCAAAAACGACATATTTTGAGTTATGACACTATACAAGTAAATGAGCGATATATAAAAAGCAGTTTTCATTAACCAGACAAACCGACATTTAAAATCCTACTGATGATAACACTAACTGGGGTGTTTGAAACCGGTATGGGAAATGCCAGAAATGTCTATAATTTTTAGAAATTAAATTTTTCTTCTGCATTTTTTCAACTTGAACTAGTGTTTATAAACCGGTTAACCGGTTAACCGAAAAAACCGGTTTTTTCCCAAAATTTCGGTTTTTTTGCAAACCGGTTAACCGGAATTGAAAATTTCCGGTGCACCGAAAACCGGTTTTTTTCTGTCGGTTAACCGGTTTCTTTAAATACATGCAAAACGAATTATTTTTGCAATTATTAAGGGTTTTTACTTATTTTTTATGACATTTTCATAATTTCGTTAAAAAAAACTTGAAAATCCGTGAGAAAGAAAGTCTTAAATATTTTTTATCTACAAGAAACAATTTTTCAAATAGGGATTTTATTCCGAATCTGGTAAATATTAAAAATTCACATTTTTGTAAGCAAGTTTTGGGCACTTTCATTGAAAACATTATAAGTGACTGTAAACCAGATAGTAAAATTCCTGTTAATTAAAGAACATCGAAATAAAATACGGTACTGCAATTTACAACGAAGTGATGTATTTTTTAAATAAAACCAATAAAAGTTAAATTAAAGCCCCGAAGAAACAGCTGATTTTCGGTTAACCGAGAAACCTGTTTTCCAAAATGTTGGTTTTTTATAAACACTGACTTGAACCCTTATAACAGGTATAATTGGAGCCCGTGCTCGATCTGTGCTTACAGAAAAAACATTAATAAAACATAAAACATTACAAGTTTTTCTGAAGATTATAATAACTGGATTATAAGAAACTAAGTAGTAAAAAATAAACCAGGATGTCTTAAATTTTTAGAAAAATTAAAAAATTTTCCTTTACACCATTCTCAGTTTAAAACATATATAAAAATTTCATGTTTTTTTTTTTAATAAAATAGAACTTTTTCAATAAAACACTAAAAATTTGTAAAAATTAAAAAAATTATTTTTTTGAAAGCAGCTAAATGATAACATTTAACAAATTTATAAAAACATACAAACTTGTTTAAAAAAAAATATTTTGTTTTGTGCAAAAACCAAAAAAAAAAAAAAAAAAAAAAACTTTAGAGATAAAAAATTCTACATAAACCAAAAATTTAATTTACATAAAAACTTTCATTTTAAAAACATACTTACATATATTTTTTTTTGTTAATATTCCCATTTCACATAAAAATTATTATTTTATTATACACATCAAGGAGTATCAATACTAAAGAGATCTGAACTCGCTCTTCTTATGTTAAAGCCGCTCTTAAATTCCCTTTGCTAAGTCCGCCATCGAACTGGACGTTTGATCAAACCAAAAAAAATCCCTTAAGTTCGATATAAACAAAAAAAAAAGTGTTGCAGTTTGGTGATTTTCAGACTAAAGCTAGCGTTTTTTTTTTTCATCTAGCTGTAAAAAAAGTTTTTTTTGTGGATTATCGGGAAATCCAATGACTTTTTATTTGCTGACAATTTGTTTTAAACACTTTTAAAGGTATTTCCTAAATAATATTAACATAAAAATTATAAATTGATACATTTTTTTAAATTTATTAAGCGCTTTTTCGATATAAAAAGTTAGCATTATTTGTCAAACCAACAATGTTAATTTAACATTATCGTATTTTCCTCGTCTAACAGTTTTCGTACCTTCTGTTAAAAAGTTCCAAAATATTAAGAGCGGGAGACAAAGAGCTTGTACACATTCTACTCCCGCCCTTGGTTTCTTCGTTTTATTGTCATAAATACAAATCTTTTGTACAAATTTTATATGGTAAATTTTAGGTAAATTCAGTTTTGCAAATTTCTTTCATAAAGTTCAGAGTTCACCCCTTTCATTCGTTTGGTTTTTGGTCCATAACCCTAAATAATAAAAAGCATTTTGTGAATATTGTTACAATGATTGTCATCACAAAAGTCAACAAACCACAAAGAAAAGAAGAAAAAAAATATATATAAAAAGAATATAAAATATTTTTCATATAAAACATCATGTATTATTTTACAATACTTATTTCTTGAAGTGAGAGAAAAATATTATTGTCGTATTCAAGAAAAATTTGTTGACAAACAACAAGTAAAAAAAAAAAATAAATTCGACTTGGCCGAATTCATGAATACCCTTTAGAATGTCTAAAACATTTTGAATTCGCATAAATTTGAGTGAATGAATACTATTGCACATCTAAGGGGTTATATAAGTGTTTTATTTTTTAATGTTATAGAAGTCCATTAAAACGAGCACTTAAAGGGTTAAAATATTATACAAAGATTTTTTTAATTCATATGCATTAGAGAGTCCCTTATTTTGGAAATGTTGGAAATATTGAGACGGTACCAGCTACATATATATTTTTCTATTTGAGTTGAACATAACATTCATTTTACGCCCCTACGACCACGCCTTCCCAAAAGAGTGGGGCCTTAAGAAGAATTTTTTCTATACAAACCAAAAAAAAAAATCGATTTAAATTTAATTAAATTATTATTTTACTTGGTTAGATTACACCGCTCAACACTCATTTTCCGGTTTGAATTCTGGTGATCAATTTTAGTAGACTTTGATCTCCTGATTCCAAATCTGTTCTCCAAATTTTTCCATCACGTCCAGATTTTTAGTTATTCATGGTTGAAAATGCGAAAAATTACGATTTTTGCATTTTTTGAAAGCCTGCACAGCAGCCATTGAGTGGTATACAAATCTGATATAAAGCGCAAAAGTATAATTTGTCTTTCGTCTCCAACATAGAAAACAATTTTTTTCTAATTATTGCGTTTGGTTGGGTTACAATTGCGTTTTAAAATGACTCAGTTAAAATTATCATTTTTGTAAAAAAGATAAGGTAGATACCCTGCAAACAATAGGGCGATATATCGCCGAAAAGATATTGCGGCGATACGAAAATTTATCATTTCAATAAAAAATCAAAGTAGTATTTTTGTTATATCGCCGTTTTCTCATACGAACGATATTTTGGCGATAAACAAATTAAAAAATATTTAAAATTTTTATTTCATTGTCAATATAAAATAAAATAATTTATCAAGCACAACAAGAAATCTTTGAAAGAATATGAATTTGGCCGAAAAACACAAATGTGATTTCAAGGATAAAATAAAAAATTCAGCAAATGTTGCGGATATATTTTTCAGGTGGATGCAAATGTTTTTAGTCCTGTTAAGATGACCAAAATATGAATGAAAAAATAATGTCTATTTTCAGCTTCAGGGAATCGATATAACTGTATCGACGGTTTATCATTTTGGTGATATTCCGGCGATACATACAAATCTATTTTTTTTTTTTTTCATTTATATGATTATCTGGCGATATTGCCCTTTTATCGCCAAGACGAATCGTTTTCGTATCGCCCGGATGTATTGCCGTCGGGTAACAGTTTCTCCCGAAAGTTGTATCGCCGGCGATACGAATTCGATAATTGCCGCAATAACATTTATCGTATCGGCAATACAACCGGCGAATCGATGTCGTATCGTTTTGTTTGCAGGGTATGTACCTTAGTTTTTTTTGTTGATATTTTTCAAAGAAAAACTAAAAAAATAAATATTTTACAAATTTAAGTTTCTGTGTTATTTTTCGTACAAACCGGAAGATATCTTTAATGGGTTTAAAAGTATATAAGAAAGAATGAACTTTCGCCTAAATTTTGAGCTCATCACAGTAAAGATTGATAATCTGGTTTTTGTTTTAGAGCCTTTTAAAAATGGTGCTTTTTCTAATTTTTTTCACAGTGTTTTTTTAAAATACATATTTGGCCAATAACACTGTGCTACAGTGAAAAAAATACTTCTGATATGACATAGTATAGGTTGTTGGTCTTGTCGAGTAGATTACAAAAATGCTCATTAAACTTGCCAGACACCCTCAAATTTTAGAGTTATTGTCAAAAAACGTTTTTTCGGGAGTTTGCTCACTAAACCTTCTGTAATTCAGAAAATTTTCAACCGATTTTAAATTTTTCAACTGTTTTTGATAGAAGTAGGATAGGGCTTCCCACGTGTGTGAATTGGTCTACACATATAAGAAGTCTATCTATAGTTTTTTTCTATAATATCAAATTTTTTTGTTATTTTTTGAAAATTTTTCGAGTTTTTCGATTTTTTTCTGCTATAGTTCGTTTAACAACCTTTATATTTATAAACCTATTTTTAAAGAAAATTTCATTCCAAATACGATAAGCTTTATCCGGAAGAAATCGGATAACAATTGACAGAGTTGTGATAATTTTTCTAAAAAAGAAAATTAAGATTTTGCTGGAAATCGCCTTTCAGATAACCCAGACAAAAAAAATAAATTTATCATAAATGGTCATGTGCAATATTTTTAAATGTTTTTGGCGCGCTGAATCCGAATCTGGCCTTTAAATTGCTCTATCTCGTCAGGTTTTTGAGATTTTTAACATAAATTGATATATCAAAAACTTAATAAGATAGCACAATTTCAAGGTCAAATTCGAATTCAGGAGATCAAAAACCTTTAAAATAATGATACGCGACCTCTCAGTATGTTCGTTTATTTTTTTGCCTGGTTATCCGCACGGCAATTTCATACAAAATATTAATTTTCTTTTTTAGAAAAATTATCACAACTCTGTCAATTGTTATCCGATTTTTTTGGCATAAAGCTCATCGTATTCACAATTAAATTTTATTTCAGAATACGTTTATAAATATAAATGTTGTTGAACGAACTATAACAGAAAAAAATCGATAAACTCAAAAAATTTTCAAAAAATAACAAAAAATTAGATATTGTTGAAAAAATCAATACATATCTTTTTTATATGTATAGACCAATTCACACACATGAGAAGTTCTATCCTTCTTCTATCCAAAACAGTTGAAAAATTGAAAATCGGTTGAAAAATGTTGAAGTTACACGTGGTGTAGTGAGAAAATTCCAAAAAAAATCGTTTTTTGACAATAACTTTAAAATTTGAGGGTGTCTGGTAAGTTTGATGGGCATTTTGTGATCTTTTCGACGAGACCTACAACCTTAACTACCTCATTTTAAAAGTATATTTGATTTTGTGTTTTTTGTAGCACAGTGTAATAGTGCAACAACTTCAAATTTTTTTGATCATATATTTGAGATCAAGTTCAATTATACTCTTACGCTTTATACCAGATTTTTATTTCACCCAGTGGCTGCTGTGCAGGCTTTCAAAAAATGCAAAAATCGCGTTTTTTCTCATTTTCAACCGCGAATAATTAAAATTCTAGACGTGATGGAAAAATTTGGAGCACAGATTTGGAATCAGCGAGTTAAAATCTTTAAAAATTTTGTATCAAACTTCAAACCGGAGTCAAAAACCTTCGATTTGTGTAGCGGTGTTATTAACGACAAAAAATGTCCTCCCGTAACCTAAAGAAAAAATGTCTGCGAAGTTTGTACTCATGCCCAAACCATTGAATAATGATAATGTTTTGCTGTATAAATAGGTGATCTTTCTAAAGCAAAATTTTTCTAGAAAAAATTACGCGATATTAATTCGTCATTCCATGCAAAACACATCGAAATATCGTTCGAGGACC